>CM074725.1:22960210-23587710 GCA_037306005.1 Rhinophrynus dorsalis | reverse complement strand
GATACTGCACCTAAAAAATTCTGAGCTGTAATAACTTTTGAATAAAACTCCTTTTAGCATTGGCAGTGCAATAGTTTTACTCAGGGGGATAAACACTACAATACATATATTGTTTTTACATTTTAAGTATTACTATCCCTTTAATTTCTCACAAACAGCAAAATGGTTAGAATAACACAGACAGATTTTACTTCTCTATTACACAAACTACAGTTATCTTAAAGCGGAACTGCCACTCCACAAAAAGTTTCCCCTGAAGAATTACCCATCTGGTGACTAGCTGCTCAATAGTACTAATCACCAGAATTATTACCTCCTTATAGAGAAATTCTGCTGGCCCCGGAATGACAGCCAGGAAACAGCGCAGACATCTTTACATAGTGACGTCTGCGCGCCTGCGCTGTAAGTCCCTGCCGGGACCTTCCTGTACCTAGCAACACCTCCTAGAGCAGACTAGGACTGACAACACAGGAGCGCAGACGTCACTATGCAAAGATGTCTGCGCTGTTTCCTGGCTGTCAGTCACGGGAACAGCAGAATTTCTCTATAAGGAGGTAATAATTCTGGTGATTAGTACTATTGAGCAGCTAGCCACCAGATGGGTAATTCTTCAGGGGAAACTTTTTGTGGGGTGGAAAGTTGACAAGTCCACTTTGCAACGCTTTGCAATGCGTTGCGTACCCCTCTGGCACGCAAAGGGTTAACATTAGTTTTAATTTAACCCTTTGAGTTGCATTGCATTGATCACCCCTATGGCACTCTAAGGGTTAAAACAAGTAATTAAAAAAGCAGGCCACCTGCGGCAGGTAGATTGACTCTGCTAAATGCTACGCTTCTAAAATGTAATCTATTTACAGTATCCTCGGGTCAGGTTGAAAATCTTTGCTTAGGAATGTTCCCCTCGGCAGCACATTGTAACCCTGGGTCATTTTTGTGCTTCCAACACCCCCCCCCCCCCCATCTCCCCTTCGCATTCTAAATAATTGGTGAATGTCAGTTCTGTATATTGCTCTGCACTGGGATTTGAAACTCTAAGTACCATATTTGGTGGTGTAACTTATATGAACCCACTGGATTCTAGAGAACTTTCTAGTGTATATGCACTCTATCATCCAAGGCTTTGGATTTCTCTCTGGCACGGCTCAGATGCAGAGTTTGGAGCCCCTGAGGAAGCCGTATGATACGGTGAAATGCGTTGGGGTGTAATATAGGGGGGGCTACTTGCTGGTTGCAAGATGCTTTGATATTGGTTTCAAAGGAAACTGTCCCTTTCAACCTTATCCTTTTGATTCCAAGAGTTTAGCTTTTCATTTACTTTTCAAGCTGTCCCTTTTTGATGTGACTTAGGGACCCAGCAATTACTAATAGTCTAGGGTTTCCACATATCTATTCTCTACTTTTACCCTTTCCGTTTCATACCTCCCAAGTGTCCCTCTTTAGGAGGGGCAGTCCCTCTTTTAGACCCAAATCCCTCTGTCCCTCTTTCCCACCCTGATGTCCCTCTTTATAGGTGATCAGACTGTGTGGTGTGTATATAAGTGTATCACCCTGGTGTCACTGTGTTTAGGTGATCAGACTGTGTGGTGTGTATATAAGTGTATCACATTGCTCCACAGCAATAAAACTCACATTAATGTTTGTGTAAACTACAGTATATGTTATAAATTAGTCTGTGTAAATAAAATACTTTGGTCTTGTCAGAAATCGTTTATTAGGTTAAAGGAGCAGTAAACTTTTTGTATGAAAACATATTTTATAGAGCATTTCCTGCTGAATAAAACAAGGTCACTCCCATCGCTGTCAGATGTTCTATTCAAAATTTATAGCAGTTTAAATAATCAGGAAGTGAATTTACTGTGTTTACTTCCTGATAGTTCTAACTGACAGGAAGTGAATTTACTGTGTTTACTTCCTGATAGTTCTAACTGACAGGAAGTGAATTTACTGTGTTTACTTCCCGATAGTTCTAAATGACAGGAAGTGAATTTTCTGTGTTTACTTCCTGATAGTTCTAACTGACACAAAGTGAATTTACTGTGTTTACTTCCTGATAGTTCTAAATAACAGGAAGTGACAGGCAGTTTCTATCACATTCTATGGAGAACTGTATGTCTCTGACTTTCCTGACTTTCCTCTCCATTAGAATGTAACAGGAAATCTAATTATAATTTGGCCACTAGAGGGCACTGCTAATGTAAAAAAACATGGATTTAAACTGTAATAACTCTGGAAATATAAATCTCTCTGCAGTTGGAGTACCCTTATTTTACTCAATAGGAAAATCCCTACAATATATATTTTTTCATAAAAAAAAGTTTACTGCTCCTTTAAGCAAAGAGGTGTCAATAGGAATAGCCTAAAAATCTTCAGTAACACCCCTCCCACCAGCCACGTCCACAGCAACACTCACTAAAACACAAGTGTCCCTTTTTGCAATTTGAAATGTTGGGAGGTATGCTGTTGAACTCAATAAGAATATATGAAGTTTCATCTGTACCTAAGGAACTCACATACTGGAGTATAAGATCATTGATCATCAATTCAGGCATCTATCAGCTACCCCCTTTGCACATGTTTTGTTTTTAGTCGGAACATGGCTGTTTAGTACTGCTAGGTTCTGGGCTTTTAATATCACAATTTTTTACGGTTTGGTTGTACCTAGATCCTTTTGAGACAGACAGTGGTGGGTTTTAAGTAATGCAAAGGTTATGTATTAATTAAAGGGGAACTACCACCCCGCAATAACTTAACCTGAAATGAGTCTTCATCTGGCGACTAGCTGCTTAGTAGCGCTAGTTGCCAGCAATATTACCCGGTTCCAAAGATTTTTGCGTTTTTTCCGACGGTCACAGGAGCAGGAAGCACAGACGTCACTGTGACGAGATGTCTGTGCACATATGAGCATACCTACCAACATTTCAAATGACCAAAGAGGGACACTTTTGTTTTAGGTGGTGTTGTTGGGGGTGTGGCTGGTGGGCGGGGCATTGCCAATAATTTTTAGGTCATTTTATGACCTTCTGTTACCTCATGGTGTAACTGAATAAATAATTAAGAGCAAGGATAAAGCATTTTATTTACACATACTAATTGATAAAAACAAACATTAAAGGGATAGTAATACTTAAGTATTACTAATCCCTATATTAAGTCCTATTAAAAATAAATGTATTGCCCCCATAAAGGTTTGAGAGATGACACTGGGGGCAATACATTTATTTTTAATAGGACTTTAATATAGGGGTTAGTAATACTTAAGTATTACTATCACTTTAAAGGGATAGTAATACTTCGTTTTAACTTTATTTTATTTTGTAGGCATTAAAACAACTTGAATAATGATATAAGTCTTATCTCTCAAACCTTGATGGTTTAAGAGATATTCACAAGCAAAGTATCCCCCTCACTCCCCTTTTACTGATGTAACACTGCTCAGCCAGGGCAGAAGGGAGGTGCCCAGGTAGATTGCAGAGAGGGACAATCTTCAATTAAGATAAGGGAAAAACCTGAAAAGCTTGTCAAGGGGGGCAGGGATTTCATTGTTCTCATAGGAAGAAGATTGTCCCCTTCTGTTATCTGTCTGGTCTATGGACTGCATTCCACATCTGAGAAGAGATGGCTTACACTAGGTAAAAGGGGCGGGAGGGGGACACTTTGCTTGTGAATATCTCATAAACCATAAAGGTTTGAGAGATAAGACTTATATCATTCTTCATGTTTTTTTAATGCCTACAAAATAAAATAAAGTTAAAACAAAGTATTACTATCCCTTTAATGTGAGATTTATTGCTGTGGAGCAATATGATACACTTATATATACCATGCACAGTCTGGTCCCCTAACAAGAGGGACATCAGAGTAGAAAAGAGGGACAGAGGAATTTGGGTCTCAAAGAGGGACACTTGGGAGGTATGTATGAGCCTGTTTATTGCACGGCATAGGGTCTGCTTGTACGTAGTGTTGTGCGGTACTGATTACTTTAGTGCAGCACAAAACAATAAAACATTTATTTGTGTGTAAGGCTCAGATGCTGCAGTGCTCAAATCATGTTGAACCTAAACAAGAATGATATGTTTCTAAGGCGCGCCAATCCCAGAACGGGATGCACATAAGTCCACCCGGAAATCAACCTTACACAACTGGTTGCCACCCAAGTGGGCCTACTTTTGATTTTGTTGTTACGTTTTGTGCAAAGAAGTTGCGGCAGGTGATCCTGCAATATTCACCGCACTAGTGAACAGCTCAATATGAAAGTCATTCTACTCTCAGCACTGTGACTTGCATGAAGAGGGGAGGGAAGAAAGTTTAATTTCCTTCCCACGGAAACTTGCGTGGAATATGAGATATTTCTATTTTCTACTGACGTTCCCATGGGAAGGAAAATGCCAGTGAAAATTTGAATGTGCTAGGCTGGAACATTAAAGGGACAGTATCACGTATTATTAAAAATATGTATTACAGGGTTTAGACTGCTAAGAAAACAAAAAGCAAGGGTACTCCCACTGCTGAGAGATGTTTTATTCTAAAGTTATTACAAATCACA
The DNA here is from genome assembly GCA_037306005.1 of Rhinophrynus dorsalis. Lineage (NCBI taxonomy): Eukaryota > Metazoa > Chordata > Amphibia > Anura > Rhinophrynidae > Rhinophrynus > Rhinophrynus dorsalis. The sequence continues at coordinate 23,583,167 of CM074725.1, read as the reverse complement.
CTTGCAGTTTCTTGGGTGCAGTATTTTCATGGCTATTGACAGTTGTGGTCAGTGTCAACCCTCCATATGCTGCTGTAGCTGTAGCCATTGAGATGTTACTCCCAAAAATGCAAATTTGAGCTGCAATGACTTTTCAATAAAACAGCTATAACCAGTGGAAATATCTTTGTTTTACTAGTGTATGTGTTTTCAGTACCATATTATACTATCTCATTAAGCCCAGTGATTTTATTGAGCTTAAAATTTGGCATGAAAAAAGTGGGCTGATATTGATAGAAACTGCTTTTTTGCATTGATTGCCACGGGAGGCAAAACAGGTTAATTTCTACCTATTTCTTCTTGAAGCAAATGTTTTAACCCATAGATATGCATGAAGACATCATCCATACACTAATGTTGCATGTGTGAACATACCACAAATGAATTCATAGAATTAAGTTGCATAGACAGCATTGCAGAAGATAGAATCTTGGCTATTGCTACCTATGGATACTGTGTGGTCACAACTAAAGTACATAATTAATTATTAATTAAGTAATTAGCATATGAAATGTCACTGGTACCTCATATGTACCACAATTAGCATACATTAGTATATGGTAACAAGTATGAATATCTCCTTAACTGTACATTTGCTGGTCTTTTAGCTAACATGACAAATGGGCAGTTTTTAATGCAGTTTTTAAATACCCAAACTTGAATTAAGGTGTGAGTAACACTTTAAAAGGACCCTGTATCAACCTTTTCATATCCAATCCACTGTCACTTCTTCATGGGTATTTTAATACTTTTAATGTTTGTTTGTGGTCCCAGATACTCCTGAAAAGATATCCCCCTCCCACCCTTTTTACCCAGTGTCAGCCACCTCCCCTCATATGTGGAATCTGATCACTTGACCGGACAGATCACAGTAAGGGACAATCTTCTTACAGTGATCATAAAGAAAACCCTGCCCCCCTTGACAGGTTTTTCCTTATGATCACTGAAGATTGTCCCTCTCTGCGATCCATCCGGACAGTCTTGCTGCTCTGAGTTGAGCAGTGTTACGTCAGTAAAAGGGGCAGGAGGGGGATACTTTATCAATCAGTTGCTCTTGAACTACAACTCTGACAGTATTGAAATAACAAATCTCCATGGCCTAAATACTATGAAGATTAATTGGAGCTGCTTTTATTGTGAAACAATACAATCCCTCTAAGTGCACTCTGAACCAATTATTTAGAAACCATAGGTCCTGTATCCTGTACTGTCCCAGGCTCAGATTACATTGGTGTAACGGAGGTCAGTGCAACAATTCCCTTTGATTCTTTCATCCTGCTGCTTGATTTTATTATCTGTTCATTAGTATGAGCTGCTGGAGACAAGATCCAACCTCATGTTCTATCATCCTGGAAACGGAGACGGCAAACAAATCTAATGATGCAGTCAGATTCACTTTATCCTTTTAATGTGATCTTTTCACCGGGATCACATGGAATACATCCTTACAGAATTTCAGTCTTTATGAACAAAGTGAATATTTATTGTCTGAATTTTCCCATTTGTCATCACTTAAAGGGAATAGATTGTATTTGCAATTGAAAGTTGACCACATTTTCTTTCTGCCATTCACGGAGAGACTGCTGAGATGACAGCAGCAAAGTATTTCTACTCAGCACTAGAGCAGCTGAGTGGGCTGGGCCATGTAACGCCATGCTGATGCCAGTGTGAATCCTGCACTTCCAAAGTGTACCTTTATAAGAGATATTAGGTGTCCATACCTCCCAAGTGTCCCTCGTTAGGAGATATTAGGGCTCCATACCTCTCAAGTGTCCCTCTTTAGGAGATATTAAGGGTCCATACCTCCCAAGTGTCCCTCTTTAGGAGATATTAAGATCCATACCTGCCAGGTGTCCCTCTTTAGGAAATACTAGAGGTCCATACCTCCCAAGTGTCCCTCTTTAGGAGATATAAGGTGTCCATACCTCCCAAGTGTCCCTCGTTAGGAGATATTAGGGGTCCATACCTCCCAAGTGTCCCTCGTTAGGAGATATTAGGGCTCCATACCTCTCAAGTGTCCCTCTTTAGGAGATATTAAGGGTCCATACCTCCCAAGTGTCCCTCTTTAGGAGATATTAAGATCCATACCTGCCAGGTGTCCCTCTTTAGGAAATACTAGAGGTCCATACCTCCCAAGTGTCCCTCTTTAGGAGATATAAGGTGTCCATACCTCCCCAGTGAACCTGTATAGGAGGTATAAGGGCCCCATACCTCCCAAGTGTTCCCCATTAGGACATAAAAGGGCTCCATACCTTCCAAGTATCTCTCTTTAGGAGATCTTAGTGGACCACACCAGCCGTGTCCCTCTTTTGGAGATATTAGGGGTCCATACCTCCAAGTGTCCCTCTTTAGGAGATATTGGGGTTCTATACCTCCCAAGTGTCCCTCTTTAGGAGATATTAGGGGTCCACACCTCCCAAGTGTCCCTCTTTAGGAGATATTAGGGTCCATACCTCCCAAGTGCCCCTCTTTAGGAGATATTAGGGGTCCATACCTCCAAGTGTCCCTCTTTAGGAGATATTGGGGTTCTATACCTCCCAAGTGTAACTCTTTAGGAGATATTAGGGGTCCACACCTCCCAAGTGTCCCTCTTTAGGAGATATTAGGGTCCATACCTCCCAAGTGCCCCTCTTTAGGAGATATTAGGGGTCCATACCTCCAAGTGTCCCTCTTTAGGAGATATTGGGGTTCTATACCTCCCAAGTGTACCTCTTTAGGAGATATTAGGGGTCCACACCTCCCGAGTGTCCCTCTTTAGGAGATATTAGGGTCCATACCTCCCAAGTGCCCCTCTTTAGGAGATATTAGGGGTCCATACCTCCCAAGTGCCTCTCTTTAGGAGATATTAGGGATCCATACCTCCCAAGTGCCCCTCTTTAGGAAATATTAGCGATCCATACCTCCCAAGTGCCCCTCTTTAGGAGATATAAGGTGTACATACCTCCCAAGTGTCCCTCTTTAGGAGATATAAGGTGTCCATACCTCCCCAGTGACCCTGTATAGGAGATATAAGGGCCCCATACCTCCCAAGTGTTCCCCATTAGGACATATAAGGGCTCCATACCTCCCAAGTATCCCTCTTTAGGAGATCTTAGTGGTCCACACCAGCCGTGTCCTTCTTTTGCCGATATTAGGGGTCCATACCTCCAAGTGTCCCTCTTTAGGAGATATTAGGGGACCATACCTCCCAAGTGTCCGTCTTTAGGAGATATTAGGGCTCCATACCTCCCAAGTGTCCCTTTTTAGGAGATATTAGGGGTCCATACCTGTCAGTTGTCCCTCTTTAGGAGATATTAGGGGTCCGTACCTCCCAAGTGTCCCTCTTTAGGAAGGATAGTTCTTCTTTTGAGATCCAAATCCCTCTATCCCTCTTTCCAATCCCAGTGTCCCTTTGTTTAGGAGATGAGACTGTGTGTGTGTAAAACTCAGATTTATGCTTATTTAAATGTCAGTATTTGTGTATACAAATTAGTCTTTGTAAATAAAATACTTTGGTCTTGCGGTAAATCATTTATTCAGTTACACAAACAACATGTCAATAGGTCACAAAATAACCTAAAAATTCTCAGTAAATGTCCTGCCCACCAGCCATGTGCCTAGCAACTCCATCTAAGATAAAAGTGTCCCTCTTTGGCCATTTGAAATTTTGGGAGGTATGAAACACTACAACTGTTCATTGACTGGTGTGACAGAACAGAAAGCAACACCACTGCTCAGCTACAGGAAAATGACCTCCATAGAGTGTTCTAAACACTAGAGGGAGATCAATGCCCTAAAACCTATCATCAAACAGGAGCTTTGGTGCCATTTTCCCATAGCATAAGGCTACACTAAGGTATGGCAGACATTTTCTTGTAGCCCAGCACAGGTGTCACTCTCTGTCATAGCAAAGAATGGGAAGTTATTATACCACTAGTGTTTAGAATTCTGTGCTCCAGTGTCTTCATTTCAGGGCCATGTATTGTCCTGAAAGGGGACTGCCCATACATTTAAAATATGGGACTGTCCTGAATACGGTATACATGTCACCCTAGTTACAGATTTCAGTTTAGTCCACTCCTCATAATTACCAATAGGTATCAGCACTCAGAAACAGAAAACCTACAGAAAAATCAAAACACACCCACATTCAGCAGCTTATGTAGAACTATCTGCCATATGCAGAATGTTAAATATGACCGACTCTGGAGCTTACCAACTGCACCGTTGAGGGAGGAAATTAAAAAAATCTCAAAGCGGGCAGAGTGGTCCGCGATACGCGTGGGAGACTATTGGTCAGATGGCAGACGCTGCATTTTGACCTTCTGTTTAAGGTATATCATTCTGTGAGCTCTTGCATCTTGAACAATGCCGACTTTGGTCGGTTATCCTACTACTAGTGTAAAAGCCCATATACACGGGCTAAAGTGCGTGATAAAAGGCCAGTTGTATTTTTTGTCTGGTGCAGTCATGCGCGCACAGAAGCAGTCATGCACAGTAGAGATTGCCCGAATGCACAGAAGCAGTCATGCACAGTAGAGAGTACCCGAATGCACAGAAGCAGTCATGCACAGTAGAGAGTACCCGAATGCACAGAAGCAGTCATGCGCAGTAGAGATTGCCTGAACACACAGAAGCAGTCATGCGCAGTAGAGATTGCCCGAACACACAGAAGCAGTCATGCACAGTAGAGATTGCCTGAACACACGGAAGCAGTCATGCACAGTAGAGATTGCCTGAACACACAGAAGCAGTCATGCACAGTAGAGATTTCCTGAACACACGGAAGCAGTCATGCACAGTAGAGATTGCCTGAACACACAGAAGCAGTCATGCGCAGTAGAGATTGCCTGAACACACAGAAGCAGTCATGCGCAGTAGAGATTGCCTGAACACACAGAAGCAGTCATGCACAGTAGAGATTTCCTGAACACACGGAAGCAGTCATGCACAGTAGAGATTGCCCGAACACACAGAAGCAGTCATGCACAGTAGAGATTGCCACTGAATCTACAATCTGGTCATGGGACCGGACAGATGCAGTGAGGGACAATCTTCAGTCAGTAAGGATAAGGAAAACCCTGTCCCCTTTAACGAAGGAGGGCAGAATTTCCCTTTGCGTACTGAAGTTTGTCCCTCGTCGCTCCCCATCTGGACCAGACAGAGATGCAGCACGACGTGGCCACAAGGAGCAGGAGGGGGATCTTTCTACATTTAATACCCTTTGAACTACAGAAAAGTAAGTTGCTAGACATAGCACAATGTGTTATTTTTACTATAAAGAAGACTCAGCAATCTACTTTATTGCTACCATTACTATACCTTTAAAGGGATAGTAATACTTAAAATGTAAAAAAATATATGTTGTAGGGTTAACCCCCCTGAGCAAAACAAGGGTACTCCCACTGCTGAGAGATATTTTATTAAAAAACAGCTCAAACTTGATTTTTTTAGGTGCAATATCACAGTGGCCTGAAAATTTACAGTGGTGCTGTTGCTACACCATCCTATGGACTGCTCTGGTCTGCAGACCATAAATCTCCATAGGATGGTGTAGCAACAGCGCCACTGTAAATTTTAAGGCCACTGTGATATTGCACCTAAAAAATTCAAGTTTGAGTTGTTATAATTTTTTAATAAAATATCTCTCTGCAGTGGGAGTACCCTTGATTTATACGGGGACAAAAACCCTACAACATATATTTTTTTTTTACATCTTAATTATTACTATCCCTTTTAGGGGAACCAACTCCCCAGACCGCTGGTGGTTAAGGGGTTAAAACCTGCACAGCCAGGAGGACTGAACAATGGGGGATGAGAAACTTTGAGCTAGAGCAGCAAAAATTATTTTCTCTGCTTAGTAAATTTGACTTTATAGTTTACGAACTGCAGAGATCTTTGTGTAGGATGTCCTGGTGACTTTTCCACATGATGTGAGGTCCATATGAGCATATGAATAATGATGAAGCGTTGGGGTATTGGCCTATAAAACGTGTTTGGATAAGGCAGTGTAACCTTGGTGAGAGACTGATAACAGATGGGGATTACTGCAACTGGCTGGAGCCAGGAGTCCAGCCGCACAGAGCAGATCCTTCCAAATCACAGCGAGGTTGTCAGCTCTGTCCTCAAATGCTTCTGTGTCCTTCTGCTCCCAACGGTATGTGATTGCAGACAATTCAGTACATTACTAGGGGGGCCTGTTTGGCAATGGGCAGGACAGTACTAAAACATGCTTCATATAATCAACCATATGTCAGTCTACTAGGTCACATTAAAATGAACCTGTCGCTTTAAAGGGACAGTAATGTTTCACAATAAAAAACAGCTCCAATTAATCTTCATAGTATTTGGGCCATGGAGAGTGTTATTTCAGTACTGTCAGAGTTGTAGTACAAGAGTAATTGAATGATAAAGTATCCCCCTCCTGTCCCTTTTACTGATGTAACACTGCTCACCTCAGAGCAGCAAGACTGTCTGGATGGATCACAGAGAGGGACAATCCTCAGTGATCGTAAGGAAAAACCTGTGAAGGGGGAAGGGTTTTCCTTATGATGACAGAAAGAAGATTGTCCCTTACTGTGATCTGTCTGGTCAAGAGACCAGATTCCACATCTGAGGGTAGTTGGCTTACACTAGGTAAAAGGGGCGGGAGGGGGATACTTTATCATTCAATTACTCTTGAACTACAACTCTGACAGCATTGAAATAACACTCTCCACGGCCCAAATACTATGAAGATTAATTGGAGCGGATTTTTTGTGTGAAACATTACTATCCTTTTAAAGAAACAGTAACTTTTTTTTCTGTTTTACCTATTCAGGAATTGCATAAAATATGTAAAGTCAAATTGATTATACTTTTTGCTTATTTCCATCTTCACTTTTTTTTTTTTACACTTTTAACCCCTTAATGCCCGATGGCATGCCAGGACTATCACAGCTGTCTGGGCGTTAAGGGCCAGTGACGGTCCTGGCATGTCATGGAATTCTGGGATTGCAGAGCGGTTGACGCCACGTTGCAATCCCAGAATACAGAGGTGGAAGAAAAAGTGCTGTGGTCCTCTACAGCGCCCTACCCCCAGATCTCGTGATCTTAAGGTTTTAAAGGAGCAGTAAACTTTGTTATGAAAACTTATATATTATACAGCTTTTCCTGCTGAGTAAAACAAGGGAATTCTCACCGCTGTCAGTTCTTTTATTAAAAGGTTATAACAGTTCAAATAATCAGGAAGTGAATTTACTGTGCGTTCACTTCCTGGAGGTTCTAACAGACCGGAAGTGACTCAGCAGTATCTACCACATTCCATAGAGAACTGTATGTCACTGACTTTCCTCTCAAATAGAAGGTAACACAGTAACTCACTGGAATTTCACCACTAGAGGGCACTGCTAATTTAAAAAACATATATATATATATATATATATATATATATATATATATATATGAATCTTTCAGCAATGGAAAAACCCTACAATATAGATTTTTTCATAAAAAAGGTTACTGCTTCTTTAAGTCCCTAAGAATGAGTTGACTGGATCTGTTTCCAGATTGCTTTGTCAGAGATTTTGAAACCAGGGATAGTGATAGAATGTAAAAATTGATACAATGTAAGCATTATAGTGATACAATGCAGAAAAAAAACTGCATCCACTCTGTTGCCCCTGTGAGTGTCACAGGGGTGCTCAAAGCAGTGCACTGGCATCCTGTCTGGCACCAAAGGGGGGTAAATGAATAAAATGTGTTTTTATATCAAAGAGAACTTTGTATATGAGGTCGCATATTTGCTTTTACACAATAGTGGTAGTAAAATTGCGACTGAACAGTCAGGAACTTTGTCCCTGCTCAGATCCCATATTTGAAGTTGTCAATCAAACCAGAAGAATGGGAAGGATTCACCTGCCCCTGTAGTACCCCTTTGTCAGTCAATGGGTTAAGGACCACAGGGGTGCACAGTGCAATGCTGAATAATACACTGCTCACTCCTTTAGTCTTTAAAGGGTTAATTAGCAGCATACCATCTTTTTTTCTTATACAGTAGCATTTTTTGTTACAACTAGTGTAAAAGCCCGTGTTCACAGGCCAAGGTCCGGGTAATGTTAACCCTTTGAGTGCCAGGTTGCGGACCCCTCTAGCACTCAAAGGGTTAAGTGGCTGCTTCACGCGTGGTAGAGACTGCTCCAACGCGCGCAGTCTCTCCTGCACATGACGGCTTCTGACAAACATCCTAGCGAATTATTATATAGGATGTGACAAAATAGTTTAACAATCAGACTATGTAGATTGCTTCAGCGGTGGTCTGAAATTCATCAAGCCGTGAATAGCTAAGTATTCAAAGAAATCAGAGGATTACCTTGCGCATTTGCAATTCACTATTTAACAATGTCTGGTTCGTATCTGACCATAGCATACTCATTCATGTGTGACGGACACATAGGGTGGGTATTTATAAAAGTGGAGTTAATCAAAAAGAAGAGTTACAATGGCTGTAAGATTGTAGCTGGTAGTTATAAAAAAAGGACAGTTTAGGAGGACATAACTTTGTGTGGTACTTTTAAAAAAAAAAATGGAGTAAGGAAGTTTATAAAAAGTGGCTCAGCGAATTTATAAAGAAATGTTGCTATTTTGCGACAATTTAGAGACAGGATTTTCATCAAATATTTATGTCTGACCTGTTGTTATTCTTTATATTCTCCACATGTATAAATGTAACTAGAATCCTATATAATAATTTGCTAAATCGTGTGTAACGCCGCAACATGTGCAGTAGACACTGCTGCGCGTGCTACAGTCATGCGCAGTAGAGACTGCCCGCTCCAAAGGAGCGTCCAGCTCTGTATCAGCCGCTGGCAGTCTCTACTGCGCATGACTGCTTCGCGACCGGGTGGCAGTGACACTGTGGCCCGTGTAACGTGCTGTTCAACTAGTACTTTATAAATACCAACACTAATAGTGAGGACATTTTAAAGGGACACTGGTGTCCAATACAAATTTTTTCTTGCTTTGTAGAGTTTAAAATTACTTAATTGGAACGGTCTACAAAGTGCGCCTGGTTTACAAGCACACTTTGTAGACCGTTCCAATGAAGTAATTCTTTTTAAATAACGCAATTTCGGCTCTGCTGTAGAGCCTCCTCGAGTCAGCCAACTTGAATCTCCTGCTGTCAGCTTTACAGCTGACATCAGGAGAGGGGGGATCATTAGATGTTAATATCTCTCAAACCATAAAGGTTTGAGAGGTAGGATTTGTGCCACATAATTTATATATTTAAACTCTACAAAACAAGACAACATTTTTATTGGACATTAGTGTTACTTTAAGGATCCCCTCACAAAAACAAACAAGCACACATTTTATAAATCAACCCCAAAGATCTGAAAATATTATCCGTCAGTTCAAGCTGGTGAATCCCATTGTAGTGAAGAGGGTGTGTGTATCCCCAGAATTACTGAATTACCCCATTTTTCATCACATTTCCATGCCTTGCATATACAAAGCAGGGAAATCACAGGAGGTGTGTAGCCGTATACCTCTTGCTACTTTGATTTGGAGACTCTTGTTTGCGTCATTGTGGACAATGCCAATTTGGAGATCTGAGGTGGTGTTTGGAGTAGATGTGCACCAAGAAAATAATTTGAGGATCCAGGAGCTTACAGATAGTGACTGTGGATGGGGGTCAGGCCAAGTCAATGTGAATCTACCTAGAGGCAGGCCCAGCCTCTCGTCTGTGTGAGTACCTTGTGAGGGGATTGATTTATTTCGATGTGGATGTCCTAACGTATTGCCCTTAGAGCGGATCGCGCTGTTTCATTTGTCTCTAATCTGGCAGTAAGCCCAACTACCAGTAATCACTGGCAGGGATCAGACGAAGGCCTTACCCTCTCAAGGCACACTTTCGTTGGCATAACAAATGATGGGGGAGATTCACTAAGGAGTGATAAAGAGGTGATACACTGAAAAAGACTTCTCCAGTGATATCACTTCTCCAGCTCCTATGTTATTCTACTGAGCCAATGCACTAAGATTTCTTCAACGTTCGATATCTTAGTGTATAGGCTTCCATAGAATAAAACTGGAACTGGAGAAGTGATATCACTGGAGAATTAATCTCCGCTTTATTACCTCTTTATCAGTGCTTAGTGCATAACACTCCTGTTGATGCTATAGAAGCAAAAATATAACATATACATTTAGTTAAAGGAGCAGTAAACTTTGTTTTATGAAAAATATATATTGTAGGGATTTTCCTTCCAGAGTTATTACAGTTTAAACACGATTTTTTACATGAGCATTGCCCTATAGTGGTCAAATTCTAATTAGTTTTTCCTGTTAGATTCTAATGAAGAGGAAAGTCAGAAAAGTCAGAGACATATAGTTCTCCATAGAATGTGATAGAAACTTCCTGTCAGTTAGAACTATCAGGAAGTAAACACAGTAAATTAACTTCCTGTCAGAACTATCAGGAAGTAAACACAGTAAATTCACTTCCTGTCACTTAGAACTATCAGGAAGTAAACATAGTAATTTCACTTCCTGATTATTTAAACTGTTATAAATTTTGAATAGAACATCTGACAGCAGTGGGAGTGACCTTGTTTTATTCAGCAGGAAAAGATCTATAAAATATGCTTTTTCATAAAAAAAAGTTTACTGTTCCTTTAAAGCAGAACTATCACCTATCTTGGACCCCCCTCCCAATATTTTTGAAAAGCTGTAGTAGTCAAAAACGAACTGTTTTATCCTTAGTAAATGTTGCTAGTCTCCCATAGTTGGTCTGATCGAACATGGCATCGGTGAGGGAGAGCGCTATCATCTTGACTTCATACAGCATGATTGGCAGCGCTCCTCTGCCATAACCCCTCTCTGTGCCTGCCCCTTCTAACTGGGGCCAGCACGCAGTGCGCAGGAACATGGCATTCTGTACAGGATGGTGGTCGGGCATACCAAGCTAGAGGGGATGGCCAGCTTTACAATTTGATGTCCGCGGTACAGCTGGTACCACAGGCGCCCTCCTGTCGACGTCACTCCCATAAAATTGAAGTACGTTTTTTATGAAGTACAGCGATTTTCTTTAAAGGGATAGTAACACTTAATATGCAAATAAAATATATTGTAGGGGTTTATTCTCCTGAGTGAAACAATGGTACTTCCAGTGTTGAGAGGTGTTTTATTCAAAAGTTATTGCAGCTCAAACTTCAATTTGTTACGAGCAATATCTCAGTGGCCTGAAATTTAACAGTGGCGCTGTTGCAATACCATCCTATGGACGGCTTTGTTCCGTGACCATAATTCAACATAGGATGATGTAGCAACAGCGCCACTGTAACATTTCAGGCCATTGAGATACTGCACCTAAATAATTCAAGTTTGAGCTGCAATAACTTTTGAATAAACCGCCACTCAGCAGTGGGGGTATCCTTGTTTTACTCAGGAAGATAAACCCTACAATATATTAATACATATTAAGTGTTACTATCATTTTAAAAAAATTACACTATTGAGACTTGATTTAGCTTGCTTATTCACATGGGAGCAGGAATTCCACAGGTGAAAGTTCCACTGTTAAGTAGGAGATTATTATTACTAAGTATTAGTTATCTTTTAACCCCTTGAGTGCCAGAAAAGCATCCCGTCTCTGGAACTCAAAGGGTTAAAGGGGCAGTGAAAAGTTACAACATATGAATACACCCTTTGGATGCTAAAGACATCTATATTGTGATACATATTGTGTATTCAAGTTGTCTTGAAAGCTTGCATCCTACAGCCACTGAGTTAGCCAATAAAGGTATCACTTTCACCCTAGCAGCGTCCTGATACATGGTGATTATACTCACTCTCATACATAACCCTGCATAGTCTGTATAACAGCGTCCTGAAGCAGAAAATCATACTTTCCAATATTTCAAATGGCCAAAGAGAGACACTTTTGTTTTAGGTGCTGTTACTGTAGGTGTGGCTGGTGGGTGGGGCATTACAGATAATTTTGACGTTATTTTATGACCTATTGACACCTCTTTGTGTAAATGAATAAATGATTTAGAGCAGGACAATTTTATTTTAGCTACACAGACTAATTTATAAACAGTAATAGGACCGTACTCCCATTAGTATTAGGACCGTGCCCCCATTAGTATTAGAACTGTACCCCTATTAGTAATAGGACTGTACTCCCTTTAGTATTAGGATCGTACCCCCATTAGTATTAAGACTGTACCCCCATTAGTATTAGGACTGTACCCCCATTAGTATTAAGACTGTACCCCCATTAGTATTAGGACTGTACCCCCATTAGTATTAGGATCGTACCCCCATTAGTATTAAGACTGTACCCCCATTAGTATTAGGACTGTACCCCCATTAGTATTAGGATCATACCCCCATTAGTATTAGGACTGTACCCCCATTAGTATTAGGATCGTACCCCCATTAGTATTAAGACTGTACCCCCATTAGTATTAGGATCGTACCCCCATTAGTATTAAGACTGTACCCCCATTAGTATTAGGACTGTACCCCCATTAGTATTAGGATCGTACCCCCATTAGTATTAAGACTGTACCCCCATTAGTATTAGGATCGTACCCCCATTAGTATTAAGACTGTACCCCCATTAGTATTAGGACTGTACCCCCATTAGTATTAGGATCGTACCCCCATTAGTATTAAGACTGTACCCCCATTAGTATTAGGATCGTACCCCCATTAGTATTAAGACTGTACCCCCATTAGTATTAGGACTGTACCCCCATTAGTATTAGGATCGTACCCCCATTAGTATTAAGACTGTACCCCCATTAGTATTAGGATCGTACCCCCATTAGTATTAAGACTGTACCCCCATTAGTATTAGGACTGTACCCCCATTAGTATTAGGACTGTACCCCCATTAGTATTAGGATCGTACCCCCATTAGTATTAAGACTGTACCCCCATTAGTATTAGGATCGTACCCCCATTAGTATTAGGACTGTACCCCCATTAGTATTAGGATCGTACCCCCATTAGTATTAAGACTGTACCCCCATTAGTATTAGGATCGTACCCCCATTAGTATTAAGACTGTACCCCCATTAGTATTAGGACTGTACCCCCATTAGTATTAGGATCGTACCCCCATTAGTATTAAGACTGTACCATTAGTACAAGGACTCTACAGTCGATACCCCCATTAGTATAAGGACTATTCCCCCATTAGTATTAGGACTGTACCCCCATTAGCATTAGTAGTGTACCCTATCAGTACTAGGCCTGTACCCCCATTAATATTAGGACTGTATCCCTATTAGTATAGAAATTGTATCCCCATTAATATTAGGACTGTTTTCTATTAGTATTAGGACTGTACCCCTATTATTATAAAGATTGTATTTCTATTAGTATTAGGACCATACCCCCATCTGTATTAGGACTGTATGTCAATTAGTATTAGGACTGTACCCCAATTAGTATTAGGTCTGTATCCCTAATAACATTAGCACAGTCCAGTGGTCCCTTTAGCACTGTACCCATTTAATATCTGCCAGTACCCGCATTAGGACTGTACCCCATTAGATGGATGTGATAGTCCTCGGTATGAAGCAGTCCGGAGGGGAGCAGGGTAGGAGACAGCTTCTCCCCCACCTCCTCTCTCTCCTCACCTCCCCTCCTCTCTCCGCTCCCCCTCCCTTCCAGGCTCCTGTTCCTCTCTCCCTCCTCCCTTCTCTCCTCCCCTCATCCTCCCTCCTTCCCTGGCTGGCTCACATCTCCCTGCTGCCGGTCTGGGTCTGTGCAGACACCCGATCCTCCTCGCCCGTGGCCCGGGAGCCTCCCCTCTGCGCTGGGAGGGGTGGGGGGAGAGGAAAGCGCTCCCTACCCCTGCCAGACACGAGCACAGAGCCCACCCCTGGCACCACAGAGAAGCCCCCCGGAGGAACGAGAGCGCCCACTGGGGTGAGTCTAATGTCCCTTCCCTCAGTCGGGGCAGAAACCCTGGATCTCTAAATACTACTCTGGTTGGGGGATCTCTTCTCGCCATCATCCTTGGCAGAATAGGCAACCTGCAGCCTTCCAGCTGTTGCTGGACTACAATTCCATCATCCTCACCCGGCTTTGGTCGGCTGAGGATGACGGGAGCTGTAGTCCAACAGCAACAGGTTTCCTACCATGTTGCATGAGAGAGGCCTATCGCTCTGGGTGTAGGTCTACCCCCACACCTCCTCCTTTTTTATTTATAACCCCTTTAGCGCTGGAACAAAACATTACTGGTACCCCCCCCCCCCATGATTTAAATGCCATCTCTGCAGAGTCCTCCCCCTAGAATTACTTCTGTTTATCCTGGAGAGTGCCCTATAGATCTGCACTGCCTCATTACAGTGTCACAGTATCAACCACTGCCCCAAATATGCCCACACACAGGAGGCTGGCTGGCTGGCACAGTGCCTAGTCCTGGATATTTATAAGGCCTCTCTTTAACACTATACCCAGTCTTGGTGGTAGATGATTAGTTACTGTTCATTATTATACCCCCTTTGTCCCCTGGAGGGGTGCAGTGCTGGCCATGGGGGGTTGGGAATTGGAAGTTTTTGTGTGTGCTGCATCAGAACTCAGCTCAGAGTATAGGAGTCATTGTGCTTGTGCTATTGTCAGAGGCTTTTATCTTATGTGACTGCTGAAACAGACTAAACTACACCCCCCGCTGCTTCTGCAGTTTGGAATCTTAACCCTATGAGTGCCGGTGGAGTGTGCAAAAACCTTTTGAAGCAATGCTTTTGCATACCTCTCTGGCAAACAAAAGGTGCCTTGCACATAATGTGAAATAGCAGGTCCTCTTAACCCTTTGAGTGTCAGAGAGTTATCTGCATTGGCTACCTCTCTGGCACTCAGAAGGTTAATGTTGTGGATGGTAGATTGTTCTGTAGTGCACCCCTTAATACTGCAGTTTTGGATTTCAGAGGGAACACTATTGATGATTTCTATAGTTTTCAAAATTGACATGTTGTATGATCCATTTTTTATTTAGCAAATTCATCTTTGAGTTATTTAGATGTATAGATTGTGCTAGTTAACCTTTTCGGTGCCAGAGGGGCACGCAGTGCATTGCTGCAATGCATTGCGTACCCCCTCTGGCACTGAATGAGTTAAGGCACACCAGACTTCCTGTCTTATCCCTACATTACCTTTCCCACACACACTGACACTGCATAGCAATGCATTGATCACCTCCACTAGCACTGCAAGGGTTAAGTGTCAGTGAGTGGGGAGACAGTGTAGGGCTAAGACAGGAAATGCCTGCATAGCATACCTTAAAAACCCTTTCAGTGCCAGAGGCGTGTCCAACGTTTAAATACCTCTCTAGCACTCAAAGGTTGATTGGTATTGTCTATAAATCTAACGCCAGTATTACTTTTCTAAATAAAAAATGGCTGATACAACATATAAGAGATTTTGAAAATTCTTTAACCCTTTGAGCAATGCATTTCAGGGTTAACCTCTTGGATTCTGGATATGTTTGATGTGCAACCTTCATTACTCCAGTTTGGCTTTCTGCAGACCCTCACTGCTGCAATTTGACTTTTTTTTTAACCCTGTGTATAAAGATATAACTCCAGCTGTACCTCTCACAGCTGCACACTGGCTTGTTAACTCCTTAATTGCCAACGAGCAGGGCCATCTGATCCTTCTGTTATCCACATTTGATTGTACTATTTAATACCTCTGTATGTCTGTTCCCTATTGTACAGCGCTGCGGAATTAGTTGGCGCTATATAAATAAAGATAATAGAGGTCTCCAATGCATTGCTGAAGGAGTTTGTGCTGTCTCTTTACAAACAAGGACTTAAACTGCTTTCCGTTGTCTAGTTTTCTAATTTAACCACTTTGGAACTCAGTGGGGTTAATAATACCCGTGCCAGTCTGCATAACTGTCAAGTGTTTTTTGGCTGCTGACTTTTAGTTTAAAACCCTTTGACTTCCAGAGGGGGTACACAACGCATTGCTCTGCAATGCGTTGTGTACCCCTCTGGCACTCAAAAGGGTTAATTTGATTTTGTTTTCTGCCCGCAATTTACTAAATAAAGGTTTAATTGTGTGACATGGCTGGAAAATAGACAAATGCATGGGTTAAGCAATGCGTTAGAGACTCCTTTGTAGCATATAAAGTGGCACTCAAAGGGTTAAATTCTGATTACACCTTTAACCCTTTGAGTGCCAGCGAGGATTTAATTCCAGAGTAGAGTTTCATGCCATGCTCTTTCAAAGCGTTTTGAGTCTGTCGGACATGCACAAGATGAATGCTCCTTACTATGAATAGCCCACCTCCACATGTTACTAAAATTGGGCTTTTAAAGGGATAGCAATGTTAACCCCTTAAGGACCGGCCGTGTGCCGGCACTTAACCCCTTCCTGAAAATGGATCAACATGTACGTCCCGCAGAAACTGTAACTTAGTGACAGAGTACGTATGTCCAGGAAGTCATTGTAACTAATGGGGGAAGTGCCGGTCACTAAGGGGTTAAGGACCACTGACCTTTTTTTTTTTTTTCCGATCCGGATTCAGGGCTCCCCAAACGGCGTGCAGCGAGCCCTGAATTCCATGACAATCATGTACATCCTTTGTCCTTTAGGGACATCCAACCCTTGACATACATGTATGGCATGGGTCGTTAAGGGGTTAAAGTGATAGTAATGTCTATTTAAAATTAGTTGCCCGAGTCTTCTGTACATTAAAAAGAACAGATTGCGCTATGTCTAAGCGCTTACTTCTTTGTAGTTCAAAAGTTATGAAGCCCTGAAGATCCATCGCCTGCCCCTCTCTGGTCACCTCCCACAGAATCTGCAGGCTGGTCAGGACGGCTGCAGCGAGGGACAAATTTCATTATGCAAAGGGAAATCCTGTCCTCCTTCATCAACGGGGACAGTATTTCCCTTATAAATACTTACTGAAGTTTGTCCCTCGCTGCAGCTGTCAAGTCGCACGACTCGATCTCCGATTCCGTGGGAGGCGGCCAGAAAGGGGCGGGTGGTGGATCTTCAGGGCTTCATAACTTTTGAACTACAAAGAAGTAAGCACTTACACATAGTGCAATATGTTCCTTTTAATATACAGAAGACTTGGGCAACTCATTTTAAAGAGACATTACTATCCCTTTAAATATGGAAAAAAAATATATTTTTTTTCTAGGGTTATCCTGCTGTGTGAAACAAGGGCACTTCCACTTCGGAGAGAGGTTTTATTCAAAAGTTATTCCAACTCAGACTTGCATTTTTTGGGTGTAGTACCACTGTGTTCCAGAACATTACAGTGGCGCTGTTTCTGCAGTAGTCTATGGATGATTACTGTCAAGTGACCAGTAGTGTTGAGCGAGCGTGCTCGGCCGATGCTCGGATCGGCTCGAGCATCGCTCTGCTCGGCACATGGCGGTACTCGTACGAGTACCGCCATGTGCTCGCCCGACAAGCTCGGGTGAAGAGGATCTGTGCCGGAAGAGGCACAGATCCGAAGAAGCTCCGCTGGACCACCAGGGAATGGAGGTACGGGGGCATTGCGGAGATGAAGGGGGCATTGCGGACATGAAGGGGGACATTGTGGAAGAGGGGCATAGACTCTATGCCCCTCTTCCACAATGTCCCCCTTCATCTCCGCTATGCCCGTCTTACACAATGTCCCCCTTCATGTCCGCTATGCCCCTCTTCCACAATGTCCCCCTTCATCTCCTCTATGCCATAGAGGAGATGAAGGGGGACATTGTGGAAGAGGGGCATAGCGGAGATGAAGGGGGACATTGTGGAAGAGGGGCATAGAGTCTATGCCCCTCTTCCACAATGTCCCCCTTCATCTCCGCTATGCCCCTCTTCCACAATGTCCCCCTTCATCTCCTCTATGGCATAGAGGAGATGAAGGGGGACATTGTGGAAGAGGGGCATAGCGGACATGAAGGGGGACATTGACCAGGCACCCTCCGCTCATCAGAGCAGGGGGTGCCTGGTTTGATGCTCGAGTGCTCCCATTGTATTCAATGGGGCTCGGGTGCTCGGCCGAGCACTCGAGCAGCAGGGGGTGCTCGGTCAGAGCACCCGAGCACCCGAGCATCACGGTGCTCGCTCATCACTAGTGACCAGATCTGTCCAAAAATTGTATATATATATATTTATTTATATATATATTTTATATACACAGGCCAAGGTCCGGGTAATGTTAACCCTTTGAGTGCCAGTGGGGTACGCTTAACCACTCAAGTGGTTAAGCAGCCGCTACCTCACTGCTCCACACAATACAGTCTTGCATCGCCTCACTCATGCGATGCAATCATGCGTAGTAGGGACTGAGCATGACTGCTTCGTGACAAACATCCTAGCGAATTATTATATAAGGAATGATATAGAGAGAGATCTTTTTTTTCCATATTAACCCTTTGAGTGCCAGGGATGTCTGCAGCAGATTGAGAACCACTTTTCTGCAGCATAGTGATCAATCTTTTTTGTGCTCTCCCTCAAGTCGTCCCTAACACGCAGTCAGATAGATCAGTTATCAAAGGGTAATGATGGGTACAAATACATAAATATAAAGTTATTTTTAGGTTTCTCGATCAGAATAACAGAAACAAACATACTGTGTGTAGTAATTTCCATAAATATTCAACTGAAACTGAAAGTTTTTATAAAACAGAAGGGACACCCTTAGTGGATGTATGTGGTGTAGCAAGGTGCCATGGTACTCTGGTTGAGAACCACTGTTGTAGAGGCAGCTTTTCTACATTGTTTCACTTTTCTTTTTACATTTTGTGTGTATATATACAATTTTTTTTTGTTGCAGTATGTCTGCTGTCAAGCCCCACACAGAATGCTTTTTGAAATAAAAACTCCGGTAGCCTCCTGTCAGGAGCATAAATGTATAAAAACATAGATGCAGACGAAAAAAATAATAAAGTATGGGCAATATGGCTTTATGTATTATAAAGCACTTGCAGAATCTCTAAAGTCAAAATAAAGGGTTACTGTTCCTTTAACCTCAAATTACTTGAACACCCTAAGGATTAATGAAGCGCCTGGACCGTCATGGCGGTCTGGCAATTCATGACCGGTGATGGTCCTGGCACGTCATGGAATTCCAGGGTTGCCGCATGGCTTCATGCCGCATGGTGATCCCAGGATTAAAGACGCCAAAAAATGCTCGTTAGTCCTTAAAGGAGCAGTAAACTTTTTTATGAAAACACATATTTTATATTTTTGCCTAGATTAATTCATTTCACAGTGTGTGGACTCTGCCTAGATTAATTCATATCACAGTGTGTGGGCTTTACCTAGATTCATTCATATCACAGTGTGTGGGCTTTGCCTAGATCCATTCATATCACAGTGTGTGGGCTTTGCCTAGATCCATTCACATCACAGAGTGTGGACTCTGCCTAGATTCATTCATATCACAGTGTGTGGACTTTGCCTAGATCCATTCATATCACAGTGGGTGGGCTTTGCCTAGATCCATTCATATCACAGTGTGTGGGCTCTGCCTAGATCCATTCATATCACAGTGTGTGGGCTCTGCCTAGATCCATTCATATCACAGTGTGTGGACTCTGCCTAGATCCATTCATATCACAGTGTGTGGACTCTGCCTAGATCCATTCATATCACAGTGTGTGGACTAGATCCATTCATATCACAGTGTGTGGACTCTGCCTAGATCCATTCATATCACAGTGTGTGGGCTCTGCCTAGATTCATTCATATCACAGTGTGTGGACTCTGCCTAGATCCATTCATATCACAGTGTGTGGACTCTGCCTAGATTCATTCATATCACAGTGTGTGGACTCTGCCTAGATTCATTCATATCACAGTGTGTGGACTCTGCCTAG
Source organism: Rhinophrynus dorsalis (assembly GCA_037306005.1). Lineage (NCBI taxonomy): Eukaryota > Metazoa > Chordata > Amphibia > Anura > Rhinophrynidae > Rhinophrynus > Rhinophrynus dorsalis. The sequence goes on along the minus strand of CM074725.1, from coordinate 23,563,317 downwards.
ATCCATTCATATCACAGTGTGTGGACTCTGCCTCGATCCATTCATATCACAGTGTGTGGGCTTTACCTAGATTCATTCATATCACAGTGTGTGGACTCTGCCTAGATCCATTCATATCACAGTGTGTGGGCTTTACCTAGATTCATTCATATCACAGTGTGTGAGCTCTGCCTAGATTCATTCACATCACAGAGTGTGGACTCTGCCTAGATTCATTCATATCACAGTGTGTGGACTTTGCCTAGATTCATTCATATCACAGTGTGTGGACTCTGCCTAGTTTCATTCATATCACAGTGTGTGGACTCTGCCTAGTTTCATTCATATCACAGTGTGTGAGCTCTGCCTAGTTTCATTCATATCACAGTGTGTGGACTCTGCCTAGATTCATTCATATCACAGTGTGTGTGTGCTCTGCCTAGATTCATTCATATCACAGTGTGTGGACTCTGCCTAGATTCATTCATATCACAGTGTGTGGACTCTGCCTAGATTCATTCATATCACAGTGTGTGGACTCTGCCTACATCCATTCATATCACAGTGTATGAGCTCTGCCTAGTTTCATTCATATCACAGAGTGTGGACTCTGCCTAGATTCATTCATATAACAGTGTGTGGACTCTGCCTAGATTCATTCACATCACAGAGTGTGGACTCTGCCTAGATTCATTCATATCACAGTGTGTGTGGGCTTTGCCTAGATTCATTCATATCACAGTGTGTGAGTTCTGCCTATGTATGGCCTCTGCCTAGATTCATTCATATCATACTGTGTGAGCTCTGCCTAGTTTCATTCATATCACAGTGTATGAGCTCTGCCTAGTTCCATTCATATCACAGTGTGTGAGCTCTGCCTAGTTTCATTCAAATCACAGTGTGTGGCCTCTGCCTAGATTCATTCATATAACAGTGTGTGGGCTCTGCCTAGATTCATTCATATCGCAGTGTGTGGCCTCTGCCTAGATCCATTCATATCACAGTGTGTGGGCTCTGCCTAGATCCATTCATATCACAGTGTGTGGGCTCTGCCTAGATCCATTCACATCACAGTGTGTGGGCTCTGCCTAGATCCATTCACATCACAGTGTATGGGCTCTGCCTAGATTCATTCATATCACAGTGTGTGGGCTCTGCCTAGATCCATTCATATCACAGTGTGTGGGCTCTGCCTAGATTCATTCATATCACAGTATGTGGACTGTGCCTAGATCCATTCATATCACAGTGTGTGTGCGCTCTGCCTAAATTCATTCATATCACAGTATGCTAAGTAGGTATTTTCTAGACCAATCTTACCTCTCACTGTGCTATTAGACACGCCCCCAGGGTGTGGGTTGTGCCTGAATTCATTCATATCACAGTGTGTGATAATATTGGCCAAGCACATAAACTAATTAGCATAAAGTGCCACCCACAAATAAAGGCTAATTTCTCAAAAACTATTTATATTGAAATCAAATGATTAATGCAACATTTAGTTATATTTTAATGTTCTTCAAAGTTTACCGCATTTATGGTAGGGTAACGAGTCCACTTTAAAAGGACAATACAAACAACGCAAACGACATTGTGTAAATCAGGAGTGGCCAATGTGAGGCCTTCCAGCTGCTGCCAGACCATTGGTGGGGGTGATGGGAGTTCTAGTCCAGCAGCAAATAGAGAGCCTTACATTGCCCATCTCTGGTAAAAATACTCTCGGAATAGGACAATTTGCAAATACATTAAACAGCACTTTTAGGATTATATTTTCAGGATGTATATTGTACCTGTAGTAAGTGATATGTTAAGTTACAGCAATCAATTTCATTTTTTCACGTTAGAGTTCATTTAACCCTTGGAATGCCAGCGTGGTAGGTAACACATTGCACACCCCTCTGGCAATGAAGGGAATTAAACCTTTGAGGAGCAGACAACACATAACTCACCCACCCTTCTAATCTTAATCCTTTGAGGGTTAAAGAGCACACATGCTTATGCGCACACACATACACACACAAACACACTAGGGTGACCACACGTCCTGGGTTGCCTGGGACTGTCCCTTATTGGGGGTCTGTGTCCCGCGTCCTGGGTCACCCCCAACTGGGACAACAAAGAGTCCCGGAATGGAGCAATACGCACCAGTCCAGCCAGCCAATGAAATGTATTTGCTATATACCATTTAGCAAATACATTTCATTGGCTGGCTGAACTGGTGCGTGTGAGACAGATGGGAAGGAGCAGGTATGCTGGTGCTGCAAGTGAGACCCGCGGCTGAGGCTCTCGCCGGCGCTGACCATCTTTCTGAGGCTCCCGCCAGCGCTGACCATCTTTCTGAGGCTCCTACCGGCGCTGACCATGTTTCTGAGGCTGACACAGATAAGAGTTCCCACTGGGAAAGATGGTCAGCGCCGGCAGGAGCCTCAGAAAGATGGTCAGCGCCAACAGGAGCCTCAGCCGCGGGACTAGGGTGACCACATGTCCCGGAATGGCAAAATGGAAATGTGGTCACCCTAAAACACACAAACACATACACACACATTGATGAGAACATGGCTTGCTCACTATCTAAAAATAAAGTCTTGAAAAACCTGCTGATTAACTAAAGCAACAAACCTCAGCGGTGGATTTGAAATAGATGAACTTATCCATGCAACGCAGCTTATGGTTTTTATGGGTGTGTTTTTTTGTTTGTTTGTTTTTTTCCATTTTGTTCTTTTAAGTATAGTTACATAGCAAAGTAGGTTAAAAAAAAGACACTAGTCCACCATCTAGTTCAACCTGTGCCATGGTATAACCAAGAAAATAAGAATTATATAATCCTGATTGCAAAATGAGTATTAGTCTGTTTTCCAGAACTTCCTGTTTTGCCTACTAATACTCAGTATAAAAGATTACGGTATGTTCCCTTCTGCTACAAATGCATCTAATCATCTCTTAAAGGGATAGTAATGTCTAACATTAACTAACCCTAGTATTGAAGGTATTAAAAAGATAATCTTAATGTGCCAAGTCGTATTACGGTTTGAGAGATATAAGCGCTGAAAGTTCCCCCCTCCTGCTGACAAGCTGTAAAGCTGTCAGCAGTGGATCTGTGTTGGCTGATTCGGCGGCTCTTCAGCAGAACTGAATGAGCGCTATCGAAAAACAGATACTTCACTGTAGATATTTGCAAAATAAGTTAATAGCCCCCAGGTTCATCTCTCAAACCTTTATGGTTTGAGAGATAACCGAAGGTGAAGTTCCCCCTCTCTCCCCCTTACCTGAAGTCATTGTTGTGCTGACTGCAGGGATATCCAGTCTGACTTTCATCAGGCGGCTCTGCAGCAGAGCCATGATCGCGTTAGTGACAAAGAATTATTTCACTGAAACGGTCTTCTGCATGTGCTTGCAAACCAATCACAAACCAAGCACATGTAGAAGACCATTTCAGTGAAATAATTCTTCTTCACTAACGGGATCTCAGCTCTGCTGCAGAGCCGCAAGCCTGTCGTATGACAGACCTCCCCTGCAGTCACTACAACGCTGACTTCAGGGAAGGGGGAGGGAGGGGGAACTTTGCCTTTGCCCCAGTCTCTTCCATTGTTTCCTGAACAAAACATACCCTGGGCCTAAAACAAGAGAGTACAATAAAACAGTACAACCCCTTGGTTGTTAGAGAGATCGCCATGGCATTGGTTGGAGATATCTCTAGTTTCCAAGGGGTTAAATAATCTCCAGTAAAAAAAGGTATAAAAATGGTGCAGGGACATCGAAATTGCTCTGGTCACACCCACAATTCAGAATGTGGGAGTGGCCAGCACAGCTGAGGCGCCTGCCAAAATTTGGGATTCTAGGCAGTTGCCTACTGTGCCTATTGGGAAATCCAGCTCTGCAATGTACTCGTGCATGGGATAGGCAGAAGGCTGTCCTGAACATAAGGCAAGCCCAAGGACCAAGTAATGTTTGAGGTTTTTACAGTAGGAAAATGGACAGACAAGATGGTCCGAATGGTTCTCATCTGCCGTCAAGTTCCATGTTTCTGTGTGTGTGTAGTAAGTCTTGTTTCATTCTTCATTTGTCATTCTGTTGGAGCTGTAACAGGTTGTATTGATTTTTATAAATAAATGATGAAATCAGGCTTCTTTGATCATTAAAGGAACTCTCACTGAAGTGTAAGATTCTCTTACACACGGGCAACATCAACACAACAATGCTGAGTCAGATCTGACACCTGGGATGAAAGGTAGAATTCTGGACCAGTGGTTCTTATCCAGGGTGCTGTGGCCCTTGGCTGTGCACAGACACGCACTTAGGGCCGTATGTTCAAAAGAAAAGTGGAGGCGTTCTGGGGCAAACCATTTGCACTATAAGGGAGAACTAAAAATTCCAAAATTTCCTATTGATTTAAAGGGATAGTAATGTTTCATAATAAAAGCAGCTCTAATTAATCATCATAGTATTTGGACTTTTGCTTTTTATGCAATTTCATATGTGATTTCAGGGTAGCAAGCATACAGTATGACAAGTGTGACTGAGCCCAACACCGGCATACAAAGCATTCAGTGCTATCTAGTTTACCTCTGCAATGATATCTAGTTAAAGGGATAGTAATGGTTAATTTTAAGTTGATTTAATATTGTAGACATTAAAAAAGGTTAACATCTATGTAAGTCTTATCTCTCAATTCCTTATGGTTTGAGAGATATAACTTGCTAAAGTTACCTTTTCCTGGCTGTTTCACTCAAGTCTGCCATCTAGCTGACAGCTGCAGATTCCAGTCATTTGACCAGACAGAGGCTCTTCAGCAGAGCTGAAATCATGCTATGTAGAAATAAATACTTAATTGGAACGGTCTACAAAGTGTGCTTGCAAGCCAGGCACACTTTGTAGACCGTTCTAAATGAAGCATTTGTCTTAAGATATCATTATATCGGTACTGCTGAAGAGCCACATCTGGTCAAGCGACCACAATCTGCTTCTGACAGCTTTACAGCTCGTCAAGCAGAAAGGGGTGGGACCAGAGAACTTTATTTTCCTATATCTCTCAAACCGTAATGGTTTGAGAGATGTGGATAAGTGCAAGTACTCTCTTTTAATTGTATCTACCATATAGTTAAAGGGATAGTAATACTTCATTTTAACTTTATTTTATTTTGTAGGCATTAAAAAAACATGAAGAATGATATAAGTCTTATTTCTGAAACCTTTATGGTTTAAGAGATATTCACAAACAAAGTATCCCCCCCCTGTTCAACCAGATCAGAAGGGAGATGCCCAGGTAGACTGCAGAGAGGGACAATCTTCAATTAAGATAATGGAAAAAGCTGAAAAACTTGTCAAGGGGGGAAGGGCTTTCATTGTTCTCATAGGAAGAAGATTGCCCCCTACTGTTATCTGTCTGGTCTATGGACTGGATTCCACATCTGAGAAGAGATGGCTTACACTAGGTAAAAGGGGAGGGAGGGGGAAACTTTGCTTGTGAATATCTCATAAACCATAAAGGTTTGAGAGATAAGACTTATATCATTCTTCATGTTTTTTTAATGCCTACAAAATAAAATAAAGTTAAAATGAAGTGTTACTATCCCTTTAATACTTTTTTTTCTGACATTACTATCCCTTTAACTTTGCATGTTTACTTTGTATCACTAGGTCTGCTTTGTTCACCCCTGACAAAAATCTCTTTATAAACAGGTCCAGAGAGCTCACTGTGAAGGACTTATGTAAATACTTATTTTTTATACAAGTGTATAAAAAATAAGTGGGTATCAAAAAACATAAAAAACTGAGACAATTTGACTGCACGTGTTATTTGCAGAATATGTAAAGTAAAACAAAAGGTCTATTATTCCTTTACATGAATCAGCAACGTTCAGGAAGGGCGCATAACTCTGGGAAGGAACATAAACATTATTTTAGAACAATACGTCACGTTGTTAATGAGAATTAGAACTTTCTCTTTCATTAAAGGACTATTTTTACATGTACTTAGTCTGCTACTATGGGAGTGGATGAGATAAAATAACAAACAAAACAGGAGTGCATTGTGCGCCCCCAAAACATCTCTTACCAGTCATTTGGGGGAGTTCGAAAAATGGCCCTCTCCAGTGGAACAGAACCTGGAAGTGTGAGACCTATAGCTTGGGCGTCCAGTGTGCGGCCCGTGGGCCAGATGTGGTCTGTCTGACGTCTGCGGATCACCTGAGACCTTAAAGGGATAGCAATACTTAAAAATTACTAATCTCTATATTAAAGTCCTATTAAAAAGAAATGTATTGCCCCCAGTGTCATCTCTCAAACCTTTATGGTTTGAGAGATAATCGCTCCTAAAGTTCCCCTCTCCCTCCCCCTTCCCTGAAGTCAGCGTTGTAGCTGACTGAAGGGAAATCCGGTCTTGCGATCATCAGGAGGCTCTGCAGCAGAGCTGCGATCGCGTTAATAAAAAAAAAAAAAACTTTCACTAAAGTGGTCTTCTACGTGTGCTTGCAAACCAAGCACAAACCAAGCACACGTAGAAGACCATTTCAGTGAATGATTTATTTTTTATTAACACGATCGCGGCTGTGCTGGAGAGCCACCTGAAAGTCGTATGACAGGCTTCCCTACAGTCAGCTAGAATGCTGACTTCGGGGAAGGGGGAGGAAGAGGGCAACTTTAGGAGTGATTATATCTCAAACCATAAAGGTTTGAGAGATGACACTGGGGGTGATACATTTCTTTTTAATATGACTTTAAAGGGATAGTAATGTTTCATAATAAAAGCAGCTCTAATTAATCATCATAGTATTTGGACTTTGGAGAGTGTTATTTCTGTCAGAGTTGTAGTTCAAGAGTAATTCAATGATAAAGTATCCCCCTCCCACCCCTTTTACCTAGTGTAACACTGCTCAGCCAGATCAGAAGGGAGGTGCGCAGGTAGATTGCAGAGAGGGACAATCTTCAATTAAGATAAGGGAAAAACCTGAAAAACTTGTCAAGGGGGGCAGGGCTTTCATTGTTCTCATAGGAAGAAGATTGTCCCCTGCTGTTATCTGTCTGGTCTATGGACTGGATTCCACATCTGAGAAGAGATGGCTTACACTAGGTAAAAGGGGCGGGAGGGGAAACTTTGCTTGTGAATATCTCTCAAACCATAAAGGTTTGAGAGATAAGACTTAAATCATTCTTCATGTTTTTTTAATGCCTACAAAATAAAATAAAGATAAAATGAAGTATTACTATCCCTTTCACTAAAATGGTCTTCTACGTGTGATCGCAAACTGAGCACAAATCAAGCACACGTAGAAGACCATTTCAGTGAAAGATTTTTTTTTTATTAACGCGATCTCGGCTCTGCTGCAGAGCCGTCTGACGGTCGTAGGACAGGCTTCCCTGCAGTCAGCTACAACACTGACTTCGGAGAAGGGGGAACTTTAGGAGCGATTATCTCTCAAACCATAAAGGTTTGAGAGATGACACTGGGGGCAATACATTTCTTTTTAATATGACTTTAATATAGGGATCAGTAATTACTAATTATTACTATCCCTTTAACCCTTTCAGTGCCATAGGGATACAAGATGCTTTGCAATGCATGGTGTACCCCTCTGGAACTCAAAGGGTTAATATTTATTTGTTACCCAATTAACTAGAGTACATGAACTAGTAGGCCAGTGAGACCAAACGCCCTGCCTGCTAGAACCGTACAGTTGAAGACTAGATGTCTGATTGTACATCAGTATTGTCACTGACCTGATCAATAAATAAATTCAGATTTTTGAATCAGAGGCATAACGAGGAACCACAGGGCCCTGGTGCGAAAATTGCCATGGGGCCCCCCCCTACCGCACCATGCAACCATACACATTGTCCACCTCCACATTGTACGCCCCATTGTCTACCTCCACATTGTACGCCCCATTGTCTACCTCCACATTGTACGCCTCATTGTCCACCTCCACATTGTACGCCCCATTGTCTACCTCCACATTGTATGCCCCATTGTCTACCTCCACATTGTACACCCCATTGTCTACCTCCACATTGTACGCCTCATTGTCCACCTCCACATTGTACGCCCCATTGTCTACCTCCACATTGTACGCCCCATTGTCTACCTCCACATTGTACGCCCCATTGTCTACCTCCACATTGTACGCCTCATTGTCCACCTCCACATTGTACGCTCCATTGTCTACCTCCACATTGTACACCCCATTGTCTACCTCCACATTGTACGCCTCATTGTCCACCTCCACATTGTACGCCCCATTGTCTACCTCCACATTGTACGCCTCATTGTCTACCTCCACATTGTACGCCTCATTGTCCACCTCCACATTGTACGCCTCATTGTCCACCTCCACATTGTACGCCTCATTGTCTACCTCCACATTGTACGCCTCTTTGTCCACCTCCACATTGTACGCCTCATTGTCCACCTCCACATTGTACGCCTCATTGTCCTCTTGCACAATGCCCCCATTGTCTACCTCCACATTGCCCCCATCATCCATTCCCACATTGCCCCCACTGTCCACTCCCAGGCCCAGACTGGCCATCAGGCATACCGGGCTCTTAAAAAAAAAAAAAATTAATCATTAAACGAGTTTGGGCCATCTTTCACTTTCTGAAAGACAGCCACCTCATTACAAGTTTCCTGGTGGGCGGGCAATCAACGTGCGACTTTGCGGCGCACCGCACATGATTATAAGCTCCGCCCACGATCACCGACAGCCCAACCCTGCGACAGTCAGTGTCAGTGAAGGCCGCCGCCCGCCGCTCCAGAGCAGAAAGGCCCAAGAGGTTAGTATGGCACTAGAGACGGACAGAGAATGAGCAGAGGCCCAAAAGCTGAGGGTGGCACTGTAGAGGGACAGAGGCCCATTAAAGAGTTGAGCTTGAGTGTGTGGAGGAGTGGGACAGGGCACAGGAATGGATAGTGTGACTGAGATCTTTAGAAATTACCTATTGTCTGTCTCTACTTGGTGTCTTTTATCCCCACTGTACAACTGTAAGGCACTGCAGAAAAACTTGGAGCTATATAAAGAACGAACGCTGCCCCCCCCCCCCACGGGCTGCTCAAAAAATAAAAATGGGCTGCTCAGCCTTAAATGCCCGGGCCTACTTTTTGTCCCAGTCCGGGCCTGTCCACTCCATTTCTCCATTGCCCCCACTGTCCACATTGCCCCTACTGTCCATTTCCACATTACCCCCACTGTCCGCTTCCACATTGCCCATTTCCACATTGCCTCACTGTCTACCTCTACTGTTTTCCAAAGATGGCCGCCAGGCAGACAGAGCAGTGCTGTACTCCTCGCGCGCTCTACTTCTGTCCTGCACATGAGCAGTCAAAGAACTCTCCTCACTGACTTCCCTGGCTGCACATGCGTGATGCGTGCACACAGAGGCCAAGGCAGAACAAGAGGGCGGAAGGATGCCTGCCGAGCTGCCGTGGTATCGTCAGGGGTTGGCCGGGCCCGGTCGCAGTGGCGACCCCTGCGACCACGGTAGTTATGCTATTGTTTTGAATAACTACAGACTTTAAAGGGATAATAATGTTTCACAAAAACAGCAGCTCCAATTAATCTTCCTAGTATTTGGGTCATGGAGAGTGTTATTTCAATAAGAGTTGTAGTTCAAGAGTAATTGAATGATAAAGTATCCCCCTCCCGCCCCTTTTATTTAATATAAGCTCTCTTGCCAATGAGTCTGCTCCAGCTTACATAGAGAAATACTTTGTCATCGGAGGAGGTTGGAACGAGGCAGTAGTTGGGGAGGGAACAGACAAAGATTGACAGGCCGTGGTACAGAGCTGTACCCCAGCCTGTCCTGAAGTGACGTCACTGGCTCATTTTTTAAAGGGATAGTAATGTTTCACAATAAAAGCAGCTCAATTAATCTTCATAGTATTTGGGCCATGGAGAGTGTTATTTCAATACTGTCAGAGTTGTAATACAAGAGTAATTGAATGATAAAGTATCCCCCTCCCGCCCCTTTTACTGATGTAACACTGCTCACCTCAGAGCAGCAAGACTGTCCTGATGGATCGCAGAGAGGGACAATCTTCAGTGAACATAAGGTAAAACCTGAAAAACCTGTCACGGGAGGGCAGGGTTTTCCTTATGATCACAGTAAGAAGATTGTCCCTTGCTGTGATCTGTCCGGTCAAGAGACCAGATTCCACATCTGAGGGGAGGCGGCTTACACTAGATAAAAGGGGCGGGAGGGGGATACTTTATCATTCAATTACTCTTGTACTTCAACTCTGACAGTATTGAAATAACACTTTCTGTGGCTCAAATACTATGAATTAATTGGAGCTGCTGTTTTTGTGAAACATTACTCTCCCTTTAAAAGATAAGGCAGTGTTTTCCCCATAGACCCCACTGTCAGTGGATTTCTATGGTGAATACCAAGGTGTTCTGCCGTTTACTGCTTTGTGATTAGAGAAGTCTTTAGAGATTTTTAGCAGAACGAGAGAGAGATTATTAGTTACAACTAGAGATGCACCGATACCAATTTTTTAAGACCGAGTACAAGTACCGATACTTTTTTCAAGTACTCACCGATACCAATTACCGATACCTTTTTTGCGGTCATTTGCCAGTTTTCTAAGTACCTACATGTTTTAGGTACTTGGAAAACTGGCAAATGACCGCAAAAAAAAATTATTGGTAATTTGTATTGGTGAGTACTTGAAAAATATTATAATTATATATATATATATATATATATATATATATATATATATATATATATATATATACACATACACACACACACACCACCTCTTGATTCTCCCTTTTTGACTCTTTCTCCCACCTTTTGCTTCATTCTACCCCCTTGAGCCCCCTTCTTTTGTCTTGGCTTTTGATCCCCCTTTCTCCCACTCCTCCTTGACTCACCTTTTTGCCTCTCTCTCCCTCCTGATCACCCCTCCTTTTGCCTCTTCTTGGCCCCCCTCTTTGGTCTCCTGATTCTTCCTCCTTCTGACTTTTTCTCCCTCTTCACCCCACTGTCTGCCTTTTTCACCACCCCCTGCCCCATCTTGCCTCCTCAACGCTCCTCTGCCGGGTGCTCACTGTTCTCTCGCACGCCCCGGCAGAGGTCAGCATCGGAGCGTTGCCATGGTAACCCGCGGCAATGCTCCGACGCTGTAGGAGTGAGAGAGGTGACCGGGGAGCATTGTGAGCAGCTCCCCAGGCTCCCTCTCTGCAGCACCGACCCTGACACAGGGTATCGGTGCTGGCATCGGCCGCATTTGCGCGAGTACAAGTACTCGCGCAAATGCTGGTATCGGCACCGATACCAGTATCGGTATCGGTGCAACCCTAGTAACAACCAAGAATGCAGAATTTAGAAAAACTAACATTTTATGAACCCTAGCTGGAAACCACACTATTTATTGAAAACCTGTACCTATTGGGTTAAATGGTTATTCATTACCTAGGTAAGTGTCCGTCATACAGCAGACAGGTGTACCTGTATAATTACTGTGTGTAACAGAAGCACTTACCTAGGTAGGAGTCCATCATACAGCAGTCAGGAGTAGCTATATAATTACTGTGTGTAACAGAAGCATCATACAGTGTTCAGGTGTATCTGTATAATTACTGTGTGTAACAGAAGCACTTACCTAGGTAGGAGTCCATCATACAGCAGTCAGGTGTATCTATATAATTACTGTGTGTAACAGAAGCACTTACCTAGGTAGGAGTGCATCATACAGCAGTCAGGTGTATCTATATAATTACTGTGTGTAACAGAAGCACTTACCTAGGTAGGAGTCCATCATACAGCAGTCAGGTGTATCTGTATAATTACTGTGTGTAACAGAAGCACTTACCTAGGTAGGAGTCCATCATACAGCAGTCAGGTGTATCTGTATAATTACTGTGTGTAACAGAAGCACTTACCTAGGTAGGAGTCCATCATACAGCAGTCAGGTGTATCTATATAATTACGGTGTGTATAGAAGGACTTACCTAGGTAGGAGTCCATCACACGGCAGTCCGGTGTATCTATATAATTACTGTGTGTAACAGAAGTACTTACCTAGGTAGGAGTCCATCATACAGCAGTCAGGAGTAGCTATATAATTACTGTGTGTAACAGAAGTACTTACCTAGGTAGGAGTCCATCACACAGCAGTCAGGTGTATCTATATAATTACTGTGTGTAACAGAAGCACTTACCTAGGTAGGAGTCCATCATACAGCAGTCAGGAGTAGCTATATAATTACTGTGTGTAACAGAAGTACTTACCTAGGTAGGAGTCCATCACACAGCAGTCAGGTGTATCTATATAATTACTGTGTGTAACAGAAGCACTTACCTAGGTAGAAGTCCATCATACAGCAGTCAGGTGTATCTATATAATTACTGTGTGTAACAGAAGTACTTACCTAGGTAGGAGTCCATCACACAGCAGTCAGGCGTATCTATATAATTACTGTGTGTAACAGAAGCACTTACCTAGGTAGGAGTCCATCATACAGCGGTCAGGTGTATCTGTATAATTACTGTGTGTAACAGAAGCACTTACCTAGGTAGGAGTCCATCATACAGCAGTCTGGTGTATCTATATAATTACTGTGCGTAACAGAAGGACTTACCTATGTAGGAGTCCATCACACAGCAGTCAGGTGTATATCTATAATTACTGTGTGTAACAGAAGCACTTACCTAGGTAGGAGTCCATCATACAGCGGTCAGGTGTATCTGTATAATTACTGTGTGTAACAGAAGTACTTACCTAGGTAGGAGTCCATCATATAGCAGTCGGGTGTATCTATATATATATATATACTGTGCATAACAGAAGTACTTACCTAGGTAGAAGTTTATCATACAGCAGTCAGGTTTATCTATACAATCACTGTGTGTAACAGAAGCACTTACCTAGGTAGGAGTCCATCATACAGCAGTCAGGTGTATCTATGTAATTACTGTGTGTAACAGAAGTACTTACCTAGGTAGGAGTCCATCATACAGCAGTCAGGTGTATCTATATAATTACGGTGTGTATAGAAGCACTTAACTAGGTAGGAGTCCATCATACAGCAGTCAGGTGTATCTATATAATTACTGTCTGTAACAGAAGGACTTACCTAGGTAGGAGTCCATCATACAGCAGTCAGGTGTATCTATATAATTACTGTGTGTAACAGAAGCACTTACCTAGGTAGGAGCCCATCATACAGTAGTCAGGTCTATCTATCTAAATACTGTGTGTAACAGACGGACTTAGCCAATGTAGGTGTCCATCAATCAGTATATATTTATATACCGATACTTGTCTTTTGCCTTAGAAACCTGCTTAAGTCTATAGCTGGTTATTTCCAGTTCTCAATCTGATCCAGTTGCATAGCTCTGCCGAGTCGTAGAAACAGATTTTGTTGACACTTCCGCTGGGAGGCTGTTACATGAATCTATAACCCTTTCTGAAAAGAGTAATTAATCTTTTTAACTTCTGAATATACAAAACTGTAGTTTGATGGACATCTGCCTAAGTAAATCCTTCCTTTAAATTAAGAGACACGTATTTCAAGTTTATGATTCCCTTTAAATACCTGTTTTTGTTAAAGATCCTGAAAGAATTATTGTGTTTTGCTGGGGTTGACATTTTTATTATTTAATGGAATTTTCATGAAGGGCTGGATTGACCATACTCAAGGGCAGCAAATGGCCCCTGGGCCTCAGTTTGGACACTGCTGCCATGGTAAGATCCTGTGTTAGCTGATGTTAGGATCAGACATTCTCCACCCATCAGGGTGAATTTCATGGTCTTGGACTCAGCCCAAGGCAGTGTGTGTGGAACCGAGCATGCGCTAGGAGCCGGCTCTGACATGCTTAATGACCTAACAGGATACAGACCTGCGGGATTATGTCCTTATAAAGACACAGTCATGCAGAGCCTTGCTGGGGATAAACACTGAAATCCAGGTTCCTAAAGGATCCTCCGCACAATCTCAATCTTCAACTGCAATTATTTCAGCAGTATTATAGTAACACTAATCCGCACGTACGAGCTGCTCTTATATTTAAAGGAACACTAACACCTAGAAACTGGGGTTATATATAAGTAAATACGATGTACTTCATGCTGTAATCTATCACCCTAAGATAAGTTTGGTTGATTTTAACCCTTTAAAGACCAGCAGTCCATGGGGACAGGGAAAAACCTGAAAAGCTTGTCAAGGGGGCAGAGCTTTCATTATTCTCATAGGAAGAAGATTGTCCCCTGCTGTTATCTGTCTGGTCTATGGACTGGATTCCACATCTGAGAAGAGATGGCTTACACTAGGTAAAAGGGGCGGGAGGGGAAACTTTGCTTGTGAATATCTCATAAACCATAAAGGTTTGAGCGATAAGACTTATATCGTTCATGTTTTTTTAATGCCTACAAAATAAAATAAAGTTAAAACGAAGTATTACTATCCCTTTAAAGTGTTAGTAATGTCTGAAAAAAACTTTTTTGCATTTAGAAGAGGTTAAAAAGCTGATCTAAATGCAAAAAAACGTATCTCTCAAACCGCTATGGTTTAAGAGATACAGGCATTTAAAGTTCACTGTCTCCTACTGACAGCTGTAAAGCTGTCAGCAGGAGATCCGTGTCGGTCGACACGCTGGCGCTTGAGAAGTGCCGAGTTCTCTTTACTTACATGGAATCCCTTCATTGGAATGGTCTAAACACTAGGCACACGTTTTAGACCATTCCAATGAAGGGATTCTGTGTAAGTAACGAGATCTCGGCACTTCTCAAGCGCCAGCGTGTCGACCGACACGGATCTCCTGCTGACAGCTTTACAGCTGTCAGTAGGAGAAATCAAACTTTAAACGCCCGTATCTCTTAAACCATAGCGGTTTGAGAGATATGGTTTTTTTGCATTTAGATCAGCTTTTTAAGCTCTTCTAAATGCAAAAAAGTTTTTTTCAGACATTACTAACACTTTAATTGGAACAGACTACAAAGTGTGCTTGCAAACCAGGCACACTTTGTAGACCGTTCCAATGAAGTATTATTTCTAAGTAGCTCTATTTCAGGTCAAATGACCACAATTTCCTGCTGTCAGCTAGAGCACTGACCTCTGTGAAAGGGGAGGAGTGGGGAAATGTAGCAGTGTATATCTCTCTGACTATAAAGGTTTGAGAATCCGGGCTTACAGAAATTGATTTCTTTAATATTTACAATATTAAACAATGTTAAAAACAACCATTACTATCCCTTTAAATCCCATCTATTTGGTCTCATGTCTAGAGTCAGGATGCCAAGTTTAAAGTATTGATTTCTACCTGCATTGTGCTGAGTGTCTGGTGACCGGGAGGGCTGGAACTCATGCTGCTAATGGCAATAGCAGGAAGCTCCCACATGTGGATCAGAGATTCTACCAGGATCCAGATCAGGAAATACATTTTTAACCCTTTAAGAACCTGAAGAGTGTGTAATGGATTGCGAATCAATGAACTGCACAGACAGGCCTCTGCTGATCAGTTATGCAGGGCTGCCACCTGGTCATCTGTGCACACCTTTTTGAAGCATTACTGTGTTGATGTACTGGCATCGGTTGATGCCAGTTTTGCGAGGAAGATCCTGGAGGCAATCTTGTCTGTCTAGGACTTTCTTCGATTCTTGGTGCTTTCTTCACTTTTGATCCCCGTTGGCTCTAGTTCAGTGTGCTGTGTAACTGTTCTTGGGGTGGTGTTACCCCTGTTCGGTGTCTGTTGACACTTCATTGTTTGTTGGTCTATCTCTGACCTGATGGTTCATATCTGCTGTGGTGACTTTGGGGGCCTTGTGCCTGGTCCTTGCCTTACTTCCCGCCTCTGGGAAACTCAATGGTTGGACATCCCAGAGTTACCAGTAACCTGTATTGGACGACAGAGAAAAGAGGATTTTAGTCATACCTGTTAAATCCTTTTCTCTCAGTCCATACAGGTTACTGGTCTCCCACTCTGTCAAGGGACCATGCTTGGCTCTCCTGTGACAGACCGAGGGGGTCCTTCGGGGTCATGCTCACAGGAGTCTTCTTTCCCTTCTACTATCTAGTCAATAGTTAGTGTCTCAAATCTTTCTGGAGCTGGTTGGCTAGCTGCAGCCAAGGAGGGAAGGGAGGCTCCACCCCCTGCATACAATTCTAGAATTGTTCTTGCCTAATTAAAGGGGCGGATCACCTACCCAGAGTTACCAGTAACATGTATGGACTAAGAGAAAAGGAATTAACAGGTAAGACTAAAATCCTCTTATACTGACGTTTAAACAAACATTAAAGTGAGTTTTATTGCATTTAGAAAGGTACAGAGCGTTATGAAAAGGTATAAGGAATATTCGGATATGCATAGGAGGTGTTATTTCTCCTTTAAAGAGGAACTACCACATAGATATAATTGACCCCCAATCGTTATTGTAGCGGTAATAATGGAAATAGTGTTATAATGTTTATTAAGTGTCGGCATTAGTTGCAATCATGAGTTCATACAAAACTCATCTCAACACGACAGCGCAGACATCCTGGAGTAGATGCGCCCGTGTGCCTGTGCTGTCCGTCCCTGTCTCCTCACTGATAGGTTATTTACCAAAGAGGGAGTTGCATTGTACCGTATGGTACAGACAGGGATGGACAGCACAGGTGCACGGATCCCTCTCAGCCAAGATGTCTGTGCTGTCGTCTAGAGGGGAGTCTCATACGAACCTATGATTGCAAATACTGCTGGCACTTAATAAACACTATAACACTATTTCTGTGATTACCGCTATAATAACGATTAATTGGAGGGTCAATTATATCTACGTGATAGTTCAGCTTTATGGAGATGAGTTCCCTCTGTATCAGTTGCTCACATTCGCTGTCATACATAAATACACACACACACACTCTCATAAATACACATACACTCATAAATACACACACACACACACACTTATAAACACACACTCATAAATACACACACCCGTGCATGCACACTCATAAATACACACACACTCATAAGTACGCACACGTACACTCATAAATACACACACCCGTGCATGCACACTCATAAATGCACACACTCATAAGTACACACACGTACACTCATAAATACACACACACACTCATAAATACACACACGTACACTCATAAATACACACACACACACACTCATAAATGCACACACACTCTCATAAACACACACTAACACTCATAAATACACACACACACACACTCATAAATACACACAAACACTCATAAATACACACACACTCTCATAAATACACTCACACTCATAAATACACAAACACACTCATAAATGCACACACACTCATAAATACACATGCACTCACTCTCATAAATACACACACTCACACTCATAAAAAGACACACACTCATAAATACACACACATAAATAAACAAACACACTCATAAATATACACACACTCATAAAAACACACACACACACACACTTATAAATACACACTCATAAATACACACACATTCATAATTACACACACATTCAAAATACACACAAATGTGTACACTCAGACACACACGCACACACACCTCATTATGTCAATAACTCATGTTAGAAATGATTAAATAAGTTTTACTCATGTTTTCTGCCCTCGGTGCTATTAACACATGTAAAATAAGTTTAGTGAGTTTACATGTGCATGACATCAGGGATCATACGGTTCTACAGCGGGTGATAACGCTGCGGGGTAAGTCAGACTGTGTGAATCATCAGACAGACGGGAATGTCAGTAGTTTTACTGATATGTTTACCACTGCAAACCCCAGAATGATATCCCAGATCCCACTACAGCAGAGGAGGGAGACAGTACAGTAAATCACAAAAGTATATCCATATATTAAAGGGATAGTAATACTTAATATGTGAAAAATATATATGGTAGTGTTTATCCCCCTGAGTAAAATAAGGGCACTCCCACTACTGAAAGGTGTTTTATTTAAAAGTTATTGCAACTCAAACCTGAATTTTTCTAGGCACGACTTTCAGTGGCCTGAAATTGTGCAGTGGCACTGTTGCTATACCGTCCTATGGAGATTTATGGTCGACTGACCAGAGCGGTAAAGGGTTAACTTTACCGCTCTGGCACTCAAAGGGTTAACCATTTGAGGATCAGAGAGATGCATTGCTCAACCATCTGCCCCTTAAGGGGTTAAATAGACAAGTATATTAACCCTTTGAGTGCCAGAGGGAATAGAAAGCAAGTTACAAATAACGACCGGACACAGTCTCTCTCCTTGTTTTTCGTCTCTGGCATATTAATTGTTAATACAATTCTTATTTAACCCATTGGGTGCAACAGATATCGATCTCTGCCAATGAGACCGCTCCAGCTTATAGACAGAAGCCTCCGTCATCGGAGGAGGCTGGATAGAGGGAGGAGAGCAGAGGCAGTGCGATGAACCACAGTCTTTGACTAAATAAAGCTTTAAAAAAAAAAAAATTAACACAATTTCTGTAAGGTTCGCTATATAACCTAACTATTTAGCCTAAGTCCTATAAAGGTGATACATCCCCTTTAAAACTTTAAATTACTCCATAGCATGCATTGTATCCTCCTATATAATAATTCGCTAGGATGTTTGTCAGAAGCCGTCGTGCGCAGTAGAGACTGCGCGCATTCGGCATTCTCTACTGCGCATGATTGCATCACGTGAGTGAGATGACGCAAGACTGCAACGTGTGGAGCAGTGAGGTAGTGGCCGCATAACCCTTTGAGTGACAGAGGGGTACGCAACGCATACCTTATGGCACTCAAAGGGTTTCCAACCTTGACTTTTATACTAGTAAGTAAATAAAACAACTATTACAGCTTATCGCTAAATGAAGATCATTATGAACCAAACTTGTATAGTGATGATAGTTCCCCTTTAACTTTGCCCCGTGGGATGCAGCCAGTTTCTCCCAGAACTACATCAGTTCTTCAGATTAACCCTTTGAGTGCCAGAGGGGTACACAATGCATTGCCTATCTCTCTGGTACTCAAAGGGTTAAATTATTCATTGCTGAAAGCTGCAACGTGCTTGTCGTGCAAGTGCAGCTTGCATTGTAACATTTGTATTTTGTCTACCCTGTGAGGACCGGGGGAATACAGTGTTTTGTACACCCCTCTACAAGATGTAATATGTTTTTCAGCATATTCTTAAAGAAATACTAACCCTTTATTTTGACTTTACATATTCTAAAAGTGCATAATATGTAGAGTAAAATTGTCTCCGTCTTTTACACTCTTATGTCCCTGACAGTAAGCTACCTGGATCTCCATTTCCAAGGAAACTAAAGTAATTCAATATTACACTCTCTCTGTAGTGCTGAATGCTCTCTGTGATGTGATACAATGTTACACTCTCCCTGCAGCAATGAATGCTCTGTGTGATGTAATACAATGTAACACTGCCCCTGCAGCACTGAATGTTCTGTTTAATGCAATATAATGTTACACTGTCCCTGCAGCACTGAATGCTCTGTGTGATATAATACAATGTTGCATTCTATCTGCAGCACTGAATGCTCTGCGTGATGTAATACAATGTTACACTGTCCCTGCAGCACTGAATGCTCTGTGTGATGTAATACAATGTTACACTATGTATGCAGCACTGAATGCTCTGTGTGATGTAATACAATGTTACACTCTCCCTGCAGTACTGAATGCTCTGTGTGATGTAATACAATGTTACACTCTCCCTGCAGTACTGAATGTTCTGTGTGATGTAATACAATGTTACACTATCCCTGCAGCACTGAATGCTGTGTGTTATGTAATACAATGTTACACTCTCTCTGCAGCACTGAATGTTCTGTGTGATGTAATGCAATGTTACACTCTTCCTGCAGCACTGAATGCTCTGTGTGATGTAATACAATGTTAGTCTTTCTGCAGCACTGAATGCTCTGTGTGATGTAATACAATGTTAGTCTCTCTGCAGCACTGAATGCTCTGTGTGATGTAATACTATGTAACAGTCTCCCTGCAGCACTGAATGCTCTATGTGATGTAATACAATGTTACAATATCCCTGCAGCACTGAATGCTCTGTGTGATGTAATACAATGTTACACTCTCTCTGCAGCACTGAATGCTCTGTGTGATGTAATACAATGTTACACTGCCCCTGCAGCACTGAATGTTCGGTGTGATGTAATACAATGTTACACTGCCCCTGCAGCACTGAATGTTCTGTTTGATGCAATACAATATTACACTCTCCCTGCAGCACTGAATGCTCTGTGTGATGTGATACAATGTTACACTATCTCTGCAGCACTGAATGCTCTGTGTGATGTAATACAATGTTACACTATGTATGCAGCACTGAATGCTCTGTGTGATGTAATACAATGTTACACTGTCCCTGCAGCGCCGAATGCTCTGTGTGATGTAATACAATGTTACACTCTCCCTGCAGCACTGAATTCTCTGTCTCATATAATGCAATGTCACAATCTCTGCAGCAGTCAATGCTCTCTGTGATGTAATACAGTGTTACACTCTCTCTGTGTAACATTAAATGGTCAAGTGTGCAAAGCAAAATTTCACCACTCAACCTGCTGAAAAGCAGCACATTCAATATCATAAATCTTAAGTTCCATTATGATGTTGAAACCTTTTAACCTATATCTGTGAATGTTCCATGATATTATTTCCTGTGACATCAAGTTGTAGTTCACCACATTTTTACATGAAAACATTCACTTCCTCTTAAAGGGATAGTAATACTTCGTTTTATCTTTATTTTATTTTGTAGGCATTAAAAAAAACATGAAGAACGATATAAGACTTATCTCTCAAACCTTTATGGTTTGAGAGATATTCACAAGCAAAGTTTCCCCTCCCGCCCCTTTTACCTAGTGTAAGCCATCTCTTCTCAGATGTGGAATGCAGTCCATAGACCAGACAGATAACAGAAGGGGACAATCTTCTTCCTATGAGAACAATGATTGCCCTGCACCCCTTGACAAGTTTTTCAGGTTTTTCCCTTATCTTAATTGAAGATTGTCCCTCTCTGCAGTCTACCTGGGCACCTCCCTTCTGATCTGGCTGAGCAGTGTTACATCAGTAAAAGGGGTGAGAGGGGGATACTTTGTCATTGAATTACTCTTGAACTACAACTCTGACAGTATTGATATAACACTCTCCAAAGTCCAAATACTATGATGATTAATTAGAGCTGCTTTTATTATGAAACATTACTATCACTTTAAAACATTTAGTTAGCTCCTAAAACATTGTGTGTGGCTCCAACTATGCTTTATACTTTTGTCCACTTCTGCACTGCCCAACAATATACATTTTTCATAATTGAACTTTATTGCTCCTTAAAATCACGTTGTACTCCTCAAAACTAACAATTACTGTTCCACTTCTTACAGCTTGTGGGGTTCTAGAATGCACGTCAGCTGCAGAGATGCAATTAACAGGGACGGGTCCGACTAGTCCTGGTTTACCCTTACATTCGGAAACCCTCAGTGGATTATGCAAAGGATTTATCTTGCCGTCTTTTAACGTGTGGACTCATTGGCTCTGGATTATATGAGGATTTTTAAAACTGAATATATTTTTTTATCAGAAGGAAACTGAGATATTTAGGCTTCAATTTATAAGAAGATGACGACCTCATCCATAAGGAGGCAGATGAAAAACATTGTAAATAATTATTCCGAGGCCGAGATTAAAGTCAGGGAAGCCACCTCCAATGATCCATGGGGTCCGTCCAGCTCCTTGATGACGGAAATAGCGGACCTGACTTACAATGTGGTGGCATTCTCGGAAATTATGACTATGATTTGGAAGAGACTGAATGACCACGGGAAGAACTGGAGGCATGTTTACAAAGCCTTGACCCTGCTGGATTATCTCATCAAAACAGGCTCGGAGAGAGTATCCCACCAGTGCAAAGAGAACATCTTTGCCATACAGACACTGAAAGACTTCCAGTACATTGACCGGGATGGGAAGGACCAAGGAATCAATGTGCGGGAAAAGTCCAAACAGCTGGTGTGTCTCCTGAAAGATGATGAAAGGTTAAAAGGCGAGAGGGCCCAAGCCTTAAAGACCAAGGAGAGAATGGCTCAGGTTGCAACTTCAGTGAGCAACAACCAGATCTCCTTTAATAGAGGATCTAGCCAACCCAACCTGTCCACAAGTTACTCTGAACAGGACTACGGGAAGTCCGGGGGGTCACCAGCGTCCTACCATGGCTGTGAGTATCAAAGGACTTCTCATGTTTTTGTCATAAATGAGAAAGAACACTTCCTTCTAATAACTCCCCACTTACCTTACTATGGCCAGAAAATCCTAATGACCCTTACGAATTTTGCGCTTGTGCCTTTGATCCCATACCCTGATAGACCTTAAACTTTAAATGATAATTAACAAATCCTAGTAATAACACCCACATTTACTTTACTATAACCCAGAAAAACGTAACCCCTTAACGACCGGGGAATCCGGACGCGACTTAACGACCACGGAGCAATTTTTTTTTTATTGCTCCGTTGCGTTCCGGACTCCCCGAACGGCGTGCAGCCACGGGGGGGGAGCCCGGAACTCGATGACGGTCATAGTACGTCATCGGTCGTTAAGTCAAATCGACCCTTGACGTACTATGGCCGTCAAGGGTCGTTAAGGGGCTAATGTCCCCATGATATTTTCTTCCTTTCTCCTTGATTCAAGAGATGACCTCCTCATTTTCATGGAGGCGGACATAACAGATGGTAGCAGGGTCACATGACCTTAAACTGCTTACTGCACATGGTAACCTTAACCCAATGACCAGAGGGGTGTGTAGTGCATTGCTTTTCAATGTGTAGCATACTCCTCTGGTCTTCAGGATTAGATTAACATCCCAGGCTCCCCTAGGCAAGGCACTGTAGCTCCACCCATGGCCACACCCCCATTCCTCACCTGATTCTCACCCGCTGTTTCCTGGCACAGAAAATACCCTTGGCCCACAACAACCAAGGACACAAAAAAGTTTTAACCCCTTGGTTGCTAAAGAGATCTCCAACGCATTGCTTAGCAATGTGTTGGCGATCTCTCTAGCAACCAAGGGGTTAAATAACAGCCTTAAATGCGCATCAGACTGGTTCAGGGACACTGAGATTGCTCTGCCACACCCACAGTTCAAAATGTGAGTGTGGCCAACACAGCTGAGGCACCGTCCCTCAAAATTTGGAGCTCTATGCAGTTGCCTACTCTGCCTATTGGGAAATCCGGCCGTGCTGGTCCTTAAATGGTTACGTAGGATCATACACTCTTCTTGCTTTAATTTTAAAAGACTGCCATCAACTGTCATGGCCGCCTGCATAGTCATGACATGCAGCACCGATTGAAGATATTCTCTCTTCTTGAAGGGCACAAGGGCAAAGTTCATAGGGGCCATTAGGATTTTCTGGCCATCGTAAGATACATGGGAGGGTATTATTAGGTGGTGTTAGTTCTTTAAAGCTTAAAATTACTGTGTAGCGCGCCCATAAGATCGGCCAGAATCGGACAGACACTGGTGCACAATGTACCAAGAGTGTTGGCATCTCCTGCCTTTAACCCTTTAAGTACTGCAGGGTTTATTAACCACGTGCTTCACAATGCATTGCACTCAGCTTGCACGCTTAACCCTTGGAGCACCAGAGAGTTATCCAACTCATCTAAAAAATGCATTGGATTCCCTCTCTGGCACTTAAAGAAATACTAACATTTGATTTTAATCCTTTGAGCGCCGGAGGGGTACGCAATGCAATTCGTAATGCGTTGCGTACCCCTCCGGCACTCAAAGGGTTAACTGTACATATTCTGCCAGTGCAAAATATGTAAAGTCAAATTGCTTATACTTTTTATTAATTTCTTTTTCATTTCCGCCTTTTCTTTTACACTCCTATGTCATTGCCCGGGTCATATGTCATGAGCAGCGTGAAAAAAGATAGTGATTCAATGAAGAAAAGCCTTTCTTTAGTCTATTTAATACAGTGTACAGGGCATACAGGATAATGTCACACTGTATCATACTCCCTGTTCTCACAATACTTGAAAGAATGCGCTGTGGAAACAGGGATCCAGTGACATAAAAGTGTAAAAGGGGGAAAAAAAATATGGTGGAAAAAAATATATTACAATTTATATATAAAGTCAACATTAAAGGGATAGTAATACTTGAAAATAAGTTGATTTTATTTTGTAGCCCTTAAAAAAACATGAAAAATGATATAAGTCTTATCTCCCAAACCTTTATGGTTTTGGAGATATTCACATGTATAATAAAGAAAAGTTCTCTTTTCCTGGCTGTTTCAGCCAAGTCTGCCATCTAGTGGACAGATTTGGAATTCAGTCCACAGAGCAACAGGCAGCTCTTTAGCAGTGCCGAGATCACGATCTTTGAAAAGAACTACTTCATTGGAACGGTCTACAAAGTGTGCCTGGCTTGAAAGCACACTTTGTAGACAATTCCAATTAAGAAATTCTTTTTAAAGATCATGATCTCAGCACTTCTGGAGAGGCACAACCGGTCAAGTGACCGGATTCCAAATCTGAGGGGTGGAGTAACTTTACTTTTGAATATCTCCCAAACCATAAAGGTTTGGGAGATAAGACTTATATCATTTTTCATGTTTTTTTAAGGGCTACAAAATAAAATCAACTTATTTTCAAGTATTACTATCCCTTTAAAGGTTAGGATCACTTTAATATTGTACTCTTTAACCCCTTAACGACCCTTGATAGTCCTGGCACTTCATGGGTAGATTTCCTTTAAGGACCCATGACGTGCCAGGACCGTCATGGAATTCAGGGCTCCTCGCGCGGCGGCACGCTGTTCGTGGAGCCCTGAACTGGATGCAAAGAAAAAAAAAAAAGGTCTGTGGTCTGTACGTGACGGCCAGGTGCGCTCGCGGCTGGTCCTTAAGGGGTTAAAAATTTACTTATTACAGATATACAGAGGTGCAAATATGTGGTTCCGCACGCAGCTGCTGTCCAGATGTAGATGATGGGAATTGTTATCTAACAAGATATGGTGGTTAGCTGAGAATTGTGGGAGATGTAGTCCAAGAAAAAAC
Organism: Rhinophrynus dorsalis; assembly: GCA_037306005.1. Lineage (NCBI taxonomy): Eukaryota > Metazoa > Chordata > Amphibia > Anura > Rhinophrynidae > Rhinophrynus > Rhinophrynus dorsalis. The sequence continues at coordinate 23,538,318 of CM074725.1, read as the reverse complement.
AGAGAACCAGAGGCAGTGGTTTCTTTGGTAACCCGCAGCACAAATCTGTCATAAGTGGCTGATATCAACCCTTTCAGTGCCGGAAGCATATCCAGTGCAATGCGTTGGGTAGGTCTCTGGCACTCGTAAGGGTTAAATGGATGTTGTAGCATGAGCATGACGAGGATTGTGGACCGTACCACTTTGTCACGGAATGGGAAACACCATTTGGAGGAAAGAGCTATCTAAAGTGGACCTGTCACCTTATTTTTTTCTATCATAATTGAAAACTTCCTTCAGAAACTGCCTGTGTGTCATGTTCACCAGAGGTCCAGCACTTGTAACATTTACCAAAATAGTCACACTTTTATTTCTTGGGAAAAATGAAAGTCTCCTGATGCAGCACAGCACTTCAGCACAGCCCACTCCTTCTCCTTCCTACCTACTTCTCCTCCTTCCTATCGACTTCTCCTCCTTCCCATCCACTTCTCCTCCTTCCTATCGAGGTCTTCTCCTCCTTCCTACCTACTTCTCCTCCTTCCCACCTACTTCTCCTCCTTCCTATCCACTTCTCCTCCTTCCCACCCACTTCTCCTCCTTCCCACCCATTTCTCCTCCTTCCTATCCACTTCTCCTCCTTCCCACCCACTTCTCCTCCTTCCCATCCACTTCTCCTCCTTCCCACCCACTTATCCTCCTTCCTATCGACTTCTCCTCCTTCCCACACACTTCTCCTCCTTCCCACACACTTCTCCTCCTTCCTATCGACTTCTCCTCCTTCCTATCCACTTCTCCTCCTTCCCATCCACTTCTCCTCTTTCCTATCGACTTCTCTTCCTTCCCATCCACTTCTCCTCTTTCCTATTGACTTCTCTTCCTTCCCATCCATTTTCCTCCTTCCCATCCACAACTCTTCCTTCCCATTCACTTCTCCTCCTTCTCATCCACTTCTCCTCCTTCCCACCCACTTCTCCTCCTTCCCACCCACTTCTCCTCCTTCCTATCGACGTATTGTCCTTCCCACCCACTTCTCCTCTTTCCTATCGACTTCTCCTTCCCATCCACTTCGCCTCCTTCCCATCCACTTCACCTCCTTCCCTTCCACTTCTCCTCCTTCCCATCCACTTCTCCTCCTTCCTATCGACTTCTCCTCCTTCTCATCCACTTCTCCTCTTTCCTATCCACTTCTCCTCCTTCTCATCCACTTCTCCTCCTTCCTATCCACTTCTCCTCCTTCCTCTTGACTTCTCCACCTTCCCATCCACGTCTCCTCCTTCCTATTGACTTCTCCTCCTTCCCTTCCACTTCTCCTCCTTCCCATCCACTTCTCCTCCTTCCTATGGACTTCTCCTCCTTCCCTTCCACTTCTCCTCCTTCCCATCCACTTCTCCTCCTTCCTGTGGACTTCTCCTCCTTCCTATCGACTTCTCCTCCTTCTCATCCACTTCTCCTCTTTCCTATCCACTTATCCTCGTTCCTATTGACTTCTCCTCCTTCCCTTCCACTTCTCCTCCTTCCCATCCACTTCTCCTCCTTCCTATGGACTTCTCCTTCCCATCCACTTCTCCTCTTTTCTATTGACTTCTCCTCCTTCCCATCCACTTCTCCTCCTTCCCATCCACTTCTCCTTTTTCCTATCAACTTCTCCTTCCCATCCACTTCTCCTCTTTTCTATTGACTTCTCCTCCTTCCCATCCACTTCTCCTCCTTCCTATTGATATCTCCTCCTTCCCATCCACTTCTCCTCCTTCCTATCGACTTCTCCTCCTTCTCATCCACTTCTCCTCTTTCCTATCCACTTCTCCTCCTTCTCATCCACTTCTCCTCCTTCCTCTTGACTTCTCCACCTTCCCATCCACTTCTCCTCCTTCCTATTGACTTCCCCTCCTTCCCATCCACTTCTCCTCCTTCCTATGGACTTCTCCTCCTTCCCTTCCACTTCTCCTCCTTCCCATCCACTTCTCCTCCTTCTCATCCACTTCTCCTCCTTCCTATCCACTTCTCCTCCTTCCTCTTGACTTCTCCACCTTCCCATCCACTTCTCCTCCTTCCTATTGACTTCTCCTCCTTCCCTTCCACTTCTCCTCCTTCCCATCCACTTCTCCTCCTTCCTATGGACTTCTCCTCCTTCCCTTCCACTTCTCCTCCTTCCCATCCACTTCTCCTCCTTCCTGTGGACTTCTCCTCCTTCCTATCGACTTCTCCTCCTTCTCATCCACTTCTCCTCCTTCCCATCCACTTAATTTTTTCTATCATAATTGAAAACTTCCTTCAGAAACTGCCTGTGTGTCATGTTCACCAGAGGTCCAGCACTTGTAACATTTACCAAAATAGTCACACTTTTATTTCTTGGGAAAAATGAAAGTCTCCTGATGCAGCACAGCACTTCAGCACAGCCCACTTCTCCTCCTTCCCACCTACTTCTCCTCCTTCCTATCGACTTCTCCTCCTTCCCATCCACTTCTCCTCCTTCCCATCCACTTCTCCTCCTTCCCACCCACTTCTCCTCCTTCCTATCCACTTCTCCTCCTTCCCACCCACTTCTCCTCCTTCCCATCGACTTCTCCTCCTTCCCATCCACTTCTCCTCCTTCCCACCCACTTCTCCTCCTTCCCACCCATTTCTCCTCCTTCCTATCCACTTCTCCTCCTTCCCACCCACTTCTCCTCCTTCCCATCGACTTCTCCTCCTTCCCACCCACTTATCCTCCTTCCCATCCACTTCTCCTCCTTCCCACCCACTTCTCCTCCTTCCCATCCACTTCTCCTCCTTCCCACCCACTTCTCCTCCTTCCTATCGACTTCTCCTCCTTCCCATCCACTTCTCCTCCTTCCTATCGACTTCTCCTCCTTCCTATCCACTTCTCCTCCTTCCCACCCACTTCTCCTCCTTCCTATCGACTTCTCCTCCTTCCCACACACTTCTCCTCCTTCCTATCGACTTCTCCTCCTTCCTATCCACTTCTCCTCCTTCCCATCCACTTCTCCTCTTTCCTATCGACTTCTCCTTCCCATCCACTTCTCCTCTTTCCTATCGACTTCTCTTCCTTCCCATCCATTTTCCTCCTTCCCATCCACAACTCTTCCTTCCCATTCACTTCCCCTCCTTCTCATCCACTTCTCCTCCTTCCCACCCACTTCTCCTCCTTCCTATCGGCGTATTCTCCTTCCAACCCACTTCTCCTCTTTCCTATCGACTTCTCCTTCCCATCCACTTCGCCTCCTTCCCATCCACTTCACCTCCTTCCCTTCCACTTCTCCTCCTTCCCTTCCACTTCTCCTCCTTCCTATCGACTTCTCCTCCTTCTCATCCACTTCTCCTCCTTCCTATCCACTTCTCCTCCTTCCTCTTGACTTCTCCTCCTTCCTATTGACTTCTCCTCCTTCCCTTCCACTTCTCCTCCTTCCCATCCACTTCTCCTCCTTCCTGTGGACTTCTCCTCCTTCCTATCGACTTCTCCTCCTTCTCATCCACTTCTCCTCTTTCCTATCCACTTCTCCTCCTTCCCATCCACTTCTCCTCTTTCCTATCCACTTCTCCTCTTTCCTATCCACTTCTCCTCCTTCCCATCCACTTCTCCTCCTTGCTATCGACTTCTCCTTCCCATCCACTTCTCCTCTTTTCTATTGACTTCTCCTCCTTCCCATCCACTTCTCCTCCTTCCCATCCACTTCTCCTTTTTCCTATCAACTTCTCCTTCCCATCCACTTCTCCTCTTTTCTATTGACTTCTCCTCCTTCCCATCGACTTCTCCTCCTTCCTATTGATATCTCCTCCTTCCTATCCACTTCTCCTCCTTCCCATCCACTTCTCCTCCTTCCTATCGACTTCTCCTCCTTCTCATCCACTTCTCCTCTTTCCTATCCACTTCTCCTCCTTCTCATCCACTTCTCCTCCTTCCTATCCACTTCTCCTCCTTCCTCTTGACTTCTCCACCTTCCCATCCACTTCTCCTCCTTCCTATTGACTTCTCCTCCTTCCCATCCACTTCTCCTCCTTCCTATCGGCGTATTCTCCTTCCAACCCACTTCTCCTCTTTCCTATCGACTTCTCCTTCCCATCCACTTCGCCTCCTTCCCATCCACTTCACCTCCTTCCCTTCCACTTCTCCTCCTTCCCTTCCACTTCTCCTCCTTCCCATCCACTTCTCCTCCTTCCTATCGACTTCTCCTCCTTCTCATCCACTTCTCCTCTTTCCTATCCACTTCTCCTCCTTCTCATCCACTTCTCCTCCTTCCTATCCACTTCTCCTCCTTCCTCTTGACTTCTCCTCCTTCCTATTGACTTCTCCTCCTTCCCTTCCACTTCTCCTCCTTCCCATCCACTTCTCCTCCTTCCTGTGGACTTCTCCTCCTTCCTATCGACTTCTCCTCCTTCTCATCCACTTCTCCTCTTTCCTATCCACTTCTCCTCCTTCCCATCCACTTCTCCTCTTTCCTATCCACTTCTCCTCTTTCCTATCCACTTCTCCTCCTTGCTATCGACTTCTCCTTCCCATCCACTTCTCCTCTTTTCTATTGACTTCTCCTCCTTCCCATCCACTTCTCCTCCTTCCCATCCACTTCTCCTTTTTCCTATCAACTTCTCCTTCCCATCCACTTCTCCTCTTTTCTATTGACTTCTCCTCCTTCCCATCGACTTCTCCTCCTTCCTATTGATATCTCCTCCTTCCTATCCACTTCTCCTCCTTCCCATCCACTTCTCCTCCTTCCTATCGACTTCTCCTCCTTCTCATCCACTTCTCCTCTTTCCTATCCACTTCTCCTCCTTCTCATCCACTTCTCCTCCTTCCTATCCACTTCTCCTCCTTCCTCTTGACTTCTCCACCTTCCCATCCACTTCTCCTCCTTCCTATTGACTTTTCCTCCTTCCCTTCCACTTCTCCTCCTTCCAATCCACTTCTCCTCCTTCCTATGGACTTCTCCTCCTTCCCTTCCACTTCTCCTCCTTCCCATCCACTTCTCCTCCTTCCTGTGGACTTCTCCTCCTTCCTATCGACTTCTCCTCCTTCTCATCCACTTCTCCTCTTTCCTATCCACTTCTCCTCCTTCCCATCCACTTCTCCTCTTTCCTATCCACTTCTCCTCCTTCCCATCCACTTCTCCTTGCTATCGACTTCTCCTTCCCATCCACTTCTCCTCTTTTCTATTGACTTCTCCTCCTTCCCATCCACTTCTCCTCCTTCCCATCCACTTCTCCTTTTTCCTATCGACTTCTCCTTCCCATCCACTTCTCCTCCTTCTCATCCACTTCTCCTCTTTCCTATCCACTTCTCCTCCTTCCCATCCACTTCTCCTCTTTCCTATCCACTTCTCCTCCTTCCCATCCACTTCTCCTCCTTGCTATCGACTTCTCCTTCCCATCCACTTCTCCTCTTTTCTATTGACTTCTCCTCCTTCCCATCCACTTCTCCTCCTTCCCATCCACTTCTCCTTTTTCCTATCAACTTCTCCTTCCCATCCACTTCTCCTCTTTTCTATTGACTTCTCCTCCTTCCCATCGACTTCTCCTCCTTCCTATTGATATCTCCTCCTTCCTATCCACTTCTCCTCCTTCCCATCCACTTCTCCTCCTTCCTATCGACTTCTCCTCCTTCTCATCCACTTCTCCTCTTTCCTATCCACTTCTCCTCCTTCTCATCCACTTCTCCTCCTTCCTATCCACTTCTCCTCCTTCCTCTTGACTTCTCCACCTTCCCATCCACTTCTCCTCCTTCCTATTGACTTTTCCTCCTTCCCTTCCACTTCTCCTCCTTCCCATCCACTTCTCCTCATTCCTATGGACTTCTCCTCCTTCCCTTCCACTTCTCCTCCTTCCCATCCACTTCTCCTCTTTCCTATCCACTTCTCCTCCTTCCCATCCACTTCTCCTTGCTATCGACTTCTCCTTCCCATCCACTTCTCCTCTTTTCTATTGACTTCTCCTCCTTCCCATCCACTTCTCCTCCTTCCCATCCACTTCTCCTTTTTCCTATCGACTTCTCCTTCCCATCCACGTCTCCTCTTTTCTATTGACTTCTCCTCCTTCCCATCGACTTCTCCTCCTTCCTATTGATATCTCCTCCTTCCTATCCACTTCTCCTCCTTCCCATCCACTTGTCCTCTTCCTATTGACTTCTCCACCTTCCCTTCCACTTCTCCTCCTTCCCATCCACTTCTCCTCCTTCCTATGGACTTCTCCTCCTTCCTATCAACTTCTCCTGTTTCCTATCCACTTCTCCTTCCCATCCACTTCTCCTCTTTCCTATCCACTTCTCCTCCTTCCTATCCACTTCTCCTCCTTCCTCTTGATTTCCCCTCCTTCCCATCCACTTCTCATCCTTCCTATCCATTTTACTCCTTCCCATCCACTTCTCCTTCCTATCAACTTCTCCTTCCCATCCACTTCTCCTCCTTCCCATCCACTTCTCCTCTTTCCTATCCACTTCTCCTCCTTCCCATCCACTTCTCCTCTTTCCCATCCACTTCTCCTCCTTCCTATTGACTTCTCCTCCTTCCCACCCTGTTCCATCCACTTCTCACCCTGTTCCTCCCATTTCCCATTCACTTCTCCTCCTTCCCACCCTGTTCCTCTCCCTTCCCTCCCACGTCCTCTTGTTCCCACCCTGTTCTTCCCAGTTCCTGCCCCTTCTCTCCTTTCCACCCTGTTCTTCCCACTTCCCTCCCACTTCTCCTCCTTACCACCCTGTTCCTCCCACTTCTTCTCCTTCCCACCCTGTTCTTCCCACTTCCTGCCACTTCTCCTCCTTTCCACCCTGTTCTGCCCTCTTCTCCTCCTTCCCACCCTGTTCCTCCCACTTCTTCTCCTTCCCACCCTGTTCTTCCCACTTCCTGCCACTTCTCCTCCTTTCCACCCTGTTCTGCCCTCTTCTCCTCCTTCCCACCCTGTTCCTCCCACTTCCCATCCACTCTTTCCCTCTTCCTGCCCAGTTCCTCCCCGCCCACTTACCTCCCCGTTCCTCCCACTTCCCGTCCATTTCTCCTTCCCACCCTGTTCTACCCCTCTCCTCCTCCCCACCCCGTTCCTCCCACTTCCCGCCCACTTCTCCTCTTCACTCTGTTATGTTCACTTCCCTTCCACTTCTCCTCCTTCCCACCCTATTCCTCCCACTTCCCGCCGACTTCTCCTCCTTCCCACCCTGTTCCTCCCACTTCCCCCACCACACACACTTTTCCTCCTTCCCACCCTGTTTCTCCTGCTTCACTCTCACTTCTCCTCCTTCCCACCCACTTTCCAGCCCAATACTGATTATGGCGCTAATCACGTCATTAATATAAGCCTGGGCGCAGCCCATGAGCCACCTCCAGGGGCGCCACAGTAGGAAGTTCCAGGTATGGCTGTAGAGGCTAACACCAGCATGGCTGTACTGTTGAATTTGTACATTCGTCACATTGTGTCTTGACCAGTCTTTAGTTCTATTCTGCATTTTGGACTTGTACTGTGAGAATGGCCAATTGCACTTGTGCGTAGCATATTACTAATACAATATACATTTGTGTCCTGTTGTCTTGTTCTTCTTCGTTCAGTCTTGTGCAATGTCCTGGCAGGTAAAGTGATTGATGCATCTTGTTGTGCCTGATCCAACTGCATGTCTGCTTAATGCTGTCTAGCAATGGCTTCCTTATGGATAAGATTGTGACAGTGACAAACCGAAATGCTCAGTCTTCCTGGGAACTGTCTCACTGATTGTGAAGCAATGAGTTGGACCACCTCTCTGGCTTCCAAGAATTAACCCTTTAGGCTATGGTAACTGGTGATTTGTTTGAGCTGAAATCGCATATAAAAGCATATAACAATTTTTATATGATCTATATGCGATATGCATGTGATTATCATGCGTTTTTCACTACATTTTGGATCCAGTGATTGTTTGCTTTTCCACCCTTAACCCTTTAAGTGCCAGGCGTTGCTTACCCCTCTGGCACTCAAAGGGTTAAAGTAATAGTAATGTTTAAATTAAAAAAATAAAAACAGCAGCTTCGATTAATCTTCATAGTATTTGAGCCCTAGAGAGTGTTATTTCAATACTGTCAGAGTTGTAGTTCAAGAGTAATTGAATGATAAAGTATCCCTCCTCCCACCCCTTTTATTGATGTAACACTGCTCACCTCAGAGCAGCAAGACTGTCCGGATGGATCACAGAGAGGGACAATCTTCAGTGATCAAAAGGAAAGACCTGTCAAGGGGGGCAGGAGTTTCCTTATGATCACAGTAAGAAGATTGTCCCTTACTGCAACCTGGCCGATCAAGAGACCAGATTCCACATCTGAGATGAGGTGTATTACACTAGGTAAAACGGGCGTGAGAGGGATACTTTATCATTCAATTACTCTTTAACTACAACTCTGACAGTATTGAACTGACAGCCAAAAAACTATGAAGATTAATCAGAGCTGTTTAACATAGGGTGACCACATTTCCGTTCTGCTATTCCGGGACATGTGGTCACCCTAAATTTGAGTGGCATCCGGTCCCCTGCGGCTGGCTGGCACTGATTTCCCTCCTACCCGCCCGCATCATCACGCGCCCCAGCGGGCCGTGATGACATACATACAGAGAAGAGGGCAGAGGCACCGGAAGAGAAGCGCTTGCTGCCAGAGTCCAGCAGCAAGCGCTTCTCTTCCGGCGCCTCTGCCCTCCTCCTCCTCTCTGTATGTATGTCATCACGGCCCGCAGGGGAGCGTGATGATGCGGGCGGGCGGCTACCTTCATTTCGGGACTCTTTATTGTCCCGGTGGGGGATGATCCGGGACGCGGGACATAGAACCCAATTAATGGACAGTCCCGGACGTTCCGGGACACGTGGTCACCCTAGTTTAACATTACTATCACTTTAAAGCGATACTACCACCTCAAAAAACTTCAGCTTAAATAACTCCCATTCTGGAGACTAACTTCTTAGTAGCGCTAGTCGCCTGAATTATTAGCTTGTTTAATAGATTTATCCTTTCTTCCCGGGCTGACAGGCAGGACGGAGAGCGGACATCTTGCCATAGTGACGTCCGCGTGCCTGCGCTGTCAGTCCCTTCAGGAGCCGAATGGCTCCTAGAAACGCCTCCTAGACCCGTCTGGGACTGACAGCGCAGACGTGCAGACGTCACTATGGCAAGATGTCCGCTCTCCGTCCTGCCTGTCAGCCCGGGAAGAAAGGAGAAATCTATTAAATAAGGTAATTATTCTGGCGACTAGCGCTTCTAAGCAGCTAGTCGCCAGATCGGGAATTATTTAAGCTCAAGTTTTTTTGAGGTGGTAGTATCACTTTAAGGCTTTTCTTTAGCTTCAACAGTGCAGCGTCTACACATACCTGGGAACTCTCAGATGTGTCCCGGAAACACTGGTTTTCAGAGTAAATTACCAGGACAGTGACTGATTCTCCGCATTTTGGGAGTTTCCTTTTGTAACTCCGCCCGCTTGTCATCCATTTTGCCTACTTCCCACTATATTACGCCCACTACCCACCCATTCTAACACTAAACCTCACCTTTCCTCCTCATAATCCTTTGAGTGCCAGAGGGGTACCCAACACATTGCTTTGCAATGAGTTGCGTACCCCTCTGGCACTCAAAGTGTTAATCCCCAGCCCACCCACTTTCTGAAGCAATTCACGTAAGTTAGACACGCCCATTCCCATCCCATGAGCCCTGTGCGGGACCGCCAACAAAAAATGCTCCCCGGTATGCTTGCACATCGCACATTAATCATGTTAACATGCAATATTTGCTGCGATACCATTGCATCGCATGTATTTGTGATAGCGTGCTGCCGCTTTTTGTCTGGCTATGTTATCTGCCAAAGAAACGTTGAATGCATGCTTTTATAGTTAGGGCATTCTCTAAAGGGATAGTAATATTTCACAAAAAAGCAGCTCCAAATAATCTTCATAGTATTTGAGCCATAGAGAGTGTTATTTCAATTCTGTCAGAGTTGTAGTACAAGAGTAATTGAATGATAAAGTATCACCCTCCCACCCCTTTTACCTAGTGTAAGGCACCTCCCCTCAGATGTGGAATCTGGTCTCTTGACCAGACAGGTCGCAGCAAGGGACAATCTTCTTACTGTGACAGTTTTTTCAGGTATTTCCTTATGATCAGTGTTACATCAGTAAAAGAGGCGGGAGGGGGAGACTTTATCATTCAATTACTCTGGAACTACAACTCTGACAGTACTGAAATAACACTCTCCAAGGTTCAAAAACGATATGAAGATTAAGAGATGCTTTTATTGTGAAACACTGCTATCCCTTTAAAATATTCAAAAATCTAAGTTACAAGACGTCTGAGTCTTGTTCTAGACCTTGTATCTTATATCTGTCATTGTACTATCACAGCAGTGTTACTTGTCTATCCAAGGCTGTGTAGGTACCAGGGTGTGAGGATGAGATGGTGCCCAGCAGCTAAGAACAATCTATCATATCTATCATCTGTCTATCTCATGTCTATCTATATCCATCTATCTCACATATCTATCTATCTATCTATCTATCTATCTATCTATCTATCTATCTATCTATCTATCTATCTCATATATATCATCTGTCTATCTATCTATCTATCTATCTATCTATCTATCTCATATATATAATCTATCTATCTATCTATCTATTTCAGATCTATATATCTATCTCACATATCTAACATCTGTCTATCTCATATCTATCTATCTATCTATCTATCTATCTATCTATCTGTCTATCTCATATCTATCAATAATCTATCTATCTATCTATCTATCTCCCTCATATCTATCTGTCTATCTGTCTGTCTGTCTATCTATCTATCTATCTATCTGTCTATCTATCTCATATCTATCTATCAATCATCTATCTATCTATCTATCTATCTCCCTCATATCTATCTATCTATCTATCTCCCTCATATCTATCTATCTATCTATCTATCTATCTATCTCATATCTATCTATCTGTCTGTCTATCTATCTATCTATCTATCTATCTATCTATCTATCTCATATCTATCTATCTATCTATCTATCTATCTATCTATCTATCTATCTCATATCTATCTATCAATCATCTATCTATCTATCTCCCTCATATCTATCTATCTATCTATCTATCTATCTATCTATCTATCTATCTATCTATCCTATCTATCTATCTATGTATCTATCTCCCTCATATCTATCTATCTATCTATCTATCTATCTATCTATCTATCTATCTATCTATCTTTCTCTCTCTCTCTACATATATGTATAATCACATGTGAATGTGCTGTGAAATGCTTTACTCAAAAAAGTTATTTCAGCTCACCCTGTTTTTTATTTTAATGAAACACTGCAATATCCATATGAGTGTGTGTGTGTCTGTATCATAATAGAATGAGAGAGAAAAATAAATGTATTTTTATAATAAATCTATACTGCTCATTTAAGCTCCTGCATGCAGCTCATGTGTAAGCCTTGCTGTTTAGATTGCTAAAGGAGAGCTACATGATTGGTCCTTCACCCCAACCCCCACTGCATCCCCACAATAAACAGAGGCTCTCTTCATCACATTACATGTGGAGCCTAAAATGGCATTTTCAGATAAATGGCCGATTGTACCAAGACTTTCCTCCCAGGGAAGGCTGAACCTACTCCTATTGTAATCACACCAGGACTGGCAGAACCAGTGCCTTATTATCACTAGATATCCCTATTTCTGATTCTCTGTCTTGCCTAGATGACTGGGGGTGAATGCAGAATGTAAGTCTCTTCATAGGTTAGTAGGAGGTGTAAGTTAAAGTATATGGATAGTAACACTTAAAGGGATAGTAACACTTAATATGCAAATATATATATACTAGTTGAACAGCCCGTTACATGGGCCACAGTGTCACTGCCACCCGGTCGCGGGGCAGTCACGCGCTGAGGAGACTGCCTGCGTCGCGGCTGATACAGAGCTGGTCTGTATCAGCAGCGGCGCGAGCAGTCTGTACTGCGCATGACCGCAGCACGCGCAGCAGTGTGTACTGCGCATGTCGCTCGTTACACACGATTTAGCGAATTATTATATAGGATTGGCTACTGTAGGGGTGATGTCAGCACTTGCAGTCACCTTCTGATTGCATGTGAAGATGTCACAGGCCACTTTTAAGCCCCCAACAGTTAAGCCCCCAGCCTTTAAAGGGATAGTAATACTTCGTTTTATCTTTATTTTATTTTGTAGGCATTAAAAAAACATGAAGAACGATATAAGTCTTATCTCTCAGACCTTTATGGTTTAAGAGATATTCACAAGCAAAGTTCCCCTCCCGCCCCTTTTACCTAGTGTAAACAATCTCTTCTCAGATGTGGAATGCAGTCCATAGACCAGACAGATAACAGCAGGGGACAATCTTCTTCCTATGAGAACAATGAACGCCCTTCCCCCCTTGACAAGTTTTTCAGGTTTTTCCCTTATCTTAATTGAAGATTGTCCCTCTCTGCAGTCTACCTGGGCACCTCCCTTCTGATCTGGCTGAACGGTGTTACATCAGTAAAAGGGGCGGGAGGGGGATACTTTGTCATTGAATTACTCTTGAACTACAACTCTGACAGAATTGAAATAACACTCTCCAAAGTCTAAATACTATGATGATTAATTAGAGCTGATTTTATTATGAAACATTACTGTCCCTTTAAAAACATGCTTTTGATGTGATTACATTGACTTGATAAAGGTCTTTCGACTAAAACATCAGACATATATTCTTGACCATTTTTTGCTGAAAAAACTAACTTTAAAAAGTCCCTTGGCTGTTGCTCCCTTTTTTTTCAATTTGTATTATCAACTTTGGGATTGTGCACCTGTGCTGCCACCTCCTCTTGCTGTACATTGTATATATATATATATATATATATATATATATATATATATATATATATATATATATATAGTAGGGTTTATCTCCCTGAGTAAAATAAGAGTACCCCCAGTGCCAAGAGGTGTTTTATTAAAAATTTATTGCAGACTTGAACTTCTTCTATGCTGTATCTCAGCAGCCTGAAATTGTGCAGTGGCGCTGCTGCTACAACATCCTATGAAAGTTTATGGCCAACTGATCAGAGCCGTCCATAGGATGGTGTAGCAACAGCGCCACTGTAAAATGTCAGGCCACTGAGATACTGCACCTAAAAAAAATTAACGTTTAAGCTGCTGTAACTTTTGGCTAAAACACCGCTGTTTTACTCAGGAGAATAAACCCTAAAATATATATTCATCTGCATATTTAGTGTTACCATTCCTTTCACGTTGTATTGCTTTCCCCCTACATTCCGAAAGACAGTCCTTGTTCACACATACAGGGGTGTAATTAGAGCTTATTAGGCCCTGGGGTGAAATCAGAGGCCGCTGCTTCAGTGGCTTCTACAAATTATCTTTAGCTCCAAACGTTTCAATATTTTTATTCATCCCTGTCAAAGAATTAAGTTCCCCTTTAAAGGAATAGTAATAGTTAAATAAAAATGCAGCTCCGATTGATCCTAATATAGCTGTATTTTAATCGTTTACATGTTGTAGTTCAAGCGTAAATCAATTTTAAAATAGCGCCCTCACGTCCCTTTTACCTCTCCCTAGATATCTCCCCTTAGATGTGGGAGTATAAGGAAAACCCTGTCCAACTTGATGAATGAAGGCAGGAATTTCCTTCTGCTCAATGAAGATTGTCCCTCGCTGCGCTCCATCCAGTCGACTCATGGCAGCAAGACATGAGTGAAAGGGGAGGGAGAGGATCCTTTAGAATTAATTACTTTATTATTACTATCCCTCATATTGTAGATATTTGCAAAATAATTTAATAGCCCCAGGTTCTTTGAGAGATAACTGAAGGCAAAGTGCCCCCCTCCCTCCCTCTTCCCTGAAGTTAGCATTGTGCTGATTGCAGGGATATCCGGTCTGTCTTTCATCATGTGGCTCTGCAGCAGAGCCGCGATCGCGATAGTGACAAAGAATTATTTCACTGAAACGATCTTCTACATGTGCTTCAAACCAAGCACACGTAGAAGACCGTTTCAGTGAACTAATTCTTTGTCACTATCACGATCGCGGCTCTGCTGCAGAGCCACATGATGAAAGTCAGACCGGATATCCCTGCAGTCAGCAGTACGCTGACTTCAGGGAAGGGAGGGGGGAACTTTGCTTTCGGTTATCTCTCAAACCATAAAGGTCTGAGTGATGAACCTGGGGGCTATTACATTATTTTACAAATATCTACAATATGGGATATAGTAATAATAAAGTATTACTATCCCTTTAAATTACTCTTGAACTACAAAATGTAAACTATTGAAAAACAGTGATCCATGACCCTCATTACATGAGGATCAATCGGTGCTGCTCTCTGGCACTCAAAGCGTTAACTTCAATATCGCCGTGGCAAACTGCTTATAAAATGATAGAGGTGCCTTGAAAATTCAAGACTGTATTTAAGGGGTGCCTTGAGACAAAAATAAATATTAAAGGGGAACATTTACATTAGAAAAACTTTTATCCATGGCCTTTAGTCGGTACAACTATATCAGCATTGGTATTTTTTCTACATTTAATTAGCTACTATTGAAATTATGAAGACTTAAAGTGGATGTGTCACCTATGGACAACATCCCATAAATAGTTAGGTGACACATCCAATACCATAAAGACATTATTTATTTTTTATTTTAACCCCTTAAGGACCGGCGCGCACACGCGCGGCCAGCACTTGCGGACCACGGGGCATTTTTTTTATTAGCGCTTCCGGTTCAGGACTTCCGGAGCGGCGTGGAGCCGCGACGGGAGCCCTGAACGCCATGCCGTGCCAGGACCGTCATTGGTCCTTAAGTGCCGGACCGCCGTGACGGTCCTGGCACAGCAATGGTCCTTAAGGGGTTAAGCTTCAATATTGTTTAAATTTAACTTACAAAAGTCTGGGCTGCAACCACTTCCGCATAGACTGCCGCCCGACGCTTTGCCTCTGCTCTCCTCCTTCCTCCAATGATGCAGGCTTCTGTCTGTAGGCTGGAGCAATCTCATTGGCTAGATTTCGATCTCTGGCCAATGAGAATGCTCCAGCTTACAGACAGACACTTCCTGTCAGTTAGAGCTTTCAGGAAGTGATGAAGCTATCATTCACTTGCTGACATTTTGAACCGTTGTAACTTTTGAATGAAACAACCGACAGTTGTGGGGGTACTCTTGTTTTACTCAGCCAGAAAAGCCCTATAACATATATGTTTTCATAAAAAAAAACTACTGCTTTAAATGGGAGATGAGAGATCATCGACGCTATGTGAAGCAATGCTTTCAAGACCTCTTTAATATTCAAGACGTTAAAGGGATAGTAATGTTTCATAATAAAAGTAGCTCTAATTAATAATCATAGTATTTGGACTTTGGAGAGTGTTATTTCAGTTCTGTCAGAGTTGTAGTTCAAGAGTAATTCAATGACAAAGTATCCTCCTCCCTCCCCTTTTACTGATGTAACACTGCTCAGCCAGATCAGAAGGGAGGTGCCCAGGTAGACTGCAGAGAGGGACAATCTTCAATTAAGATAAGGGAAAAACCTGAAAAACTTGTCGAGGGGGCCAGGGCTTTCATTGTTCTCATAGGAAGAAGATTGTCCCCTGCTGTTATCTGTCTGGTCTATATACTGCATTCCACATCTGAGAAGAGATGGCTTACACTAGGTAAAAGGGGTGGGAGGGGGAAACTTTGCTTGTGAATATCTCTCAAACCATAAAGGTCTGAGAGATAAGACTTAAATCGTTCTTCATGTTTTTTTAATGCCTACAAAATAAAATAAAGTTAAAACGAAGTATTACTATCCCTTTAAAAACCCCTTTTAAATCAGTGGGTATTTGTGGCACTATTGTTTGTGCCCCATAGTTTAACCCTTTGAATGCCAGATGAGTTCCGTACCCCTCTTGCACTCAAAGGGTTAAGGATAGCAGTCCCAGTCATAAGAGTGCCCTTGGTGGATTTTATCAGACAGGTACCTGCTGCCGTTCCAATCCATCCCAGTTTCAGCCTGTTGGCATCAGTTTTGGCACACAGACAGCTAAGTCTGTGTATCAGAGAACTGACCCAGCAGCAGGCAGAGTGGAGACAGATGGCGCTCAGGGAATCCTGCTTTAGTGATTAACAGAATTTGAAAGTGATTTCCTCGAGGCGGGAGGCTCCTGGGGGGGGGTATCGGTCTGCAGCACTCATCACAGCGAGTGGTTAATCAGGGATCCCCAGTTTTACAATATACCGCTGTGATAAATGTGCATTAACTCCCTCTGGTGCTCAAGGAGTTAATCAGCATGCCGTGCAGACATTTCCTGTCTTAGCCCACCATTATCTTGCTCACTCACTGACCCTGATCAGCAATGCATGGCTGACCTACCTTATCACTGCAACCATTAAAGGGAAATTGTCATGTTTTATTAAAGGGATAATAATTGTCACATTCTGAAGTTATTATTGATTATTCATTATACTTTTTTTATGCACGGTACCATTGTAAATGTCCATATTGTTGTATTTTAAAGTTTCCCCCTCCTGTCCCTTTTCCCCATGTCACTCAGTCTCCACAGATCTGAAAGGCAGTCCAGACGCATCACGACGAGGGACAATATTGTGTCAGCATGAGGAAAAAAACTGACCGCTTCATATAATGAATAATCGATAATAACTTTATATCAGGACATTACTATCTCTATAAGCCTGGGATCTCCTATGGGAGCAACTTGATAAAAATCCAGGGCTGTGTTGTGCAACACCAAAACATCCTCCATAAGCTGTTGCTGGTGGTGGGGGGGGGGTTCAGAAAACAGACCTCCATGGCTGGATCAATAACTGGATTTATGGCTCTTAGCCACAGATTTTGTGTGATTAGTCTGTAAGATGGCAGCATGAGTGAGAAACTCCGGAGCCTTACTGCTTAAATCAGTGGGTGTTGGTTCTAGGTGTATCTCATATAGCTCCTACAGTGTTGTGTCTTCTAAAAAGAAGAAATTGTCCAAGATAATTGACTGTCTCTCTAATTTTGACTTGAAAGCCATCAGCTCAGAGCTTCCTGCCAAAAACTGGTGAGAAAGAAGCATGGCGTCTGGCAGAAAACAAAGAAAAGGGGGTAATGCATTAAGGCTTGATAAAGAGGTGATAAACCAGAGATGACTTCTCCAGCTCCTATGTTATTCTATAGAGCCAATGCACTAAGATCTCCAAAGCTGGAGAAATGTTAGTGCATTGGCTCCATGGAATAACACAGGAGTTGGAGAAGTGATATCACTGCAGAAGATATCTCCACTTTATTACCTGTTTATCAATCCTTAGTGCATCTCCCCCAAGGTCTCAGGTGCCTTCCTAACTAAGGAGGACATTAAGAAGATATCTATTAAGGTAGACCTGGAAAAATTAATCACAGGGCAGGATCTACACTTTGACTGTACCAGCGGACACCCAGTCTTGGTGTCCCCGTCAATGGTCCCTTCTTCCGCTGCGAGCCAGATGGACATCGAACAGTATACCGCAATATACCCCAATCACCAGGCAAAACTAGTGTCAGGGTAACCAGAACTGTTTATTGGCACAAGAACACACATTTTTATACAGTGTGGAACAAAAAGGACAGACAATGGTGTAAACATAATACAAATGGCCAGACATGATTACATTATTTAGACAAATGGACTGATGAGGAGCAAACACTAGGACAAAGGGCTGAGGGACTGGAATACACATTTCAAACAATGGCCAGAGTGTTGAAGCATCTTTGAATATTCCGCCTCAACCCCTGGCCAATCCTGAGCCTAGAATCGGCTGACCAATCCTGGTCAAGAGTGTCACAACCAGAACAGTTGGGCGGGCAGCTAACTGACCAATCCCTGGGCCACCTACTTTCTCCCATGTTAAGTCAATGCAGGCCCTTTAACTCCCAATGACCAATCAGCGGCTTGCCGACACTCAAACCCCAAAGGGCTCATTTTCTCAGTGAATGTCAGCCTGTTTAGGGAAAACCTAGGGTTTTTCTGCCCGCACAACGATGTAGTGCTCCCCAGGGCAATAATCCAGAGTTGCCAAAAACAGGGAATGGGTCTGGTTCCCGTGATATACACCAACTCCCAACCCAAGGTGAGATGGAAGATTTGCTCACCAGGCTTGGAGACTCACTTTGAGGTGACATTTCCAAGCTGTGCAGGGATGTCTAGCAGATAGAAATGGATGTATTGGACCTAGAGAAGAGTGCAGAGAAAATGGAACAAACCTGAGGTGATATGCAGCAGCACTTGCTCCAAAATGAACAGGACTAAAACATGATTACTTCTTGAGTGGCTGTCTTTCCCAGCTGCAGGACTTTAAGACGGAGGTTGTTTAAGTGGGTTGTGATCTCAACACTCCGTTCTTTCTAACTTTTACAAATCACCAAAGCCCTTAACCCCTAGAGTGCCAGCTACTTACGCCGTACGAGTGGACACAGCTGTACCTGCTGTGCCACGCTCGTACGGCGTAAGAGAGAAATGCGGTCACTGCATGAGCCGGTATAACCGGCATGCAGTGGCCGCATTAAAAAAAAAAAAGCCCCTGGCACTCATGGGGAGGCATGAGGATCACTCCTCATGCCTCCCCAGTTATTGATCTCCCAGCCGATCGGGCTGGGAGATCAATACACACAAAGGAGAAACAAAGTTTCTCCTTCCCCCTCTCTCCTACCCGAACTTCCGGGTAGGAGTGGGCGGGACCGGGGGAATCCTCCAAACGTCATCGGTGACATGGTCACCGATGACGTTAGGGAAGTTTCCCCGATCCTGTTCACTCCTACCGGTGGTAGGAGTGAAGGGCAGGAGAGCTCTTGCTCTCCTGCGGTCGCACCATTGATCTCCCAGCCTATCGGCTGGGAGATCAATGACTGGGGAGACACCAGGAGGGGTCCTGATGTCCCCCACGAGGTCTGAAATGTTTTAAAAAAAAAATAATAAAAAAAATAATAAAATTAAAGTAACCCTGTGAGTGCCACAGGGTCCCAGCACATTGCTTTGCAATGTGCTGGAGACCCCTGTTGCACTCACAGGGTCTATTCTTTGGGGGGGGGGGGTTTAAGACCTCATTGGGGGGATCAGGGGGGATCCTGATGCCCCTCAATGAGGTCTATAATTAGAAAAAAAAAAAAAAAAAAATTTAACCCTGTGTGTGCCACAGGTGGGGGTCCAATGCACCCCCCCCCCTCCTGTGGCACACACAGGGCTTTTATCATTATTTTGTTACCAGAGATTGTTGGGGGGCCATCAGGATTGCTCCTGATGGCCCCCCAACAAGCTCTGATTACAAAGTAATGATAAAAAAAAAATTAACCCTCTGAGTGCCACAACGGTCCAATGCATTGCTTTGCAATGCGCTGGAGACCCCGGTGGCACTCACAGGGACACTTTTTTTGATAACTTTTTTTTTTTTTTGTAAGACCTCATTGGGGGGATCAGGGGACTTTGTATACCCCTCAATGAGGTCTATAATAAAAAAAAGTAAATAAAAAAAAAATTAACCCTGTGTGTGCCACGGGGGGGGGGCAATGCAGCCCCCCTTCTGCGGCACACACAGGGCTTTTATCATTACTTTGTTATCAGAGATTGTTGGGGGGGGGTCATCAGGATTGGTCCTGATGGCCCCCCAACAAGCTCTGATTACCAAGTAATGATAGAAAAAAAATTAACCCTCTGAGTGCCACAAGGATCCAATGCATTGCTTTGCAATGCGCTGGAGACCCTTGTGGCACTCACAGGGACACTCCGTTTGTGGACATATATATTTTTTTTTACTAAGACCTCATTGGGGAGGGATCAGGGGGTCCTGATGCCCCTCAATGAGGTATATAATAAAAAAAAATAAATTAAAAAAAATTTAACCCTGTGTGTGCCACTGGGATAGGGGTTCAATGCAGACCCCCTTCCTGTGGCACACACACAGGACTTTTTATCATTACTTTGTGATCAGAGCTTGTTTGGTGGCCATCTGAATACAAAGTAACGATAAAAAAAAATAACCCTTTGTGTGCTACAGGGGCCCAATGCATTGCTTTGCAATCCACCGGACACCCCTGTGGCACCCAAAGGATTATTTTGTTTTCCCCTTTTATTTTTTATTTAGACCTCATTGTATGGGTTCTGATGCCCCCAATGAGGTCTACACAAAAATATTGGGGGAAAAGCCCCAAAAAATGCACGTGCCACAGGGGGGGGGTCTGACGCAGTGCTTTGCAATACGTTGGACCCCCTGTAACACACACACACACACTTTTTTTTTTTTTATTATTCTGTTTTTAGACCTGGATGGGGGACACCAGGAATGTTCCTGACACCGCCTCCCCAACGAGGTATGAATACAAAATAATAATTAAAAAAAAAACAACTCTTTGTGTGCAACAGAGGGTCCAACGCATTGCTTTGCAGTGCATTGGGCACCCTTGTGGCATGCACAAAAAATGCCTCCGATTCCCCCCCCACACATACACATGTACCGTATTCCCCTGCCTGGTTCCACAGCCAACTGGCAGTCCCATTCCCCAGCCTGACCCCCAGCCTGTTTCCACTGCCTATTGGTAGACTCAAAGTACCAGTATGCACTAGATTCAGGCTGGGAATCAAACTTTGTATGAGGGGGACATACAGTGCACACTGGTAGTCACAGATCTCCCATACACACTCTCAGACACTGCCCCACCATCTCCACCATCCTTGCTCCTCTGCTCATACCCACACACACTGCCTAATCCCTCACCCTCCCACACTGTTACACTGGTAGTCACAGGTCCGCACGTACACTGGCTGACGCCCTAGCTTCTTTCATCTGTTAGCCATAAAATCACACATTCACTGTTTGCTTTCCCATTCCTATTTCACTGGTAGCTACACTCCTGTCACTCAAATTGGTATGTCAACCCACAGCAGTTGAGTACCATTTTTCTTAGGCTGGCAAGAAGTCCTCCTAGGAAATCCCACGCCATTGAACCATTTTAGTATCTTTGAAGTGACTGAAGTGTAAAAGAAATGTTTGTTTGTTTTCCTGTAGCACCACATTCTGGAAATAGTTGTGCCAACTAACTTAGGGGTAAAAAGGCAAGTGACCCCTCATTAGATGCGGCATGTTGTCTTCTTTCCAAAATGGTATAGTTTATCTACCTTTTCTTCCATTCTGAAGGTGTTATAGCCATTTTCATACAGGCAAGTCAGGTTTCAGAAAATGTTTGAAACATCAGTTTGTAGTAGGTGTAGTTTTCTACTTCTAGCACTCCCTAAGGTAGTTCAGCTCATACCAATGGGGTGTCGTTTGACTCCTAAGAGCTTTAGCTAACGAATGCAGTTGAAAATTCCATGGTTTTCACAGAGCTCCATACATTTGAAGGGGCAGAAATGTAAGAAAATGCCTTTTTTTTCATTAGCGCCACCTCCTGGAAGCATTTGTGCATGCCAGCCTTTGGGTATGAAGGCAAGTGACCCCTCATTAGATGCGTCAGGTTGTTTTCTTTCCAAAATGGCATTGTTTTCTACCTTTCCTGCATATCTATTATGGTTATAACCATTTTAGTGCAAGAAGATAATTTAAGAAACAAAAGTGTCAGGTTTACGTACGTGTTCCTAGCACCCACATATTGTATGTTAAGCCACACAAATGGGCTACCATTTTTCTCATGTTGGTAGCAGGTACTGAATACAGCAGGAAATGTTATGGTTTTCAAAGATTTTAGTATCTTAGAAGTGGTGGAAATGTAAAAAAAACATGTATTTATTCCCATAGCGCCACCTTTTGGAAATATTTGTGCACTTCAGCCCAGGGGTAGAAAGGCAAGTGACCCCTCATTTGATGCGGGAGAATGTCTACTTTCCAAAATGGTATACCTTTTATACCTTTCCGTCATTTCTCTAACAGTTATGAACATTTTAGTACAAGCAGCCATTTTCGAAGAAGCAAACAGGTAGGTGTAGTTATGCTTTTCTGGCACCCCTAAGGTATGTCGATTCATTCCAATGGGGTGTCATTTTTCTCCTAAGAGCACTAGCTAATGAATACAGTTGGAAATTCCATGGTTTTCACAGATTTCCATACAGATGAAGGGGCAGAAATGTAAGAAAATGCCATTTTTTTCCTATAGTGCCACCTTCTGGAAGCATTTGGGCACAACAGGCTTGGGGTAAGAAGGCAATTCACCCCTCATTAGATGCGGCAGGTTGTCTTCTTTCAAAAATGGTATGGTTTGTGTAGCCTTTCTTCACTTCTCTAGTTGTTATAACCATTTTTGTACAGACAAGTAATGTTTGAGAAAATGTTAGAAAAATTAGTGGTTGCAATAGGTGTAGTTTGGTACTTGTAGCGCCCACTAAGGTAGGGGAACTCATACCAATGAGGTGTCTTTTTTCTCCTAAGAGCACTAGCTAATGAATACAGTTGGAAATTCCATGGTTTTCACAGATTTCCATACAGATGAAGGGGCAGAAATGTAAGAAAATGAAATTTTTTTCCTATAGTGCCACCTTCTGGAAGCATTTGGGCACAACAGGCTTGGGGTAAGAAGGCAATTCACCCCTCATTAGATGCGCCAGGTTGTCTTCTTTCAAAAATGGTATGGTTTGTTTAGCCTTTCTTCACTTCTCTAGTTGTTATAACCATTTTTGTACAGACAAGTAATGTTTGAGAAAATGTTAGAAAAATTAGTGGTTGCAATAGGTGTAGTTTGGTACTTGTAGCGCCCACTAAGGTAGGGGAACTCATACCAATGAGGTGTCATTTTTCTCCTAAGAGCACTAGCTAATGAATACAGTTGGAAATTCCATGGTTTTCACAGATTTCCATACAGATGAAGGGGCAGAAATGTAAGAAAATGCCATTTTTTTCCTATAGTGCCACCTTCTGGAAGCATTTGGGCACAACAGGCTTGGGGTAAGAAGGCAATTCACCCCTCATTAGATGCGGCAGGTTGTCTTCTTTCAAAAATGGTATGGTTTGTGTAGCCTTTCTTCACTTCTCTAGTTGTTATAACCATTTTTGTACAGACAAGTAATGTTTGAGAAAATGTTAGAAAAATTAGTGGTTGCAATAGGTGTAGTTTGGTACTTGTAGCGCCCACTAAGGTAGGGGAACTCATACCAATGAGGTGTCATTTTTCTCCTAAGAGCACTAGCTAATGAATACAGTTGGAAATTCCATGGTTTTCACAGATTTCCATACAGATGAAGGGGCAGAAATGTAAGAAAATGCCATTTTTTTCCTATAGTGCCACCTTCTGGAAGCATTTGGGCACAACAGGCTTGGGGTAAGAAGGCAATTCACCCCTCATTAGATGCGGCAGGTTGTCTTCTTTCAAAAATGGTATGGTTTGTGTAGCCTTTCTTCACTTCTCTAGTTGTTATAACCATTTTTGTACAGACAAGTAATGTTTGAGAAAATGTTAGAAAAATTAGTGGTTGCAATAGGTGTAGTTTGGTACTTGTAGCGCCCACTAAGGTAGGGGAACTCATACCAATGAGGTGTCATTTTTCTCCTAAGAGCACTAGCTAATGAATACAGTTGGAAATTCCATGGTTTTCACAGATTTCCATACAGATGAAGGGGCAGAAATGTAAGAAAATGCCATTTTTTTCCTATAGTGCCACCTTCTGGAAGCATTTGGGCACAACAGGCTTTGGGTAAGAAGGCAATTCACCCCTCATTAGATGCGGCAGGTTGTCTTCTTTCCAAAATGGTATGGTTTGTGTAGCCTTTCTTTACTTCTCTAGTTGTTATAACCATTTTTGTATAGACAAGTAATGTTTGAAAAAATGTTAGAAAATTTAGAGGTTGTAGTAGGTGTCTTTTTGCACTTCTAGCATCCCCTGTGGTAGGTGAACCCATACCAATGGGGTGTCATTTTTCTCGCAAGAGTACTAGCTAATCAATATAGTTGTAAATTCCATGGTTTTCCCAGATTTCAGTACTGTTGAAGTGGCAGAAATGTAAGAAAATACCATTTTTTTCCTATAGTGCCACCTTCTGGAAGCATTTGGGCACAACAGGCTTGGGGTAAGAAGGCAATTCACCCCTCATTAGATGCGGCAGGTTGTCTTCTTTCCAAAATGGTATGGTTTGTGTAGCCTTTCTTTAATTCTCTAGTTGTTATAACCATTTTTGTATAGACAAGTAATGTTTGAGAAAATGTTAGAAAATTTAGAGGTTGTAGTAGGTGTCTTTTTGCACTTCTAGCATCCCCTGTGGTAGGTGAACCCAAACCAATGGGGTGTAATTTTTCTCCCAAGAGCACTAGCTAATGAATACAGTTGTAAATTCCATGGTTTTCACAGATTTCAGTACAGTTGAAGGGGCAGAAATGTAAGAAAATGCCATTTTTTTCCTATAGTGCCACCTTCTGGAAGCATTTGGGTACCACAGGCTTGGGGCAAGAAGGCAAGTTACCCCTCATTAGATGCGGCAGGTTGTCTACTTTTCAGAAATATATAGTTTTATATAGTTATTCCACTGTTTTAGGGTAGTTTTACCACAAAAACCCTAGAATGTGCATTTTAGTTTATAAAGTTGAAAATGTCATTTTGCGCTGCTGGTGATTAGGGCTCTGCGCTAGCCTTGGACTTAGGTAAAACTATACAAATTTGGTATTTTTTTACTCGGGGGACTCTGGGCTTTTTCAAATAATTGAAACTTTTTCAATCAAGGTAAATGTTTTTGATACATAGTATGTGATTTTAGCAAAATGAGTAAATTTTCACTTTTTTTTGTCATTATGACATCATAGCTTTTTGCACGATGTAAAATTCTCTTCATGTAAGGTATCACGAGAAAGCTCAATTCGTTCTGAAAAAAACAATATATAGTTTTCCATATTTAACTAAAAATCCCCAGAGGAAATCAAGCCTAAACGGAAGGATAGCAAAAATGTTGAAAAAGTGTCTGGCCTGCAGGGTTCAGAAAATGGCCCGAGCCTCTGGCACTGAAGGGGTTAATAGAGGTTCCTCTATCCCTCCACCTTAGATTACTCTTTATTTTCTAAACTCCATAACCAGTACTCCAGGTTAGACTACAGCTCTGTTGGGTAACCCCATAGAAACCTGATCCAGCAATTAAAATCTGTGTCTAATCTAGAATATCCTTGAATTCTGGTCTGTGTACAGCTCACGAGGACAGGTTTAGACATCCCTGTCTTACAGTGATAGGTTTTTTTGTGGATAAATATATAAATACCGATCCGAGTTATTTTCTTCCCTTAATAGGCTACTACACTTATCTAATTTTTTGCGCTTTTAACCCTTCAGATGCTAGACATCTCTAGCATACCTGTGAACAATCAAAATTAGCTCATTCTGAGATCTTTGAAATATTAACCCATAAAGTTGCCCATATAGGTAATATGTCTCTGCGTGGTCTCCTTTCAGTCCTCGGGGAACCACTGACAAGCTAGAATTTAGTGATATCACTGATTGAGCCAACACAGGACAAGCAGCACGTCTCCGTCTCTTTTTTTTGATCAATTGGAACCAATTTAGAGATTTAAAGGGATAGTAATGTTTCATAATAAAAGCAGCTCTAATTAATCATAATAGTATTTGGGCCTTGGAGAGTGTTATTTCAGTTCTGTCAGAGTTGTAGTTCAAGAGTAATTCAATGATATCCCCCTCCTGCCCCTTTTACTGATATAACACTGCTCAGCCCAGAGCAGCAGGTAGGTGCCCAGGTAGATTGCAGAGAGGGACAATATTCAAATAAGATAAGGGAAAAAGCTGAAAAACCTGTCAAGGGGGGCAGGGTTTTCATTGTTCTCACAGTAAGAAGATTGTCACTTGCTGTTATCTGTCTGGTCAAGCAACCAGATTTCACATCTGAGGTGAGCAGTGTTACACTAGGTAAAAGGGCCAAGAGGGGGAAACTTTATCATTCAATTACTCTTGAACTACAACTTGACAGTATTGAAATAACCCCGTCTCTGGCTCAAATACTATGAAGATTAATTGGAGCTGCTGTTTTTGTGAAACATTACTATCCATTTAAGAAGCAGTTATTTGGTGCAGATCAGATCGTAGGTAACACTGAACTCTCTCACCCTGAGAATTTTTCCCTTTACCCAGAGATTTGGGTCAAAACCTTTAGAGTTCCCAGTCATGCTCTCTAGCCTTCAAGTGGTTAAAATGTGGACTAGCAGGATCCTGGGACACTTGGTAGGTATGGCTGTGTAGGAAAGCCTAGCGTGTTGTAGTGTTGCTACCCTGTGGCTTTTACACAACATCCCAGCAGTGAGGATTTCTCATCCAGGAATTCCGAGAATGAGGCCTATTGACCCCTCTCTTATCCCATCACCCTGCCCTCACTTCCTGCATGTGGGGAGTTCATTTTATTCTGAGGGTAGTTAAACTTGTATGTGGGGGGGTGAAGGAAAAGGAGGGAGTAAACATGGAATCTAGTTTCTGAAGGTTCTACTGTCAGAATGTCAGCGAGTCGGGGGAGTCTGTTCTTACTGTTGGCAGGAAGCGTAGTCTAACAGCTGTGGGTCGGGCTGGAGTTGCGCAATAGATCTGGGACAAGGTTCCTGTTTCCAGTTACTTCATTTCCCACACTAAAACTTCATGAATGTGCGTTCCCCCCACTGGGAAATCAGCGAGGCTGATGTACGAAGGAAAGAATGGCGCGGCTCTGGTGGAAAACCAGCTGCGACATGGCAGGGGTCAACAAAAATATTGAAAAATTAGGAGCCAAAGAGAATATTTTTTTTTTTTTAGGAGCCAATAAAGGGTTGCATTTAAAAAGCAACATTAACCCTTCGAGTGCCAGAAGGGTACACAATGCATGGGGCGCCCCTATGGCACTCGAAGGGTTAAATACCCTTCAAATTTAGGACCCAGGAGTAGAATTGTTAGAAACGGCACTGCTGGGATTTTTCCATCTCCTGACCATAAGAAACAAATACAAATCCCTATTGATTTAAAAAAGAGGAATTATTTAAACCTTTGAATGCTAGAAAGATCTCCAGCTGATTGCTTTGCAATGTGTTGGAGACCTTTCTGCATTCAAGAGGTTAAAAGCCTAATTTAAATCAATGGGAAATTGGGAGGGCGTTTATTAGCAAGGAATATCACCACCTTATGCATCAAGCAGAGCGATTATGGAGCAAACCAACTGCTCCTTAGGGGGCAAATAAAAATCCCCCACATTTCCTCTGATATAAATGGGGCTTTTAACCCCTTGAATGATAGAGAGGTCTCCAACGCATTGCGAAGAGACCTCTCTACCATTCACAGGGTTAAAAGACCCAGTTAAACTAATGAACATTTTTATTTGTTGCCTAGAGTACAGGTGGTTTGCTCCAGAATTGCTGTTGCATAAGGGTCATATAGGTGTTGTAGTAAACATTCTGGAGTGTGCACTTTGGGAAGCCATACGTACAAAGGCAAAAGTGTAGCAATTCTGAGGCAACGCAGCTATAACATAAGGGCAAATAGAACTCCCTTCTATTTAAATTTAGCTTTTACCCCCCCCCCCCCCCCCCCGCATGCATTAGAGGAGTTATAATCTTACCTGGTATCCTGGAGATGGCTCATACACAGCAACCAGGCTTAAAAGGATAGTAATGTTTCACAATAAAAGTAGCTGTAATTAATCTTCATAGTATTTGGGCCATGGAGAGTGCTATTTCAATACTGTCAGAGTTGTAGTACAAGAGTAATTGAATGATAAAGTATCCCCCTCCCCCCCTTTTACTGATGTAACACCGCTCACCTCAGAGCAGCAAGACTGTCCCATACCTCCCAAGTGTCCCTCTTTAGGAGGGACAGTCCCTCTTTTAGACCTGAATCCCTCTGTCCCTCTTTCCCACCCTGATGTCCCTCTTTTTAGGAACCCAGAAGTTGTGTTGTATCTATGAGTATATTATGTTGCTCTACAGCAATAACACTCACATTAATGTTTGTTTAACTTCAGTATATGTGTTTATACATCAGTCTGTGTAAATAAAACACTTTGGTTTTGTTATAAGTCATATATTAGGTTACACACACAGTTGTCAATAGGTCATGAATTAGCCGAAAAATTTTCAGTAATGCCCCACCCACCAGTCACGCCCCCATGTACACCACCTAATACGAAAGTGTCCCTCTTTGGCCATTTGAAATGTTGGGAGGTATGCTGTCCGGATGTATCGCAGAGAGGGACAATCTTCAGTTCTCATAAGGAAAAACCTTTCAAGGGGGCAGGGATTTCCTTATGATCACAGTAAGAAGATTGTCCCTTGCTGTGATCTGTCCGATCAAGTGACCAGATTCCACATCTGAGGGGAGGTGGCTTACACTAGGTAAAAGGGGCGGGAGGGGGATACTTGAGCATTCAATTACTCTTGTACTACAGCTCTGACAGTACTGAAATAACACTCTGCATGGTCCAAATACTAAGAAGATTAATTGGAGCTGCTGTTTTTGTGAAACATTACTATCCCTTTAAGTAATAAAAGAATGAGCTTTAACATATGTTTTTTAACGTTTCATGATCGATGACCTTTAAAGACAAGAGGATGTGCAGTGCATTGGTTTCGCAATCCATTACACACCCCTCGGGTTCTTAAAGGGTTAAACATGTGTTTCCTGATCTGGATCCTGGTAGAATACACATGTGGGATCTTCCTGCTATTGCCATTAGCAGCATGAGTTCCAGCCCTCCCGGTCACCAGACACTCAGCACAATGCAGGCAGAAATCAATACTTTACAATTTCACCATACACCTGAAGTCACCCCTCAGACAGTGGTCCGGAAGACTCTTAGGAAAGTGTGTATAACCAGCTTAACCTAGCTTAAAGGAGCAGTAAACGTTTTTTTATTAAAAAATATATATTGTAGGGATTTTCTTATGGAGTAAAATAAGGGTACTCCCACTCCGAGAGATTTATATTTCCAGAGTTATTACAGTTTAAACCCATGTTTTTTTTTTACATTAGCAGTGCCCTCTAGTGGTCAAATTCTTATTAGATTTCCTATTAGATTCTAATGGAGAGAAAAGTCAGAGACATACAGTTCTCCATAGAATGTGATAGAAACTGCTGAGTCACTTCCTGTCAGTTAGAACTATCAGGAAGTAAACACAGTAAATTCACTTCCTGTCAGTTAGGACTATCAGGAAGTAAACACAGTAAATTCACTTCTTGATTATTTAAACTGCTATAAATTTGGAATAAAACATCTGACAGCGATGAGAGTGACCTTGTTTTATTCAGCAGGAAATTCTCTGTAAAATATGTGTTTTCATAAAAAAAAGTTTACTGATCCTTTAAACATAGGACGTCAACAGGAATCGGATAAAAAAAATGTATTTTCCCTATGCATTTCGTGAGTAACTCTCACTTCGTAAGGGGATAAAACCTGGTGTACAATACCACTTCTGGTCCTTAAAGGGTTAACTTTTTAAAAGGACCTTGTCACCCTAAGATAAGGTTAGTTTTAGAGAGAATTGAGATCTGCCTACCTGATGCACCAACCAGTTTTATGTAAACAAAATTGTTTTTGTGAAATTAACCTTTGTGTTGCTGACACAGTGTGGTACTTTATAAGTGCATTTCCCACACTGTATGCCAATTAGTTCTGTTTGAGGCCAAATGTACCCCTCGCTGTTCTGTTGGTAATGACCACAGGGTATGGGCACTGCCTAGATTCATTCATAGCAAAGTGATGTGAATGTACGACAATGATTTCACGTTAACCCTTTGAGCACCAGACGGGACTGATGACGTGCTAGTAAGGGAGGAGATCATGTTAGGATGTGATGGAGAGGGACTGATGATGTGCTGGTAAGGTAGGAGATCATGTTAGGATGTGATGGAGAGGGACTGGTGATGTGCTGGTAAGGTAGGAGCACCCCTATGGGCACCCCTGCTGGTGTGGTGGCTTTTCTACATTATTTCTCTCTTTTTAAATTGTGTCTTTTCTCTGCTTTCACATTCCCACACAGGAAGCTCTCTGGAAAGTGATACATATAGCTTACTGTCTGGGGACATGAAAGTTTATTAACCCCTTAACGAGCCTTGATGGTCATAGCACGTCATGGGTAGATATGCGTTAAGGACCCATGACGTGCCAGGACCATCATGGAGTTCAGGGCTCCCCGTGTGGCTGCACACCATTTTTTGAATCAGATTTAAAAAAATAAGTAAATAATGGTCCTTGGTCCTTAAGTGCCGGCCGGGTGTGCGATTGGCCGGTCCTTAAGGGGTTAAAAAAAACACAATAGTGAGTATGAAAAACATATAACAGATATAAAGTATATGCAGTTTGACTTTATATATATTATACACTTGCAGAATATGCATACCTGATAACTTTGTCTTCTGGAGTCCCCGGAAGGGACTCCTGTGGTGCTGCTGGGGGATATAAATGATGCAATTTGGGTAAAAGGGGTGGGGCTTACTCATGAGTGGGGGTGGGGCTTAATAGATGTGTCTTAGATGTGTCTCAAAAGTGGGAAGGAAGTGGGAGGAACAGGGTGGGAAGGAGGATAAGTTGGTGGGAAGTGGAAGGAACAGGGTGGGAAGGAGGAGAAGTGGGAGGGAAATGGGAGGAACAAGGTGGGAAGGAGGGGAAGTGGGAGGAACAGGGTGGGAAGGAGGAGAAGTGGGAGGGAAATGGGAAGAACAGGGTGGGAAGGAGTAGAAGTGGGATGAACAAGGTGGGAAGGAGGAGAAGTGGGCGGGAAGTTGGAGGAACAGGGTGGGAAGGAGGAGAAGTGGGAGGGAAGTGGGAGGAACAGGGTGGGAAGGAGGAGAAGTGAGTGGGCAGTGGGAGGAACAGGGTGGGAAGGAGGAGAAGTGGGTGGAAAGGAGGGGAAGTGGGAGGAACAGGGTGGGAAGGAGGAGAAGTGGGTGGGAAGTGGGAGGAACAGGGTGGGAAGGAGAAGTTGGCAGAGTTTCTTATGACACTCCCCACCACTGGAGAATCAGTTTATGTCTGAAAACCCCATAATCAGCTGCAAAAAACTGAGTCTCCGGTGCAGATCTGGAGAATTCCCAGTTATGAGAATATGTTTAGATGAAATGAGGTAAAACAGTCCCTTTAAACGTGAATCTCTCTAACACGCAGCTTTTAACTCTCTGAGAGCTAGAATTGTATGTAACACATTATACTGTATTTAGCACCCCACTGGCGCTCTAAATAATAATCTACCTCCTATCCTTACACCGATCTCTTGCTTGTTCTCTCTTAGCCACCTCTCCTCGGGTCTCATCGGAACTGGAGCAGGCACGGCCTCAGACCAGCGGAGAGGAGGAGCTGCAGTTACAGCTGGCGCTAGCCATGAGCAGAGAAGTCGCAGAGCAGGTGAGCCAAGCGCAAAACCCTCCCACCGAGTCAGGAGGCGTCAAGGAATGGGGAGTGGCATCATTATTATCAAAGCAACGCACCGAAAATCTATTTAGCATTCAGATGGTTAAATTAGCATTGAAGCAGAGGCGTAACTAGAAGGGTTCGGGCCCTGGTGCCAGAAGTGCCATGGGCCCCCCAACCCCCGAACACATTGGCCCCCGGGCCCTCCACAATGCCACCATTTCCTACCTCCCAGTCCCTGGTGGTCCAGTGGAGTGGCAGGAGAGACGGGCTGGTGCGATGTGCTCCCGCTCGGTCCTCTTCTGTAATGCAGAGCGCTGGGAGATGATGTCATCTCCCAGCGCTCTGCATTACTAGAGCGCCGGAGGGAGATTGCGGCGCCAGGAGGAGGGGGTCGCAAGGGGCAGCCGGGCCCCTGTAGTGACAGGCCTGCTCGCGGTTGCGACCCCAGCAGTTATGCCACTGCATTGAAGGGGTTAAAATAACATTTAATCAATGTGAATCTTTTGTTTGCTTGCTGCAGAATTGGTTGATTTTAGTTCTTGACTACAACCTTATGTATCGCTCCCCTTGTATCACTGATGCATTGAGAATGCTTCTATATTTTATATCACATCTCCTCCTCCCAGCAGGGCTCTGCTTGTGATATTGGAAACAAAGGGATAAAACAAACATTCAGGTTCTTATCATTTCTTCCCTTGTATCACTGATGCAGTGTAAATTATCAGTTTTACCTTTAAGGTGAGCAGCATAGTACTGAAAGAGTAATTCATTAAAAAAATTCAGGCATATATGGCGCGTTGGTTTTTCCAATACAGCCCCGCAGAATGCATTTTTTCATTAACGGAGGATTTATGCATTAAGAATAAGCAGTTCTTAAAGGGGAACATTCACTTAAAGCGGAACTACCACCCCACCATGACCTTATCTGTGTGTGTAGCATTACTGTAGTTATAAAGCGCTGTGTAATTTTAAAAATCAGAAAACTGATCGATAAGGCACAGAAGATTAAAGTTTAACATTGTGACGTGTAGAGCATTGTGAGCGCTACTGCGCATGTCAATCTGGTTACCGTGTGGTTAGTTAGTCACTCCCATCGTTCTCTGTTATCCCGCCCGCGTCCTCCTTGTCCTGCCCTTATGTGACACGTCACCTGGCGCGCATGAGCCTGTACTAGATTGGAATTAACTTTCAACCACATTTTGCCCATAACTGAGCCAGTGGTGCAAACGCAAAGCATTCTGTATCAGTGATACAAGAGGTAGAGACGCACGGTTCCTTCTTCCTACCTTGCTCCTTGTGCAGACACATCTCAAAAAGGAGTTATGACCATGGGTTGGGGCTAAAGGTGTCTTGAGAAAATTAATTATGGGTGTCTGAGATGCAAATCCAGCCCCAACTGCATGCAAAGCAATTTTTTATTGTTTGTCTCTTACAGGAGGAACGTATCAGGAGAGGGGACGATTTACGATTACAAATGGCCCTGGAGGAAAGCCGGAAAGATACCATCAAAGTGCCCAAAAAGAAGGTGGTAAGTGTTTTATTTACCTAACCCAGACTGGTGATAACAGGAATATTCTGTATTTATATTCCTGTCAAAGACAGAGTTGAAACCCCGTTAACAAGGGAAAACACCTTAATATGAAAATATTAATATTGCAGAGTGTGTTCTATTGAGTAAAACAAGAGAACTTCAAATGTTCGAAGATGCTTCAGTCAAAAGTTATTACAGAGCAAATGGATTTTTTTTTGATAGTATGATTTCTTTTTTTTAGCTCAGTGGTGCTATTACAGCCTATGAAATACCGACTGTCACAAACACGAGGGAAGGTTATGTACTAAGACATGAAAAAGAGGTGATAAAGCAGAGATGACTTCTCTATTGATATCACTTCTCCAAATCCTATGTTATTCTATGGAGCCTATGCACTAAGTTCTCTCCAACTCTGGAGATCGTAGTGCATAGGCTCTATAGAATAATATCCCAAATTAATTCCAGAACTTTTATTTGTCCCCTATGGTGCAGTTGGTTTATTCCAGAACTAGTTGAAGAGCCCGTTACACGGGCCACGGTGCCACTGCCAGCTGGACGCGGTGCAGTCATGCTCAGTAGAGACTGCCCGCGCTGTGCCCGATACAGTGCCAGCCGGTCGCGGGGCAGTCATGTGCAGTACAGAGTGCCCGCGCCACAGCTGATACAGAGCTAGATGCTCCATGTATCAGCCGCGGCGCGGGCAGTCTCTGCTGCGCATGACTGCGTCGTTACACACATTTTAGCGAATTATTATATAGGATAACTCCAGTTTGCTTTTATAAATATGGGCCATGGTATAGCATTTGCTGTTTATCGGAGGTCTGGTTCATACGTTGCTATGTAGAAACTAATTTGGGTTAATTTTTCTAATTTACAGCAACAAACATCTTTGTTGGATCTAATAGATGCCCTGCCTGCCGGAGCCCCAGCACCCCAGAAATCTGACAGCTGGGCTGCAGCAGTGGCTCCTAAAAACCAGTCGGAGCCATGGGGGGGCGCTGCCGCCTCTCCATCCTCCTCGGATCCCTGGCAGTCTTTTGGTAAGTACATCTGGAAAGAGTAGTGAGGCTGAAATCTCATTTCCTACCTGGAGACTGTATGGCATATTTGAAAATATGGGTACAAAAAAAGAGAGGAGCAGGTCAGGGTCAAATTCCTAAATTCCTTTGGATTTAAATGTAATTTTGAACCCCTTGAAAGCTACCGAGATCTGCAGTGCATTGTGATATAATAAAATAATGTCATCTAATGTATTAATAATTGAGATATGGGGCGGAATGGAAGAACGTGAAGCGTTCGCTATATTTTTTTTGAAAGCCGTAAATGTTTGTGCTATTTGCGATTGCTCACATTTTGATGTAAGAAATATACTAATCTCTTGATGTTGCATAGCACGTGATCCTAAACTAACTGCAAGGTTATCAAACACCCCTAAATTAATGGCAAAGTTAGCAAACACCCCTAAATTAATGGCAAATTTAGCGAATGCCCCTAAATGAATGGTAAAGTTAGACAAGACACATATGAAAATGTGTGCTAATTTTGGGCACCTGTTCTAAAAAAAGACATTACTGAACTGGAAAAAGTTCAACAAAACTGATAAAGGGATTGGAGGATCTGAGTTATAAAGAGAGACTAGCCAAACTGGGTTTGTTTACATTAGAGAAGAGACGTCTAATGGGTGATATGATTACTATTTACACATATACATTCAAGGTCAATACAAAGAACTATCCAATTAATTATTTATGCAAAGAGCTGAGCTAAGAACAAGAGGTCATCCATTAAGACTAGAGGAAAGGCAGTAAAGGGCGGTAAAGTTATGGAATTCTTTGCCAAGCACACGTAGAAGACTGTTTCAATTAATCATTTTTCCTTCCATAACGAGATATCGGCTCTGCTGAAGAGCCTCCACTTGATTCAGAGACCGGATTCCCCTGCTGGCAGCAGAACGCTGACTGCAGGGGAGAGGAAACTTTGAAAGCGGCTATCTCTTAAACCATAAAGGTTTGAGAGATGCCACTGGTGTCATTTAACTCAGTTTATTAAAGGCTACAATATGAGGGATAGTAATTTTGAAGTAATACTATCCCTTTAATAACCACTGGTATTATAAATGAAAACAGAATATACTCACAAGTCAAGTTGCTGGTAAATGGCCTATACCAGAACCAGCTATTAACCCTTTGAGTGCCAGAGGGGTACGCAACGCATTGCTTTCCAATGCATTATGTACCCCTCTGGCACTCAAAGAGTTAAGCCTGTGGGGAGGATTGAATCTGACCCCACTCAGATCTCCGGTACCTGTTCACCAATGGAAGGTCTCCAAACTCCAAATGTTAAAAGAAATGGCTGCTAATAGTCTGATAAAAATATTTATTAAACATAAAAAATATAAAATAACAAACCAACAGTAAGATATGGTAATGTTTCGCGGCCACCAAGACCACTTCCTCTGACCTACTGGTTATGCAAACTGACAAACAGACGTAGCAGCCATATTCACCTTTAAAAATACCCTCCCTTCTTTTGATTGGCTGACCCCAGGTTAAAGGTCAAAAACTTATTATCATAGATAATACCATCAATATCATATGCACAAATATATGTAACAAGCATTCATGGAGTGCAGAAGGTCGTCTACTAGGGTGACCACGGGTCCCGGAACGTCCGGGACTGTCCCTTATTTCAGGGCTATGTCCCGCGTCCCGGGTCCCCTTCAACCGGGACAATGAAGTGTCCCGGAATGAAGCCAAGCCGCCCTGGATGTCAGCCTGCAAGTGGTGTGTCACATCATGGACGCCGCTCGCGGCGTCCATGATATGACACACCGCTTGCAGGCTGACATCCAGGGCGGCAATGCAGCTTACCTGGAGGCAAGCGCTCTAGTAATACAGAGCGCTGGGAGATGACATCATCTCCCAGCGCTCTGCATTACTGAGCACAGCGCGCGGGAGCTTCAGCTCTGTGCCGGAGGAGGCACAGAGCACTTTGCACGCCGCTAGACCACCAGGGACTTAAGGTATGACGGGGCAACTAGGGTGACCACGTCCCGGAATGGCAGAAGGGAAATGTGGTCACCCTATCGTCTACCCCTGCTGCACAGGTTTTCTATGTATATTTTTTGTGTGAACCTCTTGTGAATGAAATATTTCACATTGTGTAGCCAGCACCTATGTGTAAGATGTAACAGTCAGTTGCTGATGTGCAGTAGATGATGTATTCAGTGCATTCTGTCCTTGTTTATGTAGCAGGTACGAAAACAGCTGCCCCCAGCGATCCCTGGGGAACAAACTCGGCTTCGTCAACACAACCTCTTCCCAAAACCACAGATCCCTGGGCACCGCCACAAGCTAATTCTACTTCAGACCCCTGGGGACCTGCTGCAACAATTAAACCTAGTGTTTCAAGCACAGGTAAGAAAGAAAAAAGAATAATGTGTTATACAGGGGATCATGCAAAGCTCATCTCTATTGGTGGTGTTGGATTTGTAGTCCATCAACAGCTGTTGATGGTTTTTTTACCCTTCCCTGATACAACTGTGTAGCCTTATTATGGAGAAAATGGATAGAAATGTTGTCAACTTTACCTCCAGTAATCCTGTGTGTGGATACAGGAGATAACAACTTTACCTCCAGTAATCCTGTGTGTGGATACAGGAGATGACAACTTTACCTCCAGTGATCCTGTGTGTGGATACAGGAGATAACAACTTTACCTCCAGTGATCCTGTGTGTGGATACAGGAGATAACAACTTTACCTCCAGTAATCCTGTGTGTGGATACAGGAGATAACAACTTTACCTCCAGTGATCCTGTGTGTGGATACAGGAGAGATGACAACTTTACCTCCAGTGATCCTGTGTGTGGATACAGGAGAGATGACAACTTTACCTCCAGTAATCCTGTGTGTGGATACAGGAGATGACAACTTTACCTCCAGTGATCCTGTGTGTGGATACAGGAGATGACAACTTTACCTCCAGTGATCCTGTGTGTGGATACAGGAGATGACAACTTTACCTCCAGTGATCCTGTGTGTGGATACAGGAGAGATGACAACTTTACCTCCAGTAATCCTGTGTGTGGATACAGGAGATGACAACTTTACCTCCAGTAATCCTGTGTGTGGATACAGGAGATGACAACTTTACCTCCAGTGATCCTGTGTGTGGATACAGGAGATGACAACTTTACCTCCAGTAATCCTGTGTGTGGATACAGGAGATGACAACTTTACCTCCAGTGATCCTGTGTGTGGATACAGGAGATGACAACTTTACCTCCAGTAATCCTGTGTGTGGATACAGGAGAGATGACAACTTTACCTCCAGTAATCCTGTGTGTGGATACAGGAGATGACAACTTTACCTCCAATAATCCTGTGTGTGGATACAGGAGATGACAACTTTACCTCCAGTAATCCTGTGTGTGGATACAGGAGAGATGACAACTTTACCTCCAGTAATCCTGTGTGTGGATACAGGAGATGACAACTTTACCTCCAGTAATCCTGTGTGTGGATACAGGAGATGACAACTTTACCTCCAATAATCCTGTGTGTGGATACAGGAGAGATGACAACTTTACCTCCAGTAATCCTGTGTGTGGATACAGGAGAGATGACAACTTTACCTACAGTAATCCTGTGTGTGGATACAGGAGATGACAACTTTACCTCCAGTAATCCTGTGTGTGGATACAGGAGATGACAACTTTACCTCCAGTAATCCTGTGTGTGGATACAGGAGATGACAACTTTACCTCCAGTAATCCTGTGTGTGGATACAGGAGATGACAACTTTACCTCCAGTAATCCTGTGTGTGGATACAGGAGATGACAACTTTACCTCCAGTGATCCTGTGTGTAGATACAGGAGATGACAACTTTACCTCCAGTAATCCTGTGTGTGGATACAGGAGAGATGACAACTTTACCTCCAGTAATCCTGTGTGTGGATACAGGAGAGATGACAACTTTACCTCCAGTAATCCTGTGTGTGGATACAGGAGATGACAACTTTACCTCCAGTAATCCTGTGTGTGGATACAGGAGATGACAACTTTACCTCCAGTGATCCTGTGTGTGGATACAGGAGATGACAACTTTACCTCCAGTAATCCTGTGTGTGGATACAGGAGAGATGACAACTTTACCTCCAGTAATCCTGTGTGTGGATACAGGAGATGACAACTTTACCTCCAATAATCCTGTGTGTGGATACAGGAGATGACAACTTTACCTCCAGTAATCCTGTGTGTGGATACAGGAGAGATGACAACTTTACCTCCAGTAATCCTGTGTGTGGATACAGGAGATGACAACTTTACCTCCAGTAATCCTGTGTGTGGATACAGGAGATGACAACTTTACCTCCAATAATCCTGTGTGTGGATACAGGAGAGATGACAACTTTACCTCCAGTAATCCTGTGTGTGGATACAGGAGAGATGACAACTTTACCTCCAGTAATCCTGTGTGTGGATACAGGAGATGACAACTTTACCTCCAGTAATCCTGTGTGTGGATACAGGAGATGACAACTTTACCTCCAGTAATCCTGTGTGTGGATACAGGAGATGACAACTTTACCTCCAGTGAGCCTGTGTGTGGATACAGGAGATGACAACTTTACCTCCAGTAATCCTGTGTGTGGATACAGGAGAGATGACAACTTTACCTCCAGTAATCCTGTGCGTGGATACAGGAGATGACAACTTTACCTCCAGTAATCCTGTG
The DNA here is from genome assembly GCA_037306005.1 of Rhinophrynus dorsalis. Lineage (NCBI taxonomy): Eukaryota > Metazoa > Chordata > Amphibia > Anura > Rhinophrynidae > Rhinophrynus > Rhinophrynus dorsalis. The sequence goes on along the minus strand of CM074725.1, from coordinate 23,499,795 downwards.
TGTGGATACAGGAGATGACAACTTTACCTCCAGTAATTCTGTGTGTGGATACAGGAGATGACAACTTTACCTCCAGTAATCCTGTGCATGGATACAGGAGATGACAACTTTACCTCCAGTAATCCTGTGTGTGGATACAGGAGATGACAACTTTACCTCCAGTAATCCTGTGTGTGGATACAGGAGAGATGACAACTTTACCTCCAGTAATCCTGTGTGTGGATACAGGAGATGACAACTTTACCTCCAGTAATCCTGTGCATGGATACAGGAGATGACAACTTTACCCCCAGTAATCCTGTGTGTAGATACAGGAGATGACAACTTTACCTCCAGTAATCCTCTGTGTGGATACAGGAGATGACAACTTTACCTCCAGTAATCCTGTGTGTGGATACAGGAGATGACAACTTTACCTCCAATAATCCTGTGTGTGGATACAGGAGATGACAACTTTACCTCCAGTAATCCTGTGTGTGGATACAGGAGAGATGACAACTTTACCTCCAGTAATCCTGTGTGTAGATACAGGAGATGACAACTTTACCTCCAGTAATCCTGTGTGCGGATACAGAAGATGACAATTTTACCTCCAGTAATCCTGTGTGTGGATACAGGAAATTACAACTTTACCTCCAGTAATCCTGTGTGTGGATACAGGAGATGACAACTTTACCTCCAGTAATCCTGTGCATGGATACAGGAGATGACAACTTTACCTCCAGTAAACCTGTGTGTGGATACAGAAGATGACAATTTTACCTCCAGTAATCCTGTGTGTGGATACAGGAGATGACAACTTTACCTCCAGTAATCCTCTGTGTGGATACAGGAGAGATGACAACTTTACCTCCAGTAATCCTGTGTGTGGATGTAGGGATAAGGCAGGAAGTCAGTGCTAGGGAAGGTGGGTAATGCATTACTGAGCAGTGTCAGTGAGTGGGGGAGGTAACGTAGGGATAAGACAGGAAGTCAGTGCTAGGGGAGGTGGGTAATGCATTGCTGAGCAGCGTCAGTGAGTGGGGGAGGTAATGTAGGGATAAGACAGGAAGTCAGTGCTAGGTGAGGTGGGCAATGCATTGCTGAGCAGCGTCAGTGAGTGGGGGAGGTAATGTAGAGATAAGACAGGAAGTCAGTGCTAGGGGAGGTGGGTAATGCATTACTGAGCAGTGTCAGTGAGTGGGGGAGGTAACGTAGGGATAAGACAGGAAGTCAGTGCTAGGGAAGGTGGGTAATGCATTGTTGAGCAATGTCAGTGAGTAGGGAGGTAATGTAGGGATAAGACAGGATGTCAGTGCTAGGGGAGGTGGGCAATGCACTGCTGAGAAGTATCAGTGAGAGGGGAGTTAATGTAGGGATAAGACAGGATGTCAGTACTAGGGGAGGTGAGCAATGCATTGCTGAGCAGTGTCAGTGAGTGTGGAGGTAATGTAGGGATAAGACAGGAAGTCAGTGCTAGGGGAGGTGGGTAATGCATTGCTGAGCAGCGTCAGTGAGTGGGGGAGGTAATGTAGGGATAAGACAGGAAGTCAGTGCTAGGTGAGGTGGGCAATGCATTGCTGAGCAGCGTCAGTGAGTGGGGGAGGTAATGTAGAGATAAGACAGGAAGTCAGTGCTAGGGGAGGTGGGTAATGCATTACTGAGCAGTGTCAGTGAGTGGGGGAGGTAACGTAGGGATAAGACAGGAAGTCAGTGCTAGGGAAGGTGGGTAATGCATTGTTGAGCAATGTCAGTGAGTAGGGAGGTAATGTAGGGATAAGACAGGATGTCAGTGCTAGGGGAGGTGGGCAATGCACTGCTGAGAAGTGTCAGTGAGAGGGGAGTTAATGTAGGGATAAGACAGGATGTCAGTGCTAGGGGAGGTGAGCAATGCATTGCTGAGCAGTGTCAGTGAGTGTGGAGGTAATGTAGGGATAAGACAGGAAGTCAGTGCTAGGGGAGGTGGGTAATGCATTGCTGAGCAGCGTCAGTGAGTGGGGGAGGTAATGTAGGGATAAGACAGGAAGTCAGTGCTAGGTGAGGTGGGCAATGCATTGCTGAGCAGCGTCAGTGAGTGGGGGAGGTAATGTAGGGATAAGACAGGAAGTCAGTGCTAGGGGAGGTGGGTAATGCATTGCTGAGCAGTGTCAGTGAGAGGGGAGGTAATGTAGGGATAAGACAGGAAGTCAGTGCTAGGGAAGGTGGGCAATGCATTGCTGAACAGCATCAGTGAGTGGGGGGTGGTAATGTAGGGATAAGACAGGAAGTGCCTGCATGATATGCCTTAATTAACATTATCTATGATTTTTAAAGCATTTTCAAAATTATCAAGGGTCCATTAAAAAAAAAAAAACTATCCCTTTAATTATCACATTCTACTAAGTCTGGGATCTTCTATATAAGCAGACTTCAGCAAAATTCTGGGGCTGCAGTCCGTTCAGGAAGTTAGAAAACTGCCCGTTAAACGGGAACACAACCCAAAGTATAAGGCTGTCAGCCACTTGTGTGCAGCCTCCATAGACCAAATACCAAAAAGTGTATGGTGATGAATGGCGCTCTATTTATACACTATTAAAAGTAAGATTAGATCCAGCTGCTCTATTTCACTGTGACCATAGTCCCGCTGTGTTGGGTGGATCGATGGGAACGGGATTCTGAACTAAGGAAAAGAGACTGAACTGAGAAACTTCAGTGCTGCAGTTCAGTGTCTCACTGCGAGATCAAAGGATCGAGTATTTGGGTGTCTGGGACCCTGTTGGTCTGCCGGGGCTCACAATACAGCCCATGCTTCTATCAGCAGGTTTACATCTACCCTTCCCAGGGGAGCAGATCTACCAACGAATTACTCTTCTTGTTACAGTGGCTCTTTAACCCGGAGAGGAATCGCGTTGTATACCTCTTGCAAGCAAAGGGTTAAACAGACTGGATTACACCCATACAGAGTGTGGTGTTTGTAGAAATAGTCATTTAGGATCCGTTGCACAGACAGGCCAGGATGTGTTACTTTTCGTGGGAAGATGCTATAACACGTCTCTTTCCTATCTGCAGGGGGCTCGGCCTTCGACCCATTCAGTAATTTAAATGGAGCGGGGAAGGACGACTTCTCGGAATTTGACAGCCTGCGATCGTCATCCAAAGTATCAGGTGGGAGGAGGGCGGTGATGCCTTATCGTAAACAATGCAGTTAACCCTTTTGTGACACAAACCCAAAAGTCTCCAATCGCACTGTTTTGTAACATGTATTGCAGATATTTACTGGAGTGGTTGGATAAAAATTTAACCCTTTGAGTGCCAGAGGGGTACACAATGCCAATTCCCAATTCAAACCCACTTCTCACCCTGCTCCTCTCACTTCCCAACCCCTCTGACACTCAAAGGGTTAACGTGAACTAAACGTATCTTAGGGTTCAATACTGTGCCTAGTGCTTTTCAGTTTATTTGATTATCAGTCTTTGATTATGACATTTAGCTATTTAAAGGGATAGTACTGTCTAATTTAAAAAAATGAATCTTGTAGCCATTAAAAAATTAAAGTAATTGACCCCAGTTCCATCTCTCAAACCTTTATGGTGTGAGAGATATTAGCCACTAAAGTTCCCCCCCTCTCTTCCCTTTCCCTGACGTTAGCGCTCTAGCTGACTGCAGGGGAATCCGGGCCCGGGACAGGCGAAGGCTCTTCAGCAGAGCCGAGATCACGAGATAGAAAAATAACTACTTCATTGGAATAGTCTACAAAGTGTGCTTGGTTTGCAGGCACACTTTGTAGACCGTTCCAGTTAAGTATTTATTTTTCTATCTCGCGATCTTGGCTCTGCTGTGTCATCCGTTAAGACCAGAGGAAAAGAGCTTTTGGCTAAAAAGAAAAGCAGGGAATTTTTTAAAGTAAGGTTGTAAAATTCTTTGCCTTTGGATTCTGTTTTTGCTGATATTGCAGCTGCTTTTAAAAACCAGAACTTTCATTTTATATAAAGTCGCCCTGCAATAATTAAGCAGGTAGCCACTAGCTTTATAATACATCTATTACCTCTCAAAAGTAGCCGATTGTAAAGTAATCCTTAATCATTCAGAGACTGATGGCCAGGTTGGTGCAGTGCCTGCGCCGTCAGTCCCTTCTGGTTACCTCACGGCACACTGCAATGCTTGTTAGAGGAGACCGGGACTGACAGCGCAGGAGAGCAGACAAGATGTCTGCGCTGATGTCTGTCTTCCTGTCTCCTAAGATTAAGGATTTCTTTACAATCAGCTACTTTTCAGAGCTAATAGATGTATTATAAAGCTAGTCACTATCTGCTTAATTATTGCAGGGCGACTTTATATAAGATTAAGGTTCCGCTTTAAACTCTCCATCAAAATCAGTGGGATTTTTTTAATATATATTATTAAGATATAAAAAAAATCAAACAAATTGTTGCTTATCTATTAACCCTTGGAGTGCCAGAGGGGTGTTGCAGTGTGTTGAACATCACTCCGGCACTAGTAGAGTTTAAAGGTAATGTTTCACAATAACAGCAGGCTCCAGTTAATCTTCATAGTATATGAGTGTCACAAGCGAGGGCTATAGGGCCTGCTGAGACAGTGGGGAGAGTGTGGGAGGGAATGGGTTAACAATACCAGACCCCTGGTTACCCGTTACTATTCCTAGAAACCAACAAATTAACCCCCTGAAATACCTCCTGCACTATCACCCCAGCACTACAATTTGCTGCCGCACACTACTAAAGGGTTAAGTCTATATGTTTGATTATTAAGGTGATTTTATACTGTAATTCTGTTGTGTTTGGGGGTAACCTAAGACGCCCAGATATAAAGTCTTGGTGTCTTAGGTTACCCCAAACACAACAGAATTACAGTATAAAATCACCTTAATAATCAAACATATAGACTTAACCCTTTAGTAACGTGTGCTACCTGAGCTTCCTTCAGAGTAGTGAGTTCATATTAGAGAACAGAGACAAGAGCTGATTAATTGAACATTTAATCTGAAAAAAAGGCTTCACAGTGCTGGTTACAAAAATACAGAAATAAAGGACATACACAAATAAAGATTACACATAAGCAAAACAGTCCATAAAATGGGAGAAACACAAGAGATCCCTATACACAATTACTGATATATTAGGAGTCCTCGTGGGAACTTCAGATGGTAATTCCCCCCTTCAGTTGTTGCACAAAATCCACTCTTTTTATCCAAAAACCCATATTAAATATTTTCCACAGTTCCTTCTAAGAGGCCAGACCCCCTGGTTGTTACCTGGGAGGGTCAGGGGTTTGGCCTGACAGTTTACGGCCCACTCAAGTCAGACCTGTCAGGGATGTTACTGCAGAGATCTACCTGAAAACTCATAAGTCTTCCCAAAACATGCAACCCACAGCACACCTCTATAATGTTATAATAATCATATTCCTCTTATCTGTGTGAATAACTGGACACCAAACATGCTGGGTCTAACTGGTTGCAAAGTGGCTATTTTTGTAACTCATAGCAGGAACACCTCCCCATGGCATGTTTGGTACCCACCAGAAGGGTAAAACCTGGGCATTCTGAATATATATTCGTATTGAACCTTTTTACACTATATATACATGTTCTCCCTATTTCAGGCTATTTAGGTTTCCCCTGGATAAACTTCCCCCCAGAGCAGATGGTCCAATATATTTTATGACACTCTGTTCTGCTCCAGTGATCTACTCATTCAGTTTCTGGTGACGTTATCTACTCAGCTACTTTGAATAACATACAAATACAAAACAAACAAACGAATTATACAACCCAGAGGGCCAACTCATGCCTTGACATGACAATGAGCCGTGGCGAGAGTTACTTCAATACTGTCAGAGTTGTAGTTCAAGAGTAACTGGATGATAAAGTATCCCCCTCCCGTCCCTTTTACCTATTGTAAGCCTCCTCCCCTCAGATGTGGAGTCTGGTCACTTGACCGGACAGGTCGCAGCAAGGGACAATCTTCTTACTGTGATCATAAGGAAAACCCTGCCCCCCCCCCCCGACAGGTTTTTCAGGTTTTCCTTATGATCACTGAAGATTGTCCCTCTCTGTGATCCCTCCGGACAGTCTTGCTGCTCTGAGGTGAGCAGTGTTACACCAGTAAAAGGGGCGGGAGCGGGATATTTTATCATTCAATTACTCTTGAGCTACAACTCTGACAGTATTGAAATAACGCTCTCCATGGCCCAAATGCTATGAAGATTAATTGGAGCTGCTTTTATTGTGAAACATTACTTTCCCTTTAAATGCCCACCACAGTCCAAACGTTGCTTCCATGCGGAGGATTCGGAGCATTCCAGTAAGAGTCCAGAGTCCGCTGTGAAGATTCTTGATTCGCTCTGCTTGTGGAGGACAGGCAGTGAGTTATGATGGATTCCAGGTGCTTTGTAGGGCAGGTCACCAGCAATATGGAACATCTGGATGCTGTAGATGGGGCCCCATTAGGAGTGAGCTGGGAGGTCACATGTGTTGTCCGTACGCCCCTGGGAGTCACAGGATATTTGGAGAAAGGGGAACACAGTGGGCTGCAAACAGAAACAATCCAAGTAGGAGGTTGGGGGGGGGGAGAAATTAAACTTCCCATCGATTTTAAAGATGCGTTTAACCCCTTGAGTGGTAGAGAGGTCTCCAACGCATGACGTCACCTGCTCATTTTTAAAATGGTAAATTTCGCCATAGCCTGCATTATATTAGAAAAAAACACACAGATTACATGTTATCGCTATAGGAACATTACACAGAGGCAACCTTTTACAGAGGTGATAGTTCCCCTTTAAGACTTTGAGTGCCTTAGAGGTATCCGATACATCTCGAGCACTCAAAGGGTTAAAAAAATAAAAAGGATAACTTGCCTTTAACAACATTGAGGAGAACTAAAAATCCCCACTAATTCTAAATGGGAGTTAAAGGGATAGTAATACTTAAAATGTAAAAAAAAAATATGTTGTAGGGAACTCCCACTGCTGAGAGGTGTTTTATTCAAACATTATTACAGCTCAAAGTTGAATTTTTTAGGTGCAATATCACAGTGACCTGAAATTTTACAGTGGCGCTGTTGCTACACCATCCTATGGAGATTTATGGTCCTAGGACCAGAGCTGTCCATAGGATGGTGTAGCAACAGCGCCACTGTACAATTTCAGGTCACTGTGATATTGCACCTAAAAAATTAAAATTTGAACTGTAATAAGTTTTGAATAAAACACCTTTTAGCAGTGGGAGTACCTTTGTTTTACTCAGGGGGATAAAGCCTATAACATTTTTTTTTACATTTTAAGTATTACTTTCCCTTTAAAATCCCATGAATGCTAGCGTATAAGGGATTAAAAGCCGCACTCGCGTCAATCATTTGGCATTTTGTGAATGACTAGTTTTTTGTCAATAAGGCCAAGGCGCGTCCAGCTCAGACAGTAAAGTGTAACGTTTCCGTTCTTCCTGCAGCGGACTCCATTTCTACATTACCGTCCTTGCGCAGTGGCACCACCAGCCCTGACCTGTTTGATTCTCAGCCTCTCGGGGTGAACACCGGCAAACAGACAGCGGTCCGGAAAACCCCAGAGTCCTTCCTGGGACCCAACGCAGCCTTAGTCAACCTGGACACGCTGGTCACCATGCCCACGCCGGCGGCCGCTACACTTAACCCTTTCTTGGCTTCAGGTAATTTTCTTTTCCTACAGAATGGCTGCAACACAGTCACATGGGTGATACAGATTTATGCTGGAAGCAAAAGGTGTGCAATTCTGGCTGAAAATCCTATTGGCCCCTGTGAATTTTACCCTCAAGTCTTTGTTCAAGAGTTAAGATCTTTAACCCCTTAAGGACCAGCGGTCCTGGGGTTTGTGGTCCTTTAAGGGCCAGATAGGAAACTTTGACGTGCCGGCCCACGTGACTGATCATGTGTGCCGGCACGCCGAATGGGGAACTGATAGAGATCGTTCCGGGCTTGGAGAGATCAATTTCAGTCTCCACTACTACTCACAGCGCAAATGTACTGACGTGCCAGGACCATCACTGGTCCTTAAAGGAAAAATACCAGTGACGGTCCTGGCACATCACTGGGTGTTAAGTGGTTAATAGTTTCTGCATGTTGTGTCCATGGAGGCAGCCATGACCGTTACTAGCAGTTTTTTCGCTCTGAAGCAGAAAGTGTGCATGAGCCCAACTTAACTGTTTAAGGACCACAGGGGTGTGCAACTCATTGTCAAAACTTTAACCCTTTGAATGCCAAAGCAATGCTTTGGATACCCCTATGGCACTGAGATGGTTAAACAGTTAAGATTACCATGTACTTTAGGCGGAGTTTGAGTCCTGTGGTCCTGCCAGTAACTGTCATGTCTGCCTCCATGGACCTGACATCCAGGACTGATTATCTGCTGAACAAAGGGAAAATGGCAAAATTAATGAGGGCCATTAGGATTTTATGGCCATAGTAAATTAAGAGGCGTTTATTCTCCTTTAATCAGTGGGAATGTTTGGGAGTTGTCACTTGTTCCCTATGATGCAGCTGGTTTATCCCAGAATTCATATGTTGTTCCTCCTTGGCATTGATGAAACCACGGAAGGAGGAGGCAGGTTTCTGTGACAGTGGCTGGAGCAGGGAAACATGATTGGATGACTCTCACGTGAGGTCTGCAGTGATTGGATGCTGTGATAGGCATGATCTCTCATGTGAACTGTGCAGCTTCCCTGCAATGATCATCAGTAGCTGCAGTTGCAGCATTCTGGATCCACAGGTTGCCAATAAAGCTGGATCATCCATTATGGAAACCTAGGCTAAGGCCTAGGCCCATGGCAATATGAAAGGCCCTGGGTGTATAGGATGGGTTACAGACATAGGCCCTGCTTTTGCGGCTGCTAACATCTTATGCCAGATACCCTTTATGTTCGAAGAGACCAACATCATCCAGTTGCACGCCCTTCCATTAGAGCTACAATGCTAATACCAGTTAGCTGCACTCTGTCAGAAGCAAGATATGTGGGACCCCAAACTGGGACCTTGCCTAGGGCCTTATGGAGCCTGAAAGGGAGAGTAACTTTTAAAAAGTTAGTAATACTTTTACAAAAAAAATGTAGCTCCGATTGATCCTATAACTCGGGCCATGTAACGCTGTGTATCAGTATTTTTCATTTAGTAGTTCAACAGCAATTCAATGCTAAAGGAGTCCCCTCCCATCCGCTTTACCTCCTGTATGCCGCCTTCCCTCACATGTGGAATCATGTCCTGGGACCAGACAGCGCGCAGCGAGGAACAATCTTCATCTGCTGAGTATAGGGAAAACCCTGCCCTCCTTAAAGGAGCAGTAAACTTTTTTTATTAAAAAATATATATTGTAGGGATTTTCCTATTGAGTAAAATAAGGGTACTCCCACTGCAGAGAGATTTATATTTCCAGAGTTATTACAGTTTAAACCCATGTTGTTGTTTTTTTTTTACATTAGCAGTGCCCTCTAGTGGTCAAATTCTAATTAGATTTCCTGTTAGATTCTAATGGAGAGGAAAGTCAGAAAAGTCAGAGACACACAGTTCTCCATAGAATGTGATAGAAACTGCTGAGTCACTTCCTGTCAGTTAGAACTATCAGGAAGTAAACACAGTAAATTCACTTCCTGTCATTTAGAACTATCAGGAAGTACACAGTAAATTCACTTCCTGTCAGTTAGAACTATCAGGAAGTAAACACAGTAAATTCACTTCCTGGTTATTTAAACTGCTATCATTTTTGAATAAAACAACTGACAGCGGCGGGAGTGACCTTGTTTTATTCAGCAGGAAATGCTCTGTAAAATATGTATTTTCATAAATAAAAGTTTACTGCTCCTTTAAAGTGGATGTGTCACCTATGGACAACATCGACTAAATAGTTAGGCTACATATCAAATACTACTAAAACGGTATTCATTTTTTATTTAAAGTTTTGATTTCATGTAAATTTAACTTACAAAGTCTGGGCTATAGCCACTTATGATAGACTGCAGCCCAATGCTCTGCCCCTCCTCTCCTCTCTCATCCAATGACGGAGGCTTCTGTCTGTAAGCTGGAGCAATCTCATTGGCTAGTTATCGATCTCTGCCAGTGAGACTGCTCCAACGTACAGACAGAAGCCTCCATCATCGGAGGAAGGAGGAGACCAGTGTTACATCATTAAAAGGGGCGGGAGGGGGATACTTTATCATTCAATTACTCTTGTACTACAACTCTGACAGAATTGAAATAACACTCCCCATGGCCCAAATACTATGAAGATTAATTGGAGCTGCTTTTTTGTGAAACATCACTGTCCCTTTAAATCTGGAGTAACCCAGCAAACAAATACAATTTTCATTGCTTTAAATGGGGCCATTAACCCTTTGAATGCTAGAGATCTCAGGCACATTCCTTTGCAGTACACTGGGGACTTCTCCATGAGCATCCACAGACCTTTTTTTTTGGAGAGGGGGCAAACCACAATATGCCCCCCCCCCCCCCCGGCCAGTAGCTGTCTGTTTATCAATTGCCCCCCACACAAACACACATGGACTTCTCTGGCATTCATGGGGTTAAACCACCATTTAAATCAGTGGACGTTTTTATTTGTTCTCTAAGAAGCGGTTGAATTACTCCAAATTTCTTGAGTTCATTCCAGTACATCTGCCCCCTTGAGTGCCAGTGCTACTCAATGCAGTTCACATCCCGCTGGCACTGAAACGGTTACTGCATTAGCACAGCCAGGAGCTCAATGGGCTGCCCCCCTTCCACGCCTCCCACCCCAACCCCAATAATCTGTCTCCAGTTTCACAAGGAATTTGTGATTAGCCTTGGCACCAGGCCAGAGGCTCTTAATTCCGGAGAAAGTTTCCTTTCCTGTGTTTTTCCTGTCTGCCTGACAATCGGAAATGACCTGTTTACATTTGGGATTCCTGAAATACCTCTGACAAGCAGCCCCCACCCCTGCTCCGCTCAGCAGCATAATGTGGGCCTCTCAGCACCACAGACGCCCTCTTATCCATGCTGAGCCACTTCCGTGGGCCTTTTATCCATTTTATTTTTTGGTGTGTGATTTCGGTTCCTCTGTAGACTTGAACTGACGTGCGCTGCTGTTCCCTTAATGGGACACTGTCGCTAAAACACAGGTTACCCTTAAAGGAGAACATTCACATTTGAAAAACTTTTGTCCATGGGCTTAAATTAGTATAACTATATTAGTGTTGGTATTTTTTTTCATTTCTCTTACCTACTATTTAAGACTAGTTGAACAGCCCGTGTACACGGGCCACAGTGCCAGGCAGCAACGGCCGCGGTGCAGTCATGCACAGTAGAGACTGCCAGCGGCGCGGCTGATAACAGAGCGGGGGGCTCCGAATTCAGACCGTAGTGCTCTCTGCACACCAACACACAGCTGTCTGTACCACGCATGACAGCGTCTGACAAACATACATTAGCGAATTAATATATAGGATGTGGAGACTTAAAATAGGGAACTTCCTCGTTCTGCGGCACACTGCATGTGCGGTACAACGGGGCAGGACTTCCCACCTCCCTCCTAACTGCCCTAGGGAGAGGCAAGCTCAGTATCATGGTAAACAGAGCTTACTGTAACGATCGTCCACATAAATACCACTACAAAGGGAAGCGTGAACGTGCTCCCTGGGGCAGCTGGGAGGGAGGTGGAAAGTCCTGCGCCGTTGTACCTCACATACAGGGTACCGCAGAATGCGGAAGTCCCCAATTTGAAGTCTCCATATCTTAAACAGTAGGTAAGCAAAATTTTAAAAAATACCAGCGTTAATATAGTTACACTAATTTAACCCCTTAGTGACGGCCGCGTGCAGACGCGGCCGTCACTTAACGCCCGTCTAACTTTTTTTTTTTGTCAGAAGAATCCGGAGTCCCCGAACGGCGTGCAGCCGCGCGGGGATCCGGATTTCCTGGACGTACATGTACGTCCTCTGTCACTAAGTGACAGCCACAGAGGACGTACATGTACTTCCATTGTCGCGAAGGGGTTAAGCCAATGGACAAACGGTTTTCAAATGTGAATGTTCCCCTTTAAAGTAACAGTCATCCTCCTTTTTAACGTTTAAGGCCGTATGCTGATAAGAAAAGTGGAGGAATTTTGGAACAAGCCAATGGCTGTGTTGGGTAGAACTGAAAATTCAGAACATTTGCATTGATTTAAATGGGGAATGTAACCTCTTTGAATGCTACATTGCATTGGTGACCTGCCTGTCATTCAAATAGGTTAAAATCTGTTTTTAAATCAATGTACATTTTTAGTTCACCCCTATAGTACAACTTGTTTACTCCAAACTTCCACTGTTTTTCGGTTGAACATACAACCCTTAGAGTGACAGGTCCACATTAATTGGTAAGCGGATCCTTCATTTAATTAATCTTAATAACTCTGTAACATAATATAGTGAGTTAAAGGGATAGTAATACTTTGTTTTATCTTTATTTTATTTTGTAGGCATTAAAAAATCATGAAGAACGATATAAGTCTTATCACTCAAACCTTTATGGTTTGAGAGATATTCACAAGCAAAGTTTCCCCTCCCGCCCCTTTTACCTAGTGTAAGCCATCTCTTCTCAGATGTGGAATGCAGTCCATAGACCAGACAGATAACAGCAGGGGACAATCTTCTTCCTATGAGAACAATGAAAGCCCTGCCCCCCTTGACAAGTTTTTCAGGTTTTTCCCTTATCTTAATTGAAGATTGTCCCTCTCTGCAATCTACCTGGGCACCTCCCTTCTGATCTGGCTGAACAGTGTTACATCAGTAAAAGGGGCGGGAGGGGGGATACTTTGTCATTGAATTACTCTTGAACTACAACTCTGACAGAATTGAAATAACACTCTCCAAAGTAAAAATACTATGATGATTAATTAGAGCTGCTTTTATTATGAAACATTACTATCCCTTTAAAGGGACAGTCTACCTCCTTCCTGAAGCACTGTATTTCAATCATATTCAACTTGTAGTTCAAAAGTAGTTCAATTATAAAGTATCCCCCTCCCGCCCTTTTAGCTACTCAATGCACTCCCCAAGCCGGCCCGGACAGCACGCAGCGAGAGACAATCTTCAGTGAGTGTAATGAAAATCCTGCCCTCCTTCGTCAAGAGGAGGGCATAGTTGCCTTTTGCTCACAGCGAGAACATTGTCCCTCGCTGTGATCTGTCCAGTCAAGCGACCAGATTCCATATTTGCAGTGAGGCTCATTCAAGAGGTAGAAGGAGCGGGAGGGGGATTCTTTATAATTTAAAGCAGAACTACCACCCCACTATGACCTTATCTGTGTGTGTAGCATTAATGTAGTTATAAAGCGCTGTGTAATTTTAAAAATCAGAAAACTGATCGATAAGGCATAAAAGAAGAATAAAGTTTAACCTTGTGATGTGTAGAGCATTGTGACGCTACTGCGCATGTCAGTCTGGTTACCGTGCGGTTACTTAGTCACTCCCATCGCTCTCTGTTATCCTGCCCACGTCCTCCTTGTCCTGCCCTTATGTGACACGTTACCTGGCGCGCACGAGCCTGTACTAGACTGGAATTAATTTTCAGCCACCTTTTGCCAATAACTGAGCCAGTGGTGAAAACGGTATTCTCTGCTAAGTGCAAGACGTTGCTTTTTACTATGTATTCATTGCCAGTTTTGCTCCTTAATGTCACTGCTACCTGCAGGCAGCTGTTAAGACCACTGCGCTAGGAAAAGGGGAAGGCAGATGACTGGGAGAGCGCTGTCAATCATCTTAAACATGAGTATGATGGTTGTGCTCTCCTCATCTGTGTTCAAAAAGGTAGACATGTCTTAATGTATGGCAATGGGTCTTTTCTAACTTAACCCCTTAAGGACCCATGACGGTCCAGGACCATCATGGCTTAAAGGGATAGTAATACTTCGTTTTAACTTTATTTTATTTTGTAGGCATTAAAAAAACATGAAGAATGATATAAGTCTTATCTCTCAAACCTTTATGGTTTAAGAGATATTCACAAGCAAAGTGTCCCCCTCCCGCACCTTTTACTGATGTAACACTTTTCAGCCAAGGCAGAAGGGAGCTGCCCAGGTAGACTGCAGAGAGGGACAATCTTCAATTGAGATAAGGGAAAAACCTGAAAAGCTTGTCAAGGGGGGCAGGGGTTTCATTGTTCTCATAGGAAGAAGATTGTCCCCTTCTGTTATCTGTCCAGTCTATGGACTGCATTCCACATCTGAGAAGAGATGGCTTACACTAGGTAAAAGGGGCGGGAGGGGATACTTTGCTTGTGAATATCTCATAAACCATAACGGTTTGAGAGATAAGACATATATCATTCTTCATGTTTTTTTAATGCCTACAAAATAAAATAAAGTTAAAACGAAGTATTACTATCCCTTTAAATGATAGCAGCGTGCCTCCGTGCACGCTGCTATCATTAATTCCAGGCTGAGACTGAGCGCTCCGGGACCGGAGTGTTCAGTCTCAGCCCTTCTTGTTTGTGCCAGTTCATGTGATCGCCGTAGCAGCGATCATATGTACCGGCATTCTGAGAAACAGAGTCAACATGCAAAGAATGCTGATTCTGAGTGTCTCCTCTACCTCTGTCTCCCTTGCTATCAAAGTAAGGGAGAGAGAAGTAGAGAGGAGACACCTAGTGGTAAAAGAAAATACAGCAGCTGGGGGTATTAACCCCTTCTCTGCTGGTGCAGGAGGTTGGCTAAATGCAGGTCAATTTTTGACCTGCAATGACATACTTTTTTTTTTTAAACACAACACACTTTTTTTTTTACAAAAAAAAATGTTATTGAAAAAAAAAACATATCATTAAACAATATTGGAAGTGTGATTGTTGTGGAGTCGTGTAATACACTTACACACACCGCCAAATGTCAGGGATAAAAAAAGTGTCAAAATAGGATGGGAAAAAGGGACATGGGGATTTTCACCCAGGGGGGACAGTGGCCACTTTAAACTGCGCATTTTGTAGGTATGACTGACCGGTCATACTTGTCATGCAGTCTCCATAAAAATTTAACCCTTTGTGCCCAATTGATCCCAAGAGAAAAAACAAAAATGGTGTTTTTTTACTTTTTTTTACATTTTTTTTTTTTTTAATTTTAATAAAGTAAATGTTGGGTTATCCATATATGTGGGGTATCAAATGAAAGCCCTATTTGTTCTTAAAAAAAACAGTATATAATTTATGGGGGTGGGATAAAAGACTTAGAGGGAAAACAATGTTGAACAAAGACATAGTCAAAAAGGTCAGAATTGCTCCGGTCCTTAAGTGAAATCCACCTCAGATTTTCCCGGTCCTTAAGGGGTTAAACTGTCCGGTAATTGATTTTGGGTGTTTTATGGTTGGTGACAGTTCAGCTTTAAGTGTATATAACCGCGTGTCATTATATAAGTGGTTGTGTTCCTTTAATAAAGTTATATTTTGTTATTGTCCCTTAGCTGGAGCCCCTACAACAGGATCCGTCCCAGCCGTTAACCCTTTCCAGGTGAACCAGCCTCAAGCACTGACCCTCAACCAGCTGCGATCCAGCCCTCTGATGGGAGTCAGCCCGTCCTTTACCACCGTTCCAGCAGTGGGTGTGGAGCCTGTGTCGTCTGTTGCACCTCCCGTTCTTGGGTTTTCAACATTACCAGCAGTTCCCACAACAGGACTAGGGATTACCAGGAATATGGCAGCAACTCTGCCTCACCACAGCAATGCCATGACGCCATCTGCCGCCCAAGCCATGAATGCCACCAACCCTTTTCTGCTATGAACGTTAGGGTGGTCGTGCCAGCCTGGGCATACATAGACTCAAAAGCAACACTACTTGATGCATAATGCATTGCTTTGCTGTCGTTATCCACTTGTAAAGAATAACAATTTGCAGGGCCCTCTTGCAAGAAAGGATAAAAAGGGAGGACAGAGCACCTCAGCCAGGTGACTTCTCTGATTATAGAGATGGAATGAAAAAATTAAAACGAACCTCCACTGTGTGTTAGAAAATGGAATTCAAAACTAGATACTCCTCACCAAAGCTAGAACTCATATTTTGTGTCTCATCAAAGCTTGGCCATCGTCCCCTTCCCACGTCGATTTCTAAGCATACGTCTTTCGCGTTGGCGTTGGCGTTAACGCCTGTTATCACAGAGTGATCTGGGAGGCAACAGTCTACGGCTGTCATTTTTTTCAGGAGTAGTGACTGCAAGGATATGCTTACCTGTAAGAGATGCCTCCGACATATTTAACCCTTTGAGTGCCAGGTATCCAACGCATTGCGTTGGATACCTCTCTGGCACTCAAAGGGTTAAGTGTCTCTTCGCCTTAAAGGGGGACTATCACCCCTATACAAGTTTACCTCATTGTCATACTCATACAGCGATAACCTTTAATCATCGTGGGTTTTTTTTGTTATAAAATGCATGCTTTGCCAAAATTTACATTATTAAAAATGAGCCGTGGCCTTACTTCCGGACAAACTGCTATGAACCACAGTCTGTCAATCTTCTTCTGTTCCCTCCAAACTATTGTAACGTTCCAACCGCCCCTGATGATGGAGGATTTCTCCTTGAAAGCTGGTTGGAACACACCTGACTGGGACACCTAAATTGTCTTGCATTCTAAAGCTACTTGTTAGCCAATAAAGGTATTACTTTTACTGGTATCATTTTAAAAGGTCATCCGCAAAAGATCCTGTGACCACATGGCGCATTAACCATGTCGCCATGATAAAAATGGAGACATGAGAATCTCGCACTGCATGAAAGCATGAGATTCTCATATCACGTACTGACGCTTCCAGAATAATTATACAGCCGGTAGCCAGAAGCTAACATTCAATAATTAAGATAAATGGGGAGGGAACAGATAAAGATTGAAAGGCTTGTAACATCAGTCTGTCCGGAAGTAAGGCACAGGCTCATTTATAATAATGTCAATTTCACAAAGCATGTATTTATTAACAAAAAAAAACAAACCAAGGATTAAAGGTCATCACTATATGAGGATGATAATGAGGTAAACTTGTATAGGGGTGATGGTTCCCCTTTAAAAATTACAAAAAAAGACGAATGTAAGATTTTAAGATAAAGTTGCCGCTTTGTACCCCTGTGACTTGTCCAGAATACCAGTACTTGCCTAGTTATGGTACCCTCTTTTTCAAAGGACATATTGGTTGGTTCGTCATTAAAAGGATAGTAAGGTTTCCAGATAAATTAAGCTTCTATCGTTGTTCGTAGTTTTTCAACACTGCAGAGCATTATTACAATGCTGTACTCTGTGTAGGTTATGTGTAATTATATTATAAAGTGGGTCCCCTTCCGCCCCTTTTACATGCATAACGATGCTTCCTTTCAGATCTGGAATCCAGTCATCGGACCAGACAGAACACAATGTGGGACAATCTTCTGTCTGTGAGTATAAGGAAAACCTGGCCCCTTAGCGGAGGAGGGCAGGTTTTTTCCTAATGCTGAGAGAAGATTGTCCTGCATAGCGATCCATCAGGACCGACTGAGGGGAGGTAGCATTATGTATGTATGTATGTAAAAGGGGCGGGAGGGGGACACTTTATAACATAATTACACGTGAACTAGACAGAGTCCAGGATTGTAATAACGCTCAGCATTGTTGAACAACTATGAAGAATGATCGAAGCTTAACCCCTTAAGGACCATTGTCGTACCAGGATCATCACGCTGGTCCGGCACTTATGGACCAGTGACGGTCCTGGTACGTCACGTACTTTTACTCACCGCGCTCCGAGGGGACTGAAGTTGATCGCTCCAAGACCGGAACGATCTCTTTCAGTCCCTCGTTCGGTGTGCCGGCACACGTGATCAGTCACGTGGGGAGGCACATCGAACTTCCCTATCTGATCCTAATGCCCTTAATGACACTTGACGGTCATACTACGTCATGGGTAGATTTGAGTTGATGACCCATGACGTACTATGACCGTCATGGAATTCCAAGCTCCCCCCGCGGCTGCACGCAGTTCGGGGAGTCTGGAATCCGAATTAAAAAAAAATGCTCCGTGGTCCTTTAGTAACCGCCGCGTGCCTGCGCGGCCGGTCGTTAAGGGGTTAAAGGACCACACACCCCGGGACCGCTGGTCCTTAAGGGGTTAATTTATCAGGAAACATTACTATCTCTTGAAACTTGTTTTTAAAGGGGCTGTACACCCTTATTGTGGAAGGGTCATTATACTGATTCAGTTAAAAGTTACTGGAGAGTACACTTGCCCTGTCTGAGTTTGAGTTCTGTTTGTTTTGAAGCCAGATGTTACTGTTGCTATTATGATCAATGAAAAGCTGATGGATGTAGCAACAGCACCACCTAGCAGTCAAACATCTCAAACGCAAGCTCTTGGAAACATGTCAGTTAACCCTTTGAGTGTCTGGCACTCCAATGGTTAACTGTAATACCGTTTTGTTTTTTAAGAAGCATTGTTCAGCATTCTACCCTTGTTTTACTCAATAGAAAAAGCCCTACAGCAGAGGTGGCCAAGTTGGTCCTCTAAATCTACTAACAGTTCAGGATATCCCAGCTGGAGCACAGGTGCAGTAATTAGTGGCTAGTTTGTCACTTTAATTGGTCCATCTGTGCTCAATCAGAGAAGGCCAGAAAACATGCACGGCTGGTAGCCTTTGAGGACCACGATTGGCTACCCCTGCCCTACAACATTTGTATTTTCATAATTAGGGATTACTGCCTCTGTAACCCTTTGAGTCCCAGAGGGGTACATCATGCATAATCCTCTGATATTCAAAGGGTCAGGTCGTTAGTGCAACCTGAGTTATAACTAAAGTTCCCTTAACCCTTTGAGTGCCTTGCAATACGTTGCATACCCCTCTGGCACTCAAAAGGTTAAGGGAACTTTAGTTATACCCAGGATCCACTAATGATGGATGCGCTGTACGAATCACAGATACAAATGTAAACGTTCCCTTGATGGATACGATATTGCATGTACTGGTTTCCAGCAGACTGGGGAAGCAATTTTGCTCTACGCTTCTCACTTCCTGGTCAAGAGGCTTAAGTCTACTGTGTATAAGACAAAGCAGGAAATGAGGAGTGCAACGGAAAAATGGGGGTGAGTCCTGGTCATACTTGGGAACTGGTGTCTCTGAGGGATATAACTGACCCGAAATGCATTGGGGAAAAGGGGTGGGGCATACTCATGAGTGTGGGCGTGGCTTGACGAATGCATCACAAAAATGGACAGGAAGTGGAAGGAAAAGTATGGAAAGGTGGAGAAGTGGGGGGAACAGAGTGGGAAGACGGCGAAGTGGGAGGAACAGGGTGGGCAGGAGGAGAAGTGGGAGGAACCGGGTGGGCAGGAGAAGTGGACAGAATTTCATACAAAACTCCCCAACGCTGGAGAATCATCCTCTGTCCCCGGAGACCTGATAATTCACTGCAAAAACTGGAGTTTCTGGGGCAGATCCAGAGAGTTCCTAGGTATGGTCCTCCTGCTAGAACACCCCCCCCCCCGTTCCTGGGCCACGCTGGCAGCAAAAGAGTTAAAAGGCACCGATGCTCATTGATATCTGGGAGAGGAAAGCAGGAAATTGTAATACCACAATCAGGCAAGATTCACTGAACTGTGGAGCCCTGCCCCCCCCCCACCACCACCACCCCGTGCATACCTCGAAAATACACACCACATTGATTACAGCACAACATAACAACCCATATCAATTGTATTATTTTCCCATTTAACCCTTAATGTTCAAAAAAAGTAATCTAATTCCGGGGCAAACCAACTGCACCATAGGAAATTAGAAAGAAAGAAAAATCCCCAGATTTGTATTGATTTAAATGGGGCTTTTAACCCTGTGTTGGATAAAGCGGTCACAATTTTGAAACCGTTCAAGTGGTTATAATCCCCATTTAAATCAATGGGAATTTGCTTTTATCCCCTATAATACCAATGGTTTATTCCAGAATGGCTCCTTTTTTCTTTCAAACTTATGGCCCTTTGAATACCAGAGGGTTATTTTAAGCATAGTACTTCACACCGCACTGGCATTCAGAAGGTTAAAGGAAGGATATGTAGAAATGTAAGTTGCCCTGCTATTAACCCCTTTGAGGCTGGAGGCGTCTCCACCATCCAAGGGGTAAAGGGTGCTCTGTACGAATCACAGATACCAATGTAAACGTGCCTTGATGGATATGATATTGCATATACTGGTTTCCAGCAGACTGGAGGAAGCAATTTTGCTTTGCGCTTCTCACTTCCTGGTCAGGATGCTGTAGTTTACTGTGTTTAAGACAAAGCAGGAAGTGAGGAGTGCAATGGAAAGTTGTTCCTGCCTGCTAAAAAACAAACACGTTTCTTATATATGTTTCATCATGGTATGGCTCATAATAGTATATATACAATTACAGAGCAAACTAGCTGCATCATAGTGGAGAAATATCACCCAAATTCTCTTCAAATTACATGTGGCTTTGAACCCCTTGATTACTAGAGAACCCTCTGGCATTCAAGAGGTTAAAGAAGAGCTGCACCAACAGGAGTGAGTCGATCTTATTGTGTATATGACAGAAGCACTAGAATAGGTAGGAATCCTATATACAGTAGTCAGGTATTTCGATTTGTAAATTATTTTTGAGCCGTATCTGCAGCTGCCTGTATTTGCTGTGTAATAATTAAGGTCTAAAGAGCCACTTATTTTAAGGGTATATTTCCCTGTAAAAAGCCAGCAGTTAAATTTTAGGCACACTCCTGTGGTCTTCAAGGGGTTAAGGTAGCTAACGAGGAGCCAACTGAAAAGTGTGTGTATTTTAAATTATATATATGCACATGTATGTATTTATATGTATGTGTGTATATATATATATATGTTTATACATACATGTACAGCGTGTTATGCACATACATATATGAGAAACAGGGATGGACAGAATATAATTAGTACCTAGACAATATTTAAGCCCTTAGATGGCCGACGTGCCAGGACCATCTAAGGAAGGATAACGGCTCTGGCACATCGATACTTCATGATGGCAGAGCACCTCAGGGCATACTGTGATTATTGAGGGAAGGCTGTAACTAACTGCTTCAGGAATGGAGGTGTCAGTTTCAGCCGTACATGTGATCTCTGCTGTAGAGATCACACGTGCCAGTGGAGCCATATGACAAAGGCAATGTAAAGTAAACATTCCGTCTGTCACTGTTCTCTGCCTCTCTCCTCCTCACTGTGATAGTGTATAGTATACATTATATCTGTCACTGTTCTCTGCCTCTCACCTCCTCACTGTGATAGTGTATAGTATACATTATGTCTGTCACTGTTCTCTGCCTCTGTCCTTCTCGCTGTGATAGTGTATAGTATACATTATATCTGTCACTGTTCTCTGCCTCTCTCCTCCTCACTGTGACTGGGTATAGTATACATTATATCTGTCACTGTTCTCTGCCTCTCTCCTCCTCACTGTGATAGTGTATAGTATACATTATATCTGTTACTGTTCTCTGCCTCTCTCCTCCTCACTGTGATAGTGTATAGTATACATTATATCTGTCACTGTTCTCTGCCTCTCTCCTCCTCACTGTGATAGTGTATAGTATACATTACATCTGTCACTGTTCTCTGCCTCTCTCCTCCTCACTGTGATAGTGTATAGTATACATTATATCTGTCACTGTTCTCTGCCTCTCTCCTCCTCACTGTGATCAGTATAGTTTATATTATATCTGTCACTGTTCTCTGCCTCTCTCCTCCTCACTGTGATTGTGAAGAAGAGAGAAGCAGAGATCACATATCCCTACAGGAAAAATGTCCAGAATTTGAGCCACTTTTATTTTAAAGGGGAACTGCCACCCCGCGATAAGTTCACATTATTCAATTCTTCGTCTGGCGACTAGCTGCTTAGTAGCGCTAGTCGCCAGAAATATTACCCGGTTTACAAGATATTCCACTTTTTCGGAGGCTGACAGTAGCAGGAAGCACGGACATCTCGTCATAGTGACGTCCGTGCGCCTGCGCTGTCAGTCCCTTTTGGAGCCAATTGTTATAACAAAAAGGCCAAACTCGCTCTTGTCCTGTAGCGTCAAAAATCCAGTGGCGTAACTATAGGGGTCGCACCTGCGACCGGGCCCGTGCACTCTGGGGGCCCGGCCTCCCCCTGCGACCCCTCTGCCTGGCGCCCATAATCTCCAGCCAGCGCTCTAGTGATGCAGAGCGCTGGGAGATGACATCATCTCCTAACGCTTTGCATTACTAAGAGGACTGAGCTCCAGGTAGGAGATGGGGGCATTGTGGAGGGGCTCAATGTGGTCAGGGGGACCAATGTGGTGGTGGTGGGGGCCCGTGGCAATTCTTGTACCAGCACCCGGAGGCTTCTAGTTACGCCTCTGCAAAAATCTTTCATCATGTCTGCTAAAAAATTTTTTTTATATATTTTTTTACACCCACCTAGTGTACCTGAACAGTATGCCAGCAATCACGATATCCGTTGATCTTGCTTTTGGTCCATTAATGGTAGATATATAAGAATGGAGCTAGGAGGCATTCACAGGAATGATCATACCAAGGAACTCGCCGGATTTGCCGCGGAGACTCCAGTTTCGAGAGTGAATTACCGGATCTTCGGGGCAGAGGCTGATGTGCCAAGTTTGCTTTAAAACTATGCCCACTTCTACTCCTTCCCACCCAGTTCCTCCCATTTTTCCCACTTCCCCCCCACTTTTGTGATGCCCCTGGAAAGTCCCACCCCCACTTACAGGTAAACCCTGCCCCTTTACACCACAATTCTCGGCAATGATACCCCCCAGTAGCACCAGAGGCTCCAGAAAAGAAAGTTCCCAGTTCTACTTGTTGGTACCTTTATTGGCAAGTACAAAACTGACTTACACACACACTGTCACACAAAGTCATACACACACAAAGTCATACACACACACACACTATAATAGAATATTCGAACCTTTCTAATTTCAGTTTGTTTTTAATTTTTATAGAATTGAAATCTGTAAGTCATTTGATCATTTTTAAACCCTTACTCCTCACTGTACAATTCTACACTAACAGGGGCATTTTATTGCATGGCCAGGGGCCTCAGGTTCCAGGGGGGCTGACCTTGAGTTCCCAACAGTCCAGTTTTCTCAGCTGGGGGCTGATTTACTTCTGTGGTCAGATTGTTAGAGAGAACTGACACTGACCTGTGTACACAACACACCAATATTGCTGCTTGTATCACAATATGTATATGTCTAAAGAAGCATATCTCTAAATCAAAGGGGATCCTTAATGTATTCATATATTTGGGGTCCTCAGTTAACAATTTCCCCAGGGTCCTCAGAGTATCTTATAGCAGGCCGGGTGCACAGTTTTGTAGAATATGTTTTTGCTTTATAAAGAAATCATAATAATTATAATATGTGATAAGTGATGTGCATGCATTTCATCAGTCTGGGAAACAATTTTCCTATGCTCTCCTCACTTCCTGCGGTGCTTTACACAGCAGAGTACCGCCTCCTGACCAGGAAGTGAGGAGTGCAAGAGGAAATGGCTTCCCCCAGCCTGCTGAAAACCAGCACATGCAATTTCATATATTTTAAGCTTGATCAGTTTATGGAAGCTTTTACACATACATATGTATATTGTGAATAGTAGAACAAATTATTTCATGTAAGAAAACTTGTATTTCAGGGACATTATCACCTAAAATTGAAAAGGGCTCATACCCATTTAATTATATACGTCTAACCAACATTTGTAAACGTGTAACTTGCTTTTGCAATTCATATGTAAGCAGCTGTACATGATCCTTTGGCTCGTAGAGAGTAGTAAGGGTAATGTAGGATATAACTGAGATAACTGAATAATAGATAAGAGCTTCAGTGAAATGGACTGGGTGGGTTCTAATCTCAAAACAATTAACCCTGTTTATGGTTTTATTCGTTTTCTAACAAGCTTGACAACTGCTTCTTTCCACTTTTTTTATAACCCTTTGAGTGCTGTACCCCTCTGGCACTCAAAGAGTTAATAAGTTTTCGACCTTTCATGACAAAGAAAAAAAATATTAAAAAAAAATATATATATATATACTGACGAGGATGAGAGTCCTTTTCGTTGATTGGTGATAATATCCCTTTAAACAACAAACACCTCCGAATATTAACCACATCTTATCTGAATATGTGCAAAAATCCTATTGGACGCTGTGTATGAATTCTGTGAATTAGTTCCCAAGAATTAATCTTTAATCCTTAATGGACATCATGTTCACACCAGACACAATGACTCCAATCTCTCTTCTACGTATGTTTCACCTGCTTCCTCAGATGACTTCATTGGGATGAGTTTGAAATTGGGATGGTTATACACTAAGGTGTGATAAAGAGGAGATAACTTCTCCAGTGAGATAAACTCTCCAGTTCCTATGTTATTCTATGGGAGAGATTTAGTTATAGACTACAGGGGGAGATGTACTAAGGTGTGATAAAGAGGAGATAACTTCTCCAGTGAGATAAACTCTCCAGTTCCTATGTTATTCTATGGGAGAGATTTAGTTATAGACTACAGGGGAGATGTACTAAGGTGTGATAAAGAGGAGATAACTTCTCCAGTGTGATAAACTCTCCAGTTCCTATGTTATTCTATGGGAGAGATTTAGTTATAGACTACAGGGGAGATGTACTAAGGTGTGATAAAGAGGAGATAACTTCCCCAGTGAGATAAACTCTCCAGTTCCTATGTTATTCTATGGGAGATCTTTAGTTATAGACTACAGGGGAGATGTACTAAGGTGTAATAAAGAGGAGATAACTTCCCCAGTGAGATAAACTCTAGTTCCTATGTTATTCTATGGGAGAGATTTAGTTATAGACTACAGGGGAGATGTACTAAGGTGTGATAAAGAGGATATAACTTCACCAGTGAGATAAACTCTCCAGTTCCTATGTTATTCTGTGGGAGAGATTTAGTTATAGACTACAGGGGAGATGTACTAAGGTGTGATAAAGAGGAGATAACTTCTCCAGTGTGATAAACTCTCCAGTTCCTATGTTATTCTATGGGAGATCTTTAGTTATGGACTACAGGGGAGATGTACTAAGGTGTGATAAAGAGGAGATAACTTCTCCAGTGAGATAAACTCTCCAGTTCCTATGTTATTCTATGGGAGAACTTTAGTTGTACACCACAGGGGGAGATGTACTAAGGTGTGATAAAGAGGAGATCACTTCTCCAGCGAATTAAATTCATATGTTTTTCTATGTAGCAAATGTACTAACATCCCTCCAGCTTACTAGATCTTAGAGCATTGGTGCCATAGAATAACCTAGAACTGGAGAGTTTGTCTGCATTAATCACAGCTTAGTGAATAACCCCAGTGAAGTCTGGAAACAGTCCTGTACACTTACGTTGACATGATATCTACTATTATTTAACTCTTTAAAGACCAGAGGGGTGTGCAACGCATTGCTTTGCAACGCTTGAATAACCACTCCGTCCCCTTAAGGGTTAAAAATTAATTTTGGAGAACTGATTAATAGTTTCTAGTAGGCGTGTCTGTCCAGATTTCAGTAAACTGGGGGTTATTTCTGGGAGGTGTTGGCATTCTTTTAGTGATCCTTTTTTTTTTAATCCCTTGGATGCCAGAGATGTCTCCAACACATCGGGTAGACAAAATATGCATTTTTATGGAAAAAGAAAACTATTAAAATACTACAGAAAATTGGATTTGTTGCGGGATATTGGGCAGAAATCCACCCCTTTCATTATTTTAGCTGATATTTTGAAGAGCCGTATTCATTAGGCTAAAGAGATGCAATTCTGGTGCAAACTAACTGTGTCAGAGGGGGAGAGTTAAAGGGATAGTAATACTTCAAATGACTATCCCTTATATTGAAGCCCTTTAAAAACTGAATTAAATGCCACCAGCGGCATCTCTCAAACCTTTATGGTTTGTGAGATAGCCTCTTTTAAACTTCGCTCTCCCCTGACGTCATCGTTTTTGCTGCAGCAGGGAAATCCGGTCCCGGAACCGGCGGAGGCTCTTCAGCAGAGCTGAGATCTCGTTATAGAAGAAACGATCCTTCACTAAAACCGTCTTCTACGTGTGCTTGGTAACCAAGCACACGTAGAAGACCATTTTAGTGAAGGATTTTGTCTTCCATAACGAGATCTCGGCTCTGTTGAAGAGCCTCCGCCGGTCCCGGGACCGGATTTCCCTGCTGCAGCAAGAACGATGACGTCAGGGGAGAGGCAGGGGAGAGCAAAGTTTAAAAGCGGCTATCTCGCAAACCATAAAGGTCTGAGAGATGCCACTGGTGGCATTTAATTCAGTTTTTAAAGGGCTTCAATATAAGGGATAGTCATTTTGAAGTATTACTATCCCTTTAAAATGACCATTTTTTTAAAGGAATAGTAATACTTTGATTAAACCGCAGCTCCGAGTCTTCTTTATATAGTTTTAAACACATAGCACTATATTTAGTTACTTACAGTGTTGCAGTCCAAATGCTATTAGGGTGACCAAGTGCCCCGGATTGCCCGGGACAGTCCCAGATTTTAAATTTGTGCACCTTGTCCCTGTCAGCCCCCTTCTGGGACAATACAAAGTCCTGGAATGAAGACTCCAGAACACAGAGTTTTAAAAACTAGAAGGAGAACGGCCCATTACCTACTGTAACAGGAAGTGATACCTCTGCTGGGCTACATCAAAATGGCCTCCAGACAGAGCTCTAATCACTAGAAGAACTGCCCATTGTCTACTGTGACAGGAAGTGATACCTCTGATGGGCTACATCAAAATGGCCTCCAGACAGAGCTCTAATCACTAGAAGGAGAACAGGCCATTGCCTACTGTGACAAAGTGATATCTGTGCTGGGCTACAACAAAATGGCTTCCAGACAGAGCTCTAAACACTAGAAGGAGAACGGCCCATGACTACTGTGACAAAGTGATATGTGTGCTGGGCTACAACAAAATGGCTTCCAGACAGAGCTCTAAACACTAGAAGGAGAATGGCCCACTACTGTGACAAAATGATGTCTGTGCTAGGCTACAACAAAATGGCTTCCAGACAGAGCTCTAAACACTAGAAGGAGAACGGCCCATTGCCTATTGTGACAAAGTGATATCTGTGCTGGGCTACAACAAAATGGCTTCCAGACAGAGCTCTAGAGAAAGAACTGAGCCTTCATCCTGACATCAATCAGGAGCCGCAGTGCAGTTGTGTTGTATTGTAATAGTAGTCAAAGGCTTTAGGCATGATGTACATAGAGTTGCCACCCATCCGGTATAAATTGGCTTCTGTCCAATGTTAAGTCTATGGAGGGAATGCCATGGCCGGTATTTTTTTGAAGAAAAGGTGGCAGTCCTAGTGTACATTATCTTGTAGCCCAACACAGGCGTTGCTTTTTGACACAGCAGTCAATGAACAGTTCTTCCTCTAGTGTTCAGAACTATGTGGTGCGCTCTTCTCTCCGCAGTATCCCTGAATGGCAGAATTGAAATGTGTGTCACCCAAAAGGCTATTCCTGCAGAAAGGACCCCCTCCCTCCCCTTCTGGCCGCCTCCCATAATATCTTGAATCCAGTTGTGGGACCGGAAGGACGCAGTGAGGGACAATCTTCATTCAGTAAGTGTAAGGAAAACCCTGCCCCCTTGATGAAGGAGGACATGATTTCCCTTTTGCTTACTGAAGATTGTCCCTCACCGCTCTCCATCCGGACCAGACAGAGAGGATCAGTGACGCAGGGAAAGGGGCGGAAGGGGGATCCTTTCTGCAGGAATAGCGTCTGAACTACTACACTGTAAGTAACTAAATACAGCACTGTGTGTTTAAATATATATAAAGAAGACGCAGAGCTGCAGTTTAACCCCTTACCGCCCGAGGACGTACATGTAAGTCCTGAGCGGATATCCCAGGTGGACAGAGGACGTACATGTACGTCCCGGAAATAATTTTAAGTTATGAAAACAAAAGTTCGTCAGGCATTAAGTGCCGGCCGCGTGCGCGTGAGGCCAGTCACTAAGGGGTTAATCTAAGTATCACTATCCCTTTAAATGGTGTTTTCACCATTTGAATGCTAGAGAGGTCTCCAAAATATTGCCAAGCAGTACAGTGGTGACCTCTCTAGCCTTAAAGGGATAGCAATGCTTGCTGTTAACAAACTTTAATATTGTAGATATTAAAAATATAAATTCATTGATGTATGTGTTGTCTCTCAGACATGTATAGTTTGAGAGATATAAGCTTTTTTCCCCCTCCCTCCCCTTTTACAGACGTCGGCGCTCTAGCCGACAGCATGAGATCCTGGTCCCAGGACCGGCCGGCGGCTCTTCAGCAGAGCGGAAATAGTGCTATCTAGAAATAAATACTTTACTGGAACGGTCTACAAAGCCTTGTTTGCAAGCACACTTTGTAGACCGTTCCAATGAAGTATTTCTTTTTAGATTGCTGTATTTCAGCTCTGCTGAAGAGCTGCCGGCTGGTCTCGGGACCAGGATCTCATGCTGTCAGCTAGCGCGCTGACGTCTGTGAAAGAAGCGGGAGGCGGGAATTTGAAAAGCTTATATTTCTCAAACTATACATGTCCCAAAGACAACTTGTACATCATTGAATTTATATTTTTAATATCTACAATATTAAAGCGGAACTACCACCCGACACAATCTTTACCTTCACTAAGTCCCCATCTGGTGACTAGCTGCTTAGTAGTGCTAGTCACCAGAATAATTACCTTATTTAATAGATTTCTCCTCTCTTCCATTGGTGACAGGCAGGACGGAGCGCGGACATCTTGCCATTGTGACGTCCGCGCGCCTGCGCTGTCAGTCCCAGCCGGAGCCAAATGGCTCCTACCAACGCCTCCTAGACCCAGCTGGGACTGACAGCGCAGGTGCGCGGACATCACAATGGCAAGATATCCGCGCTCCGTCCTGCCTGTCACCCATGGAAGAGAGGAGAAATCTATTAAATAAGGTAATTATTCTGGTGACTAGCGCTACTAAGCAGCTAGTCGCCAGATGGGGACTTAGTGACACTAAAGATTTTGTCGGGTGGTAGTTCCTCTTTAAAGTTTAACAGCAGTCATTACCATCCCTTTAAACGGGGTTAAGATCTCAATTGAAAAAATAATGTGAATTTGTGGAAATTTCATTCGCTCCAGAACGGCACCAGTTTAGTTTGACGAATAAAGGCCGTTTGTTCCTTATTTAACATTTGTTTATATAGAATTGTGTTTCCTTTAGTTACAAATTATGTGGCAGAATAACCATTTTATTGTGTAAGTATTTATGATTTAAATCGCTCCTTTTTTTTTTGTAAGTAAAATGGCTATTGGGTGAAAAACAGTCAAGAAAAGGGAAAAGGAACACTAAATACCATAGTTTTTACACTGAATAAAACATGTAAAACCGATTCCTGTGATAAATACGCCGGGCAGTGAATGTTAATTTGTTGTATTGTTTGTTACTAAAATCAGAAAAAATAATAATTTTATTTGGAGTAACAAAGTGTTTCTTTTACACAGGTAAATATCCCACATGCCTCTGTTTTACTTGATTTTTTTTTTTTTTAATATCAAAGAAGATATCCAGTTATAGTATACTAGTTGAACAGCCCGTTACACGGGCCACAGTGCCACTGCCACCCGGTCGCGGTGCAGTCATGCGCAGTAGAGACTGCCCGCGCCGCGGCTGATACATAGCTGGACGCTCCTTTGGAGCGCCCAGCTCTGTATCAGCCGCGGCGCGGGCAGTCTCTACTGCGCATGACTGCAGCACGCACAGCAGCCTCTACTGCGCATGTCGCGGCGTTACACACGCTTTAGCGAATTATGATATAGGATTTATCATGTGTATATTGGATTTCTGCTTTAAAGGGATAGTAATGTTTCACACTAAATACAGATCCAATTAATCTTTATAGTATTTGGGCCATGGACCATGGAGAGTGCTAGTTCAATACTGTCAGAGCTGTAGTTCAAGAGTAATTGAATGATAAAGTATCCCCCTCCCTCCCCATTTACTGATGTAACACTGCTCACCTCAGAGCAGCAAGACTGTCCGGATGGATCACAGAGCGTAAGGGTTTTCCTTATGATCACAGTAAGAAGATTGTCCCTTGCTGTGATCTGCCTGGTCTCAAGACCAGATTCCACATATTAGGGGATGTGGCTTACACTAGGTAAAAGGAGCGGGAGGGGGATACTTTATCATTCAATTACTCTTGAACTACAACTCTAGCAGTATTGAAGTAACACTCTCCATGGCCCAAATACTATGAAGATTAATTGGAGCTGCTGTTCTTGTGAAACATTACTAGTGAACATGCATGTACCTATGGTACCATCATTCCTATTGCCTGTGCAGGTGGGTGTGGCATCAGAGCAGCCAATAGGAATCATCAAATGCCTCCCTGGAGTTCACAGCATTAGCCCTGGGGAGGAAAAGCCCAGAGGAGGACCCTGCACTGACTGCTGTATATTTATAATGTTGACACTACTAAAGGATGGACCAGCAGTGTTGGCCTGATTCCTGTTGGCTGTGGCCCTGGGGTAGAATCATCAGCCTGCTATCTGGGGCTCAGTGCACCAGTTCTGGGGAGATTAAGGCCAGGAGGGACCTCCGTAACACATTAGATCAGTGGTTCTCAACCTTTCTAGTGCCGCGACCCTTTGATAAAATTTCCCAAGTTGTGGCGACCCCTAATAGTAAAATTATTTTCATTGCTCCTTCATTGCTGTAATTTTGCTACTGTTATGAATCGAAATATAAATATCTGATGGTTTTAGGCGACCCCAGGCAAATCGTCATTCGACACCCAAAGGGGTCCCGACCCACAGGTTGAGAACCACTGCATTAGGTGATCTGCAGGAGAGATTTTTTCAGTCACGGATATAATACCTAGGTCACAGACATTAAAATTTAGAGCCAGCAGTGTACCAAGAAGAATCCCTTGGTATACAAACAGTTTCATAAGAAACTCACCACCACTGGAGAATTAGTCTCTGTCCCCGGAGACCTAGTAATCAACTCTAAAAACTGGAATTTCCAGGGCAGATCCGTAGGGATCCCAGGTATGGTTTTTACCTTACCATTCTCCTGTAGAAAACCCAATGTTCACTATGAATCAGTTCTGCATGTATTATTTCTCTACAATTAATCTTTCATTTGTAATGATATCATGTCCATGGGGGCAGACATGTTATTTTATCAGGATTCCAGGACTATAAACTCCTCCCATTATAGTTTTCTTACTAAGCCCCTCAGTGGGAGGTGTTTGGGTTTGAGTTCTGCAAAAACCAATGATGCCTACCTTGGTGAACATAATGTGCAATACTAATTAAAGGGATAGTAATGTTTCATAATAAAAACAGCTCTAATTAATCTTCATAGTATTTGGACTTTGGAGAGTGTTATTTCAATTCTGTCAGAGTTGTAGTACAAGAGTAATTCAATGACAAAGTATCCCCCTCCCGCCCCTTTTACTGATGTAACACTGCTCAGCCAGATCAGAAGGGAGGTGCCCAGGTAGACTGCAGAGAGGGACAATCTTCAATTAAGATAAGGGAAAAACCTGAGAAGCTTGTCAAGGGGGGGCAGGGCCTTCATTGTTCTCATAGGAAGAAGATTGTCCCCTGCTGTTATCTGTCTGGTCTATGGACTGGATTCCACATCTGAGAAGAGATGGATTACACTAGGTAAAAGGGGCGGGAGCGGAAACTTTGCTTGTGAATATCTCTCAAACCATAAAGGTTTGAGAGATAAGACTTATATCGTTCTTCGTGTTTTTTTAATGCCTACAAAATAAAATAAAGTTAAAACGAAGTATTACTATCCCTTTAAAGATTCATTTTGGATACCAAATCCACACAAAATTGATTCGTAGTGGCCATTGGGATTTTCTGTCCTGATTAAGTTAAGTGGGGTTTGTTATTAGATGATGTCCATTTAGGCAATAGGAACCATATCCCAAATGATTCAGATTTGTATGTTCTGCAAAACAATCTTAAAACGAAGTGGAAAAATAGAAACGTTTCTTTCTAAAAATAACATTTTAAAACATGGGACGACAGACAGGCGTAAAATGAAATTCTGTGCCCATTGGTGCCGGACTGCATCCTGTTGCTCCCTGTAACGCTGACATAATGAAGTGGTATACATGAGTCATTGCAGTCCCTGGATACTGAGGGCGACAGGGGAGTTGTCTACAAACACAGATCCATGGACGAAGCCGCACGCAACAATGTGACTAGGTATGTGCGCAGATGTACGTACTCTCCGGAACGCAAGGGGGCACTGCTGAGGTCTGTACAGCATCAGTAACCTGGATAACATAAATAAATATTTATACCTGTGATGGGTAACTGCTGGCCCTTCAGCTGTTGTTGGATTATATCACCTATCATCTTTATCTGGCCGATGGCTCACTGAGGAGGATGGTAGTTGTAGTCCAAAAACAACGGAAGATACTCGGGTAGCTAACCCATCAGGACCTCCAACTTTTCATCTCTAAGGAGCCATTGGCTGATTGTAGTTTCCAACAACTTGAGGTCCAATAATGAATGAATGAATATGTTTATTTATATAGCGCCACAAGTGTACGCAGCGCTTTACAATTTCAGGGTTTAAACAATACAGGTTTACAGGTGCTTTGTAGAGTGAAACATTGGGTGCGAGGTCCCTGCCCGAAAGCTTACAATCTAAAGTAATTGACTTTAGATTGACTGCCTCAGCCCCAGACCTAAAGCAGTGATGATTTTCAGCCAAATTGATGGTCTGAACAATACATCATTACATCCAGCCAACAGAGCAATGCATCCTTACACACTACCAGCAGAACAATACATTGTTACATCCAACCAACAGAGCATTGCATCCTTACACACTACCAGCAGAGCAATACATCATTACATCCAGCCAACAGAGCAATGCATCCTTACACACTACCAGCAGAACAATATATTGTTACATCCAACCAACAGAGCAATGCATCCTTACACACTACCAGCAGAACAATACATTGTTACATCCAACCAACAGAGCATTGCATCCTTACACACTACCAGCAGAGCAATACATCATTACATCCAGCCAACAGAGCAATGCATCCTTACACACTACCAGCAGAACAATATATTGTTACATCCAACCAACAGAGCAATGCATCCTTACACACTACCAGCAGAACAATACATTGTTACATCCAACCAACAGAGCAATGCATCCTTACACACTACCAGCAGAGCAATACATCATTACATCCAACCAACAGAGCAATGCATCCTTACACACTACCAGCAGAGCAATACATTGTTACATCCAACCAACAGAGCATTGCATCTGTACATACCTCCAGGAGAACAATGTGCCATTACAGGAGTCCAGCAGAGCAATGCATCTTTACATGGCACAGCAGAGCAATACACCGTGACACACCACTGACAAAGCTGTACACCATTACATGAGACCGGCAGAACAATATACCATTACATTCAACCAGAGAAACACAGTTACATGAGACCAGCTGAACAAAACACCATTGCATATCACCAGCAGAACAATACAGTATTACATGAAACCAGCAGAGCAATACACCATTACATAGTAACATCCAAGCAATATACTATTGTATGACACCAACAGAGCAAAATATGATTACACAAGACCGGCAGTGCAATACACCATCATATGCAACCAGTAGTGCAATACACCAGCACATGAGACCAACACAGCAATACACCATCATATGAGACCAGCAGTGCAACAAACCATTATGTGAGACCAGTAGATCAATACACAAGTACATGAGACAGACAGAGAAATATACAGTTACATGAGACCAGCAGGGCAATACACATTACATGATAATAGCAGCGCAATACATGATTACATGAGACTAGCAGCGCAATGCATGATTACATGAGACTAGCAGCGCAATACATGATTACATGAGATCAGCAGTGCAATACACCATTACATATTACCAACTAAGCAATACACCATGACATACCACCAAAAGAGCAATATACCATTAAATAAGACTAGAAAAGCAAAACACTGTTACATTAAATGAGACCAGCAGAGCAATACCATTACATGCCACCAACAGCATAAAACACCATTACGAGCCTAGCAGAGCAACACATCATTAGATAAAACCAGCAGAAGAATAAACCATTACATGCCACCAACCAGGACTACAGGAGACCAGCACAGCAATATACTATTACATGTCACCAACAGGACTACATGAGACCAGCAGAGCAATATACCACTACATGTCACCAACAGGACTACATGAGACCAGCAGAGCAATATACCATTACATGTCACCAGCAAGACTACATGAGACCAGCAGAGCAATATACCATTACATGTAACCAGCAGAGCAATATACCATTACATGTCACCAACAGGACTACAGGAGACCAGCAGAGCAATATACCATTACATGTCACCAACAGGACTACATGAGACCAGCAGAGCAATATACTAATACATTTGTTTCAATAGAAACTAGTGGGATGGAAACACAGGACTGTAAATTGCATTGTCAATCCATTTTAAAGGGAAGGGTACCCTTTAGACTTTAGACTAAATATTCTGTGTGTGTAATATGTAAAGTATAAATCACCCATACTGAATTGGAGCGTTTTATCACTGGGATGGTGCATTAACCCTGTGAGTGCTAGACGTATGCACAATGCATTCACCCCTCTGGCACTGAAAGGGTTCATATGTTGAATTCAGAAGGGAGGGGATAATAAATGTCCCACATTGTACATTTCCTGCACTCACAATTATCCAGGGATTTACAACGCCACGGCCAGGCACCTATTGATTTATTGTCAGGGCTGTGGCAATTAACAATCAATGCAGTATAATTGACAATGATTTGGACAGCGCCTGGGGGGGAGCCGTCTGAAGATAATTTTCTGCAATTACCACTAATTAACCCTGCGCAGACAGGACTGAAGTCATCAGCAGCTCTGTGCAGATTAGACTGATACACACACACACATATATATATATCTTATATATATAAAAGAAGACTTTGTGCCTGCCAAAACACACCCAGGGGAGGCATAAAGCAGGAGTTACTACTCCTATTGGTTGATTCAATCATGCAGGGAGTTGGCCCGCCCCCACTATGCAGCCCGCCCACCACTATCAAAGTCAGAAAAAAACAATATGGCCGCCACTTGCTCCTACACCACAGACAAACACACATGCCCCACTCACACACACATGCCCCACTCACATAGCACCACACAAACACATGCCCCACTCACACAGCACCACACACACACACATGCCCCACTTACACAGCACCAAACAGACATGCCCCCACTCACACAGCACCACATACACACACAAAGCCAGAAATACATATGGCTGACACACACACACACAGTCACTCACCCTGACTCCCAGAGGCCTCAGCAGGACCTGTACTGCAGCACCAGAGGAACAAAATGGCACTCAAAGGGTTAAGGTAGGCCCTCATTGCTCAATTATTTCTTCACTGTCATCATTTGCCATGCAAGACACAGGACAGACAGCCATCAGATTCACACTTAACCCACTGACTGCCACAGGGTTGTGTATCAAGTTTTACCCCTCAGGGAGTGTGTTCAAACCCCTCACACTGTAAACTTGCATTTCTCTCCCACTTCTCCTCCTTCCCCAGCCTATTACTAACACTTTTCCATATTTATGTTAAGCCCCACCCCCTACTCGCGATTAAACCCCGCCCCCTTTTAACCCAGATTGCCCCATTGCTCTCTCCACATCAGCACCACATGAGGGACTCCACAAGTAAAAGTTCACAGGTATTACACACTCATGCCCCACTCACACAGCACCAAACACCCATACACACACACAAAGCCAGAAAGAAAGATGGCTGACACACAGTCACTCACCTTGACTCCCAGTGGTCTCAGCAGGACCTGTAGTAAAGCCACTGAACGGTGCTGCATCACCAGGGGAACAAAATGGCACTCAAAGGGTTAAGGTAGGCCCTCATTGCTGAATTACTTCTTCACTGTCACCATTTGCAATGCAAGACACAGGACAGACAGCCATCAGATTCACACTTAACCCACTGACTGCCACAGGGTTCTGTATCAAGTTTTACCCCTCATGGAGTGTGTTCAAACCCCTCACACTGTAAACTTGCATTCCCCTCCCACTTCTCCTCCTTCCCCAGCCTATTACTAACACTTTTCCATATTTATGTTAAGCCCCACCCCCTACTCGCGATTAAGCCCCACCCACTTTTAACCCAGATTGCCCCATTTGTCTCTCCACATCAGCACCACATCATTCCCCTCTAGGGACTTCACAAGTCAGTGTTCCCAGGTATGAACACACTTCCCACTGCTATTTAACTCTCACATGACTCTCTATACATTAACCATTTCAGTGCCAGAGGGGTACACAACTCATGAGCACATGTGTTTCTGCTCATATATGTTGCGTGTCTGTGTGTGTACATCTCTGTTACATATGTGTGTCCATGTGTGCATCTCCAGTGTGTCTGTGTGTACATGTGTTTTGCATGTCTCTGCCGCTCACTGTGTGTCTGTGCATACCTCCCAACATTTCACAGGGCCAAAGAGGGACACGTTAGTTTTAGGTGATATTATTGGGGGTGTGGTTGGTGGGCAGGGCATTAGTAAGAATTTTTAGGTTATTTCATGACCCATTACTGGCTATTTATGTAACTGAATAAATGATTTAGTGCAAGACCAAAGTATTTTATTTGCACAGACTAATGTATAAACACATATACTGAAGTTTATTGCTTTATTGCTGTAGAGCAAAGTAATACACACCACACAGTCAGGGCTGGTGCAAGGATTTTTGCCACCCTAGGCAAAACCTAATTTTGCCACCCATTTCGCTCCGCCCCTTGTGTCCCACCCCTTTATACCCTGCCTACTTATACCCAACCTCTTTTCATGATTGTCCTCTCTCTGCCCCCTGAGCCACTCTGCCCCTGTTCTGGAGATGCCTGTAAGAGATGCCCCCCACCAGCTCCAACTTGCCCCTTATCAGCTTCACTTTGGCCCACCAGTTCCACTTTGCCCCATCAACTCCAACTTGCCCCCATCAGCTCCAACGTGCCCCCACCAGCTCCACTTTGCCCCCTCAGCTCCAACTTACCCCCATCAGCTCCACTTTGCCCCCCATCCTCTCCAACTTACCCCCATCAGCTCCACTTTGCCCCCCATCCGCTCCAACTTGCCCCCAGCAGCTCCACTATGCCCCCAGCAGCTCCAACTTGCCCCCAGCAGCTCCAACTTGCCCCACCAGCTCCACTTTGCCCCCCCTCAGCTCCACTTTGACCCTCATCAGCTCCACTTTGACCCTCATCAGCTCCACTTTGACCCTCATCAGCTCCAACTTGCCCCCATCATCTCCAACTTGCCCCCACCAGCTCCACTATGCCCCCTCAGCTCCAGCTTTCCCCTAACAGCTCCAACTTGCCCCCATCATCTCCACTTTGCCCCACATCTGCTCCAACTTGCCCCCTCAGCTCCACTATGCCCCCTCAGCTCCAACTTGCCCCCCATCACATACCTGTATCTCCCGCGCAGTCTTCTCTTCAGTAATGCAGAGCGCCGCGGGAGATCGTGACTCCCAGCGCGCTCTGCATTACTAAAGATCCGACCAGATGAGGGAGCGCTGTAGCAACATAGACCTGACTGTGTTGTGGTTCCCGGCGTGGTGTGTGCGGGCGCACCTCTTCTCCGCTGCATGCCCCCGCCCCCAGTACGTGTGCGCCCTAGGCCGGCGCCTACCTCGCCTATAGGTGGAGCCGGCCCTGCACACAGTCTGACCTCCTAAAAAGAGGGACAACAGGGTGGGAAAGAGGGACAGAGGGATTTGGCCCTCAAAGAGGGACTGTCCCTCCTAAAGAGGGACACTTGGGATGTATGGTATGTGTCTGCCTGTGTGTTGCATATGTCTGTGTTTATCAGTGTGTCTGCATTTCAAACACGTGCGCCCAATGGTCATAACATGACGGGCAACGCCGTCCCACATTGCTAGTATATATATATATATATATATATTTATATATTTTTTTTTAAGGAACAACATCTCCTTTGAATGCTTTGATTGCCAGAGGAGGTACAAAGGGTTAATAATCCAGACTTACCTTAAAGGAACAGAACATCTAAAATGATCTAAGGTTATAAAAAATTAATTACCCTGCACTCCAGGCAGCCTTTTTAAATCTCTTTGTTTTCTGAGGCCAAAAATCTACTAGGGTTGCCACATTTTCCTCATAAAAATACCGTCCATAGCTGTTGGTCAGTGAAGGCGGAGCCAGAAAAAGGAGGAGCCGCAAAAGGGAGGAGTTGAAAAGGGACAGAAACCCAATTCTAGTGCCTTTTATTAAGCAGACTCAGTGTTGTACATTCTTCCCGTTAACCCCTTTTTTGACTTTACATATTCTGCAAGAATACTTTTATATCCCTGACTCTGAGCTTCTGGATCTGTTACCAGGAAGCTTTCTTTCTGGGTACAATGACATACCTCCCAACATTTCAAATTGCCAAAGATGGACACTTGTGTTTTAAGGGGTGTTTCTGGGGGCGTGGCTGGTGGGCGGGGCATTACCAGGAATTTTTAGGCTATTTCATGACCTATTGTCACCTCCTTATGTAACCTAATAAATTATTTAGAACAAGACCAAAGTATTTTATTTACACAGACTAAATTCTAAACACATATACTGACATTTAAACAAACAATAATGTGAGTTTTATTGCTGTAGACCAATATTATACACTTATATGCACAACATTCAATCTGATCTCCTAAAAAGAGGGACATCAGGGTGGGAAAGAGGGACAGAGGGATTTAGGTCTAAAAGAGGGACTGTCCCTCCTAAAGAGGGACTCTTGGGAGGTATGCAATGATACAATATAAAGAGATACAATAACATAAAGTAGACTGTAAATAGAGGGAAACTTTTTAAATGACCTGCATCTTCCAAAACCATCATTACCTCAGTACTGAGTAGCTATCTGTCAGTTTTTCTGGTTTCTGTCTGGGTTTCACTGATCCTTTAACCTGGAACAGGTAGTGGCTAATTTTTAGAGGTTATAAGGACCTCTGGTGATATAACTACTCAGCCTCGTGTGTAGGAAGGGCAGGGGCACAGTAACAGAACTGCAGGCTGAATAGAATAAGAATGGAAGGTGCAGGTCAGAACACATCATTTTGAGATTTTTATCCTCAAATATTGTGGAACTGGTATGAGTGGAACAGCATATCATTCTGGGCACTTTTGGCGCGATGCAGGAAACGCGCGCAATCGCTATTTCCCGTGTGAAAACCACTAGGGAATAGGTTTGCGCATGATTTTGTTGAATTGCGCATGAAAATTTTGTGGGTGTGGCTAAGATTACCGAATCTGTGTGAGTGGAATAGCGAATGCGCCTAATGAAAGTACTGCTATTGCAAATTAATTTTTACATCTGTGTATTGTTGTCGTAAAATGGAATTTTTCATGCGCAATTCAAGAAGCGTTCGATATTTAGCATCCTGGATTAGAACATGAGCAAAATCTATCTGCGCACAGAAATGCCTTTATCTGATGCGAACGTTTCTTGCATCGCGCCATTTATTCCCTAGATCATGTGGCTGTTGCAGAGCTGCACATATTGTTAGATTCTGTAATGCTACATACATATACATAAATACATATCACATATATAACATAACTTCCTACTGATGCTGGCTGGTCCTTAGCACCTGATGTGACCTCTACATTTAAAGGAGCAGTAAACTTTTTTTATGAAAACATATTTTATAGAGCATTTCCTGCTGAATAAAACAAGGTCACTCCCATCGCTGTCAGATGTTTTATTCAAAATTTATAGCAGTTTAAATAATCAGGAAGTGAATTTACTGTGTTTACTTCCTGATAGTTCTGACAGGAAGTGAATTTACTGTGTTTACTTCCTGATAGTTCTAACTGACAGGAAGTGACTTAGCAGTTTCTATCACATTATATGGAGAACTGTATGTCACTGACTTTTCTGACTTTCCTCTCCGTTAGAATCTAACAGGAAATCTAATTAGAATTTGACCACTAGAGGGCACTGCAAATGTAAAAAAACATGGGTTTAAACTATAATAACTCTGGAAACATAAATCTCTAGGCAGTGGGAGTACCCTTATTTTACTCAATAGGAAAATCCCTACAATATATATTTTTTCATAAAAAAAGTTTACTGCTCCTTTAAGCTTCTGTTACTGACCTGGCTTTCTGTTCCTGACTACACTCCTGGATGCTGATTTGGCATTGTTCTTTGGATTCCTGTGGCTGGCCCTGCTACTGTTTGACCTCCCATGACCAACCCATCTCTGAATGCTGATTTCCTGCCTGCCTAGTGATTTGCCCTAAGATCCTTCCCTCCTATCGCAGAGACCTCCACTAGTCTGACTTTGCCTTTTTCTCTCCTATTTGGGCTGTCCATCGCTCAAGCTATCCGGACCTCTCCAAGTCTGTCTGACTCCCCAGCTCACCTGTTGCCCTTGGAGTTCATTTCCCCAGGTGTCTGATCAGTGGACCTGCTCTTTAGTGGTGTTGGTCTCCTCCTCCATCCCATGAGGAAGTGTTTTGATTTTGCAGTTTGGCGACATCTACTGGCCTGTTTGCAATTATTCCACTATCGCTTCCTCTATTATTCTGGTGGAGAGAAGTACTGCTTATCTCAGTTATTTGTGCTGTCATTTTTTGCGGAGAGTAGAGTACTTCTGTCAGGCTACTGTGCTAGTGGCACAGTTCTTATTCCCCGGCCTGCTGAGATCTAGTACCTAGCTGCATGATCTTTCATACTTCCAGCTGATAGATTCATGTGCTAAGCTGCCCCCAGACTCACACAAATACCAGCTTTTCAATTACCGGTATAGGAGTTATACTGGCACCGGCTCCAGTGTGCTAATTATCAGCTGTGCCGTTAAAATACGGGCCGGGTGGC
Source organism: Rhinophrynus dorsalis (assembly GCA_037306005.1). Classification (NCBI taxonomy): domain Eukaryota; kingdom Metazoa; phylum Chordata; class Amphibia; order Anura; family Rhinophrynidae; genus Rhinophrynus; species Rhinophrynus dorsalis. The sequence goes on along the minus strand of CM074725.1, from coordinate 23,458,884 downwards.
AACCCTAAAATCTACACATGTTCTCTGGGGGCTGCCATTACGGAAGCAGTCTTGATGGGTGTCTCAGAAGTTATTTTGTTTTATGGTCTCTTATTGGACCTGAGATAAGATATTAGCCTTTCTGAACAGGAGAGCGGTAGGTACTGATCTCAATTCATTAACAGCATTAGCTCTGCGCAATTAAGCTAACTGTGTCTATATAGGACAGCCTACATATACATTAAAGGGATAGTATTGCTTGATTTTAACAAATTTTAATATTGTAGACATTAAAAATATTAATAGAATGAGGTATGTCCCATCTCTCAAACATGTATAGTTGGAGAGATATAAGCATCTAAAGTTCCCCCTCCCTCCTCTTTCATAGAAGTCAGCCTTGAATTACAACTCTGACAGTATTGAACTAACACTCTCCCCGGCCCAAATACCATGAAGATTAATAGCAGCTGCTTTTATTTTGAAACATTACTATCCCTTTAAACTAACATTACACTACAACAAAATTGCACTACAGCTCCCGCATCAAGGCTCAGACCTTTCTCTAGTGTTTAGAGCTCTGTCTGAAAACCATTTTCTTGTAGCCCAGCAGAGGCATCGCTTCCTGTCACAGAAAGTAATGAGCAGTTCCCTCTTTTAGAACTCTGTCTAGAGGCCATTTTCTTGTAGCCGAGCAGATGTATCACTTCCTGTCACAGTAGACAATGAGCAGTTCTCCTTGTGGCGATTAGAACTCTGTGATCTGGAGTCTTCATTCTGGGACTTTGTATTGTCCCAGAAGGGGGCTGCCAGGGGCAAGGGACATCCATATATAAAGTCTGGTGTTGTCCCGGGCAATCAGGGACATGTGACCACCCTAAACTCCATTATCTCAAACTCCTCCCACTGAATTCTTCCTAAGATCTTGTTCACACAATACCAATGTGGCAATAACGCTGCAATGCTGGTATCTGTTGTGTCTCGTGCGCTGCGTTCTCCCTCTCAGCGGCTTGTCAGGAATGATGAGTATTGTAGTCTTCAACGGCTGGAGAGGTAAAGGAATACCCGGGAACTCTCAAGAACTGCCCCAGAGACCCTGGTTTTATACTTAGAGAATAGTAATGTCATGATATAAATGAAAATCCAATTATTCCTTATTTCTTATAATAATGCTGTGTGCCTTTGGCAATGTTCATATTGGTATAGTTTTATTGTAATTATATTCAGTGGCATAACAATAGGGGTCATAGGGGTTGCACCTGCAACCGGGACAGTCACTCCACCCCTTGCGACCCTCCCCGTGCCAGCAAGAAGCAAGCTGAGGTCTGTGCCATCTTCGGCACAGACCTCTAGCAGCTGAGCTCCCTCTTCGGCACTCTAGTTATGCAGACGCTGGGCGATGACATCATCCTCTGGCGCTCTGCATTACTGAAGAGAGGACCGTGCGGGAGCTCCAGCTTCTGAGGTCTGTGCAGAGGAGGCACAGACCTCTCCTGCCATGCCACTGGACCACCAGGGAGGTAGAAGATGGACATATGGGGTGGGGGGCAATAGCAGCAATGTGGAAGTGGAGATTCAGATTGGGATCAATGTGGAGGTGGTCCAGTGGTGGTGGCATGGCAATTTTTGCACCAGGTCCCAGTGGCTTCTAGTTACTCATCTGATTATATTTTTAAGTTTCCTCCTCCCTCCTTTTCCCGACTTCACTCTCCTTCCTTCAGAGCAGAAAGCTGGTCTGGACGGATCACAACGAGAGACAACATTGTGTTGGCCTAAGAAAAACCCTGCTCACCTTCACCAAGGGGACATGGCTTTCCTTATACCGATATTGTCCCTCATCGCGATCGGACCAGATTTCAGATCTGAAGGGAAGAAGAGTGACATTGGGAAAAGGGGTGGGAGGAGGAAACTTTATAATTACAAAAACACTACAGCGATATGGACATTGCCACAGGTACGGAGCCTTATTAAACAGTATAAGGAATAACCGTATCTTCATTTATAGCGTCACATTACTATCCCTTTATGTATCAGGTCTCTGGGGACACATCCTGGTTCTCAGTGTCCAGAGAGTTCCGTTGTAACTCCGCCCACTTCACTGCCAGTTCCAGTCAGTCTCCGCCCCCTGTTCTCCCCACTCTCCGCCCAATTGAGTGCCAGAGGAGTACACAACGCATTGTTTTGCAATGTGTTGCTTACCGCTCTGGCACTCAAAGGGTTAAGGGCAACCCCACCTCCCCTCCTCGCTCTTAAGCTATTCAAAACTCAAAAGGCCACAAGTACAAAACAAAAGGGGGACAATTCTGGAGCAAACCAGCTGCAATGTAGGGGAAAAATTTTTAACATTCCCACTGATTTAAAAGGGGTTTTTATCTCCTTGTCTGTTATAAAGGTCTCCATTGCTTTGCAATGCACCTGAGCCCTCTTAAGCAATCAAGGAGTTAAAAGCTCCATTTAAAGCAGAACTATCACCGCTAACAAACTTGCCCCCCAATAATTCCCCATCTGGAATTATTACCACGTTGACGAAAATTGTCCATTGCTCCTGGGCTGACAGGCAGGATGGAGCACAGACATCTTTCCATAGTGATGCCTGCGCTGTCACTCCCAGCCGGCTCTAGGAGGCGTTGCTAGGAGCCGTTCGGCTCCAAAGGGGACTGACAGCGCAAGCGAGCAGACGTCACTAAGGAAAGATGTCTGCGCTCCTTACTGCCTGTCAGACCGGTAGCAATGGATAATTCTCGTTAACGTGGTAATAATTCTGGCGACTAGTGCTACTGAGCAGCTAGTCGCCAGATGGGGAATTATTGGGAGGGGCAAGTTTGTTAGTGGTGGTAGTTCCTCTTTAAACCAATGGGACCTTTGAGGGTTTTTAATTTATCCCATAATGCACAGCTGGTTTGCTGCAAAATTGCTCCTGTTTGTGTTGTGCATAACGCCCATAGAGTGTTAAATACTTATGTTTAAAAGCAGACAAATAGCACCACCTAGTGGAAAATTTAGGTAATACTCAAAATGCTTGTTAATCCTTAAACTGATGATCATATTTATTTTGGACAATTTATATTAATATTGCCTATATTTCTTATTTTTAATTCTCTCCCTCTGACATCACCAGGTTATCACTCATTTAGGACTTGGTCCTCAGGTGTAAAACGAGGGCCAGTGTTACAATGTGCTACTACATTTTGGGCCACAAAAAAAACCCCTAAAAGATATGAAGATTAATTGGAGATGCTTTTATTGTGAAACATTACTATCCCTTTAATCATATCCTAATTATGCAGTCAGTTTGCCCTAGAACCGAGCCTCTTTTATCTCGGTAATTGTGGCCCTCGTCTTGAATATTATGTTAAATTTACAGTTTTACCCGTAGGATACAAGTTGTTACAAATACACAACCTGCTCATCACACCCAATGAAACAAGCAGTACAGTGGTCAGAGGCGAACTCATTCTTTATTCAGACTGGTCTCCAACTTCACACAGAATTAGACAACACGACTTGAGTTCATGCAGCATTGAGTGAGCTGGAGCGCCCATGGACGGAGAGTCATGCAACTTCATCCCGCACCCCCCCCAACACAAACAACCCCAAAATTCTCAGGGGAAGAGGGCTCTTTAGGTAATAAAACAGTCTATTAACCCTTGCACTGCTGGAGAGTGTATAGTACATAGGGCCTTATGCACTGAAAGAGGAGCTATTCTGGGGCAAACCAATTGCAGCATAGGGGTAAAGGAAGCCTTCCCCAAGTTCCCATTGATTTGAGAGAGGGATTTTAACCTCTTGAATGCTAGAGAAGTATCCGACTCATTGCTTCGCAATGAGTTGGAAAAGTCTCTAGCATTCAAGGGGTTAATAAAAGCCCTCTTTTAAATCAGTGGGAAATTGTATCCCACTAGAGCCATGTTGGTTTGCTCCAGAGCTGTATCTCTTTAAATGGTGGAATAAGACCCATAGTGTATTGCTTAGCGCCTCCTGTGATCCGATTAGTGAGTGTCCTGTGGTTTGAACCCTGAGTGGTTAGTGGCTGTTAGACACTGGAGGGGTTGGGTTACCTTGTCCAGAAAACACAACCCCAGTATACAGTCAACTATGGCTATAGGCCAGCAGTAAAAGGGGTTAATAGGAGTGGGCTAAATGTGTTCCTCCAGCGGCTGTTGGACTACTCCCAGCATCCTCAGTCAGCCAAAGGCCAGGAGTTGTAGTCCAACAGCAGCTAGAGTGATACAGGTTGAAGAAGCAGTGAATGTGTTTAAAGAGAAAGTAATGCATAATATGTAAAAAAATATATATTGCAGTGCTTATCCCTCCGAGAAAAAAAAAGGGGGGTACTAACTGCTGAAAGGTGTTTTATTCAAAAGTTATTAAAGCTTGAATTTTTAGGTGCAAGATCAGAGTAGCCTGAAAAATTGTACAGTGGCGCTGTTACCCCATCCTATGGACAGCTCTGGTCCGTAGACCATAAATCTCCATAGGATGGTGTAGAAACAGCGTCACTAAACAAATTCAGGTCACTGTGATATCGCACCTAAAAATTTCAGGTTTGAGCTTTAATAACTTTTGAATGAAACACCTAGCAGCAGTGGGAGGTCCCTTGTTTTACCCAGGGGATAAACCCTACAACATTTTTTTTTTTACATTTTAAGTATTGCTGTCCCTTTAATGGGACTTTTCCTACTGAGTAAAACAGGAATACTCTCAATGGGAGATGCTCCATCCAAAATGTTATTACAGGTTTATGTAAACTTAAATTCTCTACTGTGGTCACCAGGAGGTGCTGTGCCTTTTCTATAACTTACTGCAGAGACAGACATAGTCTATATGTCAAGTGCTCCCATAGAGTGCATTTTAAAAATTGCCATTTGGACACCAGTTGGCGCTGTTCCTAACTGTTTGATTTAACCACCCCTCTGTTAAACAAATCTACCATATTGTTAAAACAGAAGATAAAGATTTGCTGAAAAAAAGTTATATAAAACATTTCAAGATACACACATATATATGTACACACACACACACACTAGAAAATGAGATAAGTTAATAATTATTAAAAATATATCAAAAAAGAAATTACAACAGCCCAGGGTAAGAAATCTGTGGTTCTTCCTATCCTACCCAACATGTGAAGAGACAAAGGCGTCCAGTTCCTGGTAGTCAGCCATTAAATGAGACTGCACCTTAAGCCCCCTGCCTGTCATACAGAGTACTGCACACTAATCTGGCAGCAACAAATGGCCTCCGGAGAAGCTGGTTCAAGAGTGTTCCTCAGATTGAAGAAATCCTATTGGCTGAGGTGATATCACAACCTTCTATGCATCCAGTAGGATTTAGGCAGCTGCAACACCAGCAGGAGGCAGAGCAAAAAAAAAAAAAAAAACAGCCTATGAGATTTACATCAAGAATTGGTAGTCTTTAAAGTAATAGGAACGCCTCCTAATAAACGCTCAACACTTCCCTTACTAGGACCATAAAATCCTAATGGCCCCTATTAATTTTGCCTCTCTGTTCAAGAAACAATATCTTCAATCATGCCTGGAGCCGGACTTGACGGCTGTTAGCATGACCACAGGTTACAGTCTCCACCTGCTGTACATGGTAATCTTAAGCCTTTGACTGCCAGAGGGGTACGCAATACATTGCCTGCAACTGTCATGTCCCCTTCCATGGACCTGACATCCGGGACTGATTGAAGAAGTTCTCTCTTGAAGAAAGACGCCAGGGCACAATCCATATGGACCAATAGGGCTTCATGCGATCCCCTGAAGAAGTGAGTGGAACCTCACGAAACGTGCATTTATACTGTATATATTGTCTTTTTGTATTTCTTATTTGGTTTAAGTGAGAAGGATCTCACGATACGTGTAGGGAACTCAATATTGTTTTAGTTTGTTTTATCCGTGATTGAATAAACCGTTTCTGAATATATTTCATCTGAGTGAGCAACATTCAATTCTACTTCCCAGCCGGGTCGGGCTGTATATGTTCTCGGACTTACAGAAGTATCCGGTGAGTGAATACCACTGGGGGGTTCTTTCCCTGTTTACCTATGGTCGCTCTTAGAGGCTTCTCTATGTTTTAGGAACTATTATTGGACATTTGCCATCTATCCGGTATAGTGTGACCCACTGTATATCTTCTGGGACGGAACGCTACGAAAGGAAAACTGAGATCATTTCAGTTTTGGTTTCTGTGCTGAAGGCATCCCTTACAAGTTGTTATCTTGTAAGTAGATCTAATTTCAATATTACACTTACAATATCAGATGCTACTCTCAAATAGTCTTTTGCGCTTTTTTTCTTTTCTTTCTCAATAGGGCTTGATGACCATTGTAAAGTAAATGGGATTCATTATTAGGAAGGGTTACTTCTCCTTTAACCCTTTGAGTGCAAAAGAGGTATCCAACGTATTTGGATACCTCTCCAGCAATCTAAGGGTCAAGTGAAACTATCCCTTTGTTAAAGGGATAGTAATGTCAACATATAAAGTAATAGTCAGTCATTGTAATTTTATATAACACACGGTACCGTTTTCAGTGTCCTTATCTCTGAACAGTGCTTGTAATTCAAGATGAACGTTTCCGCCTCTCGCCCCTTTCCAGTACGTCAGTCATAGCTCCCTCAGATCAGAAAGTTAGTCCGGGACAGAATAATAATAAAATGTTATTTTTTTTAAAGAAAAAAACCTTATTTGCAAGAAAATTAAATTTTAAAGTATGCCCAGCAGCCTACTTCCAGGTACATGGCTCTTGCCGCTCTTCCTCTGTTCCCGTCACTCTCCCCAGCATCCTCCGCTGACAGAACGTTAGTAAGCTGGAGTGATCTCATTGGCAGACATTGATATCTAGCCAATGAGATCACTCCAGCTTACTAACAGAACGCCTCCGTCATCGGAGGATGCTGGGGAGAGTGACGGGAGCAGAGGCTGTGCGGCAAACTGCGGCAAGAGCAATTTAGCCAGAAGTAGGCTGCTGGGCATACTTTAAAATTTAATTTTCTCGCAAATAAGGGTTTTGTTTTTTTTTTTTTAAATAACATTTAATATTATTCGCCAACTCTTCTACATATGGATAACAACTTGTCACTTGGTGATAGATCCAATTTCAGGAAAACTCATTGTGCATGTCACATCAAACAACTGGATTTTAGATCTGAGGGAACTATGACTGACGTAGTGAAAAGGGGCAGGAGGTGGGGCTTTCAACTCAAATTACAAGCACACTAATAAGGACATTGAAAACTATCATGTTATACTAAGAAGGACTGCCATTAGAAACCTTGGAGCCCAGTACAAATATAAAACCAGGGCCCCCACACCACGCTCATTTGAACTGTAACCTGGAAGTATATGTAAAGACTGAGCCCGTGGAACTGCTCCTCTATACAGTATGATATGAAACTGAGGACAGATCAGCAGCAATATCCTCCAATTCTCTGCTATACTACCTACAGAATATTCTTAGAAAGGGGCTCACCAGGAGATCTTTCAGAATTGCAGTGGGCCAGTCTGGTCACCTGGAGGCCTCTTTTGACACAGCTTTCCCCTTCACTCACACACACCTGTGTATGGGGCCTTAGTTGGACTGAGCCCCATACACAGGTGCCGCCTGTAAGCCCCAGATGGCAGCCCAAATTCTGAGTCTTTTCTTTTGGAACAAAAACCTGGGCTACAATGGCTGTGGGTTGGACACAACCCAGATGATGTAGCTGTTTGCCACAAAGTTCACAGGCATAACTGAAAACTCTCAGAATCTGCCTCAGACAAGAGACAGATTAAGGATCCATGGGGCTCTAGGCAAGGTACCAATTTGCCATTAGGCAAAGTAGGCACCTGCCTACAGGCGCACGCCAACGAGGGGCGTCTGCCATTTGTATTTTTTTTTTTTTTATATTCTTCAAAAAAAAAAAAAAAAAAAAAACTAACCGCCTCGCTGGCTCACATTGACCGCTCCCCCAGTCTTGTACCTGATGGAGCTCCCTCGTCGCCTCTTTAGGAATGCAGAGCGCTGGGAGATGACATCATCTCCCAGCGCTCTGCATTCCTGAATAGGAGACCGCGCGGGAGCTCCGTTATGTACAAGACTGTGCCAAAGGAGGCACAGACAGATGACAGATCTCCTACCAGGGAGGTAGGAAAAGGACAATGGGAGGGGGGGGGGGGAGGCAATGTGGCGCTAATGGGGGGCAATGTGGAGCCGATGGAGGGCAATGTGGAGATGGTGGGGGCAAGTTGGAGCTGATGGGGGGCATTGTGAGGGCAATGTGGAGCTGATGGGGGGCAATATGGAGCTGATGGGGGCATTGTGAGGGCAATGTGGAGCTGATGGGGGGCATTGTGAGGGCAATGTGGAGATGATGGGGGGGCAACGTGGAGATTAGGAGCATTGTGGAGGTATCCAGTACAGATGGCCCACGGGGCGGGGGCACTTCAAATTTCTGTGCCTACAGGCTCCTGAGATGTAAATCCAGCCCTGCACATATCATGATCTGCTGGTGCATCTGACACAGAGCACTGCTAGCAGGTACTGACATTGTGTCTAAAAAAAAGTGTAAGCAACTGGAAGATGCTGGTCTCTTTCAACAAAAAGGGGCATCTGACACAAGATGTTAGTGACAGCAACAGCAGGGCCTCTGTCTGTGACCCGTAACTTGCAGCCAGGACCCCACATATTGCCATGGGCCCTAGGCAGTAATGAATGATCCAGCTGTGCCCCAGAGACTCTGGTTTTTCAGACTGAATTACCTGGTCTCCAAGGACAGGTTGATTCTCTGGTTGGGTAAGTTCAGCGGTAACCCTGCCAAATTCTCAATCAGTTCAGCTCACTCACACCCCATCCCAACCACTTTCCCACCCATAACATTGCAAAATCCTCATTTTGACCACCCAGCCACAGACACAAAATGCATAATTTGCACACTCCCATCCCAGTGTGTCTCCAGGACCTGAGACAAGAACATTCCCAGGTGTGTTCCCAAGATTCCTGTGCAGCCTCTGGAGATTTCAAAAATGGACACAGAAGGTCTCAACCCAATAAGACTGGACTGCCAGACTTCAGCCTTCCAGTTAAGTCTCTTCTCAAGGACAAGTGAGGGAGGCCCTGGGGTCTCTTTTCAGAGCCTTCTCTCGGTTGTCTAGTTGCTTCCCCAAGGCTGACAAAGAGGTCCCGGCTTCACTGGAAGACAGATCTGCAGATGGAGTACTATCCATGGTGTAGTTATAATTCCAAACACACAATGGAGAATATGCACGAAGGTGTGATAAAGAGGTGATAAAGAGGAGAGAACTTCTCCAGTGAAATCACTGCTCTAGCGCCTATGTTATTCTATAGAACCTATGCACTAAGATCTTCAAATTGAAGAAATGTTAGTACATAGGCTCCATAGAATAACATAGGAACTGGAGAAGTGATATCACTGAATTTATATTCACTTTATCGCCGCTTTATCACTCCTTAGTGCATAACCCCCAAAGTGTACAGTGCAGGTACAACTGTCCCTTAACCCTCTAAGCGCCAAAGGGGCATACAATGCATTGCCTAGCAATGCATTCCACAACTCTCTGCCAATCAGTTAACCCCTTAATGACAGGCCGGCCATTAAGGTCCACTGGGCTATTTTTTATTTTTTTGCTCCAGTGCATTACATGGTCACCGAATAGCACAAGGCTGTGCGGCGACCCCAGAATTCCATGACGTGCCGGGACCAGGAATGACAGTCCTGGCATGTCAAAGGTCGTTAAAGGATTCATTTATAATGCAGCCAGTCATGAAGTGAGTGCAGACATTCCCACTCATTTAGTTTCCAGATGAAGTGTAATAGATTTATGTATTTTAACCCTGTGGACGCCGGTATCCCTTTGAAAGGTTGCACGAGAAAAAGCGTGCGACCTTTTAACTAATTTACCACATCGCCATGATCAAAATGGCGACATGACAATCTCGTACTGCTTGACTGCACGGGATTGTTATGTCACCTACTTAACGGTCACATACACAGAACTCAAACTGTCTGCTTTTAGGATTCTTATGTACAGGAAAAGTATTATCTGCTGCACATGGAGGCGCTCCAGCTAAAAGTGTCTCTTACTTAAAATGTAGTAGCTGGAGCGCCTCCATTTGCTGCATACATAATATTTTACCTTTGATCGCGCTCCTTATTATGTATGCAGCACATTTAGGCACTCCAACTAAAAGTGTCTCTTAAAGTGTAGTAGCAGCTGGAGCACTTCCTTGTGCTGCATATATAATAAAGAGCGCAATCAAAGGAAAAGTATTATTTATGCAGCACACGGAGGTGCTCCAGCTGCTATTACATTTTACGTAAGAGACACTTTTAGTTAGAGTGCCTCCGTGTGCTACAGATAATACTTTTCCTGTAAATAAGAATCCTCAAAGTGAGCAGTTTGAATTCTGTGTATGCAACCACAAAGTAGGTGACATGACAATCTCGCACTGTCATGCAAAGTGAGATTGTCATGTTGCCATTTTGATCATGGCGACTTAGTTAAAAGGTTGCACGCTCTATTGCGTGCAACCTTTCAAAAGTGAACCGTGGATGCCGGGGAGGTGCGTAATGCATTGCTAGGCATAGAAAATACTTCTGCTACATTTGTAACAATTCCATAACCATGACACCACCATGGAACTGCCCTGTGTTATTCAAAGTGTTAATGGTCATCTTGTTCTACAGACATCCCCTCTTCAGGACATTGACTGCACTGGTCTGAGTCATCCATCCCTATCTGGTTCCTGCTATAGGCTTGTTTGCCATTAATTTGGCATATAAAAATCTAATAAAACCGGATCTCTGCAGAATTAATCTGTTTATTGTCTCTGCACTACAAATCTAAACCAATGCCACCAGAAATGGTCCACGGCTGGAGTGATATAGGGAAGCTCTTAACCCTTGGAGTGACAGAGAGGCATCCAACGCATTGCATTACAATGCGTTGGAAACCTGGCACTCAAAGGGTTAAAAAGAAATATCCAAAATAGGGTAAACAATAACTGGATTCGATAAAGAGGTTTTGAGCACAGAAAATAGATCACATTTTAAATGAAACGGTAAACCCCAATCATGAAAATATATATTGTAGGGATGTTCCAATTGAGCAGTACAATGGTAATATTAATGCTGGGGGGAAGCTTCTTTCAAAGGTTAACTTGGTATCTTTCTGATAACTTGAGTTCAAGATGTTGTGCAGCTAGGTGGCGCTGTGGAAAGCTTGTGTCCGTGAGACTCTGCTTTCCACAGGCTGTAACAGCAACAGCTCGAAACGCAATAATATTAAAATTTGCACTATAGTAACATTTGAAAGAATCACCTTCCAGTATTGGAGGACCATTTATTTTTGCTCAAAAGAAAAAGCCCTCCAAACAGTGGTTCTCAATCCTGTCCTCTAAGTACCCTAATGGCACAATCCTTTAGGATTTCCCTGCTTGTGCACAGGGGGATTAATGGGATAGTAATGTTTCACAAAAAAAAGCAGCTCCAATTAATCTTCATAGTGTTTGGGCCATGGGGAGTGTTACTTCAATACTGTCAGAGTTGTAGTACAAGAGTAATTGAATGATAAAGTATCCTCCTCCCACCCCTTTTACTGATGTAACACTGCTCACCTCAGAGCAGCAAGACTGTCCGGATGGATCGCAGAGAGGGACAATCTTCAGTGATCATAAGGAAAAACCTGTTAAGGGGACAGGGTTTCCTTATGATCACAGTAAGAAGATTGTCCCTTGCAGTGAACTGTCTGGTCAAGTGACCAGATTCTACATCTGAGATGAGCAGTGTTACACTAGGTAAAAGGAGGAGTTGCATTGCACCTTAAAGGGACAGTAATGCTTAAAGTTAACTAATTTTAATATTGTATAATGAGCTATGTCCCATCTCTCAAACTTATATAGTTTCAGAGCTCAATGCATCTAACATTCCCGTTTCACAGAAGTCTGCCATCTAGTGGAGAGAAGCAGATTCTGGTCCTGGGACCATCCGGCGGCTCTTCAGCAGAGCTGAAATAGGGAGACATAGAAATAAATACTTCATTGGAAGGGTTGAGAAAGTGTGCCTGGTTTTTAACCTCTACAATATTAAAATTAAAGTTAAGTAATACTATCCCTTTAAGGTTTGGGAAGGGACTGACAGCCCAGGCGCGCAGATGAGTCTACATCAAGCTGCTTGCCTGTCTCACAACGAGTTGGATTTCTCATAATCACTGGGCTTATTCCAGATAATACTAGTTTGGATATGATTATCGTTATGTGCATAATTATTTGGGGGTAACTAATTTGTGTGATTGTTTCCCTTTAAAGGGTCAGTAATGTCAATTAAAAATATTTAGAGTTAAGTAGTGATTAAAAAAAAGAAACTAATTGCCACAAATCCTATCTCTCAAACCACTACAGTCTGAGATATACAGGGATTAAAAGTCCCCCCCCTTCCAGCGTCTATCTGACAGCAGGAGATCCCGGTCCAGTGACCACCAGGCGGCTCTGCAGCAGAGCCGAAATCACGTTACTTAAAAAGAATTCATTCATTGGAAATGTCTACAAAGTGTGGTTGCAAACCAGGGACACTTTTCAGACCTTTTTCAAGGAATTAATTCTTTTTAAAGGGATAGTAATACTTGAAAATAATTTTATTTTATATTGTAGCCCTTAAAAAAACATTAAAAATGATATAAGTCTTATCACAAGTAAAAGAAAGTACATTTCCCTTTTCCTGGCTGTTTCAGCCAAGTCTGCCATCTAGTGGACAGATTTGGAATTCGGGCCACAGATCAGCAGGCAGCTCTTTAGCAGTGCTGAGATCACGATCTTTAAAAAGAACTACTTCATTGGAACCATGTACAACGTGTGCCTGGCTTGAAAGCACACTTTGTAGACCATTCCAATGAAGAAATTATTTTTAAAGATCGTGATCTTGGCACTTCTCTTCACTTTTCATGTTTTTTTTTGTTGTTTTTTTTTTAAGTGCTACAATGGAAAACTGTATGCTAAGGAGCAAGACACTCTGTACCGAGCCGTGAGAGTCCCGACCCAACAGTTCACTGCGGGGCACGGGACGGGCTCACACAGGACATCTTTTGCACATGTGATTTGTTTAGAAAGGAAGCGCAATGAGGACATTAAACATAGGAGGTGAAATAATGGAGCACCTCCGAAAGAGGAACGCCACGCGGCCGACAGGTCACCCTGACAGTAAAAAACCCCGGACAGGCCACGCGATCACGCGGGCCGACCAGGGTAGGAGCAGAGACAGAGGGAATGGAGAGAAAGGACGCGGCGCAGGCCCGCTTGAACCACGGCCCCCTGCACCGCTAAGAACAGTATAGAAAAGGAAGCACAGGGAGATTACCTCCCCGCTCCAAAGGTGGAAAGCAAGACAAAGGTTAAAAACAAAGAACCCTAGAAAAAACAACCCGGAGCAACTACAGATGACATCCAGGTCCTCAGGGAGAAGGAAGGCAGACCTCCCCGCCGGCCAGGCCAACAAGCAGCAGTACCAGCAGGGCACCAGGCACCAAACCACCCCCGTGGGGAGCACATACAGCAAAATACGAAGCCTCCTGTCATGTAGTAAAATTATTTCCAAGTATTACTATCCCTTTAAGTAACGCGATTCCAGCACTGCTGCAGAGCCTCCTAAGTCATACGATTCAAATCTCCTGCTGTCAGCTTTACAGCTGACATCAGGAGAAGAGGGAGGGAGGGGAGTTTGAATCCCTATATCTCTCGAACCATAGCGGTTTGAGAGATAGGTTTTGTGGCAATTAGTTTCTCTTCTTAATCACGCTAAATATTTTTTATGGGACATTACTGCCCCTTTAACTAGAGGGCCACAGGGCTGTGCAAAGTATTGTGAAGCAATGTGTTATACACCCTTCTGGTCCTCACGGGGTCGGAAACAAAATTTGCACTCCTTGGATCCAGATCACATTTTTTATTTACACAATAGCAATATTAACCCTTTGAGTGTTGAGTGCGTACCCCTTTGGCACTCAAAGGGTTTAACCCCAAGTAAGTGCCCTGGGGACGTCAATAGCATCAAAGGAACTAAACGTAACAAGGTGTTGCATAGTTTTGTGCCACCTCTATTGTTTAGAGCGGATTTTCTGTCCCTAACTAGACGTAGACCACCATGTTTGTTGCAGTATTTCTCCTGAACAAAACCCACACCACTTCTCCTTTTGGCTACATTCACATGGATGACTTTAGTGACGCTTTATGAAAGGAGAAGTAAAACCACCTAATAATAACCCCAACCCCCAACTTAACTTCCTTATAGTCAGAAAATGCTAAAGTCCCCTCTGATTTATTTCCCTTATGTCTCAATTCAAAAGAGAACATCGTCAATCAACCAAGTCATATCCAAGAGGCATACATAAGTCACTAGCAGGATCATAGGACACAAACTCTGCATGTTGTATACAGCAATCTTAAAGGGATAGTAATACTTCATTTTATCCTTATTTTATTTTGTAGGCATTAAAAAAAAAACATGAAGAACGATATAAGTATTATCTCTCAAACCTTTGTGGTTTGAGAGATATTCACAAGTAAAGTTTCCACTCCCGCCCTTTTACCTAGTGTAAGCCATCGCTTCTCAGATGGGGGATGCAGTCCATAGACCAGACAGATAACAGCAGGGGACAATCTTCTTCCTATGAGAACAATGAAAGCCCTGCCCCCCTTGACAAGTTTTTCAGGTTTTTCCTTTATCTTAATTGAAGATTGTCCCTCTCTGCAGTCTACCTGGGCACCTCCCTTCTGATCTGGCTGAGCAGTGTTACATCAGTAAAAGGGACGGGAGGGAGATACTTTGTCATTGAATTACTCTTGAACTACAACTTTGACAGAATTGAAATAACACTCTCCAAAATCCAAATACTATGATGATTAATTAGAGCTGCTTTTATTATGAAACATTACCATCCCTTTAACACTTTAAGAACTAAAGAGGTGCACAACGCAGAATGCACCACAATGCAGCGTGCTGCAGCTATGATGCTCCCATGCAGTGGGCACATTCAGGCTCCAGCATGCAGATCTGCACAGCGGCCTGCGAGCTGTCACTCATTCACATGGGTGCGTTTGGGGAATGCAATGTCATTCACATCCTCCAATGACTTACAAACTCAAGTGGGCATCAGCCAATGATATATGGATACCGCCCATATGGGCCGGCTTATGGCGCACCTCCTCCATGTCTCCCACGTGTGTTAAAGTGGACCTGTCACCTTGATTTAAGTTTGCACATTAAAAACTTCTTGTGTGTCATGTTAGCCAAAGGACCAGCAAATGTACAGTTGAGATATTTATACTTGTTACCGTATGCTAATGTATACTAATTGTGGTTCCCATGCTGTACCAGTGACATTTCATATGCTCATTAAAAGGGACAGTAATCCCATAAAAAATGTCTTGTTTTGTAGAGTTTAAAAATAATAAAATTACATGGCACAAATCCTCTCTCAAACCTTTATGGTTTAAAGGGATAGTAATACTTAAAATGTAAAAAAAAAAAAAAAAAAAAAAAATATGTTGTAGGGTTTATCCCCCTTAGTGAAACAAGAGTACTCCCACTGCTGAAAGGTGTTTCATTCAAAAGTTATTAATTTTCAAAGTTGAATTTTTTAAGTGCAATATCGCAGTGGCCTGAAATTGTACAGTGGCGCTGTTGCTACACGATCCTATGGACAGCTCTGGTCCCGGGACCATAAATCTCCATAGGATGGTGTAGCAACAGCGCCACTGTACAATTTCAGGCCACTGTGATATTGCACCTAAAAAATTCAACTTTGAAAATTAATAACTTTTGAATGAAACACCTTTCAGCAGTGGGAGTACTCTTGTTTTACTCAGGGGGATAAACCCTACAACATATTTTTTTTACATTTTAAGTATTACTATCCCTTTAAGAGATATTCACATGTAAGGTTTCCATTCTCCTGATGTCAGCTGTAAAGCTGACAGTAGAAGATCTGTGTCGGCCGACATGAGGAGGCTCTTCAGCAGAGCCGCAATAGCAATTACTTCATTGGAACGGTCTACAAAGTGTGCTTGCAAACCAGGCACACTTTGTAGACTGTTACAATGAAGTAATTATTTTCCATTGTCGTGATTTTGTCGCTGCTGAAGAGCCGCCGGCTGGTCCCAGGACCGGGATCTCCTGCTGTCAGTATAGAGGTGACTTCAAGCGGAGCTACCACCCGACACAATCTTTACCTTCACCAAGTCCCCACCTGGCGACTAGCTGCTTAGTAGCGCTAGTCGCCAGAATATTTACCTTATTTAACAGATTTCTCCTCTCTTCCGCGGCTGACAGGCAGGACGGAGCACAGACACCTTGCCATTGTGACGTCCGTGCGCCTGCGCTGTCGGTCCCAGCTGGGTCTAGGAGGCGTTTCTAGGAGCCATTTGGCTCCGGCTGGGACTGACAGCACAGACACGTGGAAGTCACAATGGCAAGATACCCTCGCTCCGTCCTGCCTGTCACCCATGGAAGAGGGGAGAAATCTATTAAATAAGGTAATTATTCTGGTGACTAGCACTACTAAGCAGCTAGTCGCCAGATGGGGACTTAGTGAAGGAAAGATTGTGTGGGGCGGTAGTTCCGCTTTCAGGAAAAGGGGAGGGAAAGGAGAACTTTACATTCAAATATCTCTCAAACCATAAAGGTCTGAGAGATAGGATTTGTGCCACATAATTTATTTTTTTTTACACGCTACAAAACAAGACTTTTTTTTTTATGGGTCATTAGTGTCCCTTTAAGCTTTTCGGTGGGAATTCATATGCTAATGAAGTATTTCAGTGATGTTTTATAAGTTTTTGAGTGCCAGAGCGGTATCCAGCGTTGGATATCTCTTGCATTCAAAGGGTTATTGAAGGTTTTCAGTGAAATTTCATGTTAATGAAGCATTTTTAGCGATATTTAATAGGCTAATTAAGCTGTGTGCTGTACCAGGAGATTTTCACTTTCATTTTTTTCAGAACGAAAACTGTGACTATTCCCTAAACTGGACGTCTGCTGGACTTCTGATTAACATGACACATAGAAAGTTTTGCATTAAGTAAAGATAAAGGCAAGGAGATCGGTCCTAATCACAGGGGGAATGGAGGCGAGTTGGCAGGGACAGCCTGCCTCAGTTAAAGGAGTAGTTAACTTTTTTAATTTAACCCCTTCAGGACCCATGACGGTCCAGGACCGTCATGGCTTGATTTCTGTTAAAGGGATAGTAATACTTCGTTTTAACTTTATTTTATTTTGTAGGCATTAAAAAAACATGAAGAATGATATAAGTCTTATCTCTCAAACTTTTATGGTTTATGAGATAATCACAAGCAAAGTTTTCCCCTCCCGCCCCTTTTACCTAGTGTAAGACATCTCTTCTCAGATGTGGAATGCAGTCCATAGACTGGACAGATAACAGAAGGGGTCACTCTTATTCCTTTGAAAACAATGAAATCCCTGCCCCCCTTGACAAGCTTTTCAGGTTTTTCTGTTATCTTAATTGAAGATTGTCCCTCTCTGCAGTCTACCTGGGCACCTCCCTTCTGATCTGGCTGAAAAGTGTTACATCAGTAAAAGGGGCGGGAGGGGGACACTTTGCTTGTGAATATCTCTTAAACCATAAAGGTTTGGGAGATAAGACTTATATCATTATGTTTTTTTAATGCCTACAAAATAAAATAAAGTTAAAACGAAGTATTACTATCCCTTTAAGGACCCACGCCATTCAGGGATTCCGGAATCAGATCAACTTTAAAAAAAAAAAAAAAAAAAGGTCTGTGGTCCTTAAGTGACGGCCGCATGTGTGCGTGGGCGGTCCTTAAGGGGTTAAAAAAATTCTTATATCATACAGTCTTTTCTGAGTTACTACAGTTTATATGTGCTGATTTTTTTGGTTTTTTTATTTTTTTTACATTAACACTGCCCTCTTGTGGTCAAATTTCTAAACGGTTATCCTGTTGCATTCTATGGGAGAGGGGAGCCACAAAGAATGTGATAGAAACGCCTGAGTCATTCTTGACTTTTCAGGAAGCAATTCAGCTTTTACTCACTTCCTGACACATAGGGCTGGAGTCAAGCGCAGGTGGCTAAATTTATCTCTACTTTTATCTCCAAGTTTCCCTATAGACTTCAATAGGAAAATTTTTTTATAAAACTGGAAGTAACATTTATGTCCTGAATTTTAATCCAGCCTTTAAACTGCTAGAACTTTTGAATAAAACAACTGATAGCAAGGGGAGTTCTATTGTTCTATACGCCAGGAAAATAACTATAACATAGGTTTTCATTAAAAACATGTTTACTGCTCCTTTTAAAGAAAGGTGGTCGTTAGAGGTGATTTTCTGGACATGTGAGAAATTACTTATGCAGCTTTATCTGACTAAGTCAGAGAACAAAGCTCTGCTGAGATTCTGTTCCCCAACTACTAGACCAAAAATATCAAAATCTGTTTGGAAAACACAAAGCATGGATCCAATTAATGAGATTAAATGCTGTGTGTAACAGGTCTACTTTAACTAGAGTGACCAGACCTCACCTTTAACCGGGGACACATGAAAAATGCATACTGCAGGGCTTTGATTTCAGTGCAGTCCTGAAATATGCCTGAGATTAAAGGGGAGGTCAGGTCATCCTACCTTTAACCCCTTGAGGACCAAAGTCATGTGCAAATACCACTCACATCTCCAAAGAACCGGCTTTAGTATTACATTGTGTGTTTCAATGTAATGCCTGTCTGACAAGCGGCAGGTTTATATTTCTGAAATTACACACCGGTCTGCGTCAGTGCTTCTTAGAGACGGACAAGCTCAGCTTCCCCACCTCAGACATTGCGCAGAGCCTTCCCTCGACAGCACTGTGTACAACCTCTGCACATCCCTGATCGCTACGTCCCGATCACTGTAATCATCTTGTGCTCCAATCAGTCCGTAGCCCTTTAAGGGCCCATGAAGTGCCAGGACCGCCATGGTTAAACTGCTTTTTTTTTACCCTTTGAGTGCCATGCGTTGCGCACCCTCTGGCACTCAAAGGGTTAAAAGTAACTCTTCTAAAAAGGACAATTTAGTTTTTAATAAATCAACATAATTACTTCATTATTATTTCCCTTTAAAAAAAAAAAAAAGAATGAATTGCTCAGGAAATCCATTAAGATAATTACATTTATTCAAGTGCTCAGGGAGCATTCAGGAAACCACAAGGGCATCTGCACAAATGTAAAGTGGAACAATTTTTTGGGGAAACGGACTGCACCATAGGAAACAAACAGTGCCTGGGACTTTAACCCCTAAAAGCTAGAGGTCTACAATGCATTGCTTTTGCAATCTGTTGAGAGCCCTCACTGGTATTTAAAGGGCCAGTAAAGTGTTCATACAGGACCATTTTAAAACTCTGTCTCATAAAAGCTATGGGAACAAAGCTCTCACAGCTCAAACTTCCCTATTGCGCTGCAGCTTAAATACCCGAGAACCTTACTGTCCCAAGCCTCCGAAGGTCCATTAATGTCAATCTGGTGGTGGGAGTTTCTAAATTGGATGGGATTCTCATTATAAAATGGGCCTGATTGAGGTGAGTGTGACTCGGAAGAGGCGAGACAGTGTTTGTGTTTAAAATAGGTAGAGTGTAAAGAACAGGGCACAGAGTGACGGGAACTGGCAATGAAGTAGGTGGGGTTACAAGGGGACTCACTGAGACCTGATAATCAGCCTCTGCTCTGGGAAACTTGGTAATTAAGTATAAAAAACAGTCTATGGAGAGATCCTAGGCATACTGGTTTCCCTTATAGATCATGGTGATCTGCAGGGCTCTTTGATATCGGTGTCTCATCCAGCGTTCATGGAAGATTGTTCTCTTCTCTATAGAAGGCCACTGATGGCACATTTGGAGACACGGGGCATTATAGGGAGGAGAGAAATCTCCCATGAGTATAGAGGGAGGTGTCAACATTACATTACCCTGTAGATCTCTGCAAGCCAATCTAGAACACAGCCAAGTAATGACATCATCTCCCAGAGCACTGCATTACTGGAGAGAGGACCGCGTGGGAGCTCCAGATGTATTTAGGTCTGGACCACCGCGGAGGTAGGAGATGGACACTGGGGCAATGTGGAGATGGCAGATGTGTGTGTGGGGGGCTGGGGAGAGAACAATGTTGTTGGGGGCCCATGGCAATTTTTGCACAAGGGCCCTGTGGCTTCTATTTAACTCCTCTGGTATAGACCCTATACTGCCCATGTAAATAAACATAAATTTAGGCAATTTTTATTAGTTCCATTCGGTACAGATGGTTTGACCAAGAATTGCTCTTCTTGTGACTTTGTGCGCGTGGCTCAACGTGTCTCAATAGTGCAGAACAATCCGAAAAGATAAATATCTACATCATTAACCCCTTCAACTCCAAGGTGCATCACAGGTTAAAAATAAACAACATATAGCATGCCATAGCTGACACTTTAAAGGAACGCTACTTCCACAAAAGAATAAATCCACACTTACCTTAATCTGGGTCAGAAATCCTAATGACCCTATAAATCAATTTGTTTGAATGGGATCCTCAAAGTTAATCTTTGCGAGTACTGGATATCATGTGCATGGAGGCAGACATCACTCCTTCTACAGGGCTCCAAACTCCTCCTACTAGACTTCAGTGGGAGGGGTATGGAAATGAACTCCAGTACTAATTAAATATTAATTTTGGGGAACCAATCTACATAGGATTATTTCACTGTAACCATTTGGAGTTTCTGCCCAGATTATTATAGCTGTTGAGTTGTTATTAATTGGTATTCATTTTCCTTTAAAGGAATAGTAACACTTTCTACATAAAATGTATACATTGTAGGGTTTATCCTTCTGAGTAAAACAAGGGTATTCCCACTGCTGAGAGATGTTTTATTCAAACATTATTGCAGCTCAAACTTTAATTTTTAGGTGCAATATCTCAGCGGCCTGATATTGTATAGTGGTGCTTTTGCTACACAATCCTATAGAGGTTTATGGTCAAATGACCAGATCTACCCATAGGCGGATATAACAACAGTGCCACTGTAAAATTTCAGGCCACTGAGATATGGCATCTAAAAATTTCACTTTGAGCTGCAATAACTTTTGAAGAAAACACCTCTCAACAGTGGGAGTATCCTTGTTTTACTCAGGAGGATAAACCCTACTATATATTTATATAATTTTTTTTTTTTTAACATATTAAGTATTACTATCCCTTTAAATGGTTACTAAGATTTGGCGGTGAGTAGTGGTACTCAAGTCCCCTGAATACAATTTGTGCATCATGTGACAGGATACATTTTCCAGATTCCTCAACATCGACTTAGTGCAAATAATAATTATAACAAAAAAACATAACTTTTGTTCAGTCAGTGTATAAAGCTACTTTGACTGTGTGTAGTTGTTATCAGATACAATACAGATTTATAAAACAAAAAACACAACTAAGGTTCATTTGTGACACCACAAATCCATTCCCAACACTGTAGACTAACTTAATACTGAATGTACACAAGTGCTAATATCTAAGGGGCTTATTCTCCAAGAGGAAACAAACTGTACTGATTTAAATGGATTTTTAAAAACGTGGATGATAGAGGTCTCGAGACCTAGCATCCAAAGTGTTAAAGGGATAGTAATACTTAAAATGTAAAAAAAAAAAATATGTTGTAGGGTTTATCCCCCTGAGTAAAACAAGAGTACTCCCACTGCTGAAAGGGGTTTCATTCAAAAGTTATTAATTTTCAAAGTTGAATTTTTTAGGTGCAATATCACAGTGGCCTGAAATTGTACAGTGGCGCTGTTGCTACACGATCCTATGGACAGATCTGGTCAGTTGACCATAAATCTCCATAGGAGAAGAATGAAACACCTTTCAGCAGTGGGAGTACTCTTGTTTTACTCAGGGGGATAAACCCTACAACATATTTTTTTTTTTCATTTTAAAGGGATAGTAATACTTCATTTTAACTTTATTTTATTTTGTAGGCATTAAAAAAACATGAAGAATGATATAAGTCTTATCTCTGAAACCTTTATGGTTTAAGAGATATTCACAAACAAAGTATCCCTTCCCTGTTCAACCAGATCAGAAGGGAGATGCCCAGGTAGACTGCAGAGAGGGACAATCTTCAATTAAGATAAGGGAAAAAGCTGAAAAACTTGTCAAGGGGGGAAGGGCTTTCATTGTTCTCATAGGAAGAAGATTGTGCCCTTCTGTTATCTGTCTGGTCTATGGACTGCATTCCACATCTGAGAAGAGATGACTTACACTAGGTAAAATGGGCGGGAGGAGAAACTTTGCTTGTGAATATCTCATAAACCATAAAGGTCTGAGAGATAAGACTTATATCATTCTTCATGTATTTTTAATGCCTACAAAATAAAATAAAGTTAAAACGAAGTATTACTATCCCTTTAAGTATTACTATCCCTTTAAAAGCCCAAACAAATGAGAATTTCTTTTTCCACCAATATGCAACTGGATTGCTCCAGAACAGATTCAGTCCTTTGTGTATTAGCCACTATAAGCAGAATGCAGAAAATGGGTGCAGTCAATTCAAGAAAAGTGTAGAGCCTAATAAATAGTGAATTTGGCTTGATTTTCCCTCAATTTGCACATCATTTCTCTAAATTAGTGATCATTCACGCTTGTTACGAAAGAGCCGAATAGTTCCGCATTCAGCAAATGTGCATCATGCAGTTAATAAAATAGCTACTATTACCTGGTGTCTAGTCCTAGCAGACTTTAAAGGGATAGTAATACCTAAAATGTAAAAAAAAATAAAAAAATGTTGTAGGGTTTATCCCCCTGAGTAAAACAAGAGTACTCCCACTGCTGAAAGGTGTTTCATTCAAAAGTTATTAATTTCCAAAGTTGAATTTTTTAGGTGCAATATCACAGTGGCCTGAAATTGTACAGTGGCGCTGTTGCTACACGATCCTATGGACAGCTCTGGTCTCAGGACCATAAATCTCCATAGGATGGTGTAGTAACAGCGCCACTGTACAATTTCAGGCCACTGTGATATTGCACCTAAAAAAATTCAACTTTGAAAATTAATAACTTTTGAATGAAACATCTTTCAGCAGTGGGAGTACCCTTGTTTTACTCAGGGGGATAAACCCTACAACATATTTTTTTTTTACATTTTAAGTATTACTATCCCTTTAAAAGCCCAAACAAATGAGAATTTCTTTTTCCACCAATATGCAACTGGATTGCTCCAGAACAGATTCAGTCCTTTGTGTATTAGCCACTATAAGCAGAATGCAGAAAATGGGTGCAGTCAATTCAAGAAAAGTGTAGAGCCTAATAAATAGTGAATTTGGCTTGATTTTCCCTCAATTTGCACATCATTTCTCTAAATTAGTGATCATTCGCGCTTGTTACGAAAGAGCCGAATAGTTCCGCATTCAGCAAATGTGCATCATGCAGTTAATAAAATAGCTACTATTACCTGGTGTCTAGTCCTAGCAGACTTTAAAGGGATAGTAATACCTAAAATGTAAAAAAAAATAAAAAAATGTTGTAGGATTCATCCCCCTGAGTAAAACAAGAGTACTCCCACTGCTGAAAGGTGTTTCATTCAAAAGTTATTAATTTTCAAAGTTGAATTTTTTAGGTGCAATATCACAGTGGCCTGAAATTGTACAGTGGCGCTGTTGCTACACGATCCTATGGACAGCTCTGGTCTCAGGACCATAAATCTCCATAGGATGGTGTAGTAACAGCGCCACTGTACAATTTCAGGCCACTGTGATATTGCACCTAAAAAAATTCAACTTTGAAAATTAATAACTTTTGAATGAAACATCTTTCAGCAGTGGGAGTACTCTTGTTTTACTCAGGGGGATAAACCTTACAACATATTTTTTTTTTTTACATTTTAGGTATTACTATCCCTTTAATGACATATCCTTAATATTTCCTCGTTATGCACTATTCATGCGCTATTATAGTCCTAGTGCATTTAAAAGGCAAAACCGCTAAAGTTTATTTTACGGAACTGCTTATTCAAATTGCGCATGCTTCCATTAATATCTAAGCAATTTATGGCAACAGAAAGCCTGAGCCGGCGCACTAATGCGTAACAGTGAATTATATAGTGCACTGGCGATTCTCTTGCACTGTCATTTGTAGATTTCTAAAAGGCTCTCCGCTATTGGCTGCTGTGTGAGGAAGATGGGAGGAATAAACTTCTCATGGCTTCTACTGACTGAGACATGGGGAAGATGGGTAAACAAAACTTTCTATGGCTTATGTTGGTTGATGTGCAAGGAACAGGGATGGGCAGAATAAACGTCCTATTGCTTCTACTGACTGGTATGTGAGAAATAGAAATGGCCAGGATAAACTTCCTTTGGCTTGTGTTGGTTGGGGTGTGAGAATTGGAAATGGGCACTCCCAATGGCTTCTGTTGGCTGGGGTGTGAGAAAGAGGAGCACCCCATGGACCCTACTGAATGAGGAAGAGGAATTGGATGAACAAACTTCACACGGCTGCTACTGGCTGATGTGTTAGGTAGAGGGATGGGCAGAACAAACGTCACACGGCTGCTATTGGCTGATGTGTTAGGTAGAGGGATGGGCAGAACAAACTTCACATGGCTGCTATTGGCTGATGTGTGAGGTAGAGGGATGGGCAGAACAAACTTCATATGGCTGCTATGTGAGGTAGAGGGATGGGCAGAATAAACTTCACATGGCTGCTATTGGCTGGTGTGTGAGGTAGAGGGACGGGAAGAACAAACGTCACAAGGCTGCTATTGGCTGATATGTGAGGTAGAGGGACAGGAAGAACAAACTTCACATGGCTGCTATTGGCTGATGTGCGAGGTAAAGGGATGGGCAGAACAAACTTCATATGGCTGCTATTGGCTGATTCATTTGGAAGAAAGATGGGCAGAATACATCTCTCATTGCTTCCACTGGCTGACGCACGAGGAAGTGGGATGGACAGAATAATCTTCCCATGGATGCTATTGGCTGATGCAGGAGGAAGAAGGATAGGCAGAAAAAACTTTCAATGGCTGCTACTGGCTGATGACTGTGAATGAGGGATAGGCAGAATACCCCTCCAATGGCTTCAACAGGTTGATGCATGAGGAAGAGAGATTGGACAAAATAAACTTCACATGTCTTCCACTGGTGGATGTGCAAGAAAGAGGGATTGGCACAATGCATTTCACATTCTATTGGTTGATGTGTGAAGAAGAGTGATGGGCAGAATAAACTTCAAATCACTTCTACTGGCTGATGCGTGAGAACGGAGATGGGCAGAATAACTGTTATATGATTTATATACTCCTCAGGTAGCGTTTATTGGAGGACTCATAGGAAGAGGGATGGACGTTATACACTCCATCAGGTCAATACAGACACAAAAGCTTACACTCATCATGTGCCTTTCTAGAATCCGCCTGCCATGCCTGGGTTCTCCAACTACTCAATGGGCCCCTGTTCAAAAGGAAAAGGTCATAATTCCGGATTCAAGGGATAGTAATTGTTCATTTTAAGAAAGTCTAATACTGTAGATATAAAAAACAGAAATACCAGAACATACCTCCCATCTAAGATTTATATTTCATAAGATGTCTTCTAACGTTCCCCGCCTCCCGCCCCTTTCAGAGACGTCAGCGCTCTAGTAGACAGAGATTCAGGTCAGTTACCAGCCGGTGGCTCTACAGCAGAGCCAAAACAGTGACATGTAGGAAGAAATACTTCATTGGAACGGTCTACAAAGTGAGCCTGGTTTGCTAGCACACTTTGTAGACCATTCCAATGAAGCATTTCTTTTTAGATAACGCTATTTCAGTTCTGCTGAAGAGCCACCGGCCGGTCAAATGACCGGAATCTCAGTCTATCAGCTAGAGAGCTGACGTCTCTGAAAGGGGAGAGAGGGAGGAAGTTTAAAAGATTATATCTCACAAAATATAAATATTTGAGAGACCGGAGGTACGTTATGATATTTCTATATTTTTTATGTCAGTGATTCTCAACCAGGGTGCCGTGGCCATCAAAGTAGGGTGCCCCATGTTTTGTATGAAGACTTGGACAAAAATGTGACTATTGTCTTATAAATGAAGAAATATGGGAATTATGTACAACATGTATATTTGAATGGATATGATTATGAGACCTAATTATATATGTATATTTATGAATTGTACCCTTTATTATGCAATTCATAAATTACATTAAACGTTAGGGGTGCCCCGAAAGTTGCGTATTAGGGATGCCTTGAGCAAAAAAAAAAAACAAAAAAAAAAAAACAAAAAAAAAAACCGGTTGAAAGGTTGAGAACCACTTTTTTATATCTGCGATACTAGCCTTTCTTAAAATGAACAATTACTATCCCTTTAAACCTAATCCTATATAATAATTCACTAGAAAGTTTGTAACGATGCAGTCATGCTCAGTAGAGACTGCCCGTGACGAGGCTGATACAGAGCGGGGTGCTCCAAAGGAGCATCCAGCTCTGTATCTGCAGTCTCTACTGAGCATGACTGCACCGCGACCGGCTGGCACTGTATCACCCCTGGCGTGGGCAGTCTCTACTGTGCATGTCTGCCCCGCGACCGGCTGGCACTGTATCAGCCGCGGCGTGGGCAATCTCTACTGCGCATGACTGCACCGCGACCGGCTGCCAGTGGCACTGTGGCCCGTGTAACGGGCTCTTCAGCTAGTTCACCATAAAGTACAACAACAACAAAAAAAAACACATGGACTTAAAGCTGGCTTTAATCCATTTCCTTGCTTGAGAGGTGTCCAATGCGAGACATCTCTATCATCATTCCTGGGGACTTTCAAAATGATCTGACCCTGAGATCTTCTAAATATTAAGCCTTAAAGACCCCATAATAGAGTCTCTGCGATATGTCCCTGATCACTGTAATAAAGAGGTGCTTCAATCAGTCCTCAATGAACCATTAATATACAAATGCTTAACCCTTTGTGTGCCGGAGGTCACAACGCATTGCTCAGCAACGTGTGGCATATCCTTCTGACATGCAAAGGGTTAAAGATATCACTGCATGATCACACAAGACAAGCAGGACTTCTCTCACACTGCCTTCCTGGTACAAGTAGCCCAAATTAACTCTATGAATACCAGAGGAGTACACAACTCATTACTTGGCAATGTGTTTCATACCACTCTGCACTCAAAGGTTTAACTGGAGCAGAATATATGATAGGTAGCACCGAAAATTCACCCTGAGAATCTATCCCTTCACTCTGAGATTTGATAAAACCAAGGACTCACAGGTATGTCCATCATTCAGGGGATTAGAAGCACAATTTACAGCAGTGGACATTTTGGGCTTTTGTATTTGTTCTCTGCGGTGGAGTTGCTTTTCCCAGAAGGACTTGCGCTTTCTTTTGAGCCAAGGACCCACCAGACTTAACCTTAGGGCTTGTTTCATTGGACACCTTTTATATAAAAATACCTTATCCTTTATGGTACCTCCCTCCTAAAATAAATAAACGATAATACCAGTACTTATGCTACAGAAAAATAGCCCTTAACCCTTTGAGTGCCAGAGACATATCCAACGCATAGCAACCATCTCTGGCACTCAAAGGGTTAAGGGGAAACTGCTCCTTTAACAGTAAATGCAGGGGCCAGGAAAAATTAATTCCCTAATTACCGATGTTGCTGTATTTACTATGAGGATCATGCAATAGGGAGTGGAACCTTCAATGAATTGTCGTTGTGTCTCAGCTAGTGCATAACTTCAATCAGAAAAAAAATATTACAACGAGCCCGTCACAAATGGAGGAAATACAGACAAAGTAGCTTTTCTCAAGTATTGCCACAGTCATATGGTGTCTATCGCTGGTAGTGTTTCATATTAAAAACTCTAAGGCAGTGGTGGCGCTACAATACAAGCAGTTGCTTAGGGCCCCCACTTGGTCGGAGGGCCCCACAGCACTTACAGAGTACCACCGCCGCATGTAATAAAGAAAATCAGATGGCAGTGTCTTATGAGAAATAGACACAAGAGTAAAGGAGGGCCGATTTGAATTTTGCACTTAGGGCCCCCAAAAACCTAGCGCTGCCCTGCTCTAAGGGCCTTATTTATCAAGCTAAAGATGCGTAATTCTGGAGCTAACCCACAGATTTTATTTAAAGGGATAGTAATACTTAAAAATTACTATCCCCCCCCCCATCTTGTAGCCCTTCAAAAACTGAGTAAAATGAGCCCAGCGGCATCTCTCAAAGAGATATGAGAGATATCCGCTTTCAAAGTTTCCTCTCCCCCGATGTCAGCATTCTAGTTGACAGCAGGGGAATCTGGTCCCGGGACCGGTGGAGGCTCTGCAGCAGAGCCAAGATTGAGTTAATAAAAAAATAAATTCTTAACTCAAAAGGTCTTCTATGTGTGCTTGCAAACCAAGCACACGTAGAAGACCTTTTTTGTGAAGGATTTCTTTTTTTATTAACGTGATCTCGGCTCTACTGCAGAGCCGCTGGCTGATCCCAGGAGAGGATTCCCCTGCTCTCAGCTAGAACGCTGACGTCAGGGGAAAGGCAAAAAAAGAGGTAACTTTGAAAGCGGATATCTCTCAAACCATAAAGGTTTGAGAGATGCAGCTGGGCTCATTTTTGAAGGGCTACAAGATGGGGGATAGTAATATTTAAGTATTACTATCCTATAATTATTTTTTTTAAATTTCTTGAATATGAGAGAGGTCTCCAACACTCTAGATTTGCTCCGATTTAGCTTGCTGAATTGGGCCCAAAGAGTTCTATTCCCCTCCCCATCCCGCACTCCGCATGGAAACGCTCCTTAAAGGGATAGTAATGCTTCATTTTATCTTTATTTTATTTTGTAGGCATTAAAAAAACATGAAGAACGATATAAGTCTTATCTCTCAAACCATTATGGTTTGAGAGATATTCACAAGCAAAGTTTCCCCTCACTGACCAAAACGGTCAAGTCTGCCATCTAGCTGTCAGATTTGGAATCTGGTCCGTGGACCGGCCATGGCTCTACAGCAGAGCCGAGATTGCGAGATATAAGAAGAACTACTTCATTCGAATAGTCTACAAAGTGTGCCTGGTTTGCAAGCACACTTTTTAGACCCTTCCAATGAAATAATTAATTTTTATATCTTGCGATCTCGGCTCTGCTGAAGAACCACCGGTTGATCTGTGGACTGGATTCCAAACCTGACAGCTAGATGGCAGACTTGACCGTTTTGGTCAGTGAGGATAAACTTTGCTTGTGAATCGCTCTCAAACCATAAAGGTTTGAGAGATCAGACTTATATCGTTCTTCATGTTTTTTTGATGCCTACAAAATAAAATAAAGATAAAACGAAGTATTACTATCCCTTTAAGCAGAGCTGCAGCTACTAAACCTTTACACCAGCAGCAAAAGATAGGAAATGACACACAGGAATATCTGTTTAGAAATATAACTGCATGGTAATTGATGCTCGCTGTTTGGTTTTGTCGAGTGGTCTTGCAGCTGGGAGAAGGGGCCAGTCTCCCGAAAAAATAAATAAAAAAATAAACAAACATGCAGCCAGTTCCCCTCTTTTGCTTGTGGTTTAACCCTTTAAGTGCCAGAGGGGTGTCCAAGGTATTGCTTTGCAATGCCTTGGACACCCCTCTGGCACTCAAAGGGTTAACTGAAACCCCAAGCTAGTCACCCAAGAAGTGTCACAAGAGGTGACAGTGGCAAATGTTTTCCATGTTAAAAATAGCATTGTAAACAGGCCTGCCCGGTGGAGAATATGGCTCGGTGATGAAATTACGCAGAATAAAAATAACACAAAATATTGTAGGGATTTTCCTACAGAGTAAAACGAAAAGGTATTACCAGTGCAGGGAAATGCTTTGCTCCATAATTATTCTACTTTAAAAGGGATTGTAATATTTAAAATGTAAAAAAAAATATATGTTGTAGGATTTATCCCTCTGAGTAAAACAAGAGTACTCCCACTGCTGAAAGGTGTTTCATTCAAAAGTTATTAATTTTCAAAGTTGAATTTTTTAGGTGCAATATCACAGTGGCCTGAAATTGTACAGTGGAGCTGTTGCTACACGATCCTATGGACAGCTCTGGTCCCGGGACCATAAATCTCCATAGGATGGTGTAGCAACAGCGCCACTGTACAATTTCAGGCCACTGTATTGCACCTAAAAAATTCAACTTTGAAAATTAATAACTTTTGAATGAAACACCTTTCAGCAGTGGGAGTACTCTTGTTTTACTCAGGGGGATAAACACTACACAATATTTATTTTTTACATTTTAAGTATTACTATCCCTTTAAAGTGATTTTTCTTCCATTAACAGTGCAATCTGATGTCCAGACAGTCACTCTACTGCATTCTATGGGAGAGGCGTGACACGGTCTACAATTCTGCATAGAATGTCTTTGTAACAGCGCCACCACGTTGTGACAGTTTGAAGTGGTACAACTTTTAAAGTGTAACAACCAGCCTATACAAACTCGCCACCCAATAATTAGGCATATGGCGACTTGCTTCTTAATACCTCTATTATCTTCCACAACTACTGCGTCCTGAAGTAATCCTGTTCCTTCAGAGGCTGGCAGCCAGGCTTGGATGCAGACATCTTGCTCAGAGACGCTGGCACTGTCCTTCCCGGTCTCCTCTAGGAGGTATTGCATGGAGCCGAAAGGCACCGGAAGGGACTGAAGACGCACAGACGGCTCTACAGCAAGAAGCCTAGCCGGCAGTCTCTGAGAAACAGGATTACTTCACAATGCGGTACTTGTGGCAGATAACCCTATTAAAGCGGAACTACCACCTCTTAAACAATTTAAAGGGATAGTAATACTTAAGTATTACTAATCCCTATATTAAAGTCCTATTAAAAATACATGTATTGCCCCCTTTATGGTTTGAGAGATGATCACTCTTAAAGCTGCCCTCCTCTCCCCTTTCCCTGAAGTCAGCCACGATCGTGTTAATAAAAAAAGAAAACTTTCACTGAAATGGTCTACTACATGTGCTTGGTTTGCAAGCACACGTAGGAGACTGTTTTAGTGAAAGATTTTTTTTTTTAATTAACGCGATTGTGGCTCTGCTGCAGAACCGCCTGATGATAGAAGACCGGATTTCCCTTCAGTCAGCTATAACACTGACTTTAGAGAAGGGGGAGGGAGAGGGCAACTTTAGCAGCGATTATCTCTCAAACCATAAAGGTTTGAGAGATGAAAATGGGGGCAATACATGTATTTTTAATAAGACTTTACTATAGGGATTAGTAATAATTAAGTATTACTATCCCTTTAACTTCAACAACTCCCTATCTGGCGACTAGCAGCTTAGTAGCGCTAGCCCCCCAAATTATTACCTTATTGAAAAGAAATGTGCGTTCTTACCAGGCTGACAGCAGCATGGATCGTGGACACCTTGCCATAGTGGCGTCCGCGCACCTGCGCTGTCAGTCCCAGCCGGGTCTAGGAGGCGATGCTAGGAGCCGGTCGGCTCCAAAAGGGACTGACAGCACAGGCGTGCGGATGTCACTACAGCAAAATGTCCGCTCTCTGTGCTGCTGTCAGTCCGGTAAGAATGCATATTTCTTTTGAATAAGGTAATCATCCTGGAGACTAGCTCTACTAAGCTACTAGTCGCCAGATGGGGAGTTATTGAAGTTAAATTGTTTAAGAGGTGGTAGTTCCGCTTTAAGAAGCTAGTTTCCATATGCCTAACTATTGGGTGGCAACTTTAAATAGGGTGGTAGTTCCGTCTTTAAAGGAATAGTAATACTGCCTTTTAACTTTATTTTATTTTGTAGGCATTAAAAAAACATGAACGATATAAGTCTTATCTCTCAAACCTTTATGGTTTAAGAGATATTCACAAGCAAAGTTTCCCCTCCCGCCTTTTATCTAGTGTAAGCCATCTCTTCTCAGATGTGGAATGCAGTCCATAGACCAGACAGATAACAGAAGGGGACAATCTTCTTCCTATGAGAACAATGAAAACCCTGCCCCCCTTGACAAGTTTTTCAGCTTTTTCCCTTATCTTAATTGAAGATTGTCCCTCTCTGCAGTCTACCTGGGCACCTCCCTTCTGATCTGACTGAAAGTGGGGGGGGGGGTACTTTGCTTGTGAACATCTCTTAAACCATAAAGGTTTGAGAGATAAGACTTATATCGTTCTTCATGTTTTTTTAATGCCTACAAAATAAAATAAAGATAAAACGAAGTATTACTATCCCTTTAACTAAAGCAACTGCTGGGAGGTGGGAGTACCCACCCTTGGTATATTCAGCTGGAAAAGCCCTAAAATATACATTTTGTTTCTTCCCATAGCACACCACTTTAGCAATCCCTTAATCCCCTTGAGTGTCACAGTGCTGGAAGTCTGGTGCTCTGGCCACGAGCAACAGGATGTCCTGCAATCAGCAGCAGGGACTAGAGATATAAACATCATGTAAAGCTACGGTTACACTGAAGGGCTTAGGGTCATATTCATAAAACAAAGTGGAGGAATTCTGGAACAAAGAAATGCAAAAACAAAGTCAAATAAAAATATCCATTAGTGTAAATTGCTTTTGGAGAGGTCTCCGCCGCACTGCAGAAATCTCTAGTACTCAATGGGTTAAAATCTCCATTTAAATCAATGGGATCTTTTTCACATTTTTAAACTGTTCCCCACTGAGCAGCTGGTTCGCCCCAGAGTTTCTCCACTTGATCTTTTTTCCCTATTAGCCTTAACCCTTTGAGTGCCAGGGGGTGTGCAACGCATTGAAAAACAATGCGTTGCTTCCCCCATTGGCACTCAGAGGGTTAAAGTACTGTGTCCGGTCACTGGGTTTGCCACCTGGCCTGTAAAATACCGGCAGTCCAGTAAAAATTTGGCTCAAAGCCATTAAAGTCAATGGCAGCAGAAGGAAGGCCAACGTAGTATTAGAGCAAAAGGTGGCAACCGTGAAGGTCACTAGAATGCTTTCTTAGGTAAGACATATTCAATAAAGATTTGAAACACAAAAAAAATAAATAAATATTACCCAAACACTTCTAAAATGCATAGAGTTCTAACCAATAGAGGGAGCAATGGCCCCTACTTCCTGACAACAGAACAGGAGATGCACTGATATTCTTCTAGTGTAAGGCTGCTGTGCACTGACTGACCCTTTAAAGTGATAGTAATGTCTAAAAAAACTTTTTTGCATTTAGAAGAGCTCAAAAAGCTGATCTAAATGCAAAAAAACGTATCTCTCAAACTGCTATGGTTTAAGAGATACGGGCATTTGAAGTTTGATTTCTCCTACTGACAGCTGTAAAGCTGTCAGCAGGAGATCTGTGTCGGACGACACGGAGGTGCTTGAGCAGAGCCGCGATCTCGTTATTTACCACAAATCCCTTCATTGGTCTAAAATGAGTGCTTACAAACCAGGCACATGTTTTAGACCATTCCAATGAAGGGATTTGTGGTAAATAACGAGATCGCGGCTCTGCTCAAGCACCTCCGTGTCGTCCAACACAGATCTCCTGCTGACAGCTTTACAGCTGTCAGTAGGAGAAATCAAATTTCAAACGCCCGTATCTCTTAAACCATAGCGGTTTGAGAGATACTTTTTTTGCATTTAGATCAGCTTTTTGAGCTCTTCTAAATGCAACAAAGTTTTTTTAGACATTACTATCACTTTAAAGACTAGAGGGGTGTGGAACAAAAGGGTTAAAGGTCACTGTATTAAAGTCACTAAATAACGGATTTTATATCTCCGTATAGGTATACAGATATATAATCTGTACATATATTTTTTTTATTTTTTCTTTGTGGTTGATGGACTACGAGAAAATGGCCAGCACTGGACATCAGCTTTTGATCACAGCAGTCAATGGGCAAGTCTTCCGCTAGAGTTTAGAACTCCGTGCATCAAAGCCTGCAGAGATCAGTTTTGTCTTGGCTGCCAACTACAGTATTATTTAGAGATTTACCAGCCATTTTCCAAACACAACCATGTGTCTCTGCACCCTTTACCCACATTCTTTTACACATGCAAGAAAGAAATAAGTATGCTTTGTGGTCTTGCGCTCTCAGTAGTACTTGTTCAGAAGGCCAAACATTCAAATAAAAATAGCACACACAGAACACGGACAATGAACCAACATACAAGACATTCAAAAGACTTTCCCAACGTCGTATCCTGGCCTGAAGTGCAAAATGGTCATACTCCATAGATGTAGGTACATTCGAGTCAACCGCGGTCTCTCCATAGGGAGAAAGGCTCCAAACTGCATCCAGGTGTTAGATTTTGTATATAAAACTGGGGATATAGTCAAATCTGAGCACAGGAAGAAGCTGTGTCCCCGATTCCCTCAGATAATGCATTTTGAGAAGCTCTGAGAGGTATTCCACTATCTTGCTGTCCTCTTGGGAGAGGCCAAGTAGCTGGTGTAGGAAGGCCACCCTTCTCCGTGCAATGGACTCTTCACTTTCTTTATCCTGAATGGGAAGATGCGCATGGTGGCAGAAAGTGAAGAGGAAAGCCTTGGAGCTGAGCTGGGTCAACATGCTTTGCACATGCATGTAGTAAGTGCTTCCCCGTCTAATCTGCGTGCGATGGTCAGCCAGCCGCTGTAAGAGTGCTCCCTTATAGACAGGGCAACGGAGAGTCTTGTTGTCTGCATCCAGGACACTGGCATAACGGCTGTAACGGTTCAGCGAGTGCAACATATTGGAACCGGACAGAGAGACCCCTCTGCAGTGTATAATAAAGAAGAAAATAACGTTAATAATAGTTAAAATGCTTCCAAATTAACCCCTTATGGACCCTTGACATGCCAGGACTGTCACACCTAGTCCAGCACTTAAAGACCAGTGACGGTCCTGGCACGTCACGGAATATCAGAGTCGCACGGTGTCTGAATGCCGCCCAGCAACACCGGAATATATTGGCAAAAAAAAATGTAGTAAATAAAAATGCCCCATGGCCTTTAACTGCATCGTTAAGTGATTAAAGGACCACTAACCTAAAAATCACTGGGGTTTATACATTTATACCTTGTATTTCATATGTGCATATGTAGAAACTATGCTTCCTGAGGCATAAATTCTAGTCATATAATGTTCTCTAGAAACAGTCGTCCCCTTTCCAGCACCTCTGACTCCTATTACCATCTTTCTAGGTGCCACAGAAGGGATAGTGTTACATTTGCATACCTGGGAACTCCCTCCTCTTATAGCACCTCGGAGAAGTCTCATGTGCTGCCAATCAGGGGGATGTAGATGATGCAATGCTATCTTAAAGGGGCAGGCATTAATTATCTTTTTGTCAAAGTGGGCAGTAAGTTGGAAGAACAGGGTGAGGAGATGAAGTGGGCGGGAAGTGGGAGGAACAGGGTGAGAAGGAGAAGAAGTGGGCAGAACAGGGTGAGAAGGAGAAGAAGTAGGCAGGAAGTGGGCAAAACAGGGTGGGAAGGAGGAGATGTGGGCAGGAAGTGGGAGGAACAGGATGGGAGGGAGGAGATGTGGGCAGGAAGTGGGAGGAAGGAGATGTGGGCAGGAAGTGGGAGGAACAGGATGGGAAGGAGGAGATGTGGGCAGGAAGTGGGAGGAACAGGATGGGAAGGAGGAGAGTGGGCGGGAAGAACAGGATGGAAAGGAGGTAGGGTTGCCACCTTTTCTTCAAAAAAAATACCGGCCATGGCATTCCCTCCACAGACTTAACATTGGACACAAGCCAATTCTTTACCGGCCTGCCGGTAAAATACTGGCTGGGTGGCAACCCTAAAAGGAGGAGAAGTGGGCAGTGTTTCATAGGAAACTCACAACCGGCAGAAAATCAGCCTCTGTCCCCGGAAATCCGATAATTAACTTTAAAAACCCCAAGCCTCCAGGGCAGATCCAGAGAGTTCTCAGGTATGTACATTTGTCTGCAAATAGGCAGAGAAAGTAACAACATTCTGAATAAATACACAGTAGGTACTAACTGCAATACATTAACTGAATTAGCTTGTCTCTGAATGTAAAATGGAACAAACTAAATTAACCAAGTTGTGTGTCTACAGGACAGCCTACAAAGCAGTGTTTAGGTAGGATTTTAAGGATCTGTAACAAAATACAGATGCTAAGTACAAAACACTTAAAACGATTTAGTACAATTTCATGTTAGGTGCTGGTGTTCCTTTAGTTAAAAAATAAATAAGTAAAAAATAATAAGCTAATGGAAACATGTACGATTAGACTGGCATAGAAATGACAACTGGGTCAGTTCTGACATCCCTAAAGTAACCGGAACAAATATGAGGAAGGATGAATATTTAATTGCAGCAGATGTTTATGATATACTGTGAACTATCACAAACCACCGTCATTCAAACTCTGTCTTAAAGGGATAGTAATACTTAAGTATTACTAATCCCTATAGCAAAGTACTACTTAAAAAAAAAAAAAAAAAAAAAAACGTATTGCCCCCAGTGTCATCTCTCAAACCTTTATGGTTTGAGAGATGAACGCTTCTAAAGTTGCCCTCTCCCTCCCCCTTCCCCGTAGTCAGCATTCTAGCTGACTGAAAGGAAGAGTCGTACAACTTTCAGGCGGCTCTCCAGCACAGCCGGATCGCGTTACTAAAAAAGAAAACTTTCACTGAAATGGTCTTCTACATATGCTTGGTTTGTGCTTGGCTTGCAAGCACACGTAGAAGACTATTTTAGTGAAAGTTTTTTTTTTTTTTTTTTTTTTTTTTAATTAACGCGATTGCGGCTCTGCAGAGCCGCCTGATGATCTCTGACCGGATTTACCTAAGTCAGCTAGAATGCTGACTTCGGGGAAGGGGGAGGGCAACTTTAGAAGCGTTCATCTCTCAAACCGTAAAGGTTTGAGAGATGACTCTGGGGGCAATACGTTTTTTTTTTTTTTGTTTTGTTTTTTTTAAGTAGTAGTTTGCTATAGGGATTCGTAATACTTAAGTATTACTATCCCTTTAACTCTGAGTGTCAGAGGTATCAAATGCATTGCGTAAGTTGGATACCTGTCTGGCACTGAAAGCGTTAAAGGGATAGTAATACCTAAAATGTAAAAAAATATATGTTGTAGGGTTTATCCCCCGAGTAAAACAAGAGTACTCCCACTGCTGAAAGATGTTTCATTCAAAAGTTATTAATTTTCAAAGTTGAATTTTTTAGGTGCAATATCACAGTGGCCTGAAATTGTACAGTGGCGCTGTTGCTACACGATCCTATGGACAGCTCTGGTCTCAGGACCATAAATCTCCATAGGATGGTGTAGCAACAGCGCCACTGTACAATTTCAGGCCACTGTGATATTGCACCTAAAAAATTCAACTTTGAAAATTAATAACTTTTGAATGAAACATCTTTCAGCAGTGGAAGGACTCTTGTTTTACTCAGGGGGATAAACCCTAAAACATATTTTTTTTTACATTTTAGGTATTACTATCCCTTTAAGGAAGAAATACATACAGTCAGGTTTATGTAAAGATGAATGTTCTGCCTATACTGCAATATAGATTCCAAACAATTCTACTCTAAATAAACCTGGCAGATTAGAAATAGATTCAAGCAAAAATAAACCTCTCTTTTTTTTCTGGGAAAAACAAAAAAACTGTACAATAGGTAAGCGACAAAGGCCTCAGTCTACTGATGTTGATAGGCTACTTTTAGGTTACAGTTCTTTCATATGTACAAGCATTGCTTGCTTCTCCTAGGAGAGACGGACAGTCCTAGGAAACGAACAGTGTCTATAAAACCCTCTTCATACTATATACAGATCCCCAAGAGAGAACTCATCTGCACACACAGACCCAAATTATAACAATTACATGGATAACTGGAATACAATTAGAGAAAATCATGAGCTGACAAGTCACTCCCCACTGACGTGCTGCTTAATTGCAGGGTTAAGAGAGGTCAGGATGTCAGTGCTTTGTTCTTGTTCTATGGACTTCTATAACAAAAAAAAAAATTAAATTAAATTTATAGTTCCATGAATTGAATGACAAATTGAGACTTAAAGGGATAGTAATACTTTGTTTTAGCTTTATTTTATTTTGTAGACATTAAAAAAAACATGAAGAATGATACAAGTCTTATCTCTCAAACCTTTATGGTTTAAGAGATATTCACAAGCAAAGTTTCCCCTCCTGCCCCTTTTACCTAGTGTAAGCCATCTCTTCTCAGATGTGGAATGCAGTCCATAGACCAGACAGATAACAGCAGGGGACAATCTTCCTCCTATGAGAACAATGAAAGCCCTGCCCCCTTGACAAGTTTTTCAGGTTTTTCCCTTATCTTAATTGAAGATTGTCCCTCTCTGCAGTCTACCTGGGCACCTCCCTTCTGATCTGGCTGAACAGGGTGGGGGATACTTTGCTTGTTAATATCTCTTAAACCATAAAGGTTTGAGAGATAAGACTTATATCGTTCTTCATGTTTTTTAATGCCTACAAAATAAAAGATAAAACGAAGTATTACTATCCCTTTAACTCATAAGATTTGTTCTGTTATCTGAAACTGAAATACATATGTAATGAGTTCTGCGATAAGCTCTGCTTGTGTAAATTGCCTTATTTTGAGAAAGTCTCCATGTAAGCTGGAGCGCTCTAGCCAGTGAAAGAGCTCCAGCTTACATGCAGAACTCCTCCATCATTGGAGGAGGCTGAAACACGACTACTTGTGGAGGGAACAGATGAAGATTGACAGGCTGTGGTATAGAACTGTAACTGCAGTCTGTCCTGAAGTAAGGCCCTGGCTCATTTTTTTTTTTTTTTTTTTTTTAAAGTGTAAATTTCACCATAGCATGTATTGTATAACAAAAACAAAACAATGATTACATGTTATCGCTATATGAAGATCACACTGAGGCAAACTTGTATAGGGGTAATAGTTCCCCTTTAAGGGCCAGAGGGGTGTTTATAAGGTTAGGATTACCATGTGCAGTGAGCAGAGACAGCCCTGTGGTCCTTCCATAAACTGTAATGTCTGCCTCTATGGATATGACATCCAGGACTGACTAAATAGGTTCCCTCTTGAACCAGGTGAAAATTTAATGAGGGTCATTAGGATTTTCTGGCCACAATAAAGTAAGAGTGGGATAATTATGAGGTGTTGTTACCTCTCCTTTAAAGGGATAGTAATGTTTTATTAACACAACAGCCCCGATTAATCTTAATAGTACGTGGGCTAGTTTGCTCTGTCCTATATAATAATTCGCTAGGAAGTTTGTCAGAAGCCGTCATGCTCAGTAGAGACTGCCCGAACGCAGAGAATGCTGGGAGTTCTGTGCTGGGAGCATTCTGCGCTTTCGGGCAGTCTCTACAGTGCACGACTGTGTCGGTGGCAGGACACAGAACAGGACCGGCCTCTTAACATCACCCCGACCTTGGCACATGTACACAGGCTTTTTACACAAGAGCAATTCATTTCAAAAGGATCCTCCTCCCTCCCCTTTCTCCTACATCACACTGCCTCGCTAAGGTGGTCAGATGGAGAGTAGCAAGGGACAATCTTCACTAAGCATAAGGAAAATCCTGCCCTCATTCCTCAAGGAAGTCAGCGTTTTCCTTATACTCTCTGTATGACGATTATCCCTCGCTTCGCACTGAACAGTCCCAGGACTGGATTGCATAACTGATGGGAAGCAGCTAGGTAGAAGTAGAAGGGGAGGGAGCCGGATACTTTAGAACTTAATTACTCTTACTACACAGATGTTCTTGTAACACAGCTCTAAACAGCACATATACTATAAAGATTAAATGGAGCGGATGTGTTTATAAAACATTACTATCCCTTTAATCACACTTATTAAGATTATTACTAGATGAAAAATCTTGGGTGTTGTCTGCAAAAATCACACACCTTCCCTATTAAGCATTACACACCTTTCCTATAATGGATCTCCAACTGTGTTTCACAGACCTAGCTCCAAGTGCATTGACTAGCAAAGGGGAACCTGCCAAACCAGGTTCTATTTCTCACAGCAGAGCAAAGCGGTCTTGAAACAACAGTAATACTCAAGTTCCTGTTTCCCTTAGAGGTTTAAGCAGCAGAGGAAACTAGTTTAAGAAGCACAATTATGACAAAAGCCAAGTGCACCACAGGAAACAAATGAGAATTTGCACGGATTTATGTGATTTTAACAACCTGAATGAAAGAGTGGGTCTCCAGTGCATTGCGTTGTACAGCATTGAAGGGGTTAAAAAACATTTAAACCCATGTGAGTTTGGGGATTCTTTATTTCCCTGTATGGTGTGCACTCCAGAGAGTAAAGGGATTGTAATGTCTAAATACAAGTATATCGCCGAGTCTTCTTTAGATTATAAGAAACACTTTGCGCTGTTTAAAAACTTACTTTTGCATCGTTCTAAAGTTATGAGGTGGACAAGGATCCCTGCCCGCCCCTTCTGGCCGCCTCCCACTGAATGGCTAGTGTGTCACACACCCAGACGGCTGCAGCGTGCAGAGAGGGACAAACTTCAGTAAGTACAAGGAAAATCCAGCCCCTTGATGAAGGAGGACAGGATTTCCCTTTGCTTAAAGGGGAACAATCACCCCGTGCGGTGCAAAAGGGACTGACAGCGCAGGCGCACAGACGTCACTGTGAAGAGACGTCCGTGCTTCCTGCTCCTGTAAAACGCCGATATCTGAAGAACCGGGTAAGATTTCTGGCGACTAACGCTACTAAGCAGCTAGTCGCCAGGTGAGCAGTAAGTGAACATTAAGTTATTGCGGGGTGAAAGTTCCCCTTTAATGAAATTTGTCCCTCGCCTCATCCGTCCAGACCTCAGAGAGCTGCAGCAGTGACGTAGGCAGAAGAGGTGGGCGGGGGATCCTTCCCCCCTTCATAACTTTAGAACGAGTCAGAAGTCTGAGTTTTTAAACAGCAGAAAGTGTTTTTATGATCTAAAAGAAGTGATTTATATTTACACATTACAATCCCTTTAAATGACACATTAAAATGGCAGTTATCATCACAGCTGTACTTGTATACAGCAACGTTTGTGGCTCAGAGCAACACACTTCCTGGATGTGTTCTGCTGAGCAGTGAAGCAGTTTTCCGACCCTTGAAAAGCTGTCAGGAGCCTTTTCTGAGCCACCATGAAGCCTGGGACTTTCTACCAAGTATTCTTCAATTGGTGAATACTTGGTAAAACATGATAATGCCGTTAAAACGTGGCTTTAATCACCATTATACAAGTCAAAAGAATTTCAGGCTTGAAGTTCAGTCTATTCTTGAGGGATAAACAAGCCACAGTCATATCATATTTCCCACTTTGTTCCATGGAAGTTCTGCGGTGGCTTACAAAGTCACCCCAGCTTTAAACTGGCAGGTCTACTCTCAGTGAAGAAGATCTGTAGTTAGGACACAATCCCGTGGTAGCTACTATTTTAAAACAGGATTTCTTTTTATAGTTACTCATGATGCAGTTTGTCTCAGAATTGCTCAACTCTTGCATTATTATACATAATACTTTACCTTTGAAGTCCAATCAGTTTCCACTTCTGAAAATCTACTATATGCAGTGGTGAAGTCACCCATGTCTTTACTGGTTTGCAATCATGTCCATAATTAGGAACAAATATAGACAGAGCAGTCACAAGCCTTTTCACAAAAGCTTCCTCTTCTCCTAACACTATGAGCGTTCTCCCACTCAAGAGAGAGTATATGGCAGGATGGGAAAAAGGGTACTGTCTAATGAACATCAGTGCATTTTGGCCAGCTTTCCTTTTGTGTCTTTCAGAAAGGCCGCTAAAACGGGCTGGTGATGGAGTCCTATCAGAACAAGTAGAGGTGCTGCTTCTAAAGCTTGTAGAGTCCGAATGCTCCTCAAGATTAATCCATCCAGAGTCCCCACTGCCCAATAAATAACTTGCTTCAGGCTCAGGAACAGTAAGCCCAGGAAGCACCATTTTGTTTGAGCTGTTCTCTACTCCCTCCTCTGTAAATTGCACTTGAAAAGTCTGATCTGTAGGCCTGAACGATTGTGGTGGAACATCAACTACAGGTTCATCCTCAGTGGGTTCTGCAGTAAGGTCACCACCCTGTTCAAAGAGACTAGAACTATCGGCCCCAATGCAACAGGCCGGGTCTACTGGCAAATCATTAACAGAGGTCTCACTGTTCCTCAGCAAGATTTCCTTATTAGTGTTACTACTACTCTCCTGCTCTATATCCACCTCATCTGTATAGCTTTCTTCTTCATTAATGGCAATTGGGTATGTAGGTCTAAAATCCTCAGGTATTACTGTTTCTGAAGGACATGTGCTAAGAACTTCAATGCTGTCCTCACTAATAGTTCTCCTGCTAGCTGCCTTCTTCCTGTGTATCTGTGGGCTAGGATGAAGTCTCAGGCATGGTTGGCTCTCAGAGTGTGTGAGCAATGAAGCACACTTCTCGGTTCTCAAGACTTCAATGCTTTCACCACTGCTGACACTACCTTTCATGTCCACATCAAGAAAGTCAGAGCTATCTGGATTGTCAGAGACACAAAGTGCCCCTGTCTCTTGAATGCAGTCTTCATTAAACAATTCCTGTTCAATTTTAATACGGACGGACTCCACACTTGACTTGTACGATTCCAAACTTGCTGAGGGCTTAAGGCTTTCAGGCTCTTCCAAAGACTTGGGACTATGCAAACTCTGAGTAACTGCCAAGTTATCAGTATAATGCATGGCAGGAACATGTGCATACCAAGTTGAAATATCTTCAAACAAGAAATTTGAAATCCTCTGCCTCTCTAAAAGCGATTTGTCTAGATTACTCATAAGGAGATAGCTAACATCTCCCCTATATCTTTTTTCTATGCTTGTAAGCAGGTCTAAAGTTTGATTGAAAAAATAGATATCAACAAGTTCCTCTAATGTTTTCATTTTTTTATCAAAACACTTGTTTGACTTTGCCTTTATAAATTTGGGAGTGTAAGAGGCTCTAAGAGAGTAGGTATTTGTATCCTCTGCTGGAAAGCTCTCCTCGGGGTCAGAAGAAGCTGACGGTTGCTCCAACTCACTAGTAACTGTCTCCTCTTGTAAGATTTCTGGCTCATATGGCTGAAAAAAATCCCCTTGCATCTTCCTGTATGGATAGGACTGAATTTGCTTCAATAAATCCCGGTGCTCAATAATGGATTTCTCAACATTCGCAAGTTCATTGGCTTTTTCTATGGTCTGTGTTGTATAAAACCCCTTGTCGTCATTCTTCATTTGTTCCTCCATCTGTGACTGCAGCACAGTCCTAGTGTAATCCAAGTCTTTAAGTTTCTTTTCCAGTTCATTGGCGAACGCTTTTCGGTTTCCCGTCTTCAGACATTCTGAGGCCTTTGAGAAGTCCCCAGAGAGCTCCAAGAACTGCTGCATGATCTTTTCTTCATCTGTGGAAATATAAGCTATACAGAATGGCCGAACAAAGCCCCTCGCCTCCAAGTCATACAAGGTCAGGTGGTGGACATATGCAAATGCCCCCTCCTTAGAGTCCCCAAGAACCACCTTAGAATCCTCCACAAAATTTAGCTTGGGGTAAGATGATCCCGGAGGATGCCCAACAAATGATGCCTGGTAATCCACTGACATGATGCGTAGAGAAAAATAGTTAAGGTCAAATGTGCCACGTACTCTCTGGTCATCGGGGATGGTCAGCAAGGGCTGGGGCCCGACCTGCTCAGAGAACTCAGAGATAAGGATAAAATCCCTGCTAAATTTGGCCCCTGACAGCCTGGACCAGGGGCTACTGTCTGTATGGGAGAAGGGGAAGAGAGGTACCGAGTATTCCTCTGGCAGCCCAGGGGAGCCCTGCAGCGGATCCTCACTCTCCTCCTCCATGGTGAACTGCATCAGGTCCGGAGATCCAATCATTCTCCTAGCCGGGAGGGGTGCCGGCGTTATGTGCCCGGACACCTTGCGTTAATCAATCTCTACACAAACACCTCACAGGGAGGAAGCCATCTTGGAAGGCGGGACACGTGATCTACTCTTGACGTCACCGTTCTGAAACCAGGAACCAAATTACGGGGTAATCTACACCCGGAAAAGAAGGCGACCGAGTCATCAAAGCGATGAGGACCGGAGAATGGTTCACGGCCAGAGCAAATCAAACGGGACAGCGTGTGGAGCCAGAACATCGCAGCGCTGCATAATGGGAATTGTAGTCTTCTCGAGCAAGTCACCTGACCACTAGTTTTGCGACACCAGGAGGAGACGTAGTACGGACAGCGCGGAGGGTCAGAGTTTAGAGAGGAGAAGTGCAGGAATCAGCGCGGGAAAGGCATACGAGACACGAATCAATCGGTTCCTCCCATAACAGTCCTTATTATGGGTGAGATGGGCACAGGCCGGCGGGCACTGTGGTTCTTTCTGTGAGGAGGTGAATGATAAGTATGTGCATACCTGGGAACTATCAGGGTTTTTAACCAAATTCTCAGGGTGAGAGAGTTCTATGTCAGCTACTTTATGATTTACCCCAATTAAAAGTTCCCTTTGTCTCTGAATTGGTATTAGCTGTACCAGAAAGACATGGAGAGCTGTCCTGCTTGTCTTGTTTGTGATTAGACAGGGAGCTCTCTAAACTGTAGTATGTTAAAGGTCCCTTGCACAGCAACTGGAGCCCCCTGTGTTAGAGCAAGCAGGTAC
Source organism: Rhinophrynus dorsalis (assembly GCA_037306005.1). Taxonomy (NCBI): domain Eukaryota; kingdom Metazoa; phylum Chordata; class Amphibia; order Anura; family Rhinophrynidae; genus Rhinophrynus; species Rhinophrynus dorsalis. The sequence continues at coordinate 23,414,323 of CM074725.1, read as the reverse complement.
ATATTGCATAAAATGTACATGATAGGAAGCTTTAAGGGTTAATATTTCAGACATCTCAGGGTCAGCTCATCTTGAAAGTTCCCAGGTATGAGTATGTGTAACCCAGTGTTGGGCAATCTAAATCTTTGCATTGTTAGGGATGATGGGAGCTGTAGTCCTCTACAGGCGAAGGGGCTAAAGGTAACACACAACCCTATGACCCTTTGAGTTCAAGAGGGGTGTGCAGTGCATAGGAATAAGTTACACATCTCTCAGACACTCAAAGGGTTAAGTCATAGGCTTATAAAAACACTCACCTGCAGGTTGCTCTGATTCTTGTACATTCCTGCACAGTGACAGATTAATATTTGTTCCCAATTAAAAGGGCCATTTTACATACCTCCCAACATTTCAAGTTGCCAAAGAAGACATTTGTTTTAGGTGGTGTTGCTGGGGCATGGCTGGTGAATGGGACAATGACGAGACTTTTGAGGTTATTTCAAGACCTTTGACGGCTCTTTATGTAACTAAATAAATTATTTAGAGCAGTGGTTCTCAACTCCTGTTCTCACGACTCACTAACAGGCCAGGATTTAGGGATTTCTCTGCTAGAACACAGGTGTGGTGATCAGAGGCTCATTCACATTGATTAACTCATCTGTGTTCTAACAAGGAAATCCTCAAATCCTGGCCTGTTAGTGGGTCCTGAGGACAGGAGTTGAGAACCATTGATTTAGAGCAAGATCAACATATTTAACACTAATTTATAAACCTATACTGAACTATATATTGCATCATATTCATGCTGAATTTCTGTGTACTTTAGGGATGAGAACATGTGGCTCTCCAGCAGTTTTTACACAAGTAAAATTGTTGCAATTCTTAAGCAAACTAGCATCACCACAAGAGACAACTAAAATTCCCATTGATTGAAATGGGACTGTTAACCTCTTGGATGCTAAAAGGTCTCCTGGACATACAAAAATGACTGGAGAACTCTCCAGTGTTTGTGTCAAAAAAGATTAATTTCAGTCAGTGGTATTTTGGGAAATTTGTATTTGTTCCCTATGGTGAACGTTGTTTATTCCAGAACTGCACAGCGTTTACTTGGTACATCGGTTTCTCATACCCTCCAGCAGTGAATGAGTGGGAAAAAAACATACACTCATCCTGCTGCCCAGTATTACACACACGTATGTCTTGCATTTTATAATATATCTTTGCTAAGGCTGTATACTGTAAAGTCCTTATTTAGAATGTGGAACATTTCTGAACAAGGATTAGGTAACACTGAACCTCCATTTCTTGTACTACAGTTTCTATCATCTTCAGCCACCCATTGGATGATGTGAGACGTAGTACTGCGTCATCTGGGCAGCTGCAGGTTATCAGCCTTTGTTTGGCCAGGTTGCAATTGACAAATTGTCAGAGGTTAGCACTTTTCAGAAAAGACCTGTGATTTGATACTACTCTCTGCTAAGACAAAGCAGTGAGCCTTCTGATTGATGTTTCACTCGCCCTGTTGTAGGAGCACCCCAAAAAAGAATAGGTATATCTTGTGATGAGCGGTTTCACTGGCTGTGCAACTGATCTGAATGGCCCACTGCCATCAGCCATTCAGAGTACTGGATGCAGCTGCTGGCAGATTGGAGGGTGTACTGGCTGATCACAGAAGTAACAGACAAAAAATAAGTATAATGTTTTTGTGTAGCCCCTTATTATATATCACAGTATTGTCACAGGCTATCTTCAAAACCAAGAGATCCGTGCAGTGCTTCATTACCATCAATAGTAATAATACTATCAAAAAAGCCCCAGTAAAGTTGTCAATGATCAAAGTCATCCATAGAGGATAATAGAAACAGATCTGCCCTAAAATATAAGGAAATGGAAGTACTGTACCCACAAAATGCAAGACTGAGTTGTAAAAACATTTCAATGGGAGCATTTTTCAGAATTGGGGTACCCTTGTTTTTCTCAGTAGGAAAATCCCTACAATATATGTATATTTTCCATATTATGTGATGTTTTCTCTTTAATTTTCTTTTAATTTGTGCCAGTATGCAATGTAGGGATAGTCTATTGTCAGACCTCCTGCTGTTGGGGACTCCTGTTCGCTGGCTGGGGATGACAATCGACTATCCCTGATTTAATGTGTTTACTAGGATGGTGAAGGCAGATGATTAATCCTGAAGACCTGCACTTTAGATACCTTGGCTTTCTGACTGTTGGGGGGGTCTACAACTGCTGATGTTGACTTGGAGATGGTGGGAGTTGTAGTACCCAACAGCTGGATAACCAAAGTTTGTCTATTCCCAATATACATCCCATATAATAATTAGCTGGGATGTTTGTCAGAAGCCGTCATGTGCAGTAGAGACTGTTCATGTTCAGGAAGTCTCTACTGCACATGATTGCATCGCGTGAGTGAGGCGATGCAAGACTGCATCGCGTGGAGCGGTGAGGTAGCGGTCTCTTAACCCTTTCAGTGTATACCCCTCTGGCACTCAAAGGGTTAACATTACCCAGACCTTGGCCCGAGTACACGGGCTTTTACACTAGTATATAAATAGTTAATCTTTGCATACAGTTTTCCTTTTGATAAATTAACCATGCAATAATTTTTCCCCCCTTTCAACTTAAAGGTGTCCTATCGAATCACGAGCAAGTCTAACAGATAAAGTGGTCTCTAGAGAGAAATAACCACAGGTGAAGTGGACATGCCTCTTATAGGCACTGCAGTTGTCTGTCTCCCTCGGTGATGATTATTCAGACCAGTCTTCTAGCTGTCAGCAGGCTCAGGTTAGCGACCAAGTCTGCATTTCATTTCTGCACTCGAGCGGCTGCTGAAATGACTTCAAGAGTCCAGATCAAGAAGGTTCTTTGCGTGGCGGAGAAAAACGATGCTGCCAAAGGGATTGCAGATCTCATGTCCAACAGCAGGATGAGGAGGGTGAGATGGTTACTAGTTACTTCTTCTCTTATCAGACACTGGGCTGGATTCCATTGCAGGTGATAAGGATCCAGATTTCCCTATTGTCTTCAGAGGTCTCTGTGAGATAAAATCATTGTTATCATTTATCACTTGCAATGGAAGTGATGTGTGTGTGTGCGTGCGTGCGTGCGTGCGTGTGTGTGTGTGTGTGTGCGCGCGCGCGCGCGCGCCGTGTGTATGTATATTTAGGAAGCCTGATTGTAAGACATTAGGGTTATACCCTAAAACTATTTGCTAGCAAAGTGATCACCTACAGCCTTGTTTACAACATTTTATTATGTTTTGTATCCCGCAGTACTTTGAAGCTGATGTACTAAGAAGGACTGGAGAAATTCTTTAGCAAATTATATACACTGTATGGGGCAAATACCCCATTTATATCCATGGAAAATCTTGTATTTAACCCCTCGAATTCTAGAGAAGTCTCCAACACGTTTTGAATCCCCATTTAAATCAATGGGAATTTGAGGATTATTTTGCACCTGGTTTGCTCCAAAATTGCTCCAGATCGTCCTAGTAACTCAGCCTCACTTTCTCATCAACATTTATTTATTCAATAGTCAGTTACAATTAATGTTCTATTTCTACATCCTGTTTTTCACATGTATAGTTGGGCTTTGCAATGCATTGGATGCCTCTCTGGCACTCAAAGGGTTAAACCCCCCCCCCCCCCCCCCCCCCCCCCACAGCTTTCCAGTATATCTGTTAGTGATCAATCTAAAATACAAACTCAGGAAGCATTCAGGATGTCCTTGCATGCCAGTGGAATGCATGCAAATTCATTAACCCTTTGAGTGCCAGAGTGGTACGGAATGCATTACAAAGCAATGCATTCCGTACCACTCTGGCACTCAAAGGGTTAACGTTTAATACACTTAATTTACGTCCAGTAGCTTATGGTCTATAGATGTCTTTTCCAGTGTTAAAGGGATAGTAATGTTTCACAAAAACAGCAGCTCCAATTAATCATCATAGTATTTGGGCCATGGAGAGTGTTATTTCAATACTGTCAGAGTTGTGGTTCAAGAGTAACTGAATGATAAAGTATCCCCCTCCCGCCCCTTTTACCTCGTGTAAGCCGCCTCCCCTCAGATGTGGTATCTAGTCTCTTGACAAGACAGGTCACAGCAAGGAACAATCTTCTTACTGTGAGAACAATGAAAACCATCCCCCCCTTTGACAGGTTTTTCAGTTTTTCCACTTATGCTAATTGAAGATTATCCCTCTCTGCAATCCACCTGGACACCACCTTGCTGCTCTGAGCTGAGCAGTGTTACATCAGTGAAAGGGGCGAGAGGAGGATAATTTATCATTCAATTACTCTTGAACTACACCTCTGAGAGTATTGAAATAACACTCTCCATGGCCCAAATACTATGAAGATTAATTGGAGCTGCTTTTATTGTAAAACATTATATATCCCTTTAATGTTTGGTAATATGTATAACTGCATTTGAAAGCACCATTTAAAACAATTTTTTTGTACCCTATAGTGCTGGTATACGCCAGAGTTATTCCACTTTTCTGTGTGCACGTATTCCTTTGATTCATCCTGTCTGAAATGACATAGACTACTGGTTCATGCAATAAGTGCATTGTAACATGATTGGACCAGGGTAAAGGTTACAGAGGCAGCCCAACAATTTGTGGGCCCTCCTAAAACAATCTGAACTTTGATGTTGCGAGCAATACAACTTGTGTATCATTTGAATATTTGTTGAGCAAGCTGTTGGTGACAAAGCAGGCAGACTTTTTTGAAGGATTATTTGTAGTTTACTGTGTAGCAGTAATATGATCCCTTTATTTTGTCTTACTTCTTTAAATGCTGTTTTTATTTACAGAGAGAAGGCTTTTCCAAGTTCAACAAGATTTACGAATATGAATATCACTTATTTGGGAAGGTAATTGAGGGTAATGGAGAGTGAGGGAGCCACTCTGACAGGAATGCATTGTGGTATCGGTTTGAATGATTGGAGCCGTATGCAGAAAAGGATGGACAAGGGATTTTTGTGCAAACCAATTGCACCTAGGGAGGGAGAAATAGTGGTTTTAACCTTTTGTGTGCTAGAGATGCCAGACCTCTCTAACATTGAATGAGTTAAAGGGATAGTAATACTTAAAATGTAAAAAAAAATATGTTGTAGGGTTTATCCCCCTGAGTAAAACAAGAGTACTCCCACTGCTGAAAGATGTTTCATTCAAAAGTTATTAATTGTCAAATTTCAATTTTTTAGGTGCAATATCACAGTGGCCTGAAATTGTACAGTGGCGCTGTTGCTACACCATCCTATAGACAGCTCTGGTCCCGGGACCATAAATCTCCATAGGATGGTGTAGCAACAGCGCCACTGTACAATTTCAGGCCACTGTGATATTGCACCTAAAAAATTCAACTTTGAAAATTAATAACTTTTGAATGAAACGCCTTTCAGCAGTGGGAGTACTCTTGTTTTACTCAGGGGGATAAACCCTACAACGTAATTTTTTTTTTTTTTTTTTTTTTTTTTTTTACATTTTAAGTATTACTTATCCCTTTAAAAGCCCCATTTTAAATTGTTATAAAATAAATGCCCCATTTCAATTCATTGGGAATTTGGGGAATGATTAATTGTCCGTCTTATGAAGCTGGTATGTATGAGTGAAAATTAATTTTCCTTTTATTTCTGAATATGTCTCTGCGTTTATCTTAAAGGGATAGTAATGTTTCAAAATAAAAGCAGCTCCAATTAATCTTCATAGTATTTGGGCCATGGAGAGTGTTATTTCAATACTGTCAGAGTTGTAGTTCAAGTGTAATTGAATGATAAAATATCCCCCTCCCACCCCTTTTACTGATGTAACACTGTTCACCTCAGAGCAGTAAGACTGTCCAGATGGATCACAGAGAGGGACAATGTTCAGTGATCATAAGGGGGAAAAAAACTGTCAAGGGGGGCAAGGTTTACATTATGTTCAAAGTAAGAAGATTGTCCCGTGCTGTGACTTGTCCTGTCAAGAGACCAGATTCCACATCTGAGGGGAGGTGTCTTACACTAGGTAAAATTGGTGGGAGGGGGATACTTTATCATTCAATTACTCTTTAACTACAACTCTGACAGAACTGAAATAACACTCTCCATGGCCCAAATACTATGATGATTAATTGGAGCTGATTTTATTGTGAAACATTACTATCCCTTTAACTCCTTGGGGTCTAGAGGGATGTGCATACCCCTGTGGGTCCTCAAGGGGTTAACTTATTGCATGATTTTTTTATTTTTTTTTTTCCTTCCCTCTTCTAGTTGCTGTGATGAATCTTATCACATGTTTTTTGCAGGATGTTACCGTGGTGATGACCTCTGTGTCTGGACATTTGTTGGCACTCGAATTCCTGGACCATATGAAAAAATGGTGGGTGTAGAGCGTGCCGCCGGGGACAGCTGACGTTTATCCATGAAATGCTTTTTTGTTGTAAAATATAGACGCACTTAAACCCCCAGCCTTGATCTATAGGACATTTCTCTGGTTTTCTTAGTTATGTGGTTTTATGAACAAAACCAAGGCAGCTTTACTTCTGGAACATATTTCATTCAAAATGTATTACAACTCAATCTTGTGTTTGTTTTGTTTTTTTACATTAAACTGCCATTTTATATTATGGTCATTAGGTGGAGCTGTTCCCATCTCTTACTGTTGATAGGATAGCTACAGTCTAAGAATCAAGTTCTTATAGAATACATTATAAAGACACATTTGCCTTTAGAACACTAGTTTGAGTTGTAATAACTTGCATTAAGTTTCCCAAGGAAAAAAGCTCTTTATTACATATATTTTTCCTTAATAAATATACTCCTTTAACTCTCTTCTTGCAAGAGTTTACTGCAGTGATTTGTTTCACAGTGACGCTCTGGTGTTAGTCTTTGCGTTTAATTTGTCATAGTCCCAATTCATGGTAATCATTGGGCACCCCAAGTCTTTCTGATAATGACGATGAATTAGGAAATATATAACTTGGAAACATTATAAGCTTTATCAGTCTGGATTCTTTCACTATCGTTAAAGTGGAACTCTCACTTTTTTATGTTTACATTTTTATTAGAGAGAACATAATACATTACACTTTTTAACGAATAGGTGATTTTGCAAGAGCTTTTAAAAGCACCTGCCGTGTATGTTAGCTATTTATTATTTCAGACAATAGTTTGTGATGTATAGCTATTTACTCGTTAGAATAGGCATATGAGCTAATACTTCATTGTAGGAAGTGGTAATCGGGATGGGGAGCAGTACTGCACTTCCTGACAGATTTGTTCTGGCTGACAAATATGGCTAAATAGATCATAAGTGATTGTTTTAAATATAAAATGACTATTGGTACATTCAGTATCCCCATATTGTTACAAAGTGACAACTCTGCTTTACCCCTTTAAAGGGATAGTAATACTTAAGTTTTACTAATCCCTATATTAAAGTCCTATTAAAAATAAGTGTATTGCCCCCAGTGTCATCTCTCAAACCTTTATGGTTTGAGACATAATCGTTCCTAAAGTTGCCCTCCCTCTTCCCCATAGTCGGCCTTCTAGCTGACTGAAGGGAAGCCAGTCGTATGAATTTCAGGCGGCTCTGCAGCACAGTCATGATCGCGTTATTAAAAAATAAATCTCACTGAAATGGTCTTCTACGTGTGCTTGGTTGCAAGCACACATAGAAGACCGTTTTAGTGAATTTTTTTTTAATTATTATTATTAACGCGATCGCGGCTCTGCTGCAGAGCCGCCTGACGATCGTAAGACCGGATTTCCCTTCAGTCAGCTACAATGCTGATTTCGGGGAAGGGGGAGGGAGTGGGCAACTTTAGGAGCGATATTGTCTAAAACCATAAAGGTTTGAGAGATGACACTGGGGGCAATACATTTATTTTTAATAGGACTTTAATATAGGGATTAGTAATACTTAAGTAATACTATACCTTTAAGAACCAGAGGGGAATGCAACAAATTGCACACCCCTTTGGTTCTGAAATGATTAAACAATTTCCTTCTTTCCCAATTACAGGAACAGCTGCAACCCAGTGTCTCTGTTTGATGCCGAGGTTCAGAAGTACTGTCCTGATGACTTTGTGAACATCAAGGTAAGTAACTTTGCAGTAAAATCAGACTGTTTTAGTTACAGTAAGTTCTAGAGTGTGCTGTTTATATATATATATATATATATATATATATATATATATATATATAATAATTTCCACTATGGTGTCCCACACAGACACCACTGCTCGTGGGAACTTGTCATTTTGGTATGACGCTTAATTGAAAACTTACTACAGTTCACACTGTTGCAATGAGGTGGGGATGTTAGTATTACTTTCTATGGAAAGAAGCCACCCAAAGCTTAGGTCTCCATAGAATGCAATGGAAAGGCACATGTGGAAACTTGGGGGTGATGTTTATAGGAGTGGCATTTAACCCTTTTGAGTGCCAGAGATGTATTATGTTGAATACCTTTCAGGCACTCAAAGGGTTAAAAGAAAGGACAGTTTGTGCTTTATTAACTTATCAATGACACATCTCCTAAGAAAGGTAATCTTTTTAATTTGTCTTGTAACCCTTTATGGATCAGAGTAGTGTGCAGTGCATTGCTTCACAATGGTTTACACCCCCCCACACACACACTGTTTTTTAAAGGGTTAAGCTTGGCAGTGGGTCCATGTCAGGGATCGCTACTGACCCTCGGCTGAGCCTGGTTGGCTTTGCTTTACAAGCAGAACTTCATTGGCACAGTAGAGCCAGTCAGGCTCGGCCATGTACCAGGAGTGTCAGGAGTGATTCTTGACTCTGACTTCTTAACCAAGCTCAAAAAATTGGCATGGGTTTGTCAATCTTTGTACTTCTAGCTGTTGGAACCTACAACTCCCATCATCCCCAGGCTGGAGGCAAAAGAGAGTTGTAGTCCCTAACAGCTAGAAGTTTGACAGTTAACTACTGCTGGAATAGGTCTTGATGAGCCACTTCCCCTAGTTAGTTTGCAGCATTCTGAGATGTCTTGGAGATAAAAAAATACATTTGAAGGGAACCGTATTAATTAGCACAATGCACTGCAAAGCAATGCACTACACACCCTTTTAACTCTTAAAGGGATAGTCAACCTCCTTTTAGACATCCTATATAATAATTCACTAGGATGTTTGTCAGAAGCTGTCATGAGCAGTAGACACTGCCCGAACGCACGGTATGCTGGGAGGTGTAGGACTGTTGGGAGCAAGGAATGCTGGGAGCACGGAATGCTGGGAGTTCTGTGCTGGGAGCATTCTGTGCTTTCAGGCAGTCTCTACAGTGCATGACTGCGTCCGCGGTAGGAAGCAGAGCAGGACTGGCCTCTTAACCCTTTGAGTGCCATAGGGGTATGCAATGCATTGCGTGCCCATCTGGCACTCAAAGGGTAAACGTCACCCGGATCTTGGCCCGTGTACACGGGCTTTTACACTAGTTTATATATATAATGCACTTGCAAACTGTGTAAAGTAAAATGGCCTGTACTTTTTATTTTATTGTTATTATATTATTTTCATCTTCAACGAAGTTTTATGTCCCTGACAATGAGCTCCCTTGATCTGTGTTTAACGATAGCTTTCAGTCTTTGACTGAAAGCAGGGATAGTGATACAAAGTAACTAACCCTGCAGCACTGAGTGCTCTGTATGCTGTATAGGCAAGGCTGTGTATTTTGTGTATATTGGTCTACTCTTTCTGCTTTTTCACTCCCTGTCCAAAAGTTCCCTCTAAACAAATCTAGAAAGCTCTCTGTCAGCGGTATAAAACTATGGGTAATATGACTTTGAATTTTATACAGTTAGAGAATATGTAAAGGAAAAAAAGGATATTGACTGCCACTTCGAAGATTTAAAAACAAATTGGGAATGTGCTAACATTGTCCGGTATATGTAAAGGTTCCCCTCTCTCGAAGCATGAAATTATTTGTGCTGCTTTCCTGGAGGTTCTTTATTCTTGCTTGGTCAATGATCTAGTCCAGAGCGTAGTACACATGGAGCAGAAAAATGATCTGAATTATTCAATGTTTTAAGACAATGTGACCACACGTTCTACCAGCATTCTCAGGGTGCTACATGATTTAGTGCTAGTAGTAAGAACTATCAGCATTCTCAGGGTGCTACATGATTTAGTGCTAGTAGTAAGAACTACCAGCATTCTCAGGGTGCTACATGATTTAGTGCTATTAATAAGAACTACCGGCATTCTCAGGATGCTATGTGATTTAGTGCTAGTAGTAAGAGCTACCAGCATTCTCAGGGTGCTACATGATTTAGTGCTAGTAATAAGAACTACCGGCATTCTCAGGGTGCTACATGATTTAGTGCTAGTAGTAAGAGCTACCGGCATTCTCAGGGTGCTACATGATTTAGTGCTAGTAATAAGAGCTACCGGCATTCTCAGGGTGCTACATGATTTAGTGCTAGTAATAAGAGCTACCGGCATTCTCAGGGTGCTACATGATTTAGTGCTAGTAATAAGAACTACCGGCATTCTCAGGGCGCTACATGATTTAGTGCTAGTAGTAAGAACTACCGGCATTCTCAGGTCGCTACATGATTTAGTGCTAGTAGTAAGAACTACCGGCATTCTCAGGGCGCTACATGATTTAGTGCTAGTAGTAAGAACTACCGGCATTCTCAGGACGCTACGTGATTTAGTGCTAGTAGTAAGAACTACCGGCATTCTCAGGGTGCTACATGATTTAGTGCTGGTAATAAGAACTACCAGCATTCTCAGGGTGCTAGTAATAAGAACTACCAGCATTCTCAGGGTGCTACGTGATTTAGTGCTAGTAATAAGAACTACCGGCATTCTCAGGGTGCTACATGATTTAGTGCTAGTAATAAGAACTACCGGCATTCTCAGGGTGCTACATGATTTAGTGCTAGTAGTAAGAACTACCAGCATTCTCAGGGCGCTACATGATTTAGTGCTAGTAATAAGAACTACCGGCATTCTCAGGGCGCTACATGATTTAGTGCTAGTAGTAAGAACTACCGGCATTCTCAGGGCGCTACATGATTTAGTGCTAGTAGTAAGAACTACCGGCATTCTCAGGGCGCTACATGATTTAGTGCTAGTAGTAAGAACTACCGGCATTCTCAGGGCGCTACATGATTTAGTGCTAGTAGTAAGAACTACCGGCATTCTCGGGGCGCTACATGATTTAGTGCTAGTAATAAGAACTACCGGCATTCTCAGGGCGCTACATGATTTAGTGCTAGTAATAAGAACTACCGGCATTCTCAGGGCGCTACATGATTTAGTGCTAGTAATAAGAACTACCGGCATTCTCAGGGCGCTAAATGATTTAGTGCTAGTAGTAAGAACTACCAGCATTCTCAGGGCGCTACATGATTTAGTGCTAGTAATAAGAACTACCAGCATTCTCAGGGCGCTACATGATTTAGTGCTAGTAATAAGAACTACCGGCATTCTCAGGGCGCTACATGATTTAGTGCTAGTAATAAGAACTACCGGCATTCTCAGGGCGCTGAATGATTTAGTGCTAGTAGTAAGAACTACCAGCATTCTCAGGGCGCTACATGATTTAGTGCTAGTAATAAGAACTACCAGCATTCTCAGGGTGCTACATGATTTAGTGCTAGTAGTAAGAACTACCAGCATTCTCAGGGTGCTAAATGATTTAGTGCTAGTAGTAAGAACTATCAGCATTCTCAGGGTGCTACATGATTTAGTGCTAGTAATAAGAACTACCGGCATTCTCAGGGTGCTACGTGATTTAGTGCTAGTAGTAAGAACTACCAGCATTCTCAGGGTGCTACATGATTTACTGCTGGTAATAATCACCGCAAACTGCCAAACTCTGATTTCAGAGGACCCTGGAACGTGAAGTACGGCAGTGCCAGGCTCTTGTAATCTGGACCGATTGTGACAGAGAGGGAGAGAACATCGGTTTTGAGATCATCCATGTCTGCAAAACAGGTATGTAGCCACATGTTCTATGTGTGTGTTTCATCTTTCTCTTACGGCCTATTGAAGGACACTAGTAAAGCTCCTCATGAGGAGACGTGGCACTCAGTGGGTTAAATGTAAAAATTCTTATGACTTCTCCCATTCTCTTCCTCCAACTCCTCGCCCAGCAGCTCCACTTGCAGTTCATTGGACGTATCCATCTTTATCTGTGTGAATGTACTTGTGTCTCTGATGCTTCACACCCACTCTTTAGGCTAATGACCAACTATAGTAATTTGGGATGATGGATGGGTTTGCCCAAATCAATAAAGCTATGGTGTTTGATTTGACATCTTTGGTGCATTGGTCATACTCCTCCTCCACCCCTTACATTCTTTTATTTGGAACCAGCCTAAAGATTAAGCGTATGGTGTCCTCACAGTATCTCCCATAAACTGAGTAACGATTTATGCACCTATAGCATTTACAGGAGGGGTCCGTGTTGCACCTATCAGAAGAAAGGGGAATAAATAAATTGGCATTGAAGGATGGGAACATACTTTGGTACAGGGATATTAAAAGTCCCCAAGATATCCACTGTACCAGTGATGTTATATGCTAATTAAGCCCCTTCAGTGATGTAATATGCTAATGAAGGTTTGAGTGACGTGTCAATGCTAATACAGCTCTGTGCTGCACCAGGACACTTTTACTTTTCCTGAAATGACTGTGACTATCTCCTAAACTGTGCATTTGCTGGTCTTTTGGGTAACATGACAAATAGGCAGTTTTTAGGGTTGCACCGATACCGATAATAGTACTCGAGCAAATGTGGCCGATGCCAGCACCGATACTCTTTGTCAGGGTCGGTGCTGCAGAGAGGGAGCCCGGGGAGCTGCTCACAATGCTCCCCAGTCACCTCTCTCCCTCCTGCAGGGTTGGAGCGTTGCCGCAGGTTACCATGCCAACGCTTCGACACTGACCTCTGCCGGGGCTCGCGAGAGAACAGCGAGCACCCGGCAGAGGAGGGTAAGGCAGGCAAAGGGGGATCAATAGAGGCAAGATGGGGCATCAAGAGCGGGTGAAGAAAGGCAGAGAGGGGGGACAAGAGGGAGAAAAAGAGGCAAAAGGGACTAAGGGAGGAAAAAAAAAAAAAGAGCCAAAAGGAGGAAGGATCGGGAGACAAAAGGAGGGGGCCAAAAAGAGGCAAAAGGAGGGGGGGGATCAGGAGACAAAAGGAGGGGGTCCAAGAAGAGACAAAAGGAGGGGGGGGGTCAGGAGACAAAAGGAAGGGGGGATCAGGAGACCAAAGGAGGGGGGGCCAAGAAGAGGCAAAAGGAGGGGGGGATCAGGAGGGAGAGAGAGAGGCAAAAGGGTGGGATCAAGAGTCAAGGAGAGGGAGAAAGGGGGATCAAAAGGGAGAGAAAAAGCCAAGGCAAAAGGAGGGGGCTGAAGAGGGGGAGAATGAAGCAAAAGGTGAGAATCAAGAGGGGGAGAAACAGGCAAAAGGGGAGAATCAAGAGGGTGTGTGACTGCAAAAAAAAGTATCGGTCATTGGTATCGGTGAGTACTTGAAAAAAGTATCGGTACTCGGTCTTAAAAAATTGGTATTGGTGCATCTCTAGCAGTTTTTAATGCAGTTTTCAAATATGCAAACTTGAATTAGGGTGAGCGTTCCACTTTATCCCTTTGAGTGCCAAAGGAGTGTGCAATCCACTGCGTACCTCTCTGGCACTCAAAGGGTAAACACCATCCCTTGCATTTTCATATGATGTCATCACAGTGCCCCAGGATGTAGGACTGCGTTCTCCTGCTGCCTCAGTGTGAACGTAGTGGGCGTGATGCAGAAAGCACTTCTGCAATTCTGGAGCAAACCAGCTGCACTATAGGGGACAAATAAAACTTCCCTTTGATTAAATATAATTGTGCTTAATAGACTTGTGGTGTTTTCAGTCAAACCAAACTTGCAGGTGTTCCGGGCCCGGTTCTCCGAGATCACCCCTCGTTCCATCCGCATGGCCTGTGAGAACCTGGTACAGCCTGACCAGAACATCAGTGATGCTGTAGATGTGAGGACGGAACTAGACCTCCGGATAGGTAAGTGTTGGGGTTCAGCTCTTTCCTCACAAGAGCTCTGTGTCGCTCGCACTGATCACTCCTCTTCTTCTTTATGTGTAGGTGCTGCCTTCACCAGGTTCCAAACCCTCCGTCTACAGAAGATATTCCCCAGTGTGCTGTCCAATCAGCTCATTAGCTACGGCAGCTGCCAGTTCCCCACCCTGGGCTTCGTGGTAGAGAGGTTCAAAGCCATACAGGCTTTTATTCCAGAGACTTTCTACAAGATCAAAGGTGCTTCTTAGTAGTAGTAGTGGGACAGGTATAATAAATGTCAAAGCAGTAGTCGTCATTTGCTGGCGGTTCAATTGTTGGGGACTGCAACTCCCATCATCCCCTACCCTGGCTGGGGATGATGAACATTGTAGTTTTAAAACAATTGATTAACCCTGTGTCACAGGATATAAACTCCTACTGTGCTTAAAGGGATAGTAATACTTAAGTATTACTAATCCCTATAGCAAAGTACTACTTTAAAAAAACGTATTGCCCCCAGTGTCATCTCTCAAACCTTTATGGTTTGAGAGATGATCGCTTCTAAAGTTTCCCTCCCCCTCCCCCTTCCCCGTAGTCAGCGTTGTAGCTGACTGACAGGAAGAGAGTCATACGACTTTCAAGTGGCTCTCCAGCACAGCCTGATCGCGTTAACTAAAAAAGAAAACTTTCACTGAAATGGTCTTCTATGTGTGCTTGGCCTCCAAGCACACATAGAAGACTGTTTTAATGAAAGTTTTTTTTTTTTTTTTTTTTTTTTTTTTAATTAACGCGATCGCGGCTCTGCTGTAGAGCCGCCTGATGATCTCTGACCGGATTTCCCTCAGTCAGCTAGAATGCTGACTACGGGGGAGGGGGAGGGAAACTTTAGAAGCGTTCATCTCTCAAACCATAAAGGTTTGAGAGATGACACTGGGGGCAATACATTTTTTTTAAGTAGTACTTTGCTATAGGGATTAGTAATACTTAATTATTACTATCCCTTTAAGGCAAGGTTCCATTGTAGTTCACAACTTCGTTGCTGGTTGTATTTACAAATGTCATAGACATCAAGAGGAATCTGTGAGAGAAAATCGTAGATGACATTTATCCCCTGCAGTAGAAGTAGGATTAGATTACATTGCACTTAAAGGGAATAGTAATACTTGAATTAATGTTCAGGTCTGAGTCTTCTTTATATGTATTTTAACACATAGCGCTATGTTTCAACACTTTGAATTGAGCGTGAGCTACAAATCTGTCGTAAAGGATTCCCCTTCTGGCCACCTCCCCTTACATCTGTAATCCGGTCATGTGACTGTCCCTCGCTGCATCCATCCAATCTTCATTCAGTAAGTATAAGGAAAACCCTGTCCCCCTTGATGGACGGCAGGATTTTCCTTTTGCTTACTGAGGATTGTTCCTCGCTGAGCTCCATTTGGAACAGACTGAGGCAGAGTGACACAGGGAAAGGGGCGGGAGGGGGATCCTTTCTGATTGAATTGTGCTTGAACTACAGAGCTGTAAATGTTGAAATATAGCGCTGTGTGTTAACAAAAAGTATAAAGCAGACACGGACCTCAACTTTAATTCAAGTATTACTATCCCTTTAAGTGTCATCACTGGTTTTATGTAGCAGATTCATATTAACCCTTTGAGTGCCAGAGTAGTATGCACATTGCTTTGAAATACATCGGACACCCCTCTGGTATTCAAAGGATTAAAGTCTATAAATAAAAAAAAAAAAAAAAATTCCCGAGATGTGATCCAGTGTCCCCTACTTCCATCCCTGGGGGTGTCTGGCAGGAAGAGTTAATCCATTCTGGGAATTGCGGTCCTGATTTTGTAACTTTTTTCTCTATTTCATGACTGCCTTTGAATGTGGAGAACTACAACCCAGCAAAACTGAAAATGAATATCTGTCGTTTGTAACAATATTTGTTTCTATTAATATGTATCTGATCATTCAACTTGGCAGAGTTCCCTGACTATCCATATATCACCTAGGGGTGTTATGCACTAAGGGCTGATAAAGAGGTGATAAAATGGAGATCACTTCTCTGATACCTGTGTTACTCTATAGACTAGAGCCTATTCGCTAGGAGTTTCAAAGTTGCAGAAATCTTAGTACATCGGCTCCATAGAATACCATAGGAACTGGAGAAGTGATGTCACTGGAGAAGTCCTCTCCACCTTATCTCCTCTTTGTCACGCCTTAGTGCATAACTTTCCACATGTTGATCTTTACCTTCCAGACAGACTGACTGAAGGAGACTTACTATCAATGAGTGGGAGACTAAAAGAGACTTACTATCAGTGAGAGACTGAAAGAGAGATGCGCACTTTGGTTGAGCAGAATTGCTTATTAACCCTTTGAGTGCCATAGGGGTACGCAACGCATACCCCTCTGGCACTCAAAGGGTTAAGTCAGCCTCTATAAGTTCTAGACTAGGAATGGACATTTCGCAGCTCTCGAGCTCCAATTTCACTACAAATACCATCATCCTTAGCTGACCATCAGGTATGGGCATCCTGCAGCTCTCACGGTCCTTTACACTCCAAATCCCATCAGCTGGGATGAGGATTATGGGATTTGTAGTGCATCAGCAGCTGGAGAGCTGCAGGATGCCCATCCCTGGTCTAAAGCATGGACTCTGTCTCCCTTCTCAGACTGCTTTGTTACTTAATGTTCCCAGTTACAGCTGTGTACTTGTTCTTTTAGTTACTCATGAACATGAAGATGGATTGGTGGAGTTTAGCTGGAAGCGGAACCGTCTCTTTAACCACACAGCCTGCCTGGTTTTATACCAGGTCTGCATGGAGGTACGAAAGGATTGAAAGAGCGCTCACTATGGGGTGTGTAAACTGCTCAGCACAGGGACTAAAATTCCCATCATCCTCAGCAAGCTAGTGTTTTAATAGTAGTACAGACGCTATTCACCTCATCCCTTATTTCCCTGTTTGTTTTCAATCATTGTCTGTGTTAAAGAAACGCCAACCCTAACAATGAAATAAAGGTATTATAGGGCAAAGAAACTATCGTTAATGCCCAGATTAGTCACCACTTTTTATCATTATTGCCTAAACTACAACCAGCTTCTGTTTTTTAAATATTAAAGTTTTTTAAACTATGGCTTTAACCCTTTGGGCAACAAGAGGATCTGCAATGCTTTGCTCTTCGTTTCTCACCCCTCTGGCAATCAAAGGGTTAACTTTCATCCCCCCCCCCTCCCCCCTTTATAAACCGCTTAGTTTCAAATGTTTTGGGGTTTTTTTGTCTTCACACCCACAATCAACAAATACTTCATTCTCTATATTTTTTAACCCATATCATTGATTGAACAAGCAATAAGAATCGTGATCATTATCAGAAGGCTGTGTTCTATTAAAGAATGAATTTAAAGGGTTAGTAGAGTTTTATTATGTAAGATATTGTTATTGTCCTGGTTTGTGGATTTAAACAAGGTTAGAGTCTCACTGTTGGAAGTTGCTAAATTTGTTACTTATTACATTTCAAACTGACTCTGAATTGACGATTTTATTATCACTTTCTCTTGAGAGCTGTAGCCTGCGACTCAATTATTAAATAAATGAACTGGAATAATGTATGGCTGAAGCATTTCCCAGCAATGAGTTCCCTTCTATTACTCGGCAGAGGAAGCCCTGCAGTACATATTTTATTCATTATCAAACTTTACTGACCTTTTTAAATATTTGCAGTCGATGAATGTATCTGTGTAGGGGACGGGAAGCCTTTAGCTCCCCAGCTGCTGTTGGACTTCAGCTCCCATGATGCTCAGTCGGCCTTTGGCTGACTGAGGATGATGAGAGTTATAGTCCAGCAGCAGCTGGAGCACCGCAGGTCGCTCATCTGCAATAAAATTGAACACATAGAATAACATTTCATTTTGGATTTATGATATTCATTTTATAAGAAAAAAAATAATAATTTTGAGTAGAAAGATCCTGGTTTCAATGTGTTTGATTTGTTTCTAGGATCCCATTGCTACGGTTATGGAGGTGGGCAGTAAGCCAAAGAGCAAGTGGAGACCCGTGGCCCTGGACACTGTGGTATGTAGCTTTCTTTTACATCTACTTGCAGAATACAGGGACCGTTAAGTTTAAGCTCCTCCCACTAGTAGGCAAGCCGCTTAGATAAGAATAACTTCTGTCATCCTCACCATTACCACCAGGCAGCTCCAACTGAAGTTCAGCTTTGAAAGAGATCATAATGAATAAAGGAATAGTAACATTTAATATGCAAATAAATATGTTTTTAGGGTTTATCCTCCTGAGTAAAACATGGATACTCCTAGTGCTGCATGGCGTTTTATTAAAAAGTTATTGAAGCTCGAACTTGAATTTTTAGGTTGTAGTTTCTCAATGGACTGAAATGTAACAGTGGCGTTGCTGCTACACCATCCTATGGGCAACTCTGGTCAGATAACCATGAACCTCCTCCATAGGATGGTGTAGCAACAGTGCCACTGTAAAATTTCAGGTCATTGTGATATTGCACCTAAAAAATTCAAGTATAAGCTGGAGTAACTTTTGTATGAAACACCACTCAGCAATTTGTAATACGCTATAGTTTGAGATTTCAGCAGTACAATGTGTTGCAGACCTCTCTAGCAGTTAAGGGTTTAAAAGCCCCACTAAACTCAATAGTATTGCACCTAAAAAATTAAAGTATAAGCTGGAGTAACTTTTGGATGAAACACCACTCAGCACCATGAGTATCCATGTTTTACTTAGGAGGATAAACCGTATATATGTATATTTTTACATATTAAGCATTATTATCTCTAAAGATTTTTTTTTTCATTCATTGCACTGTACTGTATTAGAGTGTGTGACTGATGTGAGGCACAATTTGTAATACGCTATAGTTTGAGATTTCAGCAGTACAATGTGTTGCAGACCTCTCTAGCAGTTAAGGGTTTAAAAGCCCCACTAAACTCAATAGTAAGCTTTATATTTCTCTGTGGTGCAGTTTTTTTGCTTCAGAATTACACTTTTTTTTTTTTTTTGTGGACAAGACCGTGATCCAGTAGTTGTCAGGCTTGGAAGCCCTTTGGTAGTGTCCATGGAGACAGTGAGACTTAACTGAGAGACTTTAAAGTCTCACAATTCATTATATGTAGCAGGACCACCGAGGGAGCAGTGGGGACCTGTTTTCAGATCCCTGTTTGGCTCATCGCTGATCAGTAATGCATTGCGTATCTCTCTGGCAATCAAAGTGTTAACAGTACAGCCCAGGCTTCCTCACCAGGTCTGCTCCTAGAGGAACAGATCTCCCAATAGGGCACTAGCCACGTATAAAGGCCGATTATCACTTGTGTGGTGTCTCAATGAGGGCCACATAAGCTGTTGGAAATAGATCGGTTTTCTAGATATACTGATGTCCCTTTTGCGTCTGTGCAGGAGCTGGAAAAACTGGCTTCTCGCAAGCTAAAGATCAGCGCCAAGGAAACCATGAAGGTGGCGGAGAAGCTGTACACACAAGGGTAATTACCAGCTGTTACACACAACACCTGGGGCTGATGTACTGAGAAAAAGTGAAGAAATTCTGGAACAACCCAGGGGCACCATAACTCCCTTCTCTATGGTCTCTCGTCTTTCCTCATCTACTGCCATCTCAATTGTCCCTTCTGTTTACCCCCATCTGCTGCCATCTCAATTGTCCCTTCTGTTTCCCCATCTACTACATCTCTGTTGTCTCTTGTGATTCCCCATGTACTCCCTCCTACATGATGCCTTCTCTTCCCCTTCTGCTTCCTGTCTTGTCCCTTCTTTCCATATCCACTGCCATCTCTATGGTTCCTTGTCTTTCCCCATATACTCCCTTTTCTATGGCTCCTTGTCTTTCGCCAACTGCTCACTTCTCTATGGTTCCTTGTATTTTCACATCTGTTCTCTTCTCTATGGTCCCTTCTCTTTTCCCCATCCGCTGCCGCCTTTTTCCTGTTCTATGATCCCTTCTTCAGTTTCCAGTATGAAGCTTTTAAGCAAAGAATGCTAGCGATGTCATCACATAGCAAAGCATAGACACCCTTGTGTTTTTCCTTTTTAGGTACATCAGTTATCCTCGCACAGAGACGAACATTTTCCCCAAGGATCTGAACCTAACGCCTCTGGTTGAGCAGCAGACACAGGATCCCCAGTGGGGAGGATTTGCTCAGCGCATCTTGGAGAGGGGAGGGCCGACCCCACGAAACGGGTCCAAGACAGATCAGGCCCACCCTCCCATCCACCCCACTAAATACGCCAGCAACTTGCAGGTGAGCACAAGGATTTCTACATGAAGTGATAACCTGCTTACTAAGAGGTATAGCGCCGAGAGCTGGAGTGGATTGCTGGAGTCCCTCTGAGAGTTTTAGGGAGATATTTACAAAAGAAAAGTGGAGCAATTCTGAGACAAACCAACTAAATTGTAAGGGACAGATGAAAATCAAATGGAGCTTTTAATTGTTTGAATGCTAGAGGGGTCTTCAATGTTACCTCTCCAGCATTCAAGTGGTTAAAAGGATAGTAATACTTTATTATTACTATCCCTCATATTGTAGATATTTGCAAAATAAGTTAATAGCCCCCAGGTTCATCTCTCAGACCTTTATGGTTTGAGAGATAACTAAAGGCAAAGTTCCCCCCTCTCTCCCCCTTCCCTGAAGCCAGCGTTGTACTGACTGCAGGGGAAGTCTGTCGTACGAGAGGCTTGTGGCTCTGCATCTGAGCCGAGATCACATTAGTGACAAAGAATTATTTCACTGAAACGGTCTTCTACATGTGATTGGTTTGTGTTTGGTTTGCAAGCACATGTAGAAGACCGTTTCAGTGAAATAATTATTTGTCACTAACGCAATTGCGGCTCTGCTGCAGAGCCGCATGATGAAAGACAGACCGGATATCCCTGCAGTCAGCACAACACTTCAGGGAAGGGGGAGGGAGGGGGGGGGTACTTTGCCTTCGGTTATCTCTCAAACCATAAAGGTCTGAGAGATGAACCTGGGGGCTATTAACTTATTTTGCAAATACCTACAATAGGAGGGATAGTAATAATAAAGTATTACTATCCCTTTAAATGCCCCATTTACATCAATGTACATTTTGGGGAATTGTTTGTCCCCTATGGTGCAATTGGTTTGAAGGCCAGAGAGAGACCCTAGCTTGGATGTTAATCATTGTCTGTCTTGGATTTTTTTTTTTTTAAAGCCCAAGGCCATATGCACAATGTAAAATGGAGCAATTCTGAGGCAAACCAAACTGCTCCACTTTGAAGCAGTGTGTTGGAGGATATGATTTGGATATGTTTATTGGTTCCCTATGGTGCTGTTGGTTTGCTTTTCACATAGTACATCAGTCCGAGGGCTCTGTTATTGTGATTAGAACGTGACCCTTTTGTCTCTCCTCCCAACTCCTACAGGGGAATGAGCAGAGGATCTACGAGTTCATTGTGCGCCACTTCTTGGCGTGCTGTTCCCAGGATGCACAGGGACAGGAGACCACGGTGGAGATCGACATTGCCGAGGAACGCTTTGTGGCTCACGGGCTCATGATCATCGCTAGGAACTACCTGGACGTTTATCCCTATGACAAATGGAACACTAAGGTAACCGCTGGGCTAGAGACAGTGATGAGGCTTGCTTTAAGTGTCCCTGTGCGCAGAGCGCTAAGCGCTTGTGTGAATTAACCCTTTGAGTGCCAGTGGCGTATCCAGTCCATTGTAGAGCAATGCGTTAGATACGTCTCTGGCGCTCAGAGTTAACGAAGCAAATACCTTTTAATAATAATTTAATCTGGGCAGAAAATCCTATTACTCATTCCCCAAAACGAATGTGAAATGTCTGTGGAGGCAGACTTTTTTTTTTTTTTGCTGACCTCGAAGATCCTAAGCTCCTCCCACTGAAAGTTTCCTAAGAATACTTCAAAAGGAAGGAGTTTGGGGTCCTGGAGTCCTGCAAGCAAGAATCACGTCCGACTCCAGGGACAGGAGATTCAGCACTCTTTAAATATTAATTTTGGAGAACCAGTACACAGAATTGATTCATAGTGGCAGTTAGGACTTTTGTCCCAGATTAAGGTTAAGTGGAGGGCTCTTACGAAGTGTTAGTGTACCTTTAACCCTCTGAGTGCCGGAGGTGTGTGCAGCATCTAGTTTTGCAACGTGTGGTACTCCCCACTGGCACTCAAAGGGTTAAAGTGGAACTACCACCCCTTTTAAAGTTTTCCCCAAATAATTGCCCATCTGGTGACTACCTGCTGAATAGTACTAGTCGACAGAATTATTACCGCGTTATTGCGAATTCTACACTGCTCCCTGACTGACAGCCAGGAAACAGCGCAGACATATTTCCGTAGTAATGCCTGCGCTGTCAGTCCCAGTCTGCTCTAGGAGGTGTTGCTAGGAGCCGTTTGGTACCAAAAGGGACTGACAGCACAGGCGTCACTATGGAAAGATGTCTGCTCTGTTTTGTGGCTGTCAGTCTGTCTGGGAGCAGTGTATAATTCTGAATAACGCGGTAATAATTCTGGCGACTAGCACTATTTAGCAGCTAGTCGCTAGATGGGTATTTATTTGGGGCAAACTTTAAAAGGGGTGGTAGTTCCGCTTTAAGAACCTGTTATCTTTATTTTTTAATTGTCTTGACTAACACAGAGATGGGCAACCTGTTGGTCTCCATCTCTTATTAGTTGAGAATGATGGGAATTGTAGCCCAGCAACAGCTGGAGAGTCACAGGTTTCCCTACACACACACACACACACACATGGCCATGCTGCAATTTACACGTTAATTGACGTCTCCCCCTTGTTTGTACCATTAGTGGCAGCATCTTTTGATTACCTAACGTCATGTTTGCTTTCCCTTAGATCATCCCTGTGTATGAGATTGGTGCCCGCTTCCAGCCCACCACTGTGGAGATGGTGGATGGGGAGACCAGCCCCCCACAACTCCTGACAGAAGCTGATCTCATCTCACTTATGGAAAAGCATGGCATTGGTGAGTCAACTCTACATACTGTGGCAGTCTTCTGACTCCTCCCATCTTCTCGTTTCCCTCCTCCCACTTCCCTCTTCAGCTCTAACAGCACTCCTCAGGTTTTTAAAGTGGAACTTTCACCTTAATTCATGTTTCCATATTTGAAAACTGTATTAAAAAGTACCTATATGTCATGTTAACCAAAAGTCCAGCAGATGTATAGTTTAGGAGATATTCACACTTTTATTCCTAGGGAAAGTGAAAGTAAACACTTCCTGGTACCGTACAGAGCTTCATTAGCATATGAAACATAATTGAAACCTTCGTTTGCATGTGACACATCACTGAAAAGACTTAATTAGCATATGAAACATCATTGATTAGCTTCATTAGAATATGAAACGTAATTGGTGCCACACAGTGCCATAATTAGCATATGTTAGCATATGAAAGAAGTGTGAATATCTCTTGAACTGTATGCAAACTAAGGTTTCAATTATGTTTCATATGCTAATGAAGCTCTGTACGGTACCAGGAAGTGTTTACTTTTACTTTCCCTAGGAATAAAAGTGTGAATATCTCCTAAACTATACATCTGCTGGCCTTTTGGTTAACATGACATATAGGCAGTTTTGAACGCAGTTTTTAAATATGCAAACTGGAATTAAAGGGGAACTTTCACCTAAGTTTGCTTTAATCCGTTTATTATACCGTTTGTAACTGTACTGGGATTTGTTTTTTGTTTTGTTTTTTGTTTTTTAAACGCAATAGAAATGAAGTTTGAGGGTTAACTTTTTCCCTCTTCTCCTCATTCTGATCGGCACTATCTTGCCGATGAGAATACAGGAGAATCCTCCTCCCCGCTGGTCTGTCGGTAAGCTGGAGTACTTTCATTGGCTAGATATCTATCTCTGCCAGTGAGAATACAGGAGAGATTCTCCCCCCCCCCCCCCCGCTAGTCTCATTGGCTAGATATCAATCTCTGCCAATGAGAGTACAGGAGAGATCCTCCTCCTCTCCACTGGTCTGTCAGTAAGCTGGAGAACTCTCATTGGCAGAGATCGATATCTAGCCAATGAGACTAGTGGAGGGGGGAGGATCTCTCCTGTATTCTCATTGGCAGAAATCGATATCTAGCCAATGAAAGTACTCCAGCTTACTGACAGACCAGCGGGGAGGAGGATCTCTCCTGTATTCTCATTGGCAGAGATAGATATCTAGCCAATGAAAGTACTCCAGCTAGCTGACAGACCAGCGGGGAGGAGGATCTCCTGTATTCTCATTGGCAAGATGGTGCCGATCAGAATGAGGAGAAGAGGGAAAAAGTTAACCCTCAAACTTAATTTCTATCGCGTTTTTTTTTTTTTTTTTTTTTTTTTTTAAACCAAAACCCAGCACAGTTACAACCGGTATAATAAACGGATTAAAGCAAACTTGTGCTTAGGTGAACGATCCGCTTTAAGGTGAAAGTTCGTCTTTAAAGAAACACTAATAACATTGTTGTTGGTCTACAAATCCCATCATCCTCAGCCTATCAACGTCCAGCTGAGAGTGATGGGAGCTGAAGTCAGATAGTCAAAAAAGTATTTTGTAGGACCGTTGTCACCTATAAGTCATCCATTCGGAGCAATAGCAACAGCACCAACCTAAAATGACATACCATGGAGGTACTGACGACCCCCCCCCCCCCAAGAAGAAAAAAAAAAAAAAAATCTGTGCTACAATAACTTTTGTATGAATTGTTTTCCAGCATTGGGGATAATCTTGTTTTACACAACAGGAAAAAGCGTGTGTGGGTGTAATTGTATATGTTGCCACTTTATAAGTAAACGATAATACGGTTATTGGTTTGTGCCAGTGTTAGTCTTCATAGCCCTTCCTGTGTGTTGTCTTTTCTTTGAATCTGTTTGTAAATGTATTTGTGTCTCTCCCCCAGGTACTGATGCCACCCACGCTGAGCACATCGAGACAATCAAGTCGCGCATGTACGTGGGTCTGACGCCTGAGCAACGTTTTCTTCCTGGGGAGTTGGGAATGGGACTAGTGGAAGGTGAGAGGCTGACAGGGTGAATGTGCTAAAGTGATGCATGTGAACAGGGGAACTATATCACAATGGAACAAGCGACTCTTAACTTGTTTAACTGCTTAACAATTAGAGGGGTATGCAATGCGTTGCATTCCAGTGTGCTGCACACCACTTTGGACATGAACCCTTTCAGTGCCAGAGGGGTACGCAAAGCGTTACATGCCCCTCTGGCACTCAAAGGGTTAAGGGGTTGACAGAACAAATTGCCTTGGCAGGTGTTAATCAAGTAGCAGTTGGTTATATCTCTTTACTGTTTTAAAGTATTTTTCTTTTGCATTTGAACTCTGCTGTAGTCTATATGGCCCTTTAGGCCAGTGGTTCTCAACTCCTGTCCTCTGGATCCACTAACATACCAGGATTTGATGATTTCCTTGTTAGAGCACAGGTGAGTTAGTCAATGTGAATGAGCCTCTGGTCACATGATTTCCTTGTTAGAGCACAGGTGAGTTAATCAATGTGAATGAGCCTCTGGTCACATGATTTCCTTGTTAGAGCACAGGTGAGTTAATCAATGTGAATGAGCCTCTGATCACCACACCTGTGCTCTACCAGAGAAATCCCTAAGTCCTGGCCTGTTAGTGGGTCCTGATTGCAGGAGTTGAGAAACACAGCTTTAGAATCTTGAACAGGTCTGACTAGGGCCAAAAAGAGCCAGTCCTGCACTTGAATTCAAAGGGCTATGCAGACACCCTCAAGGTAATAAAATGTTGCTTGTTCAGTTAGACTACAGCAGAATTAACAAGAAAGGGGGGGGAGGAGATAGATCTACATACCTTCTGCATGGAGGACATCTGCCTAGGTAAGTCCTTCTGTAAAAAAAAAAAATAAATAAATAATTAAGCTGCTTATTCCATGGGTATATTTCCCCTTTAACCTCTTATTTGTAAGTGTAGATTTTTAACCCCCTTGGAGACTAGAGAGGTCTGTAACCCATACAGTCTCTAAATCAGTGAGGGATTGTTATTTGTCACTTATAGTGCAGTCGCTCCAGAATTTTCTTTAACCCCTTAAGGACCAGCCAATCGCGCACCCGGCAGGCACTTAAGGGCAACATATCTTTTTTTTTTTTTTTTTTTTTTTTTTTTTTTTTTTTTTTTTTTTCCCCCAGCACCCAATTCAGGACTCCCTGAACGGCATGCAGCCGCAGGGAGCCCTGAATTCCGTGACGGTCCTAGCACGTTGTCTAAGATAATATCCAAGACTAACCTCTAACAGGAGATCCAATTAGGTTGGATAGCTTCACATAAATAGATAAATAATCATATTGAATACATTTGAGAACTTTACACAATACTAGGTATTGACACGCTACTTCACAGTAAAGAATTGATACCATAATCAATTACGCATATTTGTGCAAAAATATATTATAATTTGAGTGAATACCAATTTCAATAGAGATACAGTAACTCAAACCACAATTATCACAATTAGTATTACCAGCAATAAAAGGGTTAACCACACATAGGTATGTTCAGCGGTATTAAATAACAATAATTGAACCCAGCAGCATTGAAAAGGATAATTGATCCTTACAGTTAATTAAAATACAGTTGGCAGTAGCATATAACTACCTCTGCCTTAGAAACTGTATAAACTATGCTAATTGAGGTTTAAGGTATGTTGTCAGGTGAGTCAGCTTTAATATTAAGCCGGGTCCTCTGACAATCTCCTTATACCATATGCAATAACAAAATTTAGAGAAACTAACTGGAATAAAATCCCAGATTTAGAGCACTATAAGTTAATTATCTACCGATTTCAAATATTTCATACCTTCTGAATAAAACATATAAATTGCAGTTAATATAGTCAATAATAGATTATACCAAGAATATACTTAAAATCAATCTAATAATACATGTCTAGACAGTATACCAAACTTCATGCAACATATATCATAAACATGACCGCAGCAATCCTATGTAAAACCTATAGGGTACTCCAAGGGTTAATCACTTATTACTATAGTATGCCACACCCAAAATGGTGGCTTCTTCTCTCTAGTGAGAGGTTTAAATAAACTTCCCACTGTACAAAAGTTTAGACCCAAAACATACACAAAGAAATCCAAAGAAACACCTCAAAATAAATAGACAAATAGCAGTTAAAGGGTTAATTAAAAAAATTCCACAGATCAAATATTAGTTATTATAACCTTTCTAGAAACACAATATATTCTAGAAATATCAACGATTATATTAACTAATTTATAAACAAGGATATATAGATCTCATTGCTATCAACTATTTTACACTTATCTGGCAAAATATGACAATTTACCAATTAATTACTTCTGCTAAATTCAGAATTACTACAGCCAATATAGCTTATTATAATTGGTCCCAATTGGGTGGCCAGTCCAATTAATACAAATTATAAGAAAAATTATGTTTCTTCAAATATAGAAGAAATATGTATTTGATTCTGAATTTTTACAGAGTTAAAATAAGTAAAGATATAGTTACCAGTCAGCGAGTGTTTCTCCGGATCTCTTTAGCAGCCAGCCATGAATACTTTGAAGAAGAATCGGGAATCCAAGAGCATGAACTACCTTAGGCCTTACTATTTTATAATGTAAAATTACTCTTATCAGAATCTCCTCTGATTGGATAAAGATCCATCTCATTATGCAGTGACATCATCAGTATTATCTGATTGGATACTCTTAATTCCTAATTTCCCTAGGACATTCTGAGAAACACTAGTAATAACGCTATATACCCTGGAGATGGCGCTCTTACTACTTATTAAAATTCACACCTAAAATGACACCTGGTTCTGGCTTGTGTCATCAGTGAGATGTCAAATATTATCCCATTTGATATAAATCTGTCACCCTAGCAGACTTTCCCTTATGGTAGTATATCTTCTTCCCAGACTTTGAGATTTTCTCATAAGATAATGAACCCTCTTTTATACCTTATTGTCTGGGACAACGTCATTAATAACCCTAAAACTCACTCCACTATTTCGCCCTCATATTGAAGCAAAGAGGCACCCTATGTCTAGAAGAATGGGCTAATTTAAACACATTTTAAACAGACTTTTTGTAAAATCTTTAAAAATAATAGAAAAAGGTACAAGTGGTCACGTAATTTTACCTATTTTTAAACCAAACTGATGAAACCATAAACAGAGATAATTGTCTGGCGATTAGAACCCATCCAGTTCAGTTCACTGAAACTCTTATCCATTTTATTTGTTTTCCTAAACCATGCCTTACATTGTCCTTATCACTTGTATAAACAATGGTCATGTGCAGCTGCCACCGGAAGAGCATGTTCATAATATGGGGGTTTTATGCACCTAAGAAATAATTTTTACTAATATTTGCTAGGAGTACATGAGCCCTATTCATTTTAAGGTGTTTTCCCTTTAATATATAAAGTCCATTGAATGAATGCTGAGGATGTTGCAAGAACTGGGTGGCAGAATTAGCCCTACAATACTGATAGAAGGTTGCAATCCATACACACCAAGACTTTGATTTACAGAAACAGTTTAAAATGATTCAAACTGTGAAAGCCATGTGGTTGCTACTCCAGGGACTTAACAAATCAAGTGAATTTTATGGAATTGGTAGGACACACGGAATGGATAGGAATGTGTTGGTGCTTATTTCAGTTCTTTGCAGTCAGACTTACATGTTGCTGTTTGCCAGGGTATGATTCCATGGGCTTTGAGATGTCCAAGCCAGACTTGCGAGCTGAGCTGGAATCTGACCTGAAACTGATCAGTGAAGGGAAGAAGGACAAGTTCACAGTCCTGAGACAGCAGGTGCAGAAATACAAGCAGGTCTTTGTTGAGGCCGTTGCCAAAGCCAACAAGTGAGTTCTCACCTGTTACAGTCTGATTAATTCCTGTCTGTCTGCCTGTGTGTGTCTATCTGTTTGTGACGTGTACTAAGAAAATGGTGGAATTCTGGTCAAATGAACTGCACCATTGGTAACAAATAATAATACTCCAAATTTGCATTGAATTAACACTTTGAGTGCAGTGGGGTGCACAATGGCCAAATGGTGCATTTAACACCTTGAATGCTAGAGAGGTTGACAACGAATTGCTTCGCAATGCATTGGAGACCTCTAGCATTCAAGGGGTTTAAAAACGCATTTAAATTGATGGAAATGTTTAGTTGTCCTCTATGGTGGGCTTCAGAATTTTACCAATTTTCTTTGTACATGTCTGTCTGTGATTGTGTGTCTCGATCAATAATTTTTGTATAAACAAAACTGTGTATGAAACATGTAAAATCACAGCAGTAGAGTTGACTTATGTGATGTAAACGAGACACTTGTCCAAACTACATGTCCACTCGTTTGTAATGACACAAGCCAATTCCTTCACGTGTATGTGGCAGCCTGTTGATTACCATTTGTTTTTAAAGGGATGGTAATGTTTCATAATAAAAGCAGCTCTAATTAATCATCATAGTATTTGGACTTTGGAGAGTGTTATTTCAATTCTGTCAGAGTTGTAGTACAAGAGTAATTGAATGATAAAGTATCCCCCTCCTGCCCCTTTTACTGATGTAACACTGCTCAGCCAGATCAGAAGGGAGGTGCCCAGGTATATTGCAGAGAGGGACAATCTTCAATTAAGATAAGGGAAAAACCTGAAAAGCTTGTCAAGGGGGGCAGGGCTTCATTGTTTTCATAGGAAGAAGATTGTCCCCTTCTGTTATCTGTCTGGTCTATGGACTGCATTCCACATCTGAGAAGAGATGGCTTACACTAGGTAAAAGGGGCGGGAGGGGAAACTTTGCTTGTGAATATCTCTCAAACCATAAAGGTTTGAGAGCTAAGACTCATATCGTTCTTCATGTTTTTTTAATGCCTAGAAAATAAAATAAAGATAAAACAAGTATTACTATCCCTTTAAGAGTGTTTGGCAATGACTAGTTAAACTTTCTCACTCCCGAATTTTTATTTTAGTTCTTATCTGGTATATATACTACAGATTAGCAAAATACATGGCTTTTAAGTATGTTAATAAAGGTTATATATTAAAGGGGAACTATCACCCCAAATAAAGTCCCCATCCCCAATATCCAGTAACATAAAGTGCTAGAATGCGTTGCTTACTGTGTGCGTAACCTCTCATGCACAGTAGGGACTCGTAGAATGGGCTGATCCGGAGTGGGGAGCTCCTGAAGGCTGACAGCCTGTCTGTGCTCCGGGGCAGCAGCGGAGGTGGCTGGGTGACCAACTGTCACCCAGCCTCCTCCGCTGCTGCCCTGGAGCCGGGAGCACAGACAGTCTGTGAGCCATCCGGAGCTCTCTGCTCCGCATCATCCCATATGTATGGGCTTTGTAATTAGTTTAGCTATATATTGATAAGCTTACCAGTAGTACTGTTACCCAGCAAAATTACCACGTTAGTCAGAAATCCTACTTCGCCTGAGACTGATGGCCAGGCAACAGCATCTGCGCGCCTGCGCCGTCAGTCCTTTCTGATACCTAAAGGTACCGTGCAGCTCCTCCTAGAGGAGACGGGACTGACAGTGGAGATGTCTGTAAGCAAAGATGTCTGCGCTGTTCTCTGGACGTCAGTCTTGGCACAAGTAGGATTTCTGACCAACGAGGTACTTATGCTGGGTAATACTACTATTGTTAAGCTTAATGCTATATGGCTAATTATTGGGTGGATACTTTATTTGGGGTGATCCCCTTTAACTGTTTACATCCTAGGAATCTAGTAGGGCAATTTATCACAGAATAGGTGCACTTTTTTTTTCCTTAAGTGGTACATACAGGTTACGGAATGGACTATACCGCCTAGGAGATTTCTTTTCTTTTGTTGTATGTGACTGTGTGTCTGTCTATATGTGTGTGATGTGACGCGTGTGGATCTCATACACAAAAACAATGGTGCAGTTATGGGATAAACCAACCTTACGACATGGAAACAATTCCGCAAATTCCCAGTGATTGACATGGGGCTTTTAAAGGGACAGTAATGTCCCATAAACAATGCTTATAGTTTTGTAGAGATTAAAAAAAATAACCTATATGCCACAAATCATATCTCTCAAACTGCTATGGTTTGAGAGATATTCGTATTCAAAGTTTCTCCCTCCCTCCCCTTCTCCTGATGTCAGCGCTGTGCTGTGACAGCAGGAGATCCCGGTCCGGAGACCAGCTTGCGGCTGAGCCAAAATCGCATTATTGGAAAAGAATAACTTCATTGGAAAGGTCTACAAAGTGTGCCTGGTTTGCAAGCACACTCTGTAGACCGTTCCAATTAAGTTATTCTTTTTAAATAACAAGATTTCGGCTCTGTTGAAGAGCCTCCTCGAGTCGGCCATCTCAAATCTGCTGTTATCTTTACAACTGACATCAGGAGAAGGGGACGGAGGAGGGAACTTTCAAAGCGAATATCTCTCAAACCATAGCTGTTTGAGAGAGAGGATTTGTGGCATATGGATGATTTTTTTTAAAGGGATAGTAATACCTGAAAATAAGTTTATTTTATATTGCAGCCCTTAAAAAAACATGAACAATTAGATAAGTCTTATCTCCCAAACCTTTATGGTTTGGGAGATATTCAGAAGTAAAGTTTCCCCTGGAGTGACGTCATTGCTCCACCCCTCAGATTTGGAATCCGGTCCCGGGACGGCTGTGCCTCTCCAGAAGTGCTGAGATCACCATCTTTAAAAATAATTTCTTAATTGGGATGGTCTACAAAGTGTGCTTTCAAGCCAGGCACACTTTGTACACAGTTCCAATGAAGTAGTTCTTTTCAAAGATCGTGATCTCAGCACTGCTAAAGAGCTGCCGGTTGCTATGTGGGCCGAATTCCAAATCTGTCCACTAGATGGCAGCCAGGAAAAGAGAACTTTACTATATTTTACATGTGAATATCTCCCAAACCATAAAGGTTTGGGAGATAAGACTTGTATCATCTTTCATGTTTTTTTAAGGGCTACAATATACAATTAACTTATTTTCAAATATTACTATCCCTTTAACCTCTACAAAACTATAAGCATTTTGTATGGGACATTACTGTCCCTTTAACCTTTTGAATGCCAGATATTTCTCCAAATCATTGCTCCTCAATACATTAGAGAACTTTATAGCATTCATGGGGATTGAAAGACCAGTTTTAATGAATGGGGTGTCTAGGAATTATTGTTTATCCCTATGTTACTATTTGTTTCCCTCAATAGATCCTTTTATTGATTAAAAAAAAACTTTCATTTTCTTTTAAATTTAAGATCTTTCAAGAGAAAGGAATGCAAAGTTCAGCAAGTACAGGACAGTGGCTGCACATGAACAAGTGTTATTCATTAACCCGTTGAGTGCTAGAGGGTTACGCAACGCAATGACACTCAACGGGTTAAATATATAAGTATGTATAGCATATATCATTGAAGCAAAAATATGATTATGTTGAATTAAAATACAAATACATTTTGAAGATATAATTCCAGTCAGACTTTGCAGGCTGTAAAAGGTAAAATAAAAAATGACCAGTATTGTACCAAGAAATGGTAGTAAAGGAGAAGAAAAAATAGGTAAAAAAGAGCGGGGGAGGGGTAAAAGTGAAAATTGACTGTGTCTATGGCCTTCCATGGGCGGACTGTCCTATCAGGGGATCGGGCATCCCCTCTTGGGTCGCTAGATCATGGGCTGGTGGGGGAGATCAGAGGATCTCGCCTCACTGCCCTGCGATATTTTGAAGGAGAGGTCTGTGTTGCCACAGGCACTCTCTGTGACAGCCTTCGCATTCCTTGTTAACCCTTTAAATGCCAGAGGGGTACGCAACGCATTGCAAAGCAATGCGTTGCGTACCCCTCTGGCACTCAAAGGGTTAATGCAGAGCACCAGGATATGACATAATATCCTGGAGCCTGCTCTCCCATGCCGCACAGGGACCACAAGGGGGCGTCGATAAGGACGTCGGTGCAGCTAGTGGGCTGTTTTAAAGAAAAAAAAAAATGTGCCTGGTCGGGTATTCCACCCCTGTGGCCTTCTCTCTCTGCATGTTGTTAATGCCTCTGTGTGTCTCTCCATAGGCTGGACCAGGCTTTGTCTCAGTATTTTGGACAAGCGGCAGAACCTGTGGAGCTACCGGAGATCTACGCGGAGACGCCGCTTCCCGTGAGGAAATGTCCTCAGTGTAACAAGGACATGGTGCTGAAGACCAAGAGGGACGGAGGGTGAGCGATGAGCACAGAGAGTTAGAGCCTATTTCAGCAAGTGAAGCAATTCTGGGGCAAGCCAACCTCACCATAGTGGGCAAATAAACCTTCCTTTTTTTATTGAAATGGAGCCTGTATCCCCTTGAATGCTAGTGAAGGTCTCAAAGGCATTACTTCACAATGCATCAGAGACCACTAGCATTCTAGAAGTTAAAAAAAAATGAAAATTTTAAAGAAACCATAAATTTTTTTTCTTTTTTTCTTTTAATGAAAAACCTATATATATTATAGAGCTTTTATTGCCGAGTAAAACAAGGGTACTCCTGCTGTGAGTTTTTTTTTTTTTTCAATAGTTATAAAAGTTCAAATAATCAGGATCTGAATTACAGTGTGATTACTTCCTGAAGGTTCTAACTGACAGGAAGTGACTCAGCAGTTTCTGTCACATTCTGTGGAGAACGGTTTGTCAGTGAATCTGGAATCTGACCATTACAGGGCAATCTTAATTTAAAAATAAATAAATAAATAAAAATTAGTTTAATATGTAGTAACTCTGGAAATATGCATCCCTGTAGTGGGAAGTAGTCATGTTTTATTTAACAAGAAAATTCCTACTGTATAGAATATATATTTTTTTTATAACAGAAGTTTACTGCTCCTTTAAATCAATTTGAATTTTCATTTCCCCAATGTGCAGTTGGTTTACTCCAGAATCGCTCCATGTTAGCTTACTAAATTAGGCCTTTATGGTGGATGCACAAAATAATGAAAATGGGGTTTTGAATCTTTTCCATGATAGAGGTCACCAAGCCCTGGAGACCTGTAGCATTGACTGACTGGTTTAAAAGCCCCATTTAAATCTGTGGGAATCTGGATATTTTTTTTTTGTTAATAATTCTTCTGGTTTGACAGATTTAAATAATTGAGGCTTAAGTGCTTTAAATTTCTACAGCTGACTATGGTCCATGACAACAACAGCAGCGCCCCCTTAGAATGGAATGGCCAAAAAATACTGCATTCGATCACTAAAAATTAAAATGCAGTTTTGAGGCATAATCATTTTTTAATTAATCCAGCAGTAGAAAAAGTACCCTTGTTTTTATTCAATGTGTATATATAACAAATTCTCTCTTATTCGGTGTCCCATGTCTTACATACACAATCTGCTTTTTCCTTCTGCCAAGGTACTACCTCTCATGCGTGGGATATCCAAGCTGTAAGTCGTCTGCCTGGTTTCCCAGCTTTGTGTTAGAAGTCTCCAGAGATGACAGTGTGTGCAGCATCTGTAAACCTCATCCTGTACACAAGTGAGTAATTCAGTGACCTGTGTTGTGTTATCTGTTCCAGCAGGGGGCGGCAGAGAGAGAAGAGCCAGTAAGTGTTTTTTTTTGTTTTTTTTATATAGTATACGCTAGAGTTATCATACGCAACTCGGCATTCGAATAAATAGCACCAGCATGTATACTAATCAAATATAGGATTATCCCATTGAATGGTAGAGATGTCTCCAAAGCATTTCTGCACAATGTGTTGCAGAATGAACACCCAGCAGAAATGGTTCAGGCTAAAGTAGTAAATTAATGTAAGAACTCTTGGTTGAGATATATGGCTACTCTAAAAGTAAAATGTCTGCCCTAACTAGACAGGGAAATGGGCAGAATAGATGGACCAATTATATTAGCAATATAGTGGCGCAAAGATGGAGAACAAGTATCAGCAAAAATCATACACAGCAGCCTGAACAATAAACACCCCTACTCCCAAAGTGTTAACGAAGATAAGTGTCAAAAATTGAGTTCTGGAGCTTCGGAAACTAATACAATATACCAAACCCTATGTGAACAAATCAAAAAAATATTTTAATAAAATAGAATGTGGTTAATCCCTAATGATGAAAAAAAACAAGTTTCAGTAGATACATTATATCCAATATTGAGATTTAATCTCAAATGAATAATAATATAATAAAATAGACCCATTGATAGTGAATCTGAGGTGTTCCATACTAGTATGTCTGTGTTGCTGGTAGTCAAAAAGAATATTAGGCTGCCTCCATATAGGAAATTGCAGGGAAACAGATATACTTTCTGGTATAGGCCAATATAAAACCGCTAGTCAGCATGAGACTAGCGCTTTTTTTTTTTTTTTTTTTGGCCTGTGCCGGAGAATATATCTGTTTCCCTGCAATTTCCTGTGGAGGCAGCCTAATATTCTTTTTGACTAGCATTTTTTATTGGCCTATGCCGGAAAGTATGTCTGTTTCCCCGCAATTTCCTAAATGGAGGCTGCCTAATATTCTTTTGGACTACCAGGAACAGATAGTACGAAAAACCTCAGACTCACTAGTATCTCTATCGATGGACCAATTGGTTATCTGCCATCAAAGTCTATGATTCTATCACTTCTGATCTATTTCACCCCTGCAGGCTAAAGATGAAGTTTAAGAGGGGCAGCATTCCACCCCTTATGCCCTTGGAGCTCGTGGGGTGCATTGGTGGATGTGATGAAACACTCAGAGAAATCCTGGACTTGAAATATCTGCATGGTGGCACCAGAGCTGTTCAACAAGGGCCACGGGAGAGCAACCACCTACAAGTGAACCAGGCCAGTAATCGCTTGGGAGACCATGGGGTTGGGAGAGGCCGTCAGCCACCTGCGAAAATAGACAAGAGGCCGGCTGTGGTGAAGCCTCCGGTCTCCAGAGGAGCTCCGCCTGTTACAGCCAATAATGAGAACAACGATGTGGTTTGTAACTGCGGTGTGAGTGCTGTCCAGCTGACAGTGCGCAAAGAGGGGCCCAACCAAGGCCGCCCCTTCTACAAGTGCAACGGAGGAGCCTGTAACTTCTTCCTGTGGGCAGATCAGCAGGAAGGAGCTGGGAGTAATCCATCAGCAGGGCGTCCGTCTGGCACGTTTAATAATTCCAGGACAACTGATGGCTTCAGGTCTGGAGGGGGAAGCAGGGACACGGGAGCTGGGGGACAGGCAGTGTGCATGTGCAACCAGCCGGCTGTCACTCGTACAGTGCAGAAGGACGGTGCCAATAAGGGGCGTCAGTTCCACACATGTTCCAAACCTCGAGAGCAGCAGTGCGGCTTCTTCCAGTGGGCGGATGAAAACGTCCCTCCAGGTAAGGGTCAGAACGGAGGAGGGTAGGACTTATTAACAGTGTAAAACATTTCTCATCTAGCGGCAAAAGATAAGTGCTAAAAGCCTTGGTAAAATATTTTAGGTTATGAGTGGCATGTAAAAAAAATCCTCTTACATTTGATTGCTGAAGAAGGGAACCTTGGGGGGGTAAAGCTCCACCCTCTAGGGTGCAGGGCACTTAGAGACAGTAATATCATGTTATAAATGCATATCTGATTATTCCTTATACTTTTTTATATATATATATATATATATATATATATATATATATATATATATATATATATATATATATATATATATATATATAAAATGCTCTGTACCTTTTGAAACGTATATAACAGTGTAGTTTTATTGTAATTATATTTTAAAATTTCACCCTCCGTTCTGAAAGCCTGTCCAGACGGATTGCAAAGAGGGACAATATCGTGTCCACATAAGGAAAAAGCTGCTCAACCTTCGTTAAAATGGATGTCACCTATGGACAACATCGCTTAAAGAGGATCTATCACCTCTACAAAACCTAGGCTTATTATGTAGAGTATATATACATAATGCTGAAAACGTTATTGATTTAAAAAAAAAAAAAACAACAACTCTATTTGTGTTAAAACAATAGCTTATAGAGTGTCCTGCATCCTACTTCCTCATAAACTTCCTTGCAGCAGATTGCTGCATTGCCCTTGCTCCCTTCCCACTACCCAGTCTCCTCCGATGACGGAGGATTCTGTCTGTAAGCTGGAGCAATCTCATTGGCAGAGATCGATATCTAGCCAATGAGATCACTCCAGCTTACAGACAGACAGCCTCCGTCATTGGAGGAGGCTGGGTAGTGGGAATGGAGCAGTGCAGCAACAGACGTGTATGCGAAAGTAGGGTGCAGGGTACTCTAAACTATCGTTTTAACATAAATAGCGGTTTTTTTTGTTTGTTTGTTTTTTTAAATCAATAACTGTTTCAGCATTATGTATATATACTCTACATAATAAGACTAACTTTTGTAGGGGTGATAAATCCCCATTAAATATATCAAATACTTTTTTTATTTAAAGTTTTGATTTTGTCTAAATTTAACTTACAAAGTCTGGGCTGCAGCTACTTCCGCATACACTGCAGCCTGACGCTCTGCCTCTGCTCTCCTCCAATGGCAGAGGATTCTGTCTGTAAGCAGGTGCGGTTTCATTGGCAGAGATCGATATCTAGCCAATGAGATCGCTCCAGCTTAGTGACAGACATCCTCCGTCATCGGAGGAGGGAGGAGAGCAGAGGCAGAGCGTCGGGCTGTGGTTACAGAGCAGGTAACCACAGTGAACCCCAGTGTATGTGGAAGCAGCTGGGGGACAGTCTTTTTAAGTTCAATTTAGACAAAACCAAAACGTCAAATAAAAAATTAATACCTTTTTCTCGTATTTTTTGATATATACCATAACTATTTAAGCCCATAGGTGACACATCCACTTTAAAGGGGAGCAGGGTTTTCCTTATATCAGGGCTTATAATTTGAAGTCCTTTGCTACTAGCCAGACCTGAAAAGTTACTCGCCACTGCAATACATAACATACCCACCAGGGCTGAATTTCTACTCGCCATTGGCTAGTGGCAAGTGGAAATTTTGAGCCCTGCCTTCTACAGACAATATTGTCCGTTGTTGAAATCTGTCCGGTCAAGCGACTGTTTTTCAGATCTGAGGACTGGGGATAAAGGGGCGGGAGGGAGAAAGTTCAAAATATAATTACAATAAAGCTACACAGATATGGACATTTCGAAAGGTACAGAGCATTATAAAAAATAGTATAAAGAATAATCGGATATGCATTTATAGCATGACATTACTATCTGTTTAATCAATAGTCTCCTCTCCTGTTTTGCAATTTTCTCATTTCAGTGCATGACCATGTCTTTCAGTGCGATTCCTGTGCTTATTGTAGAGATCTCATCATAATCTTTACCATTTTTCAAGGCTCTTCTAACGACTTCAACTCCGGCGGTGGAGGCTTTTCAAGTCCATTCGGTGGAGGTTCAAACAATCAGCGGGGGTTCAGCAAAAAGAATAAGCGATCGGATAACGGATCCATGGGTCCAACGGCAAAGAAGCAGAGGACTTGTGGGATTTGTCACCAGCCAGGACACAACAGGACAAACTGCCCTCAGAACAGATGAGAAATAAAACGGCCTATAGGAGTGGCCAAACCTAAACAACCGCAGGACGCTTAACTCTTTGAGTGCCAGAGAGGTATCGGTGTGTTGGATAACCTCACTTGGCACTCAAAGGGTTAAAAAACTGACTTGCTGGTGGAGTTTCCTGAGGGGTAAAGGAGAAGATTGTGAGGAGACAGAAGTCCTTTTCTTCCAGTCCCCTGCCTTCTGGTGGGAGGAGTTTTATCCCACGGTCATGGCGTCCTCCAGTTATAAGCCATTCTATCAACACTAGTCACAGCGTGATGCTGCTCCGTTACATAAACATGTTTATTTTTACGGAACTTTTCCCTCAACCTTTTGTATAATGTACATTTTTATATGAAAGTCAAAGGGCCATACGCATAGACAAAAGGTGGAGAAATTCTGGGTTAAACCATCTACAGGGAAAATTCTAATCTATTTAATATATATATATATATATATATATATATATATATATATATATATATAATATAATATTGTAAAAGGCTGTGTCCACGGGCCAAGGTTCGGGTAATGTTAGCCCTTTGAGTGCCAGAGGGGTACGCAACTCAATGCTTTGCATACCCCTCTGGCACTCAAAGGATTAAGAGGCCACTACCTCACTGCTCCACAGAATACAGTCTTACGCCGCCTCACTCACGCGCAATCATGCACAGTAGAGACTGCCCGAACGCGGGCATTGCGCATGACTGCATCGTAACAAACATCCTAGCGGATTATTATATAAGATATAATAAAATACCTTGAATGCTAGAGGGCTGCTAATGCATTGCAGTGTGCTGGAGCTCTATCTAACATTCAGTCATCATTTAGGAGAAGTGCACTTTTTTTTGTGTCCATATCGATATAGAAGTATAGTCTCATATGTATAAAAGCAAAGTGAAGAAATTCTGGGGTAAACCAGCACAAATGAAGCATCCCATTGATCTCAGCTGGGCTGTTAACCCCATGAATGCTAGAGAGGTCTCCAAGGCAAAAGGTTAAAAAGTACAATTTGAATCAACAAGAATTAGGGGACATTTTATTCATCCCCTATGGAGCAGTTAGTTTGACCCAAAATTACTCAACTTTGTTTTTACACATACCGTAAAATCTCAGGTATAATACGCACCTGTGTATAATACGCAGGTGCATATTATACCCAAGATTTAGGGGAAAACAAGAGTGCCTATGTATAATACGCACCCTTGTTTTCCCCCTTCCAAAATAAAATTTTATGCCTGGCAGCTATCTTCCCTCCCACCCCCGGCGCTATCTGCTTTCAAAATAATGCTTACCATGCTCCACTGAGGCAACAGAATACAAGGCAAACTTCAGCTGTGTAAATGTTCTCTGCGGGCGGCATGCTTGCATTTGCCGCCCACTTCCTTCAAAGGGCTGCGGGACCTCCCGTCTGTGGTATTGCCCTGTGAGGACCTTGAGATCCTCACAGCGCATTACCATTGGCTGGAGGCAGAAGGTCCTAAAAGCCAATTGAAGGAAGCGGGCGGCAAATTCAAGCATGCCGCCCGCAGGAAACATTTACACAGCTGAAGTTCGCCTTCTCTTCTCTTTCATCAGTGAAGCATGGTAAACATTATTTTGAAAGCGGATAGCGCCGGGGGTGGGAAAATAGCTGCCAGACACAACTTTTTTAGTATAGAAAAAAAAAACCTCGTGTATAATACGCACCCCCCACTTCACATAAGGTGAAGTGGGGTAAAATTGTGCGTATTATACCCGAGATTTTACGGTAAGCCCCATAGTTTCTCAACGTAATTTAAAACTGAGCGATCACCTTCTTCATATTGCCCCCCAATCCTTTCCTAATGTAGCGATAGGTAAAGCCACACTGTTATTGTGATTAAAAAGTGCACGTTATTAAGGAAAGTAAACGTCTTCTGCAGGCATCTGCCGGACAACATGGCAGACATCTTAGAGGAAAGTTGCCTCTGAGTCTGCGCTGTGTCCCGTGCACTGCCCGGATTGGTGGTGACTTCCGTTACCTTAAGTTTCTGAAGGTGCAGGCGCACAGAGCTTCTCTTGTAAGCTCTGTGCCCTGGATGCCTGCAGAAGATGTTTACTTTCTTTAACCCATTCACGACCCTTGACGGTCCTGGCATGTCATGGGTAGATTTGCGTTAAGGACCATCATGGAATTCAGGATTCCCTGTGCGGCTGCACGGCATTCAGGGAGCCTTGAACCAGATGCAAAAAAAAAATGTCCGTGGTCCTTAAGCGATGGCCACATGCGCAATCGGCCGTCCTTAAAGTGTTAGTAATGTCTAAAAAAAAAACTTTTTTGCATTTAGAAGAGCTTAAAAAGCTGATCTAAATGCAAAAAAACGTATCTCTCAAACCGCTATGGTTTAAGAGATACGGGCGTTTAAAGTTTGATTTCTCCTACTGACAGCTGTAAAGCTGTCAGCAGGAGATCTGTGTCGGTCGACACGGAGGCGCATGAGAAGTGCCGAGATCTCGTTACTTACACGAAATCCCTTTATTGGAATGGTCTAACATGTGTACCTAGTGTTCAGGCACACATTTTAGACCATTCCAATGAAGGGATTCCTTGTAAGTAACGAGATCTCGGCACTTCTCATGCGCCTCCGTGTCGACCGACACAGATCTCCTGCTGACAGCTTTACAGCTGTCAGTAGGAGAAATCAAACTTTAAACGCCTGTATCTCTTAAATCCTAGCGGTTTGAAAGATACATTTTTTGCATTTAGATCAGCTCTTTAAGCTCTTCTAAATGCAAAAAAGTTTTTTTTGTTTTTTTTTAGGCATTACTAACACTTTAAGGGGTTAATAATGTTGACTTTTTCATAATAAAAACAGCATGGCTTTACATATCACTACCTTACTAAACGATTGGGGGCAATATGAAGGTGATGGTTCTGCTTTAACTCCTAAAGGACTAGGTGAACAAGGGTTTGTTTTTGTTTTGTTTTTTTACCCTAGAGGACAAGCGCCATTTTATTTACAGAGCCCGGACTTGTGAGCGATCATGTACCATCGCTCTGACTGGCTGAAACTGACTTCTTCGGACTTGTAGCTGTCCGTTTCATACTCCCGTCATAATCACAGAGCGCCCTCACGCCAGGACCATCACTGGTTCTTAACGGACCGAAAGTTGTGATGGATCTAGCACTTCTACGAAGAGGTTAAGATGGGCATTCATGGGAAACTTGCCATGCAAGATATCTTGATGAAGGCCATTGTTTGGGCCCAAACATCAATATTAATATGCAATAAAAGATTACTTCATTTTCCGTACCAGCAAGCTTCCCATGAGCGTGTTTTCTACATGAGACAAAGAGAGAAAAAGATTAGCGTTTTTTTCTGCTAAGTAAACTAGAAATACTCTGCAGGGAGATTCTTCCTTCTTAAATTATTATGGTTCAGATACGTTTTAATTAAACTACAGTCTTCCAAGTTCTCCAACAGAGTGAAATAAATATATATAAAATACAAACTTTGACCACTAGATTAAAACTGTTTGAACTATAACTAACTACTTTAGGATGAAAATTCTCGCTAGAGTGGAAGTATTCTTCAGCAATTCTCAGCTGTGGGTTTCTGGGTATGCCAATGAGTTATAAGGATTTAACCGATGAACCCTAGTGCCACAGGGCTATGCCACATAGCAATGTATTGTGCACCCCTCTGGCACTCAAAGGGTTAAGCAGAGGTGGGGACGTTGAGGAATGCTGCTTCAGTGAAACTGGTATTTAGAGAATTTGTCAGTTACCTTGTAGTTGGGTTGACCCAGAATTGCTTCACGTCTGTCTATATTCATTTGGCCCAAATGTTGCTGTCTCAAGTGCTGAGCTACTCTAGACCCTCTGTTCAAATGAAAAGTAATTCTAGAGCTAATCAGCCTCGCACCACTGGGGGGGAAATGAGTGTCATTGGGCCTTGTGTAAAAACAAACTGGAATGATTACATGGGACAGGGGCACCCAAACCTGTCCTCAGCTCAAATTGTGCCCCCCCCCCCCCCCCTTGTTCTCAGGATCTTCTCAATTAAACACCAGGGAATGTAGATAACTCAAATCCAACAGAATGACTGAACCACTGATTGACTCACCAGTGTTCATTTGGGGGAGATCCTGAACCACTGCACCGTTGCAGGGGGTCCCAAGGACAGATTTAAGGGGGATACATTTTCATATTAACTTATATGGGGCTTTTAACCCTTTAAGTGCCAGAGGGGTATGCAACACATTGTAAACCTCTCTTGCATTCGACTGGTTAAAATTCCCATTTAACCTTTTGAGTTCCACTATGCATTGGATGCCTCACTGGCAATCAAAGAGTTAAATTAGCAGGAATGTTTATTCCCCCCCCCTCTAGTGCAGTTTGCTTTTAGACACAAGGCCAATGGGTTTTTAAATGGAGCTTTTTTTAACTCCTTGAATACTAGTGTTCCCCAGTATGCTGAATATTAGATCTCAAATATTCAAGAGGTTTAAAACCCCCAATTTGGGGAATGAGATTGGTTTGCCCTTGAATTCCTCCATGGCTTTTAACCCTTTGAATGCTAGAGAGGTCTTCAATGCATTGCGAAGCAATGCGTTGGAGACTTCTCTAGCATTCAAGGGGTTAATTTCACTTTGAGATCAATGGGGATGTTAATTTGTCCCTTGTGGTGCAGTTAGTTTGCTCGTGAATTGTAACTCGATCAATAGGACCCTTCTAGTCACGATGGGATCAGAATCGTCCCATGTTGGGGATCAGTGGATTTCCACCCCCAGAACTTTCATCAGTACGTTATACTCCTGCACAGAGTTATTGGTGTGTGTCTTTTGTATATTAATTGTACAGCGTGTAAACCTTTGTACATTTTGTATGTTGTTGGATTTTAAATATTAAGCTGTTTGTTATAAAATAGGTTAAAAGCATCTGCAGTGTGTTGAAATACAATTTATTGCTATAAATTCAGTTGCTGTTCTTAAAGACAACAGGTTAGATTTATCGAGTGGCAGGTTTTTTTTTTATTTATTCTCTTTTAAATAAACCAATTGGCACAGCCAGTGAACAACGCCAGTCTGCTTAATCGATTGACTTTGATGGTGTTAGAATGGCAAAGACGGTGATTCTGTGCTCCAGTCTTCCAACTACATTAGAGGATCTGGTTTTAAGAATATCCCTTAGCAAGCACACATACTTCAATCTCAAAGGCCAAGTCACTGATTACTCACTTGTGATTAGGCAGGCGTATCCAGAGGCGTAAGTAAAAGCCATCGGGCCCTGGTGCAAAAATTGCCACATTGCCCCATTTCCTCCACACTGTACACCTCCACACCGTCCATATCCACAAATGTTCCCCCATTGTCCACCTCCACACTGTCCATCTCCTACCTGTCTCAGGAAGGGGGGCTCATCCCTGGTGTTAGAGAGGTGTGGCAGGGGAGATCTGTGACCTCTATGAGAAGCTCCTGCACGGTCCTT
Organism: Rhinophrynus dorsalis; assembly: GCA_037306005.1. NCBI lineage: Eukaryota > Metazoa > Chordata > Amphibia > Anura > Rhinophrynidae > Rhinophrynus > Rhinophrynus dorsalis. Next base: position 23,370,339 of record CM074725.1, on the reverse strand, counting down.
TGTCCAGTAATGCAGAGCACTGGGAGAGGATGTCCTCTTCCAGTGCTCTGCATTACTAGGGGATGGCAGGGAAGCTGATTATAGAGGTCTGTGCCGAAAAAGTCTCAGACCTCAGCTTCCCAGTAGGGAGATCAGTCTGATCTTCCCATCAGTAAAGCTTTTTTATGCTGGCAGTGGCGCTGGTATAGCAAGGGGCGGCCAAACTCCTGGAGCAATGGGCCCAGTCCCACTTGTGACCACTATTGTTACACCACTGGGTGCATCTTGAAAAGGTGACCCTTTTGATGTCCTGAGGACTGTTTAAAAAAAAAAATTGTACTGAGAACTCTTTCCAGCAAGAGAGAGAACTGTATCAGCCGCCTGCTAAATTTCCATCATCCATGTTTTGTACTCGCCACCACATGCATTCCCTGATGATCACATTGTGTAGGGGGGGGTGATGTGGTTGACAAGTCAGCTCATGGGAAAGACAGTGGGATATTCCTGGCTGACTCCTACATGGGTTGACTACGCATGCAATGAGCATCACAGCATTCACTGTTGCCAAGTGAAAGATCAGCTGACAGCCCCATAGACCACAGTAAAGAAGCACTTTGCTGGGCTTCGTGTGTTCATCCAAGGCAAGAGTCACCTGGGAAAAGGGCACCATAGCCCAGCACCACAAAATACATGTATGTGTATATAATACTAATAAAAGAGGTGGTCATGTGACCGATTCTGCAGCCCTGGCGCTCACACACACACTCAGGGTCAACAGGAAGGAGGAGTTGTGCAAAATTCTATGCCTGCCCACTCCTGTTAAAAAACAAAAAAAAAAATAATTTCACCTTCCACCGCAATACACACCTCTTCTTCCCTCCCATTCAACACCTATACGACTTCTGCGTCAAATACACACCTCTTCACCCTCCGTCACCTTCACCTGATTGACTCACATTTCCCTTCACCTCCTCAGTGTACACCCTCCCTCACCAGATTCACTCACGCTCACCTTCGATACATCCCCTCACATTCACCTGTCACTATTTGACTCATACATCATGTCCCTACTATGCACAGACTTCAGTTCCCATCATCTTCAGCTGCCCGCGTGATGGCCGTTATAGTCCAGCGGCCACTGTAACATAGATGGTCAGCTAGTGGTTCCCCTGTTGTTGGACTACAATTCACATCAGTCTCAGTTGCTCACATGATGGCCTTTTATAGTCCAGTAGTTGGAGAGCCACATTTTTCCCTCTACTACCTTCCTCATTATATCCAGAGTTTCCCCATACTGACTTTGCCTTTATCATCAAATTGCATACACCTCAGTGATGAAGACTATTTGATTTTCATTTCTTTATATATATATATATATATATATATATATATATATATATATATATATATATATATATATATATAGTGTGTGTGTGTGTGTGTTTTTCTCACGACACCTTCTCATGTGTAATTATCTACCGTAAAATCATAGGTATAATACTCACCTGTGTATAATACGCAGGTGTAAATTATACCCAATATTTTAGGTAAAATAGTTCCTGTGTGTAATACGCACTCCCCAAAAAAGTCTCCCCCACCTCAATATTAGTACTTGCCTGTCCCCCTTTGTGCAATCAGACCCCCCTTGACGTCCAGGACCCCCCATGTGGAGGCAGTGGGCAGTATTCCTGTGCTCACTGCCCGCTTCCTCTCTGCTGCATTACTCAAAAAATGTTAAAGCCCCTCCTTAATAACCAGGATCCTCCCTCTGGGGGCAGCGGGCAGCATTCTGACCTACGCCGCCTGCTTCTTCCGCTCCTGGAACTCCTCTGAGTATCTGGGTGGAAATCCTGGTTATTAATATGGACTTTTAACATTGTTTAGTAATGCAGCACAGAGGAAGTGGGCGGTGAGCGCAGGAATTCCACCCACCCTTTGCCTCCAGATTTGGGGGGGGGGGGGCAGGACATCAGAGTGGTCTGATTGGAGAAAGGGGGTCAGGTAAGTACTAATCTTGAGGTGGGGGAAACTGGTAAGAACGGTTGAGGGGGGTATTTAATTTTTTTTCTTCTTCTTCATGTATAATACGCACCCCCCACTTCACATAAGGTGAAATGGGGTTAAAATGTGCGGCCCCCTTTTGTCTTGAGTGGGGCTGAGTGTTACAGGCAACACCATATCTTTTTTGCTGGTATTATATAAAAACCTTGTTCTGTACATGGCAACCAATTTAATACACGTCATGTAAAATCTAGAAAACTGTGTGTTTTGTCAGGCCATTTTTTTTTTTTTTTTTTTTTCGTAAGAGTGACAGGTCCCAGAAAAGTGTCCAACCAATTGCAATGTGTTTGATGGCTCTGGCATTCAGAGAGTTAAGCTGATACCACAATATTATTTGTTAAAGGGATAGTAATACTTTGTTTTATCTTTATTTTATTTTGTAGGCATTAAAAAAAAATGAAGAACAATATAAGTCTTATCTCTCAAACCTTTATGGTTTGAGAGATATTCACAAGCAAAGTTTCCCCTCCCGCCCCTTTTACCTAGTGTAAGCCATCTCTTCTCAGATGTGGAATCCAGTCCATAGACCAGACAGATAACAGAAGGGACAATCTTCTTCCTATGAGAACAATGAAAGCCCTGCCCCCCTTGACAAGTTTTTCAGGTTTTTCCCTTATCTTAATTGAAGATTGTCCCTCTCTGCAGTCTACCTGGGCACCTCCCTTCTGATCTGGCTGAGCAGTGTTACATCAGTAAAAGGGGCGGGAGGGGGATACTTTGTCATTGAATTACTCTTGAACTACAACTCTGACAGAACTGAAATAACACTCTCCAAAGTCCAAATACTATGATGATTAATTAGAGCTGCTTTTATTATGAAACATCAATATCCCTTTAACTCTTAGAGATGAAATGTTTTCTGAATGGAACAGATACATTGGAGACCTCAAACATTTAACCCTTTGAATGCAATGTGTTGCACACCCTCTCTGGCACTCAAAGGGTTAAGTCAGTGACCATTATTTAATCCCCTATGGTGCCATTTGTTTACCTTTCTTAGATGTAAAGGCGTAAAAATAAAAAGTGAGTTGTTAGACTGGTAAAGTGCAGCTGTCTGTGCCCTCCCTGTGTCACTATTGTTCTGTTACACAAATAGGCTGCAGACTAAAAATACATTTCTTGGCTTTGTGGCCAGGCTGGTTGTAACATGAAGCCTGACTTGCGCTCACAGGCTAAACACTGCTCTGGCTGGCACTCCTGCAAAAGGGCAGCAGTGCTCACTGATAGGCCAGGTCGTAGTCATAATGCACTAGCAACAGAAGCACGTCATTGCCTGTGCAAGGAGAGGCGGGGTTAAAGGAAGCTATATCCCACTGTCCATGGCAAGTGTCAGACTACATAAATTTTGTGACACCCCCAGGCTTGTTCCACTGGTAAGCAGGCATTAGTTTGCTCCCTCCTTCTCTGTGTATTGTATTGCAACCCCCCCCCCCCTTTGGCCCTCAAAGGGTTAACAAGGGGTCTGGGGTCTTTACATCCCCTCCCACTCTGGTCATTTCTACTGCAAGGTGTGCCTCTAACCTTGTTTGCTCTGAAAGGAGGCAAACCAGGCAGATCAGCAGTGGGACTGTGGCTGTGAGTGCAAGGCAGCCTGGATAAGACAGAGAGACACCGGCTCTTTTAGTAATGCTGGTGAAGTAGCTCGGTTGGTTAGTACACCAGTTTTAGAATCTGTTCAAACCTCAGGGTTGCAGGTTCTAGTCCCGTCAAATCATCCTTTCACCCTTCTGAGGCTGATAAAATGAGTCCAGGACTTACTTGAAAAAAGAGAGAATCTCACTGTATCCTTTCCATAAATAATTCAATAAAAAAAATATATATATATTCACACAGTACTACACTAAAGTTTTAGGCAGGTGTGGAAAAATAAAAGTGCTGTAAAGTAAGAATGCTTTCAAAAATAGGCATATTAGTTTATTTTTATCAAATACCAAAATGCATAGTGAGAGAACAGAAGAAAAATCTAAGTCAGTATATGGTGTGACCACCCTTTGCCTTCAAAACAGCATCCGTTCTTCTAGGTACACTTGCACAAAGTCACGGATTTTCTAGGCATATAGTCGGGGGTATGATTAAACAATTATACCAAACAAGTGCTAACGATCATCAGTTTAATATGCGGGTTGAAACGCAATCAATAAACAAAAAAACAGCTGTGTAGGAGGAATAAAACTGGGTGTGGAACAGCCAAACTCTGCTAACAAGGTGAGGTTGCTGAATGTTTAAAGGGGAACTTTCACCTCTATATGATTGTGCCCTCTTCCCTTCCATTGTGTCCCATGTTTGTAGTGATGTGTCTTTTGTCGTGTAAAAATTGGTCTAAGTTGAGCAATACAAATATGAAAATAGTACCTGATGAAGCAATGTTAGCTTAGAGCTCTCCCACTGTGTACCGTATAGTGCAGAAGACACTCCCACAGGGCTTCTCACTGAATCCTCAGTCCAGCCCCTGAATCCTACATCAAGCCCTTGTACACCACGTGACCTGGCGTGCTCCTTGAATCCTGAGCGTCCAGTCATGTCTGTCAGATGCCAGCTCGATTATGTACAGCACTCACGAAGCAAAGGGAAGTGGATGGCTGTGCACGCAGGAGTCTACGATACTGTGAGATCGTGAAGTACAGGACCTAGTGCGCATACACAGAATTTGCATGCGCACTGTGCACAAGCTCGCGTCACATACAACTGACAAGACAGAGGGAGAACCGGCGCATGCGCTCTGTAACATTTTTGGCAAGATAGCGCCGCTCTCCCTGGTCTTGCAACGAACTTACAAGGTACAATTGCTTAACTTAGGGGGACAGCACAGGAGTTATATATAAACAAAGAGGATCATGTTGGGCACATCTTCCACAATAGGTGTTGTTATATGAAGGTGAAAGTTCCGCTTTAATGTCAAGTCATAAACCATGGCAAGACTGGGCACAGCAACAACAAGGTAGTTATAATGCACCAGCAAGGTCTCTCCCGAACAGACATGTCAAGGCAGATAGGTATTTCCAGATGTGCTGTCCAAGCTCTTTTGACGAAGCGCAACAAAACAGGCTATGCTGAGGATAGTAGGCAAAGTGGTTGGCCAAGGAAACTTAGTGCAGCAGATGAAAGACACATCACGTTTACTTCCCTACACAATTGGAAGATGTCCAGTAGTGCCATCGGCTCAGAATTGGCAGAGAACAGTGGGACCCTGGTACACCTATCTACCGTGCAGAGAAGTCTGGTCAGAAGTGGTCTTTATGGAAGACTTGCGGCCAAAAAGAGTCATACCTTCAACGTGGAAACAAGGCCAACCGAATCATCTATGTATGAAAACACTGGAACTGGGGTGCACAAAAATAGCAGTAGCTGCTCGGTACTGAGGAGTCAAAAATGTAAATGCTTGGCTGTAGCAGAAGGCAGTTTGTTAACTGAAGGGCTGGAGTGTCTGCTGTCAAGCATGGTGGCGGTTCCTTGCAAGTTTGGGGCAGTATTCTTCAAATGGAGTTGGGGATTTGGTCAGAATTAATGGTATTCTCAATGCTGAGAAGTGCAGGCAGATACTTATCCATCATGCAATACCATCAGGGAGGCATCTGATTGGCCCAAATTTATTCTGCAGCAGGACAATGACCCCACACATACGGCCAAAGTCATTAAGAATTATTTTCAGTATAAAGAAGAACAAGGAGCCCTGGGAGTGATTATATGGCCCCCACAGATAGTTGATCTCATCATCATTGAGTCTGTCTGGGATTACATGAAGAGAGCAACTGAGGTGCCTAAACCCACAAAAGAACTGTGGTTAGTTCTCCAAGATGTTTGGCACAACCTCCCTGCCGAGTTCCTTAACAAACTGTGTGCAAGTGTATCTAGAAGAACTGATGCCGTTTTGAAGGCCAATGCTGTTCACACCAAATATTGATTTGATTTAGATTTTCTTCTGTTCACTCACTACGCATTTTGTTAATTGATGAATACAAACTATTAACATGTATTTTTTTTTTTTTTTTTTTTAAAGCATTCTTACTTTACAGCAGTTTTTCACAGCTGCCTAAACCAGCTCAACATTGAAAAGCTACTTCTGGCAGGTTGACAGTAAGTTTATGTTCAGATTAAGATGGTGTCTCCTCCCAGTGCGCAGCAGAAGGCAGATACTGGTCAGAGCAAACAGGAGTGGAAAGGGGAAGTGTAAAGATGTCACACACACAGTTGAATGATGGAGGAGAGTGAGCTGCTTTTCAATAGGGAAAAAAAGGCAATGTTGTAAACCTGGAGGAAGTATGGACAGGATGGGGGTATTTACAGGTATAAGATGGAAAAGACAACTTACTGCATGTGAGAAGATGAAATCAATGCAAATACGCTACAATGTCGCCATCCTGGATCCTTATCAAGCCTTTGCGCAACTTGTCCCAGACTCTGGTTCTCTCTCTAGAACAGTGGTTCCCAATTTTTTTTTGCTTAGGGCACCCCCAACATACTTAATGGACTTTATCAAGGGTAAAATGAAGCATACAATACATAAATATACAGTATTATTAGGTCTTATAATCATAATACCATAACATATCGTGCATAACAACTTCTATAAATCTTTATTTAAAAATCCATTTTTGTTAGTCACATATAGAAAGCATAGGACACCCTAGGTTGATTTCCGTGGCACACCAAAGTGCCATGGGACTCTGGTTGAGAATCACTGCTCTAGAAGGAATATCCCACCTACGGTGACTTCGTGAAATCAAATCTGAACAAACACAGGTCTGGGCTGTTTGAATAGTGAGACCAATGATTCTCAGCTATGGACGGAGGTACACACCAATAAGCATATCCCTAAGCACAGATAGATTGGTTACATTCTTTGATTATGCAGAAATATCCTGAAAACCTTACCTGTTGGTGCATCCTGTGGACTAACATTAAGAAACGCAGCTTGATAATGAGTTGCTATTATATCTACATTTCTTATTTTGGACAAAAAAAAAAAAAAATCCAATCCGTGGCAGTGCTTGACTGCGAGTTCTTGAATGAAGCCCACAAAGACTCCAAGGTAGGTTCCCTTGTGAATTTAGCCTGTTTATTCATTCACAGGAGACAACATGGCATCTTGGAGCCTAACTGAAATCAAGGCCCACACTTCACACAAACCAAAGGGTTAACACTATATTCCCGGCTCCAGGAAGTCTGAGACAGCTACAACAAAGCATCCCCACCCTGGGTAACTCCAAGGGGAGACAGGACAATCAGGAGCCTGGGTCTGGGCTGGGAGATAGCAGTTAACCAGTCAGAAATGGCAGCATCTTTCCTTAAAGGAATAGTAATGTTTCACAATAAAAGCAGCACTAATTAATCTTCATAGTGTTTGGGCCATGGAGAGTGTTATTTCAATACTGTCAGCGTTGTAATACAAGAGTAATTGAATGATAAAGTATCCCCCTCCCACCCCTTTTACTGGTGTAACACTGCTCACCTCAGAGCAGCAAGAGTGTCTGGATGGATCACAGAGGGACAATCTCCAATTAGCATAATGGAAAAACCTGTCATGGGGGGCAGGGTTTTTCTTATGATCACAGTAAGAAGACTGTCCCTTGCTGTCACCTATCCGGTCAAGAGACCAGATTCCACATACTAGGTAAAAGGGGCAGGAGGGGGATACTTTATCATTCAATTACTCTTGAATTGCAACTCAGACAGTATTGAAATAACACTCTCCATGGCCCAAAAACTATAAATATTAATCAGAGCTGTTGTTTTTGAAACATTACTATCCCTTTCCTTAATGAATAGGAAATGCCCTGACAATTTCTTCCCTGCCCTGGCTTTTACCCCCTCGCCAGACCTCTGAAACAATTAAGGTAAATCCATTTTTCAGAGGAGGTCAGAACATTGTTCCCCTGTTATCTGCAGACTCTCTGCCATTTGGTCTGACAGGATTAGTGGAGGAGGACAGCAGGGTAACTCAATACATGAAATCTTACAAATCACAATACATCTTCATTTCCCCTTATGAATTTCATTAGATAGGGACAGTAACGTCGCAAATTCTTTTTAGAGTTTTGCAGAGCTTAAAAAAATAAGCTAAATGCCACAAATCTCATCTCTCAAACTGCTATGGTTTGAGAGATATCATCCACTAAAGTTCCCTGCTCCCTGATGTCAGCTGTAAAGAGAAGACCTGTGTTGGCCGACACGCGGAGGCTCTTCAGCAGAGCCACAATAGCCAGATTTAAAAAGAAATACCTTCTTTGAAATGGTCTAAAAATTGTGCTTGCAAACCAGGCACACTTTGTAGACCATTCCAAAGAAGAAATTCTTTTAAAATTGTGCTATTATGGCTCTGCTGAAGAGCTGCTTGTTGGTCCCTGGACCAGGAACTCCTGCTGTCAGCTTACAGCTGACGTGAGGAGGGAGAGGGGAACATTAGCGGATGATCTCTCTCAAACCATAGCGGTTTGAGAGATAAGATTTGTGGCATATAGCTTATTTTTTTAAGCTCTACAAAACTAAAATGTTATGGGACATTACTGTCCCTTTAACAGAAGGGACACTAAGGTTTTGTCACACAAAAAAAATATCTCTAGTCATGTGATAAATGCCTTATCAACTACAAAATTGGTGTTAGCTATAAATTAAATGAAAGCCATCCAAAAGAAAATATTTTTATTATGACAAGTTAATTTTTTTTTGTTGTTGAAAAAATACAGAATTTTAAGCAGCTCAAACCACAGGAGAAGCAGCACTCAGTGTATTCCCGTGGTCAATTTATATTATATGATTTATAAATCTGCTCTGTGCCCATGGAGAACAATGCCTTGTTAACCCTTTACGTGCCAGCAATGTATTCGACACATTGTAAAGCTTTGGCTTCCTCCCTGGTACTCAAAGGGTTAATTCCACGGGTAGCAGTATTTTATACTATGGTAAACGGTTAGAAAAATCCCTTGCACCAGCAACAAAAATAAAAACCATTTCAGTGTTCAGATCTAGCAAAGATTTTATAGGATCCAACAGTTTGGCACATACAATATATACAGATGGAAGAAAATTAGCAGGTAGTTACGCTTCCTAGAATGAAAACGAGTTAAATACGAAAGTGCCAAAATGATTTATTTCAATTATAAAAAGTGCATTTCCTATTATGATAATATAAGATTGTGTCAATCTAATTTCACCCAAATACGGGAATAATTTTATTCCTTTAAACAACAAGTGCAGGAGGGGTGTCCCAAGCATTGTGTCAAAATGCGTTGAACACCCCTCTGGCACTCAAAAGAGTAAAATCCATCACCTTTGGCAAAAAGGATAATTTGTGCAAAAACAAGTGAAGTTTTAAAATGGCACACTATATAATGTAAGCTTTTGCATAGGGGGAGGCGAAGATTAAACTTACATTCACAGTGTTAGACGTAAGTCAAAAAAAATATATACTTTAACCCTTTGAGTGCCAGAGGGGTAGACAGCGCATTGCTTCTGGCACTCAAAGGGATACAGGACTGTGCTTCTACAGGGGCCTGTAGCTTTCACTTGTCGATATTAAATCAAGTTGAAGGGGTAGAATCCTGCAGCAAAATAATTACACCATAGAGTGAAATTCAAATTTATACGGATTTAAAAGGAGCTTTTAACCCTTGAATACAAGAGAGTGCTCCAGCATGTTGCATTTAAATCAAGGAGAATGTTTGTCTCCTGTAGAGCAGTCTGTTTGATCCAGCGCTCCATCTATTTATCTTAATGAACATGGACCATTTTTTTTTCTTCCAGTTGCGTCAATTCATGTAAATACTTAAACCCCTTGGGTACCAGATGTCCTTAACGTAGACCTGTCACATTACACCATGTTTACAAAAATCTAATCCTAAACTCCAGATAGATCATGCCAACACAAGAGCCAGCTGATGTATAGTTTGGGAAATATTATTGTTATTTCTGTATGGTGATCTCTCGCAGTGTAATACAATATGCTAATTAAGCACTAACAACTACCAATATTATTATTACTGACCCTCCACCTACCTTTAAAGGAACAGTAGTCCTTCATAGAAAAACAAACACTAGGTCATAGGGCTTTTCCCACTTCTAATTGTTTTTTTGTTCAAAAGTTGACCATTCATTCAAATGGAGTAACAGCTTCACTGAAAATTCAAACTGGCAGGAAGTGATGAAACTAACCAATATTCTGTGGAGAACTGTATTCCGGGGGATCCCCTCTCTCACAGAACTGTCTGGTCAATGGTAGGAGACTTCTCTGGAAACCAGATTACACTTCAAAATACCACCACAACTTTTGTACAAAAAAATTCCCAGCAGTGGAAAGGAGTGCCGTTGTATTAAATCAGCAGGGACTGCCCTACAATGTAGGTGTCATGATAAACGTTTACTATTCCTTTAAATTTGGGGAAATCATTCTGACTACTATGAATCATTTGTTATGGTTCTCAATCTTCAATTGGAGATCATGTTATTGGAAGCAGACATAATTCTTTGTTGCAGATCTTCTAGAAGTCAAACTCCACTCACTGAATGTTTCTTAACTCTGAGTGCCAGAGAGGTATCCATCGCAATGCAACACAGGATCACGTCTGCTTATGTAGGCATGAAATCCATTATCAAATAAATATCAGAACTGACCAATGGTAGCCATTATGATTTTCTGCCCAGATAAACATTTGAGTGACAATGCACTGCAATCTCTCTGGGACTCAAAGAGTTAACAAATGAGGGTTCGTTATTAGGCAGTGTTCGTGCACCTTAATCCCTAAGTGGATGTCACAGGTTCTTAAAGGGGAACTCTCACCTGTATTAATGTTACCTTCATTTGAATGCTCCGTTGGACTGAATCTGTAATCCTCCCCCCCCCATTTCAATATAATGCAGTGTTCTCCGAGATATTGCCTTTTAAAGTTAAGCCGGTGACGTCAGTTCTGCACAGGCTGCGGTACAACTCTGTAAAGCATCCTGTCAGTCTTCACCTCCCCAAGTATTGCCTCGTTCCAACCTCCTCCAATGATGGAGGCTTCCTCTGTGTGAGCTATAGTGGTCTCTTGCCTATTAGATTGCTCCAGCTCACACAGAGGAAGTCTCCGTCAGAGTAGTAGGTGAGAACGAGGCAATACTTGGGGAGGGGAACAGACAAAGATTGATAGGATGTGGTACCCCAGTCTGTGCAGAACGGTAGTCACTGACATAACTTTCAAAGCCAATATCTCAGAGAATACTGCATTAGATTGTGGGACGGGATTATTACAGATTCAGTCCAATGGAGCATTCAAATGAAGCCAACATTAAAACAGGTGAGAGTCCCCTTTAAAATGAGGATCTGTTAACTTGAATGAAGTTTGCCAAAACTTGATTTACAACTCCCTATGCATCATGTTAGCCATCGAGGCCAGCTGATGTTTAGTTTGGGAGAGATCAAGATTGGGACCTCTCGCAATGCAGTACTACACAGTTTGAGATCTCCATCCAGAATCAAGCACTAAAACAAAAACGATGCATTACTACCTTGGCACATTGTTTTTAAATTAAAATTTACAATTGTCATTCAAGGGGCGGGTCAGCTTTGAAGTGGAACAGTTTGTAACAAGTCATTATGGAAGCGATTTCAAAAGCACCTGTATTTATGCTGATTTTTTATATAAAATTATATATTTAGCTTTGATTTTCAGTTAAGTGCAAATCTTGCAAACCATGCCACACTGCTCCCCATCCCAGCTGCCACTTTCTACCATGAAACACTAGTTCATTGCAAATGAACATGGGGCATTATACTGATGTGAAACTAAATACAGATATATGGAGTAGCTCATTTGTATTAACTGAAAAATAAATAAAAGCCAAATATCTCAAATGTGTTTTTGTTTGTTAAAAAAAAAAACAAAAAGTCTCACAAAAATATAGGAAGTTTTTGAAAATTCTTTCAAAATAACTGTATTTGTTACAAAGTGACAGTTCCACTTTCGCTAACTGCACCACAACATCTGGGGGACAGAGATACCTGAATGACTAAAGACAACCTAGTGCCAACTTTGGAAATATGAAAAATATACAGTTAATGTTCAGGATGGCAAATACTTTCAGCAGTGTTACAAAGTGAACACTGACTAGCCAATAGCAGTAGGTCATACTAACTTGAACATTCCTCCCCAGCCACCTGTGATGTATTTGGGGAAGTGCCCTTTAATACAATGGCAATTAAGATGTAGCATTACAAGGAAGGTGTTGGGCACACCTTATATAGGTGAAAAATATACTGGATGGATTTTAAAAGAGAACCTCCAATCACTACGGATTGTGCCCTAAACTATTATTACCAAAATTTTCTTTGTTGCAAAAACATTTTCAATAGCTCTATAGATCTCCGTCCATACCAAGGGGTGATCACACCAGCAGCTGTGGACTACAATTCCCATCCTCCTCAGCTGGCTGTAGTAGTGCCAGGAATGATGGGAAATTTAGTTCAGCAGCTGGATATATGCAGGTTGGTCGCCCCTGGTCTACACTTTATATGACCAGACCTTGCAGCAGAATTCAATTTTCCTTCTAAAAGGACAATGACGAATAAATATAATCCAGTGTTTTACACAAGATAATGGCAGGCTCAGATGTCCTGGTTGTTATCATTTCATATGGGATTTTCATTGTATATCAGCTTCTGGCACAGTACCAACACATGGTAATAACTTCCTCCATGTAGCCGCCTTCTATAGACCAGGGAGTGTAGATGTCTACACACCACTCGTAATTCCAGTGATTTCAGGGATAATGTCCTCAGAGCAAAGAGAAGTTTAAAAAAAAAACACTCACTTTTTCAACATGGCATCCGGCTCAGAGAAAAGCTGGTACAAACCATACCCCAACTCATCAATGTCCTCATCACTCAGACAAGAGAACAAGTTCACTTTGCCATCAAAATAACAAGGGAGGAATCCTTTGTCCAAGTAACCAATGAGTTCCTCCACCACCTGGAGAAACCGGTCAGCCAGTGCAGCCTCTGACCAATCACAGGAGTCATTTCCAAGGTGTAGGATGGTGTGCCTCAAGTGGGTGGCAGTCAGTTGCCTCAGTGAGGGGCAATCTCTGCAAATCCCTTTTAGTATTTGGATGCACTGTTGTCGGACACCTGCATCTGCACTGTCCAGTTCCTGCAGGTGGCGGATCTCTTCCTTATAGAAGCTTTGCTGCCAAAGGTTTTCTGCAGGAATCTTGGAACTGCAATGGGTGAGAAGAACCATGTTTTTGATGTATGCCAGTGGGAGTATCCGGATAGTCATCTGAACATCAGGGTGTTGAACCTCCAGTCTGAGGTCATCAGATGCTATGTTCGGCCGAACGGTGCACTCCAGAACTGTACTTATGGCCGGCCAGTTGAGGGAATCTATGGTCTTGTGCAAGGACTCCACAATGGTCCTGGAGGATAGGTATCCCCCTACCAGGAACTTATCCCAGGGGCTGCTGCCCCGAACGGTGTACTCCAGGTCTACCCGCTTCACCATGCAAAGCTGGGGGTCATTAAGGATAGTTTGCTGTCCTGGAAGGAGTGTCCAAAGTTCTGGCTCCAGGACCAGGGGCAGAATGAAACAGGCATGATCCAAACAGGTCACTGGGAGACAGCTGCCTAGGGAGCCCCCAAGCTGCAGTGCAGAGAAAGGAAGCTCAGTGAGCTTGGCATTCAGAAAGACCTGCAGCTCTGCCATGATGTCTAGTGCCAGCTGTCTGCCCACTTCAGTCAGTTCTCCTGGGATGCTGGCACCATGTGTGCAATAATCCAGAAGCCTCTCCTGCAGTGTGAAACAAATGGGGATCTTCTTCACCTCAGACGGCTTGTTCTGCTCAGTGCCTGATGCCTCTGTATAAAAAGGAAAGAGGAGAACTGTATTGAACTGGGATCTGCCTAAAGAACGGATTCAATTGGTTACATTTTATTATGCAACATGTATATTGTACGGCAGTGGTTCTCACACTTTTTTCAGTCATCAACCTTTATTTTACATCTTGCAAAAACAAACACATGTATACCTAGACATTTACAATGTGTTGCATACCCTTTTGGCACTCAAAGGGTTAAAGTTATATACAAAGTTAAAAAAAAAAAAAAAAAAAAAAAAAAAGTTTATACATTCTGTATGTGAGAAAGGGAGGTGCCGCCTGTCCTTGTTGTTAGAGAAATGCCCTGTCTCCCTCCTGCTCATTAACAGACTCTCTGCAAACAACCTCCATGTACTTAAAGGGGAACTCTCACCTCTATTAAAGCACTTCTTATCTTAATGTGCTATGTGACTTAATCTTCCAAGGCGCTGCTGGAGAGGGGAAGAGGTGAAGACTGACGGGCTACAGTACAATGATGTACCGCAACCTGTCCATAACTGATGTCACGAGCAAATTTTTAAAACATTAGATCTTGGGCTTAACTGCATTATATATATATATATATATATATATATTAAAAAAAAAAAAAAAAAAAACACACACCACATCGCACATTAAGATAAGCAGTAATTTAATACAGGTTAGAGTTCCCCTTTAAAACGTTTAACTTTCTTTACACACTTAGCTGACATTTAAAAAAGGGATATGCTTCGAGTTCAGAGGGGTTTACACAAACCTAACACTCAAAAGGATTTAACCCTTGACATATCTGACTTGGTATTATACTGTTTGTCCTACTTATGTTTTATAAATTACACCCAGATCCTGTATAGAATATTCCTTTTATTGAATTTCCCCCACCCTCTATTTTATTAACCCTTTGATTACAAGCATACTGAATGATTATTGTTCTTTTACTTTATATGGATTGAGCCCATTTGGCAACTGACGAGTTAAATCATTGATTTTATTGCTTCAGAAGCAGTTCAATTTAGTTTCCCCTTTATATTATACCTTCACATGGCACAAGTTACAATATACTATTAGTAAGCATTTTACTTCTCCTGCATAAAATACTGTTGCAATTTGTGCAAAATAGAAAATGTAGTAGTATAGAAAGTGTGATAGTCACTGCGGCATATAAGAACATTTTCCGGATTCTCTTTAACCCTTTGAGTGCCAGAAGATGAGAAATATATATTGTAAACTCCAGCAATCAAAAGGATTAAATAGAGATTTGTGTAAGGAGGATTTGGCCAACCCTTCTTCCCCTGGATCAAATACCAATTGCCAAAGAGATCTGAAATGCATTACACACACATACATGGGGTACAAAGGGTGAGAGTTGCACTTGGAGATGGGTGGGAGAGGATCACATGGGATGGGGATCAGGTGAGCTAGGGAAAAATCACTTGGGCCAGAAGGGGACTGCAGAACACAAAAAACACTATGCCAACAGCTCCAAAACTATTTTAAATAAATGAAACACAGCTAACACAACTTCTAGGCAATTCTGAAACATCTCGCAAAATTACCCCAGTTGTTTTAAGGTAACAATTCCACTGTAAATCAAATCCCTGTAGAACCCTAATAATCAAACCCTTTATCACCATTAATGTTGGAGACCTCTTTAACGTATTAATTCACAATACATGGAAGACCTCTCTGCCATCCAGAAGATAAATTAGTATCAAATGTATTTAAATGCTGCTTTGTACTGTAACAGGAGGAAATTATCAGACAGTATACTGGGTAGTTTTATCAGGTAAAAAAAATTACAATGTATTAGCATCTTATAAAAAGGTTAAACAGATAGTGGCATGTATACTACTAGCCCGTATGAACATAATGTTATAGGCAACTTGTAGTTTCATAGAATTAGATGTGATGTCACAACTCTCTTTAGGTCTACAATGAAGTACCGTGGGCATGAAATGCGCAAGGCCGGAGTGTTTTGTTAGCCGGTCACATTTCCTGTTGCATCTTCCAGTGTCCCGCTCCTCCCTCCCTTATTGCTCAGGATAGCTGTGTGCTTTATTTTGGAATCCAATAAAGTGTGTTGTACATTTTGGATACCTTGCCCCTTTTCCCTATTAACGCTCAGAATACCAGATTACTTTGTGACACTGACGCCCACAAAAATGGGCCTGTGCCAAGCAGGAACCCAGGAGCGAAGAGAAGAGGGTGCTGTAGTGCAAGCATTGATACTTACCGGAAGCTGGCTGGCAAGGTTCAGGCAGTGACATAGGAGTACAAAGCTCCCTGTGGTTGGCCTTCTGTGAGAGTATGGGAGAGGTTCGGATCAGGACAGCCTCTTTCCAGCTTTCTTCTATGGACTTCTGCTCTGCTTTTCCTTCTTCCTCTTTCTCATCTGGAGGAGAAGCTGCACGATCAATCAGCTGTCAAAAACAAGGAGCAGAATTAAAATGTGGTTCTCTAGCAACAACCTAAAAGAAGGGCACTCCTGTAATAAAGTGTTTCTACAAGAGGTGTGTCCTAAGACCAGTACTTGAATGCACCAGGTCATGATTTGAGGATATGCATGCACAAATACAGGTGAGAGAAGACAAATTACTGAACAGCTCCGAGTAGGAGAATCCTTAAATCCTGGAGCTGTAAGTGCTTGAAGACCAGACTTGGACACACCCTGCAGTACTCCAAAAAATGCACAGAACTATGAATTTGGATTTTCCACAGCTCAAGATACCCAAACACAGAAGCACACCCACCCATCGGTGAAGTACAAAAATAAAGGGAGATACTGCTTCTCACCCGTTTCACAGCCAGGGTGGCGATGCCCAGCATTGCAGCTCCACCCACACCGAGCACCAGCCTGGCATTGGCCAGCAAGAAATCCACCATGCTTCCAAAACCATCATCTGACTTTTTGCCCTTTTTTCGAAGCTGCATTTCGGCCATTTTCACACTAAGCAGGGAGGAAAACATTGTCAGGGAGCAACCATTTCCAGCATCTGTATTGCCAAGGCTAGGAATTAGACAGTAACTAGGGGAAAAAATAAATAAATAATGTACGTTGAAATTTCTCCACTAGAACGGCACTAGAGAGCTAAAACATGATTATCGAGCCATGACTAGCTGCAGAACATGCAACATTGCATTTGTTCATTCAAGGCCAAGCAGCATGTGAGACACATTGGTTTGCAATGCATTGCAAACCTCTCTGGTCCTTAACCCTTTGAGTGCCAGAGTCCTCTGGAATTCAAAGAATTAAAGTAGGCTGACGAGACCTCATCTTTAATAGGGACACACGAAAAAAAAATGCATACTGCAGTACTACTTTAATTTTAGTGCTGCCTTAAAACATGCATATTTCCTGTCTGCCCCCTGTTAAAGTTGAGCTCTGGTTATCTATTTATATGTTAATTACACTCATGATCTCTGTTGGCTTCAGTATGAAAAAAGCTGCCAGGGACTCTGATATTTGTCTCCACTGACATGACCTACAGGACACAGTGAAGCTAGTATCTGTTGAACATAGGCACAAATTCAAAGGGGATAGGATTTTATGGCTGATAAGGTAGATTGGGGCTAATATCAGGAAGCAGTACAGCTCTTTTAAAAGGGTAACGGCTTTCTGAGGATGATGCACTTAATAAAATAAAAAAAAAACAAAAAAACAAAAAAAACAGTGTAATTCTTGGTCAAATGAACTAAACTGAGGTGACAAAACATATCCATTGGATGAAGTTGGTATTTTAACCCCCCTGAATGCTAGTAAATTTTCCAGCACAAAGCCCTGGTGATCCTTCTAGCATCCAGCTGGTTAAAAGTCCCCTTGAGGTACACAACACATTGCAAAGCAGTGCTTTGAGAATCCCTCTGGCACTCAGTGGGTTAAATGGAATGTTGTTTTATTTGGCCCTTATGGTCGTTTGGCTTGCTCTAGAATTATTCTCATTATTTTAAGTACATCTGCATCTGTGTGGAGACAAGTGCCAACACATGCCACCAGTACAGTACAGATTTTGTTATTAACCCCTTATGGAAGAGAGGGGTGCGCAAAACATTGCTTTGATGTGCACATCACTCTGGTCCTCAAGAGGTTAAAAGACTACCATGCGTTTGAGTCTTAGATAATAGAGGACTCCAGTTGAGGGACTGCTCTGAGGGAAAACAGTCCTATCAGCAGTAGATTTCCTCTAATTACCTGTGTTATGACAGGTGACTAGAGGAGAAACAGGTATGCACAGAACTAACCCCAGGGAATTAAAAACAAGTGATTCACAGGAAAGACATGTTGCCTGAAATAATCTTTACATAATCAAGTTGTGCTTCTGCCACATATAATTAACATTGTTATATTTACCCTACTTCAGAATCTGAACCATTTGATATGTATTCAAGGAAAGACTATATAAATCATACAAAGTACAATATTGATTACAATGAGGTGATGCATCCTCAGTCACATGGTACAGACAACATAGTGTTGTTCAGAAAGGTGTCCTCTGGCCCATAAAGAGTCAAAAGGAACCATAACACCTAAAAAATGAACAGGGGTTGTACACATTTAAATACCCTGTACTTCACTCAGTATCTATATTTGCTTTGAGGCCTAAAATCTAGTCTTACATAAACTCTGAGGAAGCAGACATGCTGCCTTTTACGGACCTCCCATTAATCATCCTCTAATGAGCCGAAATAAGATAAAGGCCTTTCTGAATACAAGAGCATTGGGCACTAATCATTATCAATTAACTGACATTAGCTCTTATCTCAGTACAAACAACATTAACCAAATGGTCTCTGAACAGGATAATTTAAACATTTATTAAAAAAAGCAGGGTTAGGATTTTGTATAGCGATGTAACATGAATAATTAATTTTAGACGTTAGCTGTAAATATGACATTTAAAGTTATATCAATTCATTTAATTTTTTTTTGTTAGTACTCATTTAAAGGAATAGTATTTTTGTTGGGCCATTTTTGTTACAAAAAACAAGGATAGTCCCACTGCTGAGAGATTCAACTTGCATAATGCATTATAACTTAAGATCAGTGTTTAGAGAGCTTCATAGTCAACCAACATAAACATGCCATCAGGACCTTACACTCCCAAGGGTGGGGTGGAACACACACCATATGCATACCTGGGAACTTTCAAAATGAGCTGACCCTGAGATTGTGTAAATATTAACCCTTAAATTTCCAACAATATAGATTATTCGCAATGTAGCCTTCATTGCTGTAATCGAGAGTCGCTCCATTCAGTATTCACTGAGACATTAATATACAACAGCTTACAGATATCACTTCATAAACACACACAAATCAAGCAGGACTTCTCACTCTGCCTTTCTGGTACAAGTGACACCAGTTTAGAGACTAAAGAAGCATTTAACTGGACTAGAATATATAACAGGTAGCACTGAACTCTCTCACCCTGAGATTTTGGCTCTTCATCCTGAGACCCTGAGATTTGGGCCAAAACCCTGAGAGTTCCCAGGTATGACCATGTGTGAAGCCTCCATGTGTACCTCTACAGGAGAGGACTGTTTTTCTCACCACATCTGCCTTTACATAGGGACCATAACCCTCACAGTGAATCCATAACCCCTGAATATATGACCATAACCACCCCCTGTGCATCTCCAAAGACTGACCATAACCCTCACACGAAAAAGTGACTACACCAGTGTGACCACTACCAGTTTGTGACCACACACCCCTCTGTGTGAACATAACTCCCCCAGTGTGACCCCACACCTGTGTACGTTTACAGAGAAACCATATTCCACACATCTGCCTTTACACAGTGACCCCCATAACTTCTACCCCTCAGTGTCCTTCATCAGTATCCATAATAACCATACCTGGGAACTTTCAAGTGGCACTGACCCTGAGATCTTTGAAATATTAACCCTTAAAGCTTCCCATAATGTAGATTTTATGCGATATGTGCCTGCTTGATCTAACACAGAGGTGGTCCGGTCCGTGTGCGAGGGACCTTTAACATGCTACAGTTCGGATAACTCACTGTCTGAACAGAAACAAGACAAGGAGGACATCTCCCACTGTCTTTCTGGTACTAATGGCACCAGTTTAGAGGCTAAGGAAACATTTAATTGGGGAAATCCATATAGTAGGTGACACAGACCTCTCTCACCCTGAGAATTTGGCCCTTCACCCTGAGACCCTGAGATTTTGGTCAAAACCCTGAGTTTCAGGGTCAAACCCTGAGAGTTCCCAGGTATGATAATAACCCCACAGACTGGCCGTATTCTCCCCCAGTCGCATAACAAACCAATGCATTTCCCTCCACTGAGGGATCCCAACCCCTATCACCACAGTAACACTTACACAACTCCTATAACCAATGGCAAGTCCCACCCGGAGCAAGTCCTGGGACAGACAGTGCCAGGAAGGACACGCACTGAGACCACTCACTCGCCACAGGCCGCACTAACTCACCTCAGCCTGTCATTAGGTGTCCCTCCTCAGGCTGCACTCACTCACCCAGCCAGCCTTTCACTAAGTGCCCCTCCTCAGGCCGCACTCGCTCGCTTATTTCCCTACTGCGGCCTTTGATCGAGGTAGCTGCTGCATTCTACTGGGTTAAAGGACCTTTGATGACATCATCGGACAGTCATGTGACCGCCGTGTGTAGGGAGGGGCGGGGCACAGGAAGAGAGTGGCAGAGCTGCACGTTGTAAACAGCAGGGAGGGTGTCTGCTACAGGGGTGCAAGTTAGAGCAGGTGATTTAGGGCTTTTTATTATTATTCCTGGTGCCTCTGAGGGTACTCTGGACCATATTTATAAAAACAAACTGGATTTACTCAGGACTAAACCAACTGCACCATAGGGGTAAAGAAAAATTCCTAAATCCCCAAGCGCTTGAATAACGCTTTTTAACCTCTTGAATGCCAGAGAGGTTTTCAATGCATTTTCAGGCAATGCATTGGTGACCTCTCTAGTATTCAAGGGGTTAAAGCTCCATTTCATTTAGCTTGAATTTGTATTTGTCTCCTATGGTGAAGTTGGTTTAGTCACGAATTACTCCAGATTGTTTAGATAAATATAGTTTGATATAGATAAAGTCACTGCGGAGCAAACCAAGTGCACTCTAGGGAAATTGAAGTTTTTTTACTGTTTTAAACGGAGCTTTTTAACCCCTCTGAATGCGAGTGGGGTCAAACACACTGCGTTATAATGCTATGGAGACCTCTCTAGCGTTCGAGGGGGTAACATCCCAGTTTAAATCAATTGGGAAGTTCTATGTGTCTCCTGTGGTTCACATGGATTACACCAGAATTACTCCATGTGGGGGTTGTGGAATTTTGTCTGTGTATTGCAACTTGTGTATTTTATCTTTAATGTCTTGTGTTGCAATGTGCTTGCTGTATGCTGTTACCCTTTCATTGCCAGAGAGTTAGCCAACTCATTGCAAAACAATGCATTGGCTATCTCTCTGGCACTCAAAGGGTTACATCTGTTGCATGGTGTAAGGCAATGTTTACCACTTCAGTTGGTAGAGGGGGAATGCATTGTGAAGCATACCTCCCAATTGTCCCTCTTTATAAGGTAGTAGGGGTCCATACCTCTCAAGTGTCCCTCTTTGGAGATATTAGGGGTCCATACCACCCAAGTGTCCCACTTTAGGAGGTATTAGGGCTCCATACTGCTCCAAGTGTCCCTCTTTATAAGGTAGTAGGAGTCCATACCTCCAAAGTGTCTCTTGGTATAAGGTAGTAGGTTCCATACCTCCAAGTGTTCCCCTTTAGGAGATATTAGGGGTCCATACTTCCCAAGTGTCCGTCTTTAGGAGATATTAGGATTCCATACATCCCAAGTGTCCCCTTTAGGTGATATTAGGGGCCCATACCTTCCAAGTGTCCCATTTTAGGAGATATTATGGCTCCATACCGCTCCAAGTTTCCCTCTTTGAGATTTAAGTCCCTCATTCCTTCCTCTTTTTAGGTGATCAGACTGTGTGGTGTGTATAAAAGTGTATTACATTGCTCCACAACAATGAATCTCATATTAATGTTTGTTTAAATGTCACTATATGTGTTTATAAATTAGTCTGTGTATATAAGCTACTGTCTCCCTCTTTGGCCATTTGAAATGTTGGGAGGCATAGTGAAACTTCACACAACACTCTGGTTTTTAACCCCTTCCCGACAATGGATGTACATGTACGTCCCGCAGAAACTGTCACTTAATGACAGAGGATGTACATGTACATCCCGAAAGTCCGGGTCCCCGCACTGATTACATTGGTGAAAAAAAAAAAAAATCCTAGCCAGGTGTTAAGTGATGGCCGTGTGTGCGCGCGGCCAGTTAAGGGGTTGAATAGTTAAGCAGCAAGCACATTTATAGTGGTATGCAGTGAATTGCTGCTTTGTTTACTTTTTGGCAGTGAAAAGGTTAATCACACAGTGGTGTTGATGTACTAAATGAAAAGTGATGTAGCTCTGGAGCAGACCAAGTGAACCACAGGGAATAAAGAGGTGATAAAATGGAGATGACTTCTCTAGTTTATCACTTCTCCAGTTCCTATGTTATTCTATGGAGCCTATGAACTAAGATCTTCAAAGCTGAAGAAATTTTAGTGCATTGGGTACATAGAATAACATAGGAACTGGAGAAGTGATATCACTGGAGAAGTCATCTCTGCTTTATCACCGCTTAGTGAATCTCCCCCATTGTGTTGCAATGTGTTGGATACCTCCAGGACACTCAAATGGTTAAAGTGGAACTACCACTCTACATAAAGTTGCCCTGCAATACTTAGGCAGGTGACAACTAGCTTAAAAATAGTTATTTTACCTGTCAAAAGTAGCCGCTTTTAAAATACTCCTTAAAGTGGAACTACCACCTATTTTAAACTTTATGTCAAATAATTCCCCATCTGGAGACTAGCTGCTCAATATTGCTAGTCACCAGAATAATTACCTGGTTAAATAGAATGATGCACTGCTCCGGGGCTGACAGACAGTAGAGCACGCAGACATCTTTCCATAGTGATGTCTGCACGCCTGCGCTGTCAGTCACCTCTAGGAGGCGTTGCTAGGAGCTGTTTGGCTCCAAAAGGGACTGACAGCGCAGGCATTCAGACGTCACTATAGAAAGATGTCTGTGCGCTCTACTGCCTGTCAACCTCGGAGGAGGGTATCATTCTATTTAACTAGGTAATTATTCTGGCGACTAGCACTACTGAGCAGCTAGTCGCCAGATGGGGAATTATTTGACATAAATTTTAAAATAGGTGGTAATTCCTCTTTAAGCTTCCTAGACTGATGGCCAGGTTAGTGCAGTCTGCGCTGCTGCACCGTCAGTCCCTTCCTGTGCCGTTTGGACCAGTGCAATGCATCTGTAGGGAGACAGGGACTGAGAGTGCAGGCGCTGATGCCTGGTTTCCAGTCTCGGAAGTTTAAGGATTACTTTACAATCGGCTACTTTTGAGAGGTAAAATAGCTATTATTAATCTAGTCGCCATCTGCCTAAATATCGCAGGGCGACTTTACTTAACCTGGTAGTTCAGCTTCAAAGCAATGAAAATATTTATTTGTTGCATATGCTGCAGTTGGTTTCCCCAGAACTGCTGTTCGTTTGTTTAGTACATCAGCAACAATTTGTAGGAGTGTTCGGCGCATTATTTTGGCAATGAAGACTTTTTGTGTGCAGCTATAGTATTTGAGGGGTTAATAAAAAACCATTGGATGCATTTGCAAAAATTTTCCATGGCAGTGAACAGTAAATGTGGGCAGGGGTGTAACTATAGGGGGGTGCAGTTGTGCCAGGGCCCAGCATCCAAGGGTGCCCCATCTGCCACAGGGTCCATATTGTTCTAGTTATGCCCCTGTCCAAAAATATTTTGAGTTAGGGGGTCCAAAAAAAAAAAAAATGTTGCACTGGGGCCCTCTCAGGACTATTTATGCCACTGAATGTGGGCAATGCATTCATGTGACAGTAAAAGTGGTGATAAACACAAACATCATTAATACTGAGTGCCAGAGGGGTTCACAGTGTTCCCCTCTGGCATTCAAAGGGGGTAAATGTTGGAAATGCATCACTGTGACAATGAAGGGTTAATTAGAACGCATTCAAACACGTTAAAGAGATAGTAATACTTAAAAAGTAAAAAAAAAAATATGTTGTGGGGTTTATCCCTCTATGTAAAATAAGGTTACTCCCACTGCCGAAAGGTGTTTTGTTCAAAAGTTATTACAGCTCAAATGTAAATTTTTTTGGTGCAGTATCACAGTGGCCTGAAATTGTACAGTGGGGCTGTTGCTACACTGTCCTATGAAGAGATCTGGTCAATTGACCATAAATCTCCATATTGTTTTACTCAAGGGGATAAACACTACAATATATATTTTTTACATATTACCTGTTACTATTCCTTTAAAGATTGGCATCACTTTGGCAGTGAAGGGGTTACTAAAACACACACACACACACACACACACACCCTATACCTCTCAGCAGAGTGTTGTAATAACTTGTTGTTTTAGAAAAATATTAATGATTGTACACACACGCCATATACCTCCCAACATTTCAAATGACCAAAAAGGGACACTTTTGTATTAGGGGGTGTGGCAGGTGGGCCGGGGCATTACCAAGAATTTATAGGTGATTTCATGACCTACTGACACCTCTCTGTGTAGCTTAACCCTTTCAGTGCCATGGCACTGAAAGGGTTAGTAAATGATCTAGAGCAACACCAAAGTATTTTAGTTACACAGACTAATTTATAAACACATATACTGAAGTTTAAACAATCATTAACGAGTTTTACTGCTGTGGAGCAATGTGATACACTTATATACACACACCACACAGTCTGATCTCCTAAACACAGGGACAAGAGGGTGGGAAAGAGGGACTTGTGTTTAAAAGACGGACTGTCCCTCCTAAAGAGGGACACTTGGGAGGTGTGGACCCCTAATATCTCCTAAAGAGGTACACCTGGGAGGTTTGGACCCCTAATATCTCCTAAAGAGAGACACTTGAGAAATATGGACCCATAATATCTCCTAAAGAGTGACAATTGGTGGTATGGACCCCTAATATCTCCTAAAGATGGACACTTGAGAGGTACAGGCCCCTAATATCTCCTAAAGAGGTACACCTGGGAGGTATGGACCCCTAATATCTCCTAAAGAGGGACACTTGAGAAATATGGACTCATAATATCTCCTAAAGAGTGACACTTGGTGGTATGGATCCCTAATATCTCCTAAAAAGGGACATTTGGTGGTATGGATCCCTAATATTGCCTGAAGAGGAATACTTGGGAGGTATGGACCCCTAATATCTCCTAAAGAGAGACACTTGAGAAATATGGACTCATAATATCTCCTAAAGAGTGACAGTTGGTGGTATGGATCCCTAATATCTCCTAAAAAGGGGCACTTGGTGGTATAGATCCCTAATATCTCCAAAAAAGGGACACTTGGGAGGTATGGATCACTAATATCTCCTAAAAAGGGACACATTGGAGATATGGACACCTAATATCTCCTAAAGAGGGGCACTTGGGAGGTATGTACCCCTAATATCTCCTAAAGAGGGACACTTGGGAGGTATGAACCCTAATATCTCCTAAAGAGGGACACTTGGGAGGTACAGACCCCTAATATCTCCTAAAGAGGGACACTTGGGAGGTATGCACCAGCCCCTGCCACAGAAACACCACCTAAAACAAATATTTTCCTCTTTGGCCGCTTCAAATTTTGGGAAGTATGCCCAGTGACTATATCCCTAGACATTTTAGTGAATGTTTGCAAATATGCATTTAGAGTTTGGGCCGATAGTAAGGTACTTGTGTGTTTGCTGGGGGGCAGTATTATTAGGACTCGGAGGTGTTAGTTTAGGATGACTAAAGGAGGCTCTGGAGAGGAAAGAGTAAAGTAGGCGTGGCTAACAGTGCTCGCCGGCTGTGTTAGGTTGTCCTCACTCTGACAGAACAAGAAGTGGGTGGGGCTCCTCAAGTTTGTCTGGTCCGGAGTGGAGGCGTGGCCTAGCCGCTTCCTGCTACTATCTTTAGACAGTGTCCGACAGGAACCTGCCTGGCACCGGGACATGGCGGCCACCGGGGTGCTGCCCTTCATCAGAGGGGTGGACTTGAGCGGCAATGACTTCAAGGTGAGGGGTGGGCTAAAGTCTAGGGGCAGGAGGAGAAATATATGCAGTGTACAGGGGTAGATGGAGCCTGAAGGGGGAGGAAATATGGGTGTGTGGCACCGGTGGGTGCCCTGGTTGAGGGCCTAGAATAGGGCTGGGGCAGCCCGTGTTCCTCTGGTTGTTGCTGGAATATAACTCCCGTTATCCTCAGCCGTCGAATAATGGGATCTGTAGTTCAGCAGCTGGAGAACCACATGTTGCCTACTCATTCTGTTATCTTAAAGTTATAGCAACATTTAATAATTATCAGGAATAATACATACCGAATATCCTGTACTCATGGACAGTGTTAAAATGAGGATGATAGGCGTTGTTCTAACAGCAGGAGAGCCATAGCTTACTCTTCTCTGCTTTAGTCTGTTAAAGGAAACCAACCCAGCACGTATACTATTACAGTAATGAGGGTGGTAGGAGTTTTCTAACAGCTGGAGAGCCATAGCTTACTCTCCTCTGCTGTGATAACCAACCCAGCACATATAATGTTACAGTAATGAGGGTGGTAGGAGTTTTCTGACAGCTGGAGAGCCATAGCTTACTCTTCTCTGTTGTAATAACCAACCCAGCACATATAATGTTACAGTAATGAGGGTGGTAGGAGTTTTCTAACAGCTGGAGAGCCATAGCTTACTCTTCTCTGTTGTAATAACCAACCCAGCACATATAATGTTACAGTAATGAGGGTGATGGGAGTTGCAATTCATCAGCAGCTGGAGAGCCACATGTGGTTTAATCATCAACCCTTTAAGTGCCAGAGAGGTATCCAGTGCAATGCGCTGTATACATGTCTGGAGCGCAAAAGGTTAAATCAACACAAAAATTGTGTCACACGTCAGTTGACGTTGAACTGTGTAGCTTAACAACACACAGATGTACAGATATCTGTAACTGCTGGAGAGTTGTAGGTTGCCATTCTCTGTTACAGTATTTTAAATGGAAGTCAACCCTTACAATTAATCTGAGTCATACAGTTCTGTATGTCCATGTACTCTTGAATAGCAGTTGAAGAAAACAGCATGATGGAAGTTGTTGTCTTACAGCTGGAGAGCCATAGTTTGGGCAGTGTGCCAACTGTTGTTATACATCAGCTCCCATCATCCCTAGCCAGCTGGGGTTACTGGGAGTGATAGTCCAACAACAGGTGGTTGATCTCAAGTGTCCATCCCTGACAGTCTATAATTACATGTTATCAGGTGTTTGTAGATATACATTCAGTGTGGTGTCTTGTCACATCATTTACTACAATGACAGTCAATTGTTGGACCTCCCAGTTGTTGGGGACTGCAATAATGGCTGGCTGGGGATGATGGGAGTTGGAGCCCCTAACAATGACTACCTCTGATTTACTACCAGTGATGAGTAATTATCATATCTTTATCTCTTCTGCCAGTGAATTAAATTTAGACTCTTATCCCATAAGGACATCAGGATGACAGCAACTGCTTTGTCATACAGGCCAACTGTTTTGAGCAGTGTTAAACCCTTTGAGTGCCAGAGGGGTAGCCATGCTTTGTCTACCCCTCTGGCACTCAAATGGTTAAATAAAGGTGCAATAAAGACTTGCAAGTATGTATCCAAAAGAGCAGTGATGTTGGACCAATCTTCAAGCCCCACACCCAAACGTATGTTTTCAAGATATTGTTAATTAAAGGGATAGTAATGTTTCACAATAAAATCAGCTCCAATTAATCTTCATAGTATTTGGGCCATGGAGAGTGTTATTTTAATACTGTCATAGTTGTAGTTCAAGAGTAAGTGAATGATAAAGTATCCTCCCTCCAGTCCCTTTTAATGATGTAACACTGCTCAGCTTAGAGCAGCAAGACTGTCTGGATGGAAGCAGAGAGGGACAATCTTCATTGATCATAAGGACAAATCTGTCAAGAGGGGAAGGGTCTTCCTTATGCTCACAGTAAATTGTCCCTTGCTGTGATCTGTTCGGTCAAGAGACCAGATTCCACATCTGAGGGGAGGTGGCTTACACTAGGTAAAAGGGGCGGGAGGGGGATACTTTATCATTCAATTACTCTTGAACTACAACTCTGACAGTATTGAAATAACACTCTCTATGGCTTAAATACTATGAAGATTAATTGAAGCTGCTTTTATTGTGAAACATTACTATCCCTTTAAGATACGTTTAGTTATTCTTAAAGAGGATTAAACCCCTTAAAAACAGTGAAGCCGCACTGAGATCACAAACATCCGTGATGTGCAAGGACCTTCAGCGGTCCTTAACGCCCGTACAGTCGTGACAATCCTGGCATGCCATTGGGTGTTAGGCTTGTTTTTTAAATTTTGTTAACGCTTATCTGTTTTGCTAGTCTTCTGTTTGTAATATAAATAGACTTTGGAAAATGACTCTTTGTTTGTGACAGACTGTGACACTTAATACAAATTAGTTTATGCTCTGGGCCAATATTACAGCACACTGTGCTATGTATGAATCTAGGCACCGCCCACAAACTGGGGGTGTGTCTAATAGCACAGTGAGACGTACTTTTGGCCACAAATAGACATATTTAGAATATTATGCAGAAGATTACCATAAAATGTCACACTTAACACAGTTCAGTTTATTTCTCAAAAGATTTATTTTATAGAAAAATAACTAACAAATATGCATATTTTAATTTTCTATTAAACAAACTAAACGTGCCTTAGGGTGACCAGTTCCTTTAACCCTTTGAGTGCCAGTAGGATATGCAATGTGTTGCACACATCCCCTGGTACTCAAAGGCTTAGCTGTGATTTTTGGCATCTTTGCTAAAATAATTCACTGTCTTGCTAAAATTAAACTCCCCACCACGGAATAGCTAAAGACTCTCTCATGATCCCTACCAACCCCGTTCTCATTAGGAATTTCACTCTCCTGCCAACTGAGGCCAGGAACATACTGGGAACAGACCTTTATTTTGGACATTGCATGATTTGGTCTGTCAGGGAGGGACATAACACATAAAGGACATTAATGCTAAATTACCAGTATCTGTTATAAGGACAAGTATGTTATAGCGTGTATAAAAATCCCCATCCCCTAGAACAGGGATTGGCAATGTGAGACCCATACCTGGGAATTCTCCGGATCTGCCCCGGAGACTCTGGTTTTTAAAATTAATTACTTTGTCTCTGAGGACAGAGGCTGTTTGTCTGGCAGTGGTGCGTTTCCTATGGAGCTTTGCCCACTTCTCCTTCTTCCCACCCTGGTCCGCCCACTTCTCATTCCTCTTCCCACCCTGGTCCGCCCACTTCTCATTCCTCTTCCCACCCTGGTCCGCCCACTTCTCATTCCTCTTCCCACCCTGGTCCGCCCACTTCTCATTCCTCTTCCCACCCTGGTCCGCCCACTTCTCATTCCTCTTCCCACCCTGGTCCGCCCACTTCTCATTCCTCTTCCCACCCTGGTCCGCCCACTTCTCCTCCTCCTTCCCACCCTGGTCAGCCCACTTCTCCTCCTCCTTCCCACCCTGGTCAGCCCACTTCTCCTCCTCCTTCCCACCCTGGTCAGCCCACTTCTCCTCCTCCTTCCCACCCTGGTCAGCCCACATCTCCTCCTCCTTCCCACCCTGGTCAGCCCACATCTCATTCCACTTCCCACCCTGGTCCGCCCACATCTCATTCCCCTTCCCACCCTGGTCAGCCCTATTCTCCTCCTCCTTCCCACCCTGGTCCACCCACTTCTCATTCCCCTTCCCACCCTGGTCTGCCCACTTCTCATTCCCCTTCCCACCCTGGTCTGCCCACTTCTCATTCCCCTTCCCACCCTTGTCTGCCCACTTCTCATTCCCCTTCCCACTCTGGTCCGCCCACTTCTCCTCCTTCCCACCCTGGTCCATCAACTCCTCATTCCCCCTTCCCACCTTGGTCCACCCGCTTCTCATTCCCATACCTGGGAACTTTTTCTTCTGCCCTCCCTGGAGGGGGAGGCCTGTGGTGCCAGCGAGAGTGATGGTGCAGTTTGCTTCAAAAAGGGGCAGGGTTTAATTGTGACTGGGGGCAGGGCTTCAGAAATATGTTAAAAATATAGGCAATAGGCTGGGGAAGGAGGAAAAGTGGGTGGTGACTGAGTGGAACTGAAGGGAGGGAGCACCAATGGGCAGAGTTTCTTAAGAAACTGCCCACACCCTGGAGAATCAGACTCTCTCATATCTGGAGAGTTCCCAGCTATGTTCATTCCCCCATCACACCCTGGTCTGCCGACTGCTCATTCCCCCTTCCTTCCCTGGTCCGCCCACTTCCCACCCTCTTCACAAGCACAGTGACGCCCACCCGATTAACTCCCACCCCCTTTATGACACAAATCTATCATTTACATGCCCTCAGTACATAAACTCTCTCCTGGGGCTCAAGAGGATGAAGTTCCCAGGTTTGGTGAGACCCTCCAGCTTCTGCCTGACTACAGTTCCCATCTTTCCCTGCTGCAGAGTTCATGTTGCCCATACCTGCCTTAGAACATCAGGCTGGGGGAAGCAATTTCCTTTGCACTCCTCACTTTCTGCTCGAGGCTTCTTTTTAGTGTGCACTGCAAAACCTGGAGAGAGGAGTGCAAGCAAAATGGCTTCTCCCAGTGTTCAGAAAACAGACATCATTGTACAGTACGTCTTAAAGTGAACCCGTCCTCTTAAGATAAGGCTGGTTCATTTTAAAGTGAATTTAACCATTTGAGTGCCAGAGGGCTATATTGCATTGGATATCCCTCTGACACTCAAAGGTTTAATACAGGTGCTAGACATTTCTTTGTAAATTAAATTGTTTTTGCGTATGGTTTTTTTTTTTTTAACTCTTTATGGATCAGAGGAGTGTGCCGCACATTGCAAAGCAATGCGTTGCACACCCCCTCTGTATGTATGTAACTTTATTTATATAGCACCATACATGTACACAGCACTTTACAGAAGCTGTAATAGTACAATACAAAACTACAGGATAGGGTTATAGCATCAGGCTAAAGTGTGATCATTGCATTATCAGCAGGGGGAAAAGTGCAGCAAAGGGAATCCTATATTGGTTAGGGAGACCTTGCCCCAAGGAGCTTACAGTCTAATTAGTAATCATGACAACATACCACAACGTCCTAATGACTGGCCGACGCGACGTGTGGGCACCTGTTAGGGATCACAGGTCTTTTTTTTTATTTTGTTTGTTTGTTTGTTTTTGTCTTAATGGATTCTGGTACGCTGCTTGGTGACCCTTGAATTCCATGACGTGATGGTCCTGGCATGTTAAGGGGTTAAAGGTTTAACATTGCTGTTTCTTTTTTGCTGCCACCACAGCCGTCTCCCACTTAGTGAGCCGAATGTACTAACAGGAACAGGAGCAAACCAATTGCAAAATAAGGGAGGGGACTATAAATTCCCCCAATACTTACTGATTTAGATGGGGCTTTTAACCCCTTCAGTGCTAGAGAGGACCATTTTAAGTCATCAATGGAAATGTTTATTTGTCTCCTCCAGCAGAGGTGGACAAAAACGTAAAACAATCTTTGGAGTCAGATAAAACTTTTAGTAGCCAAGTAGGAATTTTAGGAGCCAGTGAGTAGGTGCATTCACATCGGTGTTTATAAAATACCTCCAAAGTTCAGGAGCCATAGAAATAACTTAGGAGCCCGGACCTCCCCGTACTCTTTTTCACCCCTGCCTTTTGATGCAGTTGGTTTACTCCAGAATTTTTAGTACATCTGCCTTATTGTGTTTCTGACATTGGTGATTGTGATGATAGGTTTTGGTTGTTAGGTTGAGTCTAATATTCCGAGAACCTGTCCCACCCATCTGTGACTCGTGTCTCACAGTGCAGGGTCGCCATTGTAGAAAGCCAGGTAATTATTAACCCTTTCAATGCTGGAGGGGTACGCGACGCATTGCAAAGCAATGCGTTGCGTACCCCTCTGGCACTCACAGGGTTAAACAGAGTATCAGATGAGTGTTTTCTGGATCAGTCTGCAGTGGCATGGTGCCAGGCCTTGGGTTCTGTCTGTGTCACTGACTAGGCAGCTGGACCAATCCTGCTCCTGAACTTTGGAGGTATTTAATAAAACACCAGTGGGCGCGCACCTTTTTCACTGGCTCCTGACATTCCAAGTTGGCTGCTAAAAAATTTTCTCTGACTCCAGAGATTTTTATGTTTTTGTCCACCTCTGCCACAGGAGACAAATAAACATTCCCACTGATTTTAAAATGTGAATTTTAACCACTCAAATGCTAGTAGAAAAGTCCTTTCTAGCATTCGAACTGTTAAAGCAGAACTACCACCCTGCCTGAACTGCTCAATACTACTAGTCGCCAGAATTATTACCTCCTTATAGAGAATTCCTACTGTTCCCGGGACTGACAGGCAGGAAACAGCGCAGACATCTTTGCATAGTGACGTCTGCACGCCTGCACTGTCAGTCCCTTCCGGTACCCCATGGCACCTAGCAACCCCTCCTACAGCAGACTGGGACTGACAGCGCAGACGTCAGTGTGCAAAGATGTCTGCGCTGTTTCCTGGCTGTCAGTCCCGGGACCAGTTGGAATTCTCTATAAGGAGGTAATAATTCTGGCAACTAGCACTATTGAGCAGCTAGACGCCAGATGGGTAATTCTTTGGGGGCAAGTTTAGACGGGGTGGTAGCTCTGCTTTAAAAACCCCAGTAGATCAGTCCCCTCCCCTATTTTGCAATTGGTTTGCTCCCGTTCTTGTTAGTGTATTAGGCACACTGAAAAGGAGGGGGCAGCATAAAAGAAATGGCAGTGTTAACCCTTTGTACCACTCTGGCACTCAGAGGGTTAAATGCATTGCTTTGGAATGCGTTGCATACCCCTCTGGCATTCAGAGGGTTAAGGATGGTATGTTGTCATGATTACTAATTAGATGGTAAGCTCTTTGGGGGCAAGGTCCCCTTCTCAATGTATGATTCCCTTTTCAAGTTTGGGTGGGGGTGATTCTCTCATGCCCTGGATACTGATCCCATATTGTGCAATCAGGCCAGATACGCTTATAATTTGTCTGCTTCATTAACACTTTGAGTGTAGAAGTGATGTGCAACAAGCTGCAAAGCAGTGCTTTGATCACCAGTCTGGCATAACTATAATTCTTTATGTGGATCTTACTGCTTTATACCCAAAACCAACTGCACCAAAAACAATATTTTCATTTGAATACTAATGAGATCTACAACGCATTGAGAAGGGGGACTGGACTGAAAAGTGTGAGGGCCATAAAACAGCTGGTGAGGTGCAGGTTGCCTGCCCTGATCTAATATCTACTAATATGAAAGACGCTGATTGCCACAAGTTTAGTTGGAATTAAAACCTTCCTATATGTTGTACTATCCAATTTTCTGTAAAACTATTGCTTTTTGGGAAATTTAACCTTTATGTTGGTGGCGCAATCCGACTGACACTTTATGCTAATTCCAAACTTAACCCTCTATCTGCTGTTAGTTGTAACAAGATTAAAGGGCACCTAATAAAGACCATGCTATTATATAACTCTATTTCTTGGTCAGTGTGTGGCTGTCCAGCTGCTTTTGCACTGCACTTTGCATTATCTCGAGGGTATTGGGAGTAGTTCAACAACAGCTGGAGTCCTCAGTAGCTGGAGAACCAAGGGTTAGCCAGGTCTGCTGTGAAGAAGCGCATTGGAATAATGTGGGTATCCTAGTGACATGTCACTCTCTATTTGGCGACCCTTAAAGGGATAGTAATACTTTGTTATAGCTTTATTTTATTTTGTAGGCATTAAAAAAACATGAAGAACGATATAACTCTTATCTCTCAGACCTTTATGGTTTAAGAGATATTCAAATGCAAAGTATCCCCCACCCCCGTTCAGCCAGATCAGAAGGGAGCTGCCCAGGTAGACTGCAGAGAGGGACAATCTTCAATTAAGATAAGGGAAAAACCTGAAAAACTTGTAAAGGGGGGCAGGGCTTTCATTGTTCTCATGGGAAGAAGATTGTCCCCTTCTGTTATCTGTCTGGTCTATGGACTGGATTCCATATCTGAGAAGAGATGGCTTACACTAGGTAAAAGGGGCGGGAGGGGAAACTTTACTTGTGAATATCTCTTAAACCATAGAGGTTTGAGAGATAAGACTTATATCGTTCTTCATGTTTTTTTAATGCCTACAAAATAAAATAAAGATAAAACGAAGTATTACTATCCCTTTAAGGTGCGACATCAGAATGTCGCCCTTTTGACGCAGGCGACAATATGATCTCGACTTTTCATGGTCGCCAAATAGAGGGCGCTATTTCAATAGGATTCCCTGTTAGATACACCCCCCAGTGTGTGAGCTCTGCCTAGATTCATTCATAGCGCAGAATTGGCATAATGGCCACTAATAAAAACAAGGCTAATTTCCTTAAAGAAAAATTAATTACAAAGAAATGGCTGGTACAACCTATTTTCTTTAAAATGAACTAGAATTGTCTTGGGGTGCCAGGTCCATGTTACTGCTGTCACGTAGCCCAGAACGTGGGACGAGTGACCTCCACACACAGTGTTCTGATTGTCCAGGGATAGGATACTG
The DNA here is from genome assembly GCA_037306005.1 of Rhinophrynus dorsalis. Taxonomy (NCBI): domain Eukaryota; kingdom Metazoa; phylum Chordata; class Amphibia; order Anura; family Rhinophrynidae; genus Rhinophrynus; species Rhinophrynus dorsalis. Next base: position 23,335,789 of record CM074725.1, on the reverse strand, counting down.
TGTTTCATATCTCAGATCCTGTAGGAAGTGACTCTCCGACACTGTGCTTTGTTAGTTTATTCCTAGCACTTAGAGTGCTATTGTTGATCAGTACAGAGACCATCTGTCCTATCAGAACGAAGCAAATACACAATGTACTGGTCTACCCAACCTGCTGCTTCCCAACACAAGGTAGGTTGTATGAGTCCTTAGGGCATCTATGGATTAAATATGTCATTGTTAGATTACTGTTGCTAGTGATAATTCACTAGCCCACTTAACCCCTTAGGGACCCTTGACGTACCAGGACCGTCAAGGGTAAATTTGCTTGAAAGACCCTTGACGGTCCTGGTACGTCACGTACTTTTTACTTACACCGCTCTACCGGGAGCGCTGTAAGTAAAAATAGGGCATGAAATAGACCGCTCCAAGATCGGAGCGATCTGTTTCAAGCCCCATAGTGACGCGCCGATACACGTGACAGGTCACGTGTACCGGCGCCTCAAAGTGCCCCTATGCGGTCGTTATGGGACGGAAATGTCCCATAACGTCCGGTCCTTAAGGGTTTAATAATCCTTCTTAATGTACAGAGCTTTGGAGACTTATTAAAGGAGACCTAACACCTCCTAAAACTTTCCCCTCAACCTCCTTTACTATGGCCAGAAAATCCTAATGGCCCTTATGAATACTGTCTTTCCAATGCATTGGAAGATACATAGTTCTCGTGTAAGCTTGCATCCAAAGCCACTCAGTCAGTAAAGGTATCATTTTTACTCTACTAATCTCCTGCATTTTCTATGGCTAACACTTTTCCGTACCCCTCTGGCATTCAAAGGGTTAACCATAATACAAATGTAGAATGCTGTATTGACTCACATTAGATTCTGTTAGTTACTGCTGAGGTGATAGGAGCAATGTGTGCTGTAATTGCGCTAAATTGAAAATTGTAAGATAATCATTTGTGAAAAATAAAAGGAAGATGCTGATTGCAGCACAGTTATGTGTTTGTTTTCTTACATTATAATAATTTGCTAGAATGTTTGTCAGAAGCCGTCATGCGCAGTAGAGACTGCCTGAACGCACTGAATGCTGGGAGTTCTGTGCTGGGAGCACTCTGTGCGGAATGCTGGGAGTTCTGTGCTGGGAGCATTCTGTGTGGAATGCTGGGAGTTCCGTGCTGGGAGCATTCTGTGCTTTCGAGCAGTCCCTACTGCACATGACTGTGTTGGCCTCTTAACCCTTTGAGTGCCAGAGGGGTACGCAATGCATTGCTTTGCAATGCGTTGCGTACCCCTCTGGCACTCAAAGGGTTAACATCTCCTGGACCTTGGCCTGTGTAAACAGGCTTTTACACTAGTACTTGATAAACTGACCAGTCTATGGATGCACTGAAAATGGATCTGACCTGCCTATGGATGCGTTGAAAATATGGCAGATTTTAGCGCTTCAGCTCAGAATACCTTTTTCTTTCAAATGTTGGCTATGAGTACATGGATATTTAAATTGTAATTTTTTTGTTGTTTGCATGCTATCAATTTTACATTGCAGATCTTCTGGATACTATAATTATATATATATATATATATATATATATATATATATATATATATATATATATATATATATATAATATACATTTTTTTTTTTTTTTTTTTTTTTTTTTTTTTTTTTTCTGACGTAAAGGTAGAGCAGTACATTATTTTCCATGTTGGGAAAAGCGGGTTTGGAACAACACTGGGCTCCTTAGAACTGTGCATATTCAGGAGTGCTTTGTATCTTTTAACCCTTTTTAAGGATCAGGGAGTAAGTAACACATTAATGTGCGGTGTTACACACACCTTGTCCTTTTTAAAGTGTTAATGAATCAGTTCCCTTTCCGGTAATTTTGCTCTTGCGATACTCTGCAAAGTCCAAAACGGAACTTTACATGAGTGTTTTTGGTTAACCCATTGAGTGCTAGCGGGGTATGCAATGTGTTGTGTACCCCTCTGGCATTCAGTGGTTTAACACTTTAATGGGGTGTGCATTGCATTGTGAAGCAATAAGTGTTACCCTTTGCTTATCCTATATAATAATTCGCTAAGTATGTGTTTGTCAGAAGCCGTCATGAGCAGATCAGACTGCCCGCACCACGGCTGATACGGAGTGGGGCACTCTGAATTCATACTGTGGTCCCAGCCGCTGCGCGGGCAGTGTCTACTGTGCAGGACTGCACCGTTGCTGGGTGGCACTGTGGCCTGTATACACAGTCTCTTCAACTAGTATGTGTATATTACACTGAGTACGGTAGCAGAGTACAACTTGTGGAACCCCAGCTGCTGATAGACAACAACACCCATTATGCCCGGCCAGCCATTGGCTGATGAGGATGATGGGAGTTGTAGTTGTAACAGCTGGCATTCCTCAGTTGCCCACACAGATTTATATAAACGAATAGTGAATTTTATATGCAAAAAATGGGATTTGTGACCTCTATGGGACAATCTCCCTTGTCATAGGCTTGCTGAGGTTGTTTAGGAGTTATTCAATGATGTTATTGTAAATAGATTGCAAGCTCTGTGATCTAGTCTAATCAGAGATCACTGTTGTAAGTGGCTTTGGGTTCTCCCTTTAACTGGGTGCCCTTTTTCTGTAAGAAGGTGCTAATCGGAGTGTGTTCTTCCCTACTCCCCCAGGGTGGATATTTCCCCGAGCACGTGAAGTCTATGAGCAGTCTGCGATGGCTGAAACTGAACAGGACTGGCCTCTGTTACCTCCCCGAGGAGCTGTCTTCTCTCCAGAAACTGGTAACAATCACTTGTACAAAGATCACAAGGGGATAACGGTGAAATCTGTCTCTGGGGGATATCCGTATCATTCCTCCTTTCAGCAGCAAATCCAGACCAGAAATGTCCCTGTTGTGTTCAGCTGGAATATAATTCACACATATTAACCCTATGAGTGCCAGAGGAGTAGCATTGGATACCCCTCTTGCACTCAAAGGGTTAAACGATCATGAATGCTCCAAAAACCTTCATTGCAAGCTGTTACAGAGATAATTTCTTTTTGATATAAAACCTGACAGTGTGCTTGGTGCAAGCAACTGCCCTCATTATGTTCATGTATTCGTGTTTATTTTTATTCCCTTCTTCAGGAACACCTGTCCGTGAGTCACAACAGCTTGACAACCTTACAAGGAGATCTGTCTTCCCTCCCCTGCCTCAGGGTAAGTACTTGCTCTGGTACTTAATAGGTTAAAGTCAGCAGAGGTTGCTGGGCCTGCTGAAAAAACAAACAAACAGTAAGGTGTGGATTAATCAAGGTGCGAAAGGATTAATACTCAGGAAAATCAGAGGATTTCTCTGCGTATTAACCATTCGCCCATTCAGTAACTTTCGATTTGTATCTGGCAGCAATGGCCAGATAGATCCTTTAGCTTCAAACTGGCAAATCCCATTTGAATGCATGGGGTGAACACGCGTACACATTTTCGCTTATGCGTATATGTGTTTTTTCACCATGACTGACCAATTTACGCAAGCTTCCCTGCTTCACATACGCAAAGCAGGGAAACGCGCAAAATCAGTTATGAATACCCGAAGGTATCCATCAAAGACAGCAGCGAAGAGCAGAGTATTTGATAAGCTGCTCTTCCTGCCGTTTGATGAATCCGGGCCTAAATCCTGATTTGTTTCTTACCTGCAACTTTTATGCTCTCTTCTGAAATTTTCTTCTTTATTTTGTCCATTCGCTTAACGACTGTGAGCTGTGTGCAAATAAAGGGGAGCTTCCTGGGTAAACTAAATGCGCCATATGATATGATTTACTATTTACAAATATGTTTGAGGTCAATATAAAGAACTCTCTAGAGAACTATTTACTCAGAAGAGCTGAGCAAAAAAAAAAAAAAAAGAGGTCATCCATTAAGACTAGAGGAAAGGCGCTTTAGACTAAAACAAAGGCAGGGATTTTTTACAGTAAGGGCAGTAATGTTATAGACTTCTTTGCCTGAGGATGCTGTGATTGCAGATACTGTAACTGCTTTAGAATAAGTAATGCATACCTTTTCTAGCTCAGAACAATGTTGAGAATTTTGCTTTCAATGCAGATAGGATGTTGATACAGGAAAATATCTGACTGCCATTTGGAGTCTGGAAGGAATTTTTTTTTTTTTACCTAGTTGGGGCTTAATTGGAAATGGCTTCAGTGTGTTTGTTTTTTTTTGTTTTTTTGTTGTTTTTTTTTTAATCTTTATTATTAAGGCACAATAGGCCACATTTATCAGCGCGTTACTGCATTGAAAGGGTCACGTTTCACTCTTAAGGCCTATTTCTTAAGCGATGGTGCATTGGTGATGTTACCTGTACTTAAAGGTGTATTGGGGGTCTGTGGTACCTTTGTCATGGGCAACTGTCACTTAAAGCGGAATTTTCAGTTCATACTTAGTAACCATGCATTCATTAAACGCATGGCGACTAGCTTTGGAATAGATGTTTTACCTTTAAAAAATAGCCCAGAGTAAAGGAATCCTTCCCGTTTGGGGACTGACGGGCAGGTTAGTGCGGTTGGTACGCTGGTGCCGTCAGTCCCTCCCGGTAACCATATGGTGCAGTGCAGTGTTACTCAATGGAGATGGGCACTGACAGCGCAGGCAAGATGTCTGCGCTGTAGCCTGGCTTCCGGTCTCCAAACGGGAAGGATTACTTTACTCCTGGCTATTTTTTTAAAGGTAAAACATCTATTTCCAAGCTAGTCACCATGCTTTTAAAACTTTAACCCCTTCGCGTCCTGTGACGTACCCGGACCGTCACGCTGGTCCGGCACTTAAGGACCAGTGACGGTCCTGGTACATCACGTACTTTTACTCGCCTCTCTCCTGCAGCAGCGCGGTGAGTAATACCGGGGACTGAAGTTGATCGCTCCAAGACCGGAGCGATCTCTCTTTCAGTCCTTCGTTCGACGTGCCGCCCCATGTGATCAGTCACGTGGGAAGGCACGTCGAACTTGCCTATCTGGTCCTTAAAGGACCAGACACCCCGGGACTGTTGGTCCTTAAGGGGTTAATGAATGCATGATGAGTAAGTATGATCTGAAAGTTCTGCTTTAACATGAACACATCAAAGTCCAGGATGTTGCATGTTTACTGTGGGCACACTTAGCTGCAGGAAAGGTCTGCACAAAGACCCCCACCAGCAAATTTTTAACCCAAGTGATACTGGAGATTTGCAACCTCCAATGAATTTTTGTCCCATGTGGGTGCTGGCCAACAGTATTTGTGTGGTGCTCATTTGGGTCAGCTGTCAGCCTTATGCCCACCCCCTGTGATGGGATCGATTACAGAACTGAAGCAGGGGGCGGAGTTCTGTCGCCATTTGATAGAGCCCTCAGTCTGCAATCATGACATATCTGGCGCACAGCTGCCTTGATATAATATTCCTGAAGACGAGAATTACTTTTACAGTAATAAATGTGCCTTCTAAGTGGTGTTTGTTTGATAAGCAAAGGAAGTGACAGAACTGGTTCTACAGTACGAACGTCTGTCTCCTCTGTGGTTTATGGGGCAATACCAGCTTCACCCGTCACTGCTCTGTACAAATAAGACATTGATTTGGGTCTGTCTGTCTGGACTGCACTATTATCAGACCTGACAGATAAACGTGTAAATATGTACACTTCTGGACATTTACTAGTCTGTCTAATCTCCTGCACTCGTTACAGGACCAGTTTACTGCATATCGTGTGTGTCAGAAATAGGCCCCCGTGTGCATGTGTGTTTGTTTATATCACAGGATTCTACAGATGAACCCTTTGAGTGCCAGAGAGGTATGGAAAGCAATGTGTTGCATGCCCCTCTGGCACTCAAAGGGTTAAACTGAAGATACACTAAGAGCCGTATGCAGAAAGGAAAAAAAGTTGAATACTTCTGAACAACCTGCACATTGCATACCGCTCTGGCACTCAAAGGGTTAAAGGGGAACTTTCATGTAATACCAAGTCGCCATGCGTTCATTAAACGCATGACGACTAGCTTGAAAATAGACCTCTTACCGTTAAAAAATACTTGTGTGTAAAGGAATCCGTCCCGTTTCGGGACTGACGGGCAGGTTAGTGCGGTCTGTGCTTTTCCTATGCTAAAACTGGCTGCTTGAGCAGGTCTAGTATAATATGATGAACCCCTATTAGTCTATTCCTTTTGTTTCTTGGAGTGTCTGCCTCTGCAAAAACCAAAACACAGACAGTGACGAGTAACCGAATGCAATTGTAGGAGACAGTTATAGGAAAAGGGGGGGGATCTCTTGTTTCCAATTTATAAACGTACATCCCTCAGTGTACATTTTCCCCCTCCATTTCTCCACCCCAGAACTGATGCTGTGAGGTCCAGAGAGTCAGCTATGATGTCACATCCAGTAGGAACGAGGCTGTCACTGACCACTTCAGCTTTTGTAGAACTTTAGTAGATTTATACTGTCGGGACTGTAAAATGTACAGTGCTACTTCCAGAGGTGGGGTAGAGGAAATTTAAATATTAATATACCGATTGCTGATTACCCTGCTACTAGTAATTATTCAATCTGTCCCATATTTTTTTTCCCTTACTCAGGCAATTGTAGCTCGCGCCAACAGCCTTAAGAATTCTGGAATTCCAGATGACATCTTCCAGTTGGACGACCTCTCTGTGCTGGTAGGTGAGACTCTGGGTCAGTAATAGACAAGATTGCTCTCCAGCTATTGTTGGACTGTAATTGCCTCAGCGGCTGGCTGAGGATGATGAGAGTTGTAGTCCAAAAACAACAGCAGGAGAAGCACCGTTTACCCAGCCACTCGTGCTCTTGGTGATACTTGATTGCAGTGGATGTGCAGTACACATTAATTGTGCACTATACATACTTCTAAAATAATACATACACAATGTTTAGTTTTCACATCTGTCTTCACATAATACGAATTCTTCTTCATACTTGATTTTACTGTATATTGAGATTTGAATTGGCTTCAAACAATAATGTCTCTCATACCAATCTTCATACAATGCTAAGGGTTCATACCCATCTTCACACACTGAGCAGGATGCGTTGCATTTCCAAACTGTGTTGTGTGACAGGCAGAGTTTCTCCTTGACTGCGTGTGTGTGAGACATGGGGGGGCTTCCACCAATGGGGCCTGGGCAGCTGTGTACTTTGCCCTGTTAACCTCTTAAGGATCCTTGATGGTCCTGGCACGTCATGGATCCAACATGCGACAAAGGACCCATGACGTGCCAGGAACGTCATGGAATTCAGGGCTCCCTGCGTGGCTGCGCACCGTTCTGGGAGCCCTGATTTCGGATTCGCAAAAAAAAAAAAAAAAAAAAAAAAGTCCTTAAGTGCCGGCGCATGCGTCCATTCCTTAAGGGGTTAAACAGCCATAATGGTCCATAAAAGTCCATCCTTTCCTTTCTAAGAAAGGACGATCTGTCATGAGCACGTCCTCTGCTGTCACTCTCAAAACCCCAACCAGTTGATTTTCTTGCCCTCTATTCCGGTTGTTCATAATCTTCTTTTTTTTTTTTTTCTTCTCTTCCCCACTCAAGACACACCTAACATACAATGTCAAATCTTTAGGGCACCCCTAGCATTTTATAGGTAATTTAACTTGGATTTAATGAAGGGTATTATACATAGAATATCAGGTTTAACATTTTTGTCATAGTCTTCATAGAAAAAGTGGTGCACCCTAAGATAGTGTCCAAGGCACACTAAACTGCCACTGCACACTGGTTGAGAACCACTGCTCTAACCCCAAACCATGCGCATCCCACAATGCATTCTGGTGTGTGTTTAAAGGGATAGCTACTTAGCAGTGGCGTGCAGTGCCAGCTGGCAGCTGCAAAAGCCAGTAAGATATTGCCATGTATTAAAAGGGGTATTGACTCAAGGGAGGAAGATATTATTATGCCTCTTCACAGGTCCATGGTAAGACCCCACCTAGAATATGTTGTTCAATTCTGGGTGCCCTTTCTGAAGAAGGACATTATGGAACTAGAGAGAGTGCAGAGGAGGGCTACAAACTAGTAAGGGGAATGGAAAGTTTTAGTTATGAAGAAAGGATAGAAAAGTTAAATTTGTACACAGTAGAGAAACGGCGTCTTAGAAGGGATATCATAACACTATATAAATATGTTCAGGGCAAATACAAAGGGCTCTCCAAAGACCTGTTCATTAACAGAACAGTACAAAGAACAAGGGGCCACCCACTTAGACTTGAGGAAAGGAGATTTTATCTGCAACAATGGAAGGGATTCTTTACTGTAAGGACGATAAAGGTATGGAATTCACTGCCTGAGAAGGTGGTGCTATCGAATACATTAGATGCCTTTATAAAAAGGGCCTGGATACTTATTTCAAAGAGCAGAACATAGAGGGTTATGTATGTTAGTATTGGGATTAATATTTAGTTAGTTCTTGTTGATCCAAGGAGAAATCTGATTGCCATTTGGAATCAAGAAGGAATTTCCCCCCCCCCATTCAAAGCGGAATTTGAGATTGCTGTATTGAGGGTTTTTTTTTGTTTGTTTGTTTGTTTTTGCTGCCTTTTGGATCAACGATTTTAAACAGGAATAGGAAAAGGGTTGAACTAGATGGACGCAAGTCTTTTTTCAACCTAAATTACTATGTTACCACTTAATATGTAAAAAATATATATATTGTTGGGTTTATCTTCCTGAGTAAAACAAAGGTACTCCATCTACTGAGAGGTGTTATATTCAAAAGTTATTGCAGCTCAAACTTGAATTTTCTAGTTACAGTATCTCAGTGGCCTGAAATTGTACAGTGGCGCTGTTGCTACACCATCCTATGGACATCTCTTTTGAATTGACCATAAACTTACATAGGATGGTGTAGCTACAGCGCCACTGTACAATTTCAGGCTATTGAGATACTCCACCTAAAAAAATTTCAAGTTTGAGCCGCAATAACCTTTGAATAAAACACCTGTCAGCAGTTGGAGTCCCTTGTTTTACTCGGGAGGATAAACCTTACAATATAAATTTTAATATATATTGTGTTAAAGGGATAGTAATGTTTCATAATAAAAGCAGCTCTAATTAATCATCGTATTTGGACTGTGGAGAGTGTTATTTCAATTCTGTCAGAGTTGTAGTTCAAGAGTAATTTAGTGACAAAGTATCCCCCTCCTGTCCCTTTTACTGATGTAACACTGCTCAGCCAGATCAGAAGGGAGGTGCCCAGGTAGACTGCAGAGAGGGACAATCTTCAATTAAGATGAGGGAAAAACTTGTCAAGGGGGGCAGGGCTTTCATTGTTCTCATAGGAAGAAGATTGTCCCCTTCTGTTATCTGTCTGGTCTATGGACTGCATTTCACATCTGAGAAGAGATGGCTTACACTAGGTAAAAGGGGCAGGAGGGGAAACTTTGCTTGTGAATATCTCTCAAACCATAAAGGTTTGAGAGATAAGACTTATATCGTTCTTCATGTTTTTTAATGCCTACAAAATAAAATAAAGATAAAATGAAATATTACTATCCCTTTAACAGCATTCATGTTTAGACTTTATTACCTATACAGAGGTAACCTCTTACACACGCAGCTATGCATATTACACACAGCCATGCATATTACACACACACAGCCATGCATATCTGGCAGAATCAGCTGTTGAATCTCCAGTGTTGATGGAAGCACATTCTTTAATTCTCTCTTGCAGGACCTTAGTTATAATCAGCTGACTGAGTGCCCACGGGAGTTGGAAAATGCCAAGAACATGCTGGTGCTGAATCTCAGCCACAACAGGTGAGGGGTCAAAATTCAAAGATCAGGAGTCCTGTACTCTGTCTATAAGGGATATAACAGTGCTTTTCCCTGTGGGAGCCAGAAAGGTCTGCAACGCCTTACATTGCAATGCATACGAGATCTCCCACAGCTAAGGGATTAACCTTTTGAGTGCCAAAAGGAAGTGCAACGCATTGCAAACCACACCAGTTGAAAGTTTTTGTATATTTTTTCCCTGAGATCTGTGAAAACAGACTTTGTGTGCAAGCATTCGTTACTAAATACATGGAAATCTTGGTTTTGAGACCCTCCAAGTGCTGATTGTACAGTTACCTGGATTGTAATGGAACAGAATCTCCCTTTTCTATTTAAAGGAACTGTAAATTAAATAAAATAAATACATTGACTTTTCCTTCTGAGAAACAGGTGGGTATTCAAAAGTTGGTGAGATGGCTCAGTTGGTTAAGGCACCAGCTGTAAGATCTGTTCAAACCACAAGGTCACAGGTTCTAGTCCCAGCAGGGTTGACACAGTACCATTAATTTGAGTAATAATATCTATACCCCCAGGACATACTTGAAATCGAGAGACAGTCTCAGTGTATTCTTCCTGATAAAAGAAGTTGATATGATCATTATTATTGTCATAACGGAAACGTTTTACTTTTTATAAAATGCAGTCTTCTATTGTGGCCACAAGGTGGTGCTGTTCCTGTCATTTACTAGAGAGAGCTGTAGTGCTCTCCAGGAGAGTGCATTAAACAATGGACCAATTGGAGCTATTGCAAACGGTTTACTTAAAAATGATAAGAGCTGCAATAAATTTGGAATTTTAAATCTCCCACAAGTGGCTGTACTCTTGATTTACTTGGCAGGAAAAGTTCACTGCTTCTTTTAAATAAGTTCAAAGTCGTGTTCAGGAAGCTGGAAGAGCAACGCTATCACAAACCAACTGCACAAATGGAGACCACTAAACGCTCCCTTTTTGGTTTTTAAATGGGGCATATCATCCCTCGAAGCTAGTATGGTCTCCAGTGGATTTCTCCGCCCGGCTCCAAAAGGGACTGACAGCGCAGGCGCACGGACGTCACTATGGCAAGATGTCCGTGCTTCCTGTTACCGTCAGCCTCCGAAGAAGCAGAAAATCTTTGAAACCAGGTAATATTTCTGGCGACTAGCGCTACTAAGCAGCTAGTTGCCAGATGAAGACTTAATTAACATACAGTTTTTGCGGGGTGGTAGTTCCCCTTTAAAGCGGAACTACCACCCCTTGTAAACTTTACCCCAAATAATTAACTATCTGGTGACTAGCTGCTCAGTAGTGCTAGTCTCCAGAATTATTACCGGTTTATGGAGAGTTCTGTACTGCTCCTGGACTGACAACAGGGGAGGGCTGGCAACGTGTGGCCCAGGGAGCAAATACAACCAAGTGGCCCATTTCCATTATCGTTCCAGCCCACCCTCTTTTGTTAATTTTAAAATTGGCATTAATTTTGTGACGCAAGTCACGTGACACCACATAGCTTACAGTTGTAATGGGGCTACACTAGTGCGCTACTACAAAGCTTACAATTCAAGGAAAGCTTACCTAGTGATACTATAGAGCTTACAAGGGAAATGGTTTATACTACTAGTTTATCTCCATTTGGATTGTACATCTATTATATCATTTATGTAGCTCCATTTCAATTGTAAGCTCTGTGGTATCACTAGTGTAGCTCCATTTATAGTAGCAATCTGGAGATTTAGTGAGGTGCAGTGGCCTACCAGCCCCCCAGGCCAGCCCTCCCCTGACTGACAGCCAGTAAACAGCGCAGACATCTTTCCATAGTGATGCCTGCGCTGTGAGTCCCTCCCTTTTGGTCCTGAATGGCTCTAGGCAACGCCTCCTAGAGCCGGCTGGTACTGACAGCGCAGGCGTGCTGACGTCACTATGGAATGATGTCTGTGCTGTTTCCTGGCTGTCAGTCCCAGGAGCAGTGTATAATTCTCAATAACGCAGTAACAATTCTGGCGACTAGCACTATTGAGCAGCTAGTCGCCAGATGGGTAATTATTTGGGGCAAAGTTTATAAGGGGTGGTAGTTCCGCTTTAACAAAAATTAACTAAAAGTAATGACTTCTCCCCCTCCTCTGCCCTACTATACCCCACACACTTCCCAACAATCATTTTTTAAGTGTTCTCTCACAGGTAGTAGCGGGCTGGTCTCCTCTTCCCTTTATGGAGTAACTGTATTTTTATTTATTTTGTACTAGTTGAAGAGCCTGTGTACACGGCCACAGTGCCACCCAGTAATGGCCGCGGTGCAGTCATGCATAGTACAGACTGCCCGCGCCACGGCTGATAGCGGAGTGGGGCGCTCCGAATTCAGACTATAGTCCTCTCTGTGCACCGAAGTCTGTACTGCACATGACTACACTGCACGCAGCTGTCTCTACTACGCATGACGGCTTCTGACAAACACACACTTAGCAAATTATTATATAGGATTTTTTTCTTTGTTTCATGTCCATACTGGTGTGTATATTTGGCTTCATCCATTTTCTGTTTTTTTCCTCTTAGCATTGACAACATCCCAAATCAGCTGTTCATCAACCTCACAGATCTGCTGTACCTCGACCTGAGTGATAACAAGTTGGACAGTTTACCTCCTCAGATGAGGCGCTTGGTGCACCTGCAGACCCTCATCCTTAACAACAACCCGCTCATGCATGCTCAGCTCAGGTCAGATTGGCCTCTCATGCCTAGGCTCTCTGGGATACCATAAGGGACAAATTTCCCCATTAGGCAAAGTAGTCTATATTCTAGAGCACCAAGTTTTTTTAATGGGTGGGGCAACAGCTTTGCTGACCACTCCCACATTCTGAGATGTGGGTGTGGTCAAAGCAATCCCAGTGTGTCTGCACCAGATTACGTTATTTAACTCCTTGGATGCTAGAAATCCTCCAAAGCATTGTGAAGCAGCCAAGTGAGCATTTTGTGTGCTCGTATGTTGCAGACTAAGTGTATTTTGTGTACTAGGAAAAAGTAGATGGTGCTAGGGGTGGAGTCACTTGAGAAGTGTGGGTGGGGCTAAGGGAGACCACAGGGTGAGGTGTCTAACGATAACATTCTGTGATTTAACAGGCAGCTTCCTGCTATGGTAGCTTTGCAGACCCTGCATCTAAGGAACACACAACGCATACAGAGCAATCTACCCACCTCCCTGGAAGGCCTGACTTACCTATCAGGTGAATAGCGAAATGGATCCTGTAGAAACACACACCTGCATCTCAAATTATAATATATTATAGAAACATTTAAAAAAATTCCCCTGCTTGATCAGATTGAGGACTGAATTTTAAATCTAGAGATTTTGGATAATCCTAAATTTGTTTCAGCATTTATAAGATGGTAATTGGAGTTTAGTTCACCTAAAATATATTCAAATAGAGTGACTATTTAACTCCTTGAATGCTAGGATCATAGGAGCTTAAGACGTGGTCATAGGAAATTTTGTGAAATTAAGATCTGTTTTTTATTTTATTTTTTATTTTATTTATTTTTTCATCAGGGAGTGGAGGGGGATCATTTTCCTTTGCACTCCTCATTTTCTGGTCAGGGTCCTGCACTCTGATGTCTAGGACACAACAGGAAGTGAGGGGTGCAAGGGAAAAATGCTTCCCCCCACAGTCTACTGAAGAAGAAAGCATGTAATTCCATATATCTTGCATTTTATCAATGTTTGACCACTTTTTTCTTTTATGTTGTGCTTGGTATCGTTTATAATCTAGTGGTATTGTATTCCACTGTGGCTGTTACTGGTTCCTGTGGCTTCTATGTACACAATGCCAGAGATGTATTTAGGCCAAGGGCAGCAGACTGGGAAACTTTGCAGCTTACCATTAGCTGATAAGGGATGATGGGAATTGTAGTCCACATCACATGAGGGGTATGCATCACGAGGGTCTTCATAGGTACATTTTTTTTTCTGTACCCAAATGCAGATTGATATTAACGATTCTGAGCCTTTAAGGAAAGTGGCATGTCCTGAGAAAGGGTCTGGATAATGTGATGGTTTAGCTAAGTGTGTATGGGGTGGGTCTGCATCTTGTGGATTGGGCCAAGGGCAGCAGAAAGCCTAAAATAATCACTGATCACCGTCTCTCTGTAACTCTTCTCTCCCAGATGTGGACCTGTCCATGAATGACCTGTCTCGTGTCCCTGAATGCCTTTATACACTTGTCAACCTCAAGCGCTTAAATCTCTGCAGCAATCAGATATCTGAGCTGTCCTTGTGCATCGACCAGTGGTCTCAACTGGAGACACTCAACCTGTCGCGTAACCTGCTGACCTCACTGCCTGTATGTCTGCTGCTTCTTGGGACATTTCCTTTTTTATTATTTATTACTGACCCACAATCTCCTGTGACAGAAACTAGATTTTTGTAACTTTGACCCTTTGTGCACCAGAGGGGTATGCAACGCGTTGCATACCCTTCTGGCACTCAAAGAGTAATACATTATTTGTGATTTGTTAAATGTACACTACAAGTAAATAAGAACTGAGGTTAGAAACCCTGAAATACCTTTTAATCCATTTTAGCTTCTGTAGAGGCCAAATTTTAAACCCCTGGTAGGCCTGGGGCAGTGTAGAAAGTAGGTGGGCTTCTTAACCCCTTTTATTATTGAGAGGTCTCCAAACACATACAAGGTGTTAACTTCTAACTGTTTTCAAGCTTATATTACATTAACACAATTTTGAAATGACATAGTTGGCTTCCAAGAATGTTCCTCACACCCAGGTTCACACAGTACTATGTGCTTACACCCATTGTAGCTTCAGAAAATAATGAGTTTTCCCACATTTCTTCGTATAATGCTGCATTTTCAAACCTGGCTTCCCACATTTAGCAGACTGTGTTGTGTACCCCCAGGATCACAGACAAGAGGGCATAAGAGGGTTAATGATTGGGGTGGGGGACTTTCCTTTAGATATCTAATGTTAATATAACTAATTTTTACAGATGCTAGTTGGAAACACGGAATATTTAAAATTGTTTGTATTTGTATCTATATTTTTATTTAGTACCATCAGGTGAACTTAACACTTTACATATAGTATAGAGGGGATATAGTAAGTGCAATGGTTATACACACTATTATCATAAGAGGAAGACTAGGCATTCATACATTAGGATTGGAGTTCCCTGCCCCGTACAGCTTACAATCAAAATAAATCTAATCAACCCATTTTCATATTTTGTTGTTAGAATTCGTTTTAGTATTTACAAAATTGTTTGCAAATAGTTAAAGGGATAGTATTGCTTGAAAATAATTGTATTTTATATTGTAGCCCTTAAAAACACATTAAAATTTATTTAAGTCTCATCTCCCAAACCTTTATGGTTTGGGAGATATTAGCAAGTAAAGTTAAGTTCCCTTTTCCTGGCTGTTTCAGCCAAGTCTGCCATCTAGTGGACAGTTTTGGAATCCGGTCCACAGATCAGCAGGCAGCTCTTTAGCAGTGCCGAGATCACGATCTTTAAAAAGAACTACTTCACTGGAACTGTGTACAAAGTGTGCCTGGCTTGCAAGCACACCTTGTAGACCATTCCAATGAGGAAATTCTTTTTAAAGTTTGTGATCTCGGCACTTCTGGAGAGCCGCGGCCGGTCTGTGGACCGGATTCCAAATCTGAAGGCTTGAGCAGTGACGTCACTCCAGGGGAAACTTTACTTGCTAATATCTCCCAAACCATAAAGGTTTGGGAGATAAGACTTATATCATTTTTAATGTTTTTTTAAGGACTACAATATAAAATAAAAATATTTTCAAGCAATACTATCCCTTTAAAGATGGTTGCAAAAAATGATTGAGCTGAATGGAGATTGATGCATTTTGCTTGTGGTTAAAATTTGACGCAAACAAGTGTTTTTCTTAATCTAACATATGTATTTCTATGGTAAAACTAATGCTAAAATACAAGACAATGAATTGTAGACTTCCTCAGACTTGCTGCAGAACTTGCTGTCTGTGCAGTAGTGCATAGTATTGGGTGGTCAGTAGGGTCATATGTCCCTCTAGTGGCAGAATCTTGAAGTGATGTTTTATTAATTGCCCCTGACCTGTAGCTCTCTCTTCCCCATTGGTTTCCAGTCTGCGATCTGTAAGTTGGCCAAGCTGAAGAAACTGTATCTGAACTCTAACAAGCTGGACTTTGATGGGATCCCTTCTGGGATTGGAAAGCTCTGTAACCTGGAGGAGTTCATGGCTTCCAACAATAACCTAGAGCTCATACCAGAGAGCCTCTGCAGGTAATGGGCAGGGACCACCGTGTCTGTTTGTTTTGCCCTTGTTTCTCCAAACTGTCCAACCTCTAAAGTGTGTAACAAAAGGACTTACCTAGGTAGGAGTCCATCACACAGCAGTCATGTGTATCTATATAATTACTGTGTGTAACAGAAGCACTTACCTAGGTAGAAGTCCATCATACAGCAGGCAGGTGTATGTATATAATTACTGTGTGTAATAGAAGGACTTACCTAGGTAGGAGTCCATAATACATCAGTCAGGTGTATCTGTATAATTACTGTGTGTAACAGAAGTACTTACCAAGGTAGGAGTCCATCATACAGCAGTCAGGTGTATCTATATAATTACTGTGTGTAACAGAAGCACTTACCTAGGTAGGAGTCCATCATACAGCAGTCAGGTGTATCTATATAATTACTGTGTGTAACAGAAGCACTTACCTAGGTAGGAGTCCATCATACAGCAATCAGGTGTATCTATATAATTACTGTGTGTAACAGAAGCACTTACCTAGGAAGGAGTCCATCATACAGCAGTCA
Source organism: Rhinophrynus dorsalis (assembly GCA_037306005.1). Taxonomy (NCBI): domain Eukaryota; kingdom Metazoa; phylum Chordata; class Amphibia; order Anura; family Rhinophrynidae; genus Rhinophrynus; species Rhinophrynus dorsalis. The sequence goes on along the minus strand of CM074725.1, from coordinate 23,319,227 downwards.
GGTGTATCTATATAATTACTATGTGTAACAGAAGCACTTACCTAGGTAGGAGTCCATCATACAGCAGTCAGGTGTATCTATATAATTACTGTGTGTAACAGAAGCACTTACCTAGGTAGGAGTCCATCACACAGCAGTCAGGTGTATCTATATAATTACTGTGTGTAACAGAAGCACTTACCTAGGTAGGAGTCCATCATACAGCAGTCAGGTGTATCTATATAATTACTGTGTGTAACAGAAGCACTTACCTAGGTAGGAGTCCATCACACAGCAGTCAGGTGTATCTATATAATTACTGTGTGTAACAGAAGGACTTGCCTAGATCTCTTTTAGCCGTCACCTAGAATATTCTGTACAATACTAGAGACGCAATCTCCAGAAGTATACAGATATTCTGGAGAAAATCCAGAGAAGGGATATTGAAATGGTGAATGGTTTATAGGAAAAAATCATCAGAAAACACAAAAGTAACTGAACATTGTATAGCTTGGAGGAGAGAAGAGAGAGGGGATATGATAGAGACATTCAAATACATGAAGGGATTCAACAAAGTGCAGGAGGGAAGTACATTTCAAAGGAGCAAAAATGTTATAAAAACAGGTAATCTTCTAAAACTAGTGGGGCAAAGGCTTACATGTAATGGAAGAAAGTTTGAAATCACTGAGAGGGTGGTAGATAAATGGAGTAGCCTACCAGCAGAAGTGGTAGAGGTTAATACAGTGAAGGGATGTAAGTATGCATGGAATAGGCATAAGGCTGTCCTGAGTATAAGACAAGACTAAGGACCAAATAAGTTTTGAGGGTTTTACAGTAGGAAAATGGGCGACTAGATGGGCCGAATGGTTCTTATCTGCCGTCAAATTCTATATTTGAGCCTATCAAACAGCAGTGAGGTATATCTATGCACATCATATTGAAAATAGTGTATTGTATCTGCACAGTTGCCTCTAGATAATTTGCATTTAGTTCTCATCTTTCCTGAGAAAAATATTGAAAATATTCCACTCGCATTCAGCAAAAGCAGATTGTAAATTGGAAATCACCAGCTATAGACTACAAGAGCTGAGATGGATCAGTTATCAACTTCCCCATTCCACTGCCTTATGTATAAAGGAAAACTGGAGCAATTCAGGGACCAACTAATTGCAGCATAGGGGACAAAGGTCCATTGACTTAATGGGAAGTTTTAACCCCTGGAATCCTTTGCAATACATTGGAGCCGTCTCTAGCATTCAGTGGGTTAAACTTCCAGTTTAAATGAATGTGAATGTTACACAGTTTTATTTTACCTTATGGTGCAGATGGTTTGCCCAGGAATTGCATTTACACATAAAGCACCACGTGTTTTTGGCTCTTGATCCCAGATTATGATCCACAGCAGTAATATCACAGTTTTAGGTTTCAGAAATGTAATTATGTTTCCTGCCCTCCTCCCTTCTCTCTGCAGGTGCAGTAAACTAAGGAAACTGGTCTTAAATAAGAACCGACTGGTCACACTGCCGGAGGCCATCCACTTCCTGACGGACTTGGAGGTTTGTCACATCTTCCACGTTCACTCCCTATAAACTGTTGGATGTATTTGAGAAGCTACAGTATAAACCCAAAGAAAGGATAGTAGTACAGTGTATTCATTAATGGTGATGCTTACCCCCTTCACAACTTTGCCTAAATATTTTCCTTTTCAGTGATAAGTAATGGAAAGCGTATCCTTTAAAAAAAAAGAAAACATAAATCAGCTCATTTGGAGAGATTCAAAGATTAAATGTAGCTCTGTACCTACTTCTGACAGACTGTGCTGACCAGATCTGTACCGTAGTCTGAGCTTCTATCCAGCCTTCTCCGATGATGGAGGCTGTCTGTCTCTAAGCTGGGGCACTCTCATTGGCCAGAAATCGAACTCTGCCAATGAGATCGCTCCAGCTTAGAGACAGACAGCCTCCATCATCGGAGGAGGCTGGATAGAAGCTCAGACTACGGTACAGGTCCGGTCAGCACAGTCTGTCAGAAGTAGGTACAGAGCTATATTTAATCTTTGAATTTCTCCAAACTAGCGGATTTCTTTTTTTTTTTAAGGATACACTTTCCATTATTTATGTTTGATAAGGAAAAGATTTAGGCAAAGTTATGAAGGGGGTAATCATCCCCTTTAACCGTATTAGTGCCCTGAGACTTGTGGGAGAGAACTCTACAACAGTGGTTCTCAACCCGTGCCCTCAGTGGCTACTAACAGGCCAGGATTTTAGAATTTCCTTTTAAGAGCGCAGGTGAGTTAATCAATATGACTGAGCCTCTGATCAACACACTTGGATTCTAGCAGGGAAATTCCTAAGTCCTGGCCTGCTGGTGGTCACTGAGGGCACGGGTTGAGTACCTCTACTGTACAAGCTATCTCACACCAATGCTTTCTTTAGCAGGGATAGTGGTACACTGTAAAACCGTACCTGATTTTCTGCTCAGATAATTTTCCTATTATTTCCTGCCCACACATTTCCTTTGAAGACTTTGACAAAAATTGGAATCTTTATTTTCTAATCTACAATTAGGGAATTTGTTATGCAAATGTTTTCATTCTGATTCATTGTACAGCCTATTGATAATTATATATTTTTTCATTTTGTACCCTTTAATGTGCCCATGACAAATAACCAATAAAAATGAGGTGTGTCCTGGGAACAGTGGGACTGTGGGTTTGGGGTGTTCTGAGCAGAACGCAATTTAGAACCACATTCTGGAGACTTCTAGAAAAAAAACTCTGGAGAGTAAAATAGAACTATTGAAAAATGGGTTAAAACTTAAATACGTACTTTCAGAATATGCAGTCAAAATATTATCAGTTTATTATGGGGAAAAAAATATTAATAAAAATACGTGATAGGGCAGCTGGGTAATGGTATGGCCACTGTTGCGGGATGCATCAGCCAAAGGTTTTACGGATCAAAATTAGTGACCAGATCACAGAATTGCATTTTTTTTTCTGTTGCCATATATGGACAGCTTTTAGTCTCTGAACAAAACTCTCCACAGACAGTAATGATGACCAGACCACAAAATGGAAGGTGTTTTTTAATTGTTTTATTTTACTTTTTATTATTATTTTTAATAAATGTTTGAAGTTGACAAACCTTAAACACACAATAAATCTATATTTAACCCATTAAAGTGCAAAGGGTTGTGCGCCACATCACTTTACAATGCATTGTGCATCCCATCCTATATTATAATTCGCTAAAATGTGTGTAACGACTCAGTCATGCGCAGTAGAGACTGCCCGTGATGAGGCTGATACTCCAGCTCTGTGTCAGCCACAGCGCGGGCAGCCTTTACTGAGCATGACTGTACCGCTACCGGCTGGCACTGTATCAGCCGCGGCACGGGCAGTCTCTACTGTGCATGCCCCGCGACCGGCTGGCAGTGGCACTGTGGCCCGTGTAATGGGCTTTTCAACTAGTCTGTTGCATAAAGAGTTAAGATTCCTTATTATCTATTAATGACTGTGAAATCTGATTCCCTCCAGCTGCTTAGGACTACAATTCACATCACGTCCCGGCCATCTGGGCTATGATGGGTATTGTAGTGCTCAGCAGCTGAAGGGCATCCGGTTGAGTGATATGGAAAAGAAGAACGCAAACCACCAAACAGGTATCTACATCCACAATCTGTTGTCTATATCGGATTCTCTTTAAACTGGTACTCACAATTAGATTGTAGAGTAGCTGGTATAGAGTCAAACCAGCTGTAGCAAATGGGGTAAACTCAGACTGCCCCGTTACTAGGTCTTCTAAAAGCAAAACTCTGGGTCCTCCAGCAGTAATAATAAAAACTTATTAAAAATCTACTAAAATACACCATAATAGTGCCTAATGTAAGAAGAAAAATCACCAATACGTGTACTTGTTCTTATTAATACGAATGACGCGTTTTGGGGACCTGCCCCTTTATGAAATCACACAGGCACAAATAAAAATCAATGTTGTAATAAAATTAAGTAGAGTCATCTGGTGGAGTCGCCCTGCTACAAATTGTAAGCTCTGGCGAGCAGGGTTATTATCATTTTGTCTCCAGTTTCATTTAATTTTTATTGTAAATACCCTCTGTGTCCATTGTCAGTGTACCATTGTCTTGACACTTTATTGTACAGCGCTGCAGAATCTGTTTTCCACTTTATAAATGAATGAAGACCAGAATAATTATCTGATCCGACCTGTTCTTTATTTTCAGATCCTGGATGTGCGAGAAAATCCCAACTTGGTGATGCCACCAAAACCAACTGACCGTACATCAGAGTATTATAACATTGACTTCTCGCTGCAGAACCAGCTGCGTCTCGCCGGGGCGTCTCCTGCAACAGTAGCTGCTGCCGCGGCTGTGGGAGGTAAGAGGGCTCTGTACATATCCTGATGTGCCAAGAATGAACCCCTTTTGAGTGCCAGAAAGGTTTGCAATGCATTGCTTTGTATACCCGTCTTGCACTCAAAAGGTTAAAGTCCTTTAATATAATGTGGCAGCGGTGCAGAGTGTTATTAGTGTAGTAAGCTGTCTACTTTATTTGTAATAATATTATAAAGTTGACCCCTCTCGCCCCTTTTACCAACGTCCCTCTTCTTTACGGCAGATCAGCAAGCTGGTCCGGATGGATCACGACGAGGGACAATCTTCTGTCACTATAAGGAAAAACCTGCCCTTGTTTGTCAAGGGGATAGGGTTTTCCTTATACTGACAGAGAGAAGATCTGTCTGCTCTAGTGACCAGATTTCATATCTGAGGGAAGGCTGCTTAATAAAAGTAAAAGCGGCAGGAGGGGGAAACTTTATAATATTACAAATTAAGTAGACTGATTACAACATTGTAATAAGGCTCTGCACAGTTTCCACATTATAATGAATGAATGAACCGTAATTTATCATGATCCGTTACTATTCGTTTGAGGCAAACCATGCAGATACGTCCTCTCCTAGCCTAACATTGCCTCCCCCACTCACTAACACTGCTTGACAATGCATTGCCCACCTTCCCTGGAACTGAAAGTGTTAAGTGTCTGTGAGTAGCAGAGATCATGTAGCGCTAAGACAGTAAGCGTCTGCACGACTTGCCTTAATTGGCATAATCTATACAGCTAAGTGACTCAAAAAACAGTTTTCAGAATCAAAAATCCTATATAATAATTCTCTAGGATGTTTTTCAGAAGCCGTCATGCACAGTAGAGACAGCCCGGACGCACGGAATGCTGGGAGTTCTGTGCTGGGAGCATTCTGTGCTTTCTTGCAGTCTGTACAGTGCATGACTGCGTTGGCAGCAGGACAGGCCTCTTAACCCTTTGAGTGCCAGAGGGGTAAGCAACTCATTGCAATCTCCTCTGGCACTCAAAGGATTAACATCACCCGGACCTTGGCCCGTGTACATGGGCTTTTACACTAGTTACTAATAAAATGTTGAGGCCATTTTGAAAACTCTTTGAAAATCACTAAAGTTGTTTTTGTTTTCAAGTGAGAGACCCTCTTCACCCTTTGAGTGCCAGAGGAAAGTGCAACGCATTTCTCTGCAATGTGTTTCACAACCATCTGGCACTCAGAGTTAACTAATCATTTGCTACTCCCACCAGGCAGTGCCACAAAGGATCCGTCTGCCAGGAAGATGCGTCTGCGCAGGCGCAAGGACTCCACCCAGGATGACCAGGCCAAGCAGGTGCTGAAGGGAATGTCTGATGTGGCGGAGGAGAAGAACAAGAAGATACAGGTGTGCTGGGCTAAGGGGACCCTGGAGAGGGAATGTTGGGAGTTGTAGTCAACAAGATGGAGAGGCACATGTTGCTTACCTCCCCCCCTTTTTTTCTTTTTTTTCTCTTTCTTTCTCTCTCTCTCTCTTTTCTTTCTCTCTCTTTTCTCTCTTTCTCTCTCTCTTTCTCTCTCTCTCTCTTTCTCCCTCCCTCTCTCTCTCTCTCTCTCTCTCTCTCTCTCTCTCTCTCTCTCTCTCTCTCTCTCTCTCTCTCTCTCTCTCTTTTTCTCTCGCTCTCTTTTTTTTTTTTCTCTCTCTTTCTCTCTCTGCTCTGGTCTTTAAACCATAAATCTCCATAGGATGGTGTAGCAACAGCGCCACTGTAAATTTTCAGGCCACTGTGATATTGCACCTAAAAAATTCAAGTTTGAGCTGTTATAATTTTTAATAAAATATCTCCACAGTGGGAGTACCCTTGTTTTACTGAGGGGGTTAAACCCTACAACATATATTTTTATACATTTTAAGTATTACTATCCCTTTAAAAAATGTAGAGGAGGAATGCTTACCAGGCCATTAACCCTTTTGAGTGCCAGAAGAGTGTGCGACACTTCACAATGTGTTGCACAACCCTCTGGAACAGAAGAGATTAAACAAAAGGCAAAATGAACATTCAGTTCCCTATCTTCCCTCTTGGGATAAATAAAAACCATAACTTTTTTTTTTTTATTAAGGGGATGCTATCACCTAAAAATAACTGATTTTGAAAAAGCTTTCAAAATCACTGGTCTGTTAGCCATTTTTGTTTAGAAAACCCATTTTTGAGTTATTTTAAAAATGAAGGTAAAAAAATGTAATAAAGGGATAGTAATGTTTGATTTTAACATTCTTTAATATTGTAGGTAGTAAGAAACGAATTACATCAATGTAAGTCCTGTCTCTCAAACCTTTATAGTTTGAGATATATAACCGGTTAACGTTCCCCCCCCCCCCCCCCACACACACACACACACACTCAGGCTGTTTCAGAGAAGTCTGCCCTCTAGCTGACAGCAGGAGATTCCGGTCATTTGACCGGATGATGGCGCTTCAGCAGAGCCGAAAAAGCAATATCTAGAAATAAATACTTAATTGGAACGGTCTACAAAGTGTTCCTGGTTTGCAAGCACACTTTGTAGACCATTCCAACAAAGTATTTATTTCTAAATGAAGCTAATTTGGCTCTGTTGAAGGGCCGGTCCCGGGACAGGAATCTCATGCTGTCAGCTAGAGGGCAGACTTCTCTGCAATGGCCTGGAGGGGGGAGCTTTAGCTAGTTATATATCTCAAACTGTAAAGGTTTCAGAGACAGGACTTAAATTACTGTAATTCATTTTTTAATACCTACAATATTAAAGAATGTTAAAATTAAAAATTACTGTCGCTTTAAAGGGATAGTAATTGTTAATTTTAAGTTGATTTAATATTGTAGACATTAAAAAAAGGTTACCATCTATGTAAGTCTTATCTCTCAAATCTTTATGGTTTGAGAGATATAACTTGCTAAAGTTACCTTTTCCTGGCTGTTTTACTCAAGTCTGCCATCTAGCTGACAGCTGCAGATTACAGTCATTTGACCAGACAGAGGCTCTTCAGCAGAGCTGAAATCACGCTATTTATAAATAAATACTTCATTGGAAAGGTCTACAAAGTGTGCTTGCAAGCCAGGTACACTTTGTAGACTGTTCCAAATTAAGTATTTGTCTTTAGATATGAGTTATATTGGTGCTGCTGAAGAGCCACAGCTGGTCAAGTGACCAGAATTTACTTCTGACAGCTTTACAGCTCATCAAGAAGAAAGGGGAGGAACCAGAGAACTTTATTTTCCTATATCTCTCAAACCATAATGGTTTGAGAGATATGAATAAGTGCAAGTACTCTCTTTTAATTGTAAATACCATATAGTTAATACTTTTTTTCTGACATTACTATCCCTTTAAGGCATGCCATGCAGGCATTTCTGTACAGTCACCCACATTACCTGCCTAGGAAATCTATGATTAAATAGTCCTTCTGACTCTTGATTTAAATAGAGGAAATCACTGGCCAGTTGAGCTTTGATTTTCGTGTGTGATTTAAATAAAATGTACCCAGGTCCCTGTCCTTAATTCTGTTCTGTCGCCCTCTGGCAGGAGAACGGTGAAATGAAATACTCAGACCCAAAGACTCGGCGCTGGGATCAGGGTCTGGAGAAACCCCACTTGGATTATTCAGAGTTCTTTACAGAGGATGTCGGGCAGATCCCTGGTGTTACAGTGTGGCAGATCGAGAACTTCATTCCCACCCTCGTGGATGAGACCTTCTATGGGAAGTTCTATGAGGCTGACTGCTATATAGTGCTAAAGGTGAGGGCAGTATGGGGCTGGCTGTGGATGATGTTGTCCACTCCTGCTTTACAGCCTACATCAGCCATAATGAATTATTGGATGTCCAGCTGTTGGACACTACAACTCCCATCATGCCAAACCAGAGGTGGGAATTGTAGTGTCCAGCAGTTGAACAGTTATTATTATTTTTTTCTACTTTTGTAAAATTGCCACTGAAGTTGTGTTTTCTAGATATACCATTTTAAAGGGATAGTAATACTTCGTTTTATCTTTATTTTATTTTGTAGGCATTAAAAAAACATGAAGAATGATATAAGTCTTATCTCTCAAACCTTTATGGTTGGAGAGATATTCACAAGCAAAGTTTCCCCTCCCGCCCCTTTTACCTAGTGTAAGCCATCTCTTCTCGGATGTGGAATCCAGTCCATAGACCAGACAGATAACAGCAGGGGACAATGAAAGCCCTGTCCCCATTGATAAGTTTTTCAGGTTTTTCCCTTATCTTAATTGAAGATTGTCCCTCTCTGCAGTCTACCTGGGCACCTCCCTTCTGATCTGGCTGAACAGTGTTACATCAGTAAAAGAGGCGGGAGGGGGATACTTTGTCATTGAATTACTCTTGAACTACAACTCTGACAGAACTGAAATAACACTCTCCAGAGTCCAAATACTATGATTATTAATTAGAGCTGCTTTTATTACGAAACATTACTATCCCTTTAAAAGAAAGTATCTCCTTTTTAAGATTTTTTTTTAAAAATGATTATGTGTGCTAGGAACAAGGTAGGAGGAAGGATCAGTGTCTCTCCCAGCTGGAATCATTGATCCAATGCGAGTGAGTGCGGAGATTCCTTCGGGTTTCTGTGATAGTAACAGTTTTTCTCTCTCCCTTGTTAATCTCCCCAAGACGTACCTGGATGATAACGGTGCTCTTCACTGGGAGATATACTACTGGATTGGGCAGGAGGCCACGCTAGATAAGAAAGCCTGCTCGGCTATCCACGCAGTCAACCTGAGAAACTACCTGGGAGCTGAATGCCGCAGTATCCGAGAAGAGATGGGAGACGAGAGCGAGGAGTTCAGTATGGTGAGCGGAGACTTGGAGAAGCTTTAGCGAAAAGAATGCGGTGTGGGGAAGAGGATGGGCCATGGAGGGTGAGCCGCAGGGCTGGAGGCTGGGACATGGAGAGTGATCCGCAGGCTGGCCATGAAGAGTGAGCTGCAGGGCTGGAGGCTGGGCCATGGAGGGCGAGCTGCAGGGCTGGAGGCTGGGCCATGGAGAGTGAGCTGCAGGGCTGTAGGCTGGGCCATGGAGAGTGAGCTGCAGGGCTGTAGGCTGGGCCATGGAGGGTGAGCTGCAGGGCTGTAGGCTGGGCCATGGAGGGTGAGCTGTAGGCTGGGCCATGGAGGGTGAGCTGTAGGCTGGGCCATGGAGGGTGAGCTGTAGGCTGGGCCATGGAGGGTGAGCTGTAGGCTGGGCCATGGAGGGTGAGCTGTAGGCTGGGCCATGGAGGGTGAGCTGGAGGCTGGGCCATGGAGGGTGAGCTGGAGGCTGGGCCATGGAGGGTGAGCTGGAGGCTGGGCCATGGAGGGTGAGCTGGAGGCTGGGCCATGGAGGGTGAGCTGGAGGCTGGGCCATGGAGGGTGAGCTGGAGGCTGGGCCATGGAGGGTGAGCTGGAGGCTGGGCCATGGAGGGTGAGCTGGAGGCTGGGTCATGGAGGGTGAGCTGGAGGCTGGGTCATGGAGGGTGAGCTGGAGGCTGGGCCATGGAGGGTGAGCTGGAGGCTGGGCCATGGAGGGTGAGCTGGAGGCTGGGCCATGGAGGGTGAGCTGGAGGCTGGGCCATGGAGGGTGAGCTGGAGGCTGGGCCATGGAGGGTGAGCTGGAGGCTGGGCCATGGAGGGTGAGCTGGAGGCTGGGCCATGGAGGGTGAGCTGTAGGCTGGGCCATGGAGGGTGAGCTGCAGGGCTGTAGGCTGGGCCATGGAGGGTGAGCTGCAGGGCTGTAGGCTGGGCCATGGAGGGTGAGCTGCAGGGCTGTAGGCTGGGCCATGGAGGGTGAGCTGCAGGGCTGTAGGCTGGGCCATGGAGGGTGAGCTGTAGGCTGGGCCATGGAGGGTGAGCTGTAGGCTGGGCCATGGAGGGTGAGCTGTAGGCTGGGCCATGGAGGGTGAGCTGGAGGCTGGGCCATGGAGGGTGAGCTGTAGGCTGGGCCATGGACGGTGAGCTGTAGGCTGGGCCATGGAGATTGAGCTGTAGGCTGGGCCATGGAGGGTGAGCTGTAGGCTGGGCCATGGAGATTGAGCTGTAGGCTGGGCCGTGGAGGGTGAGCTGTAGGCTGGGCCATGGAGGGTGAGCTGTAGGCTGGGCCATGGAGGGTGAGCTGTAGGCTGGGTCATGGAGGGTGAGCTGTAGGCTGGGCCATGGAGGGTGAGCTGTAGGCTGGGCCATGGAGGGTGAGCTGGAGGCTGGGCCATGGAGGGTGAGCTGGAGGCTGGGCCATGGAGGGTGAGCTGGAGGCTGGGCCATGGAGGGTGAGCTGGAGGCTGGGCCATGGAGGGTGAGCTGTAGGCTGGGTCATGGAGGGTGAGCTGTAGGCTGGGTCATGGAGGGTGAGCTGTAGGCTGGGTCATGGAGGGTGAGCTGTAGGCTGGGTCATGGAGGGTGAGCTGTAGGCTGGGTCATGGAGGGTGAGCTGTAGGCTGGGCCATGGAGAGTGAGCTGCAGGGCTGTAGGCTGGGCCATGGAGGGTGAGCTGTAGGCTGGGTCATGGAGGGTGAGCTGTAGGCTGGGCCACGGAGGGTGAGCTGTAGGCTGGGTCATGGAGGGTGAGCTGTAGGCTGGGCCATGGAGGGTGAGCTGGAGGCTGGGCCATGGAGGGTGAGCTGGAGGCTGGGCCATGGAGGGTGAGCTGTAGGCTGGGTCATGGAGGGTGAGCTGTAGGCTGGGTCATGGAGGGTGAGCTGTAGGCTGGGTCATGGAGGGTGAGCTGTAGGCTGGGCCATGGAGGGTGAGCTGTAGGCTGGGCCATGGAGAGTGAGCTGCAGGGCTGTAGGCTGGGCCATGGAGGGTGAGCTGTAGGCTGGGTCATGGAGGGTGAGCTGTAGGCTGGGCCACGGAGGGTGAGCTGTAGGCTGGGTCATGGAGGGTGAGCTGTAGGCTGGGCCATGGAGGGTGAGCTGTAGGCTGGGCCATGGAGGGTGAGCTGTAGGCTGGGCCATGGAGGGTGAGCTGTAGGCTGGGCCATGGAGGGTGAGCTGTAGGCTGGGCCATGGAGGGTGAGCTGTAGGCTGGGCCATGGAGAGTGAGCTGCAGGGCTGTAGGCTGGGCCATGGAGGGTGAGCTGGAGGCTGGGCCATGGAGGGGGAGGGTGAGCTGGAGGCTGGGCCATGGAGGGTGAGCTGGAGGCTGGGCCATGGAGGGTGAGCTGGAGGCTGGGCCATGGAGGCTGGGCCATGGAGGGTGAGCTGCAGGGCTGGAGGCTGGGCCATGGAGAGTGAGCTGCAGGGCTGGAGGCTGGGCCATGGAGAGTGAGCTGCAGGGCTGTAGGCTGGGCCATGGAGGGTGAGCTGGAGGCTGGGCCATGGAGGGTGAGCTGGAGGCTGGGCCATGGAGGGTGAGCTGGAGGCTGGGCCATGGAGGGTGAGCTGGAGGCTGGGCCATGGAGGGTGAGCTGGAGGCTGGGCCATGGAGGGTGAGCTGGAGGCTGGGCCATGGAGGGTGAGCTGGAGGCTGGGCCATGGAGGGTGAGCTGGAGGCTGGGCCATGGAGAGTGAGCTGGAGGCTGGGCCATGGAGAGTGAGCTGGAGGCTGGGCCATGGAGAGTGAGCTGCAGGGCAAGAGGCTGGGTCATGAAGGGTGATCTGCAGGGCAAGAGGCTGGGTCATGAAGGGAGAGCTGCAGGACAGGTGGTTGGGCCATGGAGGGAGAACCGCAGGGCTGACAGCAGGGCCATGAAGGGTAAGCTTTAGGGCAGGAAGCAGAGCCGTGGAGGGTGAGCTTGCAGGGCAGGACGCTGGGCTAAAGAGGGCCATTAAGGGTATATGACCCAGTTCATGACTGAATCTGCTTGTACTTCAGTCCAGTATTCATCCTGAGCCTACAAGAAAGCATTTGGCTTTGTACGAACATACAGGGACATACGCACAATAGAAAAGAGGAGCAATTCTGAGGCAAACCATCTGCATTATAGGGTCAGCTGTGGCTTCTAACCCCTGCTGTGCTATTGAGGTGTCAAAGCATTGGTTTCAAATGTTTTAGACCCCTCTGGCATTCAGAGGGTTAAAATCCTCATCTAAATCAATGGGAGTTCTAATTTCTTCTTAGTGCAACTGGTTTGTCCCAGAATTGCCCCTCTTGGTGAATAAGGCTGCATAAGACTGCAGAGCTCACTGTGTGACTGAGGTCTGGGACCAGTAACTGCTCCACCACCAGGGTGCGCATTTTAACTCTGTGAATAGTGTGTGTGTGCGTGTGTGTTGCCGTTTTTGGACAGACCAACTGTAAAATAGGGGAAATGAAATCCCCGTTGTTTACGCAATGCTTTGGAGACCTCACTGGCACTAATTTTGGGAATCTTTATTTGCCTCCTAGTGTGCAGATGGTTTGCTCCAGAATTGCACAACTTTTCTTCATTAGATCAGCCTAACCATTTTATATGCGTAGTGAATTTAACCCCTTGTATGCTAGACTCTTACTCAGTGTGTTGAAGATGTCACTAGCATTCAAGAGGTTAAAGAGCTTTAAATTCTCAATTGCCGTTTGCGTGTGTATCAGCTGACGTTGCGTTCATCTGGCTACAGGTCTTTAACAACGACATCACTTATATAGAAGGCGGGACGGCGAGCGGATTCTACACAGTGGATGACGTGCAGTATATCAGCAGGTGAGCGCGGGCACCGGAGCTGTGTTGACATTGCTAGAAAGCAGAAGTTGCGTTGCTCGAATTGAAAGATGTCCCAGAGCAGGGATCTCAAATTGCCGTCTTAGAGGGCCGATGCGGGGTCTGTGTTAAAGGGACGCTAATGTCCCATAAAAATTGTTTCTAGTTTTGTAGATCTTAAAATAATAAACTAACTGCTACAAACCCTGTCTCTCAAACCGCTATGGTTTGAGAGATATAGGCATTGTAAGTTCCCCCCTCCATACCCTTCTCCTGACGTCAGGGCTGTGCTAACAGCAGGGGATTCCGGTCCGGGGACCAGCAGGCAGCTCTGCAGCAGAGCCGAAATAGTTATTTAAAGGAGCAGTAAACTTTTTTTATGAAAACACATATTTTACAGAGCATTTCCTGCTGAATAAAACAAGGTCAATCCCATTGCTGTCAGATGTTTTATTCAAAAATTATAGCAGTTAAAATAATCAGGAAGTTACTGTGTTTACTTCCTGATAGTTCTAACTGACAGGAAGTGAATTTACTGTGTTTACTTCCTGATAGTTCTAACTGACAGGAAGTGAATTTACTGTGTTTACTTCCTGATAGTTCTAACTGACAGGAAGTGACTCAGCAGTTTCTATCACATTCTATGGAGAACTGTATGTCTCTGACTTTTCTGACTTTCCTCTCCATTAGAATCTAACAGGAAATCTAATTAGAATTTGACCACTAGAGGACACTGCTAATGTAAAAAAACGTGGGTTTAAACTGTAATAACTCTGGAAATATACACCTCTCGGCAGTGGGAGTACCCTTATTTTACTCAATAGGAAAATCCCTACCGTATATATTTTTTCATAAAAAAAAGTTTACTGCTCCTTTAAAAAGAATTGCTTAATTGGAAAGGTCTACAAAGTGTGCTTGCAAACCAGGCGCACTTTGTAGACCTTTCCAGTGAAGTAATTTGTTTTAAATAACGCGATTTGGGCTCTGCTGCAGAGCTGCCAGCTGGTCACCGGACCGGGATCTCCTGCTGTCAGCACAGCGCTGATGTCAGGAGAAGGGGAGGGGGGAACCTGCAATGACTATATCTCTCAAACCATAACAGTTTGAGAGACAGGATTTGTAGCAGTTAGTTTATTATTTTATAATCTACAAAACTAGAAACAATTAAATGCATTGGATACCTCTCTGACACACACAGGGTTAAAGGAGGAGCACCACCTCCTAATAACCTCCTTACCCCTCTTGATTTTTATGATCTAAAATCCTAATTGCCCTTATGAGTTTGTCCCTTGTGCCTTGGTTCAGGAGAGAGAATCTTCAGTTCTGGATCTCTGCCGCCACGGACATGATAGGGACAGTAGCTCGCAGGAGCACAGGACACAAATGCCGCCCAGTTCACATGGCAATCTTTAACCCCTTAAGAACCAGTGGTCCTGGGATGTTTCCGTCCCATAAGGATCGCTTTAATCCTTGTCGACGCGCCGGTACATGTGACCTGTTGCGTGTATTGGCGTGCCGCTTTGGGGCCTGAAAGAGATCGCTCCAGTCTTGGAACGGTTAATTTTAGGCCCTATTTTTACTTACAGCATTCCCGGTGGAGCTCGGTGAGTAAAAAGTACATGACGTGCTATGATGGTCATAGTATGTCATGTAGTCCTTAAGGGGTTAAAGGGATAGTAATGTTTCACAAAAACAGCAGCTCCAATTAATCTTCATAGTATTTGGGCCATGAAGAGTGTTATATCAATTCTGTCAGAGTTGTAGTACAAGAGTAATTGAATGATAAAGTATCCCCCTCCCGCCCCTTTTACTGATGTAACACTGCTCACCTCAGAGCAGCAAGACTGTCCGGATGGTTCGCTCCAGTTTAACACAGAATTGTAATAATACATCCCCCCTTGTGTCTGTCTGCGCCTGTGTATGCACACTTGTGTGTCTGTGTTTTTCTGTGTGCCAGTATTTTTCTCAGTGTCTCTGTGTGTACGTGTGTCTCTGTGTGTACGTGTGTCTCTGTGTGTATGTGTGAGTTTCCGTGTGATACACAATATTCCTCTCATGCTTCCTCCTCCCACAGACTCTACAGAATCTACGGTAAGAAGAATATCCGCCTGGAACCGATGCCTCTGAAATCTTCCTCACTGGATCCTAGGTTTGTACTCCCGCGCTCTCTTCTTGTATCAGGGGGTTTTGTGCTCCTCCTCAGGCGAGATCTCATTGACCTTCCCTTGTTTATCTCAGGTTTGTCTTTCTGCTGGATCACGGACTGGATATTTACATCTGGAGGGGAGCGCAGGCCACCCTAAGTAACACTACTAAAGCCAGGTAAGTCCTGGATCCACCCTCACCAGGGACCAACCTAAGTCTGTGGGCCTTCTGAGTCAGACCATTGTGTAGTGCCATATGCACAAAGCCAGAAGTGGAGACATTCTGGTGCAAATCTAAGCCAATGAGTTACAGAACACCCATTGATTTAATTGGGGTCTTTAATCTCTTGATTGTTAGTGAGGTTTCCAACACGCAGCAAAGCAATGCACTGGAGACCTCTCTAGTATTCACAGAGTTAAAAGCCCCATTAAAATTGGTGTTTTTTGGGGGGAGCAATTCACTCCCTATGGCGCAGTGGGTTTACTCCAGAATTTCTCCATTTTTCCATGACTTATATTGATGAGCACTATATGAGGGTCTAGGCTCATTGTAGTTAAGTTGTGGATCTCCATCTGCTGTTGGACTGCAACTTCCATCATCCCCGGCTGGCTGTTGGCTAATTGGGGATGGTGAGAGGTTTAATCCAACAGCTGTAGAGCCACAGATTTCTATCCCCCTCATCCAGTACACAAGCACGTACATTGCTCATTTTCCCATTAATCTCAGGCTTTTTGCTGAGAAGATCAATAAGAATGAGCGGAAGGGGAAGGCAGAGATCACCCTGCTCACCCAAGAACAGGAGACACCCGAATTCTGGGAGGTGCTAGGCGGACAGCCAGAGGAGATCAAGCCCAACGTACCGGATGACTTCCAGCCCACACGTCCCAAACTCTACAAGGTACCAGACTTGCACCTCATCACCTGACAGGACCTATACGTACTCTCGTACTGCCAGCTTCTGACCACGCTGCTTCCCGTTATTAAATTTATAACCTTTCTGCAGGCTCGGGTGGATAATTGTTTATATCTGGAAAAAGTAAATGGAGAAGTGAATATACAATGGCGATTCTGTGCTAAATCAAGCAATGGAATCCCTTTTGTCCCTGTCTCTGCCTAACGCCAATTTACTAAGACACCTACTCCAGAATTCCTCCCCTTAATGCTGCTTGTGCCAAGGGAAGGCCAATGGAGTGTAATGTGGGTATTTTGGGGTGTTTTGTTTACACATATAGATTAAAGGGATTATAACGTTTCACAAAAAAAAAGCAACTCTGATTAATCTTCATAGTATTTGGACCCTGGAGAGTGTTCTTTCAATACTGTCAGAGTTGTAGTACAAGAGTAATTGAATGATAAAGTATCCCCTCCCGCCCCTTTTACTGATGTAACACTGCTCACCTCAGAGAGCAAGACTGTCCGGATGGATCACAGAGAGGGACAATCTTCAGTGATCATAAGGAAAAAAAACCTGTCAAGGGGGGAAGGGTTTTCCTTATGATCATAGTAAGAAGATTGTCCCTTGCTGTGACCTGTCCGGTCAAAAGACCAGATTCCACATCTGAGGGGAGGCACATTACAGTAGGTAAAAGGGGCAGGAGGGGGCACCAGATGGAACCCCCCCCCCAATGGCACGCTTTTCCCTGGGTGGCAATGCGACCACATGCAAGACTGCCACACTTCTTTCTTGGTGAAAGAATTAAAAATGGCGTACTTCCTGACATACAGCTACTTCCAGGAGCACGGCCTAAACTTGTCAGTCATAAAGAAGCCCATCATTCAGAAGCGGAGCCTGAGAGCCCCTCAAACAAGGGAGATGGCTGCTACTTTGGGCTTCAGCAGGGGGCTCCATCTGGCTTTAGAAAACTTTAGAAGGTTAAAGGGATAGTAATACTTCGTTTTAACTTTATTTTATTTTGTAGGCATTAAAAAACCATGAAGAATGATATAAGTCTTATCTCTCAAACCTTTATGGTTTAAGAGATATTCACAAACAAAGTATCCCCCCCCTGTTCAACCAGATCAGAAGGGAGGTGCCCAGGTAGACTGCAGAGAGGGACAACCTTCAATTAAGATAAGGGAAACACCTGAAAAGCTTGTCAAGGGGGGGCAGGGCTTTCATTGTTCTCACAGGAAGAAGATTGTCCCCTTATGTTATCTGTCTGGTCTATGGACTGGATTCCACATCTGAGAAGAGATGGCTTACACTAGGTAAAAGGGGCAGGAGGGGAAACTTTGCTTGTGAATATCTCTCAAACCATAAAGGTGTGAGAGATAAGACTTATATCATTCTTAATGCCTACAAAATAAAATAAAGTTAAAACGAAGTATTACTATCCCTTTAAGTGTTAAAGGGATAGTAATACTTAATATGAAAAAAAATATATTGTTCTATAGTTTATCCTCTTAAGTAAAACAAGGGTACTCCTGCAGCTGAGGGATGTAATTACAGCTTAAATGTGAACCTCCACTGCAGGGAGGTACAGCATAAATGTGAATTTTGTTTAGGTTCAGTATCACAGTGGCCTGAAATTGAACAGTGGCGCTATTGCTACACCATCCTATGGAGATGTATGGACAGCTCACCAGAGCTGTCAAATATGATGGTATAGCAACAGCGCCACTGTACAATTTCAGGCCACTGTGATACTGCACCTAAACAAAATTCACATTTATGCTGTACCTCCCAGCAGTGGAGGTACACTTGCTTTACTTGTGACAATAAACCCTACGTCATATGTTTTTTTACATAAGTATTACTATCCCTTTAATGCTTTTCTTGTATACAGGTATGACTGTTGGTGTCAATGTCCCTTTAAGGTATTTAAAGGTGGAAAAAACAAATATTACAACAAGAAGACATTGCTTGAAATTAGAGGGTGAGAGACTAAGAGGGAATATGTGAAAATACCTGTTTACATTAAAGGGATAGTAATACTTGAAAATAAGTTTATTTTATATTGTAGCCCTTAAAAAAACATGAAAAATGATATAAGTCTTATCTCCCAAACCTTTATGGTTTGGGAGATATTCAGAAGTAAAGTTTCCCCTGGAGTGACGTCATTGCTCCACCCTTCAGATTTGGAAACTGGTCCCTGGACCGGCTGTGCCTCTCCAGAAGTGCTGAGATCACCATCTTTAAAAATAATTTCTTAATTGGAATGGTCTACAAAGTGTGCTTTCAAGCCAGGCACACTTTGTACACAGTTCCAGTTAAGTAGTTCTTTTCAAAGATCGTGATCTCGGCACTGCTAAAGAGCTGCCGGTTGCTCTGTGGACCGAATTCCAAATCTGTCCACTAGATGGCAGACTTGGCTGAAACAGCCAGGAAAAAAGAACTTTACTATATTTTACATGTGAATATCTCCCAAACCATAAAGGTTTGGGAGATAAGACTTATATCATTTTTCATGTTTTTTAAGGGCTACAATATAAAATAAAATTATTTTCAAGTATTACTATCCCTTTAAAGCGGATCTATCACCCTATATAAAGTCCCCCCACAATAATTAGGTATATGGCAATTAGCTTCTTAACAGTGATATTATCGGGCGTAAGTACCACGATCTGAAATAATATTTATTTTTCTGAGACTGATGGGCAGGCTTCTTGTTTAGAGCCGTCTGTGCTCCTGCGCTGTCAGTCCCTTCCTGTACCTTAAAGTACAATGCAGCGCCTCCTAGAGGAGACCGGGGACAGCCAGTGCAGATGCAAAGACATCTCTAAGACAAGATGTCTGCATGCAAGCCTGGGTGCCGGTCTCAGAAGAAGAAGGATTTCTTCAGAACGTGGTACTTGTACCCCATAATAGCGCTGTTAAGACACTAATCGCCATATGCCTAATTATTGTGGGGGGACTTTATATAGGGTGATCGTTACACTTTAAGTGTGGTAGATACCTGATATATAGCCTTCCAGTGTATTTGGTAAGGACTGTCGTAGTATTGATTAGTATTATATTTAAGGCTCCGGAGGATTAATTATATCAGAGCGTTTTATAAGTAGCTACAATGTGACGGCAAATGAGACCCAGTTGCCCCATCTGTTCTGCCCATTATTTTGTTTCGGTGATGAGGTGGACTTGCCATGTAGGTATATTCCCCTGTTTATGACCTCTCCCTCTCTGCCCTAGGTTGGACTCGGTTTAGGCTACCTGGAGCTTCCTCAGATTAACTACAAGATCTCAGTGGAGCACAAGAAGAGACCAAAGATCGATCTGCTGCCCGAGATGAGGCTGGTGAGTGGTTCATCTTCCCCGCAGCAGTATATGATGGTGTTGGGTATCATTCTGATTTTCCTCAGTAGGAACAGTAACACAGACCCTAGTTAGGCATTGGTTCTGCCATTCTCCTCTTAGCTATGAGCCCTTTCCCAGATTCTTGTTCTAATTGGAATCTAGAATTTGTGGAGTATCTAATGGTTTCTCTTTTGTCTAAAGGTATAGTAATAGTTCGATTAAACCGCAGCTCCAAGTCTTCTTTATATATATTTAAACACATAGAGCTATATTTAGTTACTTACAGTGTTGTAGTTCAAACGCTATTCCTGCTGAAAGGATCCCCCTTCCACCCCTGTGTCACTGATCCCCTCTGTCTGGTCCGGATGGAGAGTGGAGAGGGTCAACCTTCAGTAAGCAAAAGGAAAATCCTGTCCTCCTTCATCAAGTGGTTCAGGGTTTCCCTTATACTTACTGAATGAAGATTGTCCCTCGCTGCATCCATCCGGTCCCACAACCGGATTACAGATCGAAGGGGAGGTGGCCAAAAGTAACGGGAGGGGGATCCTTTCTGCAGGAATAACGTTTGAACTACAACATTGTAAGTAACTAAATATAGCGCTTCATGTTTAAAAATATATAAAGAGCTACAGTTTAATTATAGTATTACTATCCATTTAATCCTCTGGCACTGCTCGGCAATACATTACCCACCTCCCCTAGCACTGACTTCCTGTCTTATCGCTACATCACCTCCCCACTCACTGACACTGCTCAGCAATGCATTACCCACCTCTCCTAGCACTGACTTCCTGTCTTATCGCTACATTACCTCCCCCACTCACTGACACTGCTCAGCAATGCATTACCCACCTCCCCTAGCACTGACTTCCTGTCTTATCGCTACATCACCTCCCCACTCACTGACACTGCTCAGCAATACATTACCCACCTCCCCTAGCACTGACTTCCTGTCTTATCGCTACATCACCTCCCCACTCACTGACACTGCTCGGCAATACATTACCCACCTCCCCTAGCACTGACTTCCTGTCTTATCGCTACATTACCTCCCCACTCACTGACACTGCTCGGCAATACATTACCCACCTCCCCTAGCACTGACTTCCTGTCTTATCGCTACATTACCTCCCCACTCACTGACAATGCTCAGCAATGCATTACCCACCTCCCCTAGCACTGACTTCCTATCTTATCCCTACATTACCTCCCCCACTCACTGACACTGCTCAGTAATGCATTACCCACCTCCCATAGCACTGACTTCCTGTCTTATCCCTACATTACCTCCCCCACTCACTGACACTGCTCAGCAATGAAGTATCATGTCTTATCCCTGCATTACCTCCCCACTCACTGACACTGCTCAACAATGAATTACCCACCTCCCCTAGCATTGACTTCCTGTCTTATCCCTACATTACCTCCCCACTCACTGACACTGCTCAGCAATGCATTACCCACCTCCCCTAGTACTGACTTCTGTCTTATCCCTACATTACCTCCCCCACTCACTGACACTGATTAGCAATGCATTACCCACCTCCCCTAGCACTGACTTCCTGTCTTATCTCTACATTACCTCCCCACTCACTGACACTGCTCAGCAATGCATTACCCACCTCCCCTAGCACTGACTTCCTGTCTTATCTCTACATTACCTCCCCACTCACTGACACTGCTCAGCAATGCATTACCCACCTCCCCTAGCACTGACTTCCTGTCTTATCCCTACATTACCTCCCTCACTCACTGACACTGCTCAGCAATGCATTACCCACCTCCCCTAGCACTGACTTCCTGTCTTATCCCTACATTACCTCCCTCACTCACTGACACTGCTTAGCATGCATTACCCACCTCCCCTAGCACTGACTTCCTGTCTTATCTCTACATTACCTCCCCACTCACTGACACTGCTTAGCATGCGTTGCACTGACAGTTTTAAGTGTCAGTGCGTGGGGGAGGTAATGTTGGGCTAAAGCAAGAAGTGTCTTCACAGCATGCTGTAATTAGCATAATCTAAAATTATAAATAACCCTTAACTAATTTTCTGAATAAAAAAAATCTAAACAACATACAGGTGATTATGACGGCTCTTTCACAGCCATCAAAACTGTTGTTAGGTGATTAGGTCCCTTAAACCAAAAAATCTTATAAACCCAGAAATTATTGTTTAAGCTATATGATTCCTGGATGTGGGTCATTTGATCACTTTTTCTTTTCAGAGACATGTGGCTGCAAATTAGTAATGTCTCCTTGTTCTACAGCTCCAGAGTCTTCTGGACACAAAATGCGTTTACATCCTGGACTGCCACTCAGATGTCTTCATTTGGATCGGCAGGAAGTCTTCCCGTTTGGTGCGGGCAGCTGCCCTGAAGCTGGGGCAGGAGCTGTGTGGGATGTTACATCGACCCAAGCATGCCATGGTCATCCGAAATCTGGAGGGAACAGAGTGCCAGGTATTGAGCCTACCTCTGTCAGACTGAAACAAAAGGTTCTTTGTAACATAGTCGTCTGAGAAGAACACTAGGTGTTTGTATTTTTCTAGGTGTTCAAGTCAAAGTTTAAGAACTGGGACGATGTCCTAAAGGTGGACTACACACGTAACGCGGAGACAGTAATTCAGAACGAAGGACTCGGGGGCAAATTGAAGAAGGATGCGGAAAAGAAAGACCAGATGAAGGCTGACCTTACAGCTCTCTTCCTCCCGCGACAGCCTCCAATGCCAATTTCTGAGGTCAGAACCAGTGGATTGTGCTGTAGGGTTGTGATAGAACATAGCAGGCTTCTTCACTGATATTCCTAACAGTACGACATACCGTAAAGGACCAGCCACCCTGGTCTGCTCCTCGATCTCCTTACACTGCACAGCACAGGAGGAGGCTATTAGCTGTGGGCTCAACTCTAGGGTTCCTTTTGGGAGAACTAGAAATACAGCAATACATTTCACATGCACACAGTGTGTGTCCCTCTTTCTCTCTCTGTCTTTTTTTTTCTCCTTTTTTACTTTCTCTCCTCTCTGTCTCTTTTCTCTCTCTCTCTCTCTTCTCTCCATTTTTTGTCTCTTCTTTTTTCTTTCTCCTCTCTATCTCTTGTTTTTCTCTCTCTCTTTCTCTCTCGCTCCCTTTTCTCTCTCTTTCTCTCTCTCGTTCTCTCCCTTTCTCTCTCTCCCTTTCTCTCTTCTCTCTCTCGCTCTCTCCCTTTTTCTCTTTCTCCCTTTTTCCTCTCTCTCTCTCTCCCTCTCTCTCACTCCCTTTTCTCTCTCGCTCCCTTTTCTATCTTTCTCTCTCTCTCTCTCTCTCTCTCTCTCTTTCTCTCTCTTTCGCTCCCTTTTCTCTCTCGCTCCCTTTTCTATCTTTCTCTCTCTCTTTCGCTCTCTCTCTCTTTCTCTCTCACTCTCTCTTTCTCTCGCTCCCTTTTCTCTCTCTCTCCCTCTCTTTCTCTGTCTTTCTCTCTTTCTCTCCCTTTTTCTCTCTCTCTCCCTTTTTTTCTCCCTCTCTCTCTCCCTCTCTCTCTCACACACAGCTGAAGAGCTACAAGTCCCAGCAGCAGGTGTAACTAACATACATACTACATTTCCAACCCCCCAGGGTCTGTTTCTCTCTCTCTGCCCAGTAGTGAGCAACAGGTGGCGCTGGTGCTGCTTGTGGCACTCAGACTCCTCCTGTGGCCCCCAGTCTGTTATATGGTACAGTGGGGAGAGGGGTTAATTTTCACTCTGCAACATCCTGAACACCATACATTTTGCCCTGAAAAGCAGCACACAATTTTTTTTTTCTTTTGCTCAGAGGATAACTCTAATTACAAAGCTACACCTTAACCCCTTCTGTGCTAGAGATGTCTCCATTGCATTGGAAAAGCATCCAGGGGGTTAAAGGGATAGTAAAGTCCCATAAAAAGTATGTCCTAAATCGTAGCTGCACTAAAAAAAAAATATAATGTGCTTAATCCTTTCTTTCAAGCCGTTATGGTTCAAGAGATGTAATAAAATAAAGACGTCCGCTCCCTCCCCCTTCTCATGCGTCCGCTGTACAGCAGATGTCATGAGATCCGGCTTCCCGGACCAGACATCGGCTCTTCAGGAGCGCTGTCATTGAGATATCGAACTATAATTACTTCATCTGAATGGTCTACAACGTGTTCTTGCAAGCCAGGCACACATTGTAGACCATACCGATGAAGTAATTATAGTTAGATATCCCGATGTCAGCACTCCTGAAGAGCCGCCTATAGTCGGGCGACCAAATTCTGCCTCTGACAGCTTTACAGCTCGTCAGGCAGAAAGGGGAGGGAACGGAGGTCTAT
Organism: Rhinophrynus dorsalis; assembly: GCA_037306005.1. Taxonomy (NCBI): domain Eukaryota; kingdom Metazoa; phylum Chordata; class Amphibia; order Anura; family Rhinophrynidae; genus Rhinophrynus; species Rhinophrynus dorsalis. The sequence goes on along the minus strand of CM074725.1, from coordinate 23,295,577 downwards.
ATTTCCTTACATCTCTCAAACCATAACGGTCTGAGAGAAAGGATTAAGCACATTGAATGTTTTTTGAGTGCAGCTACGATTTAGAACATACTTTTCATGGGACTTTACTATCCCTTTAATCTACTTTTTTGAACCCCCTAATTGAAAGATGTGTGGCGTCGTGCTTATGATGTCATGGAGGATCCCTGTGCTCCTACTATATGCAGTAGAGCATATGATCACTGTAGTACATACCTGAGGGCAAGCTATTTTTTTTTTGTCCTCTTATTTCAGCCAGTGGGCAGGGAAATTTTTTTTCTGATACATTTCATTATCCTGAGTCACTACATTAGAGGAGGATTGGAAGATTGTTGTTTTTTTTTTTAATTTATTTATTTATGTATTTCCTTGGTCTTGTGAGGAAGAGTAATTGAAGGTATTGGGGTTTTAAGTCTTTCACTTTGTTGATTTGAAGTGGACCTGTCACCATGATTATTGATATTTTTCAACATATATGAAAACGTCATTCAAAACTGCCTATGCACCACGTTAATCAAAAGTCCAGCAGATATATAGTTTAGACAATAGTCAAACTTTTTTTTTTTTCTAGGAAAAGTGAAAGTCTCCTGGTGCAGCACAGTGCTTAACTAGCATGTAAAATATCATTGAAAACCTTAATTGGCATATGAGACGTCACTGAAAAGCTTAATTCACATATGAAATGTCACTGGTAACACAATTAGCATACATTAGCTACAGTACCAAGTATGAATATCTCCTTAAAGGGATAGTAATGTTTCATAAAAAGAGCAGCTCCAATTAATCTTCATAGTATTTGGACCATGGAGAGTGTTATTTCAATACTGTCAGAGTTGTAGTTCAAGAGTAATTCAATGATAAAGTATCCCCATCCCGCCCCTTTTACTGATGTAACATTGCTCACCTCAAAGTAGCAAGACTGTCCGGATGGATAACAGAGAGGGACAATCTTCAGTGATCATGAGGAAAAACCTGAAAAACCTCTCAAGGGGGCAGGGTTTTCCTTATGATCACAGTAAGAAGATTGTCCCTTGGTGTGACTTGTACGGTCAAGTGACCAGATTCCACATCTGAGGGGAGGTGGCTTACACTAGGTAAAAGGGGCGGGAGGGGAAACTTTATCCTTTATCCTTCAATTACTCTTGAACTACAACTCTGACAGTACTGAAATAACACTCTCTATGGCCCAAATACTATGAAGAGTAACTGGGGCTGCTTTTATTATGAAACATTACTATCCCTTTAACTGTACATTTGCTGGTCTTTTGGTTAACATGACACACAGGCAGTTTTTATTGACATTTTCAAATATGTAAAGTCTATTCAAGGTGACAGGTCCACTATAACCCTTTTAAGGACAAGAGGTGCAAAAAAAAAATAATAATGATGTGTGAGATCCCATTTGTGTGAGTCCTTTTTCTGTCTCTCCTCACACAGGCAGAGCAGCTGACCGAGGAGTGGAACGAAGATCTGGACGGGATGGAGGGGTTCGTACTGGAAGGGAAGAAATTTGCACGTCTTCCTGAGGAGGAGTTTGGGCACTTTCACACCCAGGACTGCTATGTGTTCCTGTGCAGGTAACCCTCCTAAAGGGAACTGGCTTGCTCCTCTATGTAATATTGGGGGCAACGCGTATTAAAGGGATGGTAATATTTAATTATTACCAATCCCTATATTAAATACATATTAAAAATAAATGTATTTCCCCCAGTGTCATCTCTCAAACCTTTATGGTTGGAGAGATAATCGCTCCTAAAGTTCCCCTTCCCCGAAGTCAGCGTTGTAGCTGACTGAAGGGAAATCCGGTCTTACTATCATCAGGCGGCTCTTCAGCAGAGCCGCGATCGTGTTAATAATAAAAAAAAAAAATTCACTAAAATGGTCTTCTACGTGTGCTTGCAAACCAAGCACAAGTAGAAGACATAGAGGTATATTTTGAAAATCCTTTACTTTCATATTCTTGATAATCGAGTTACGTTTCCCCATCCCGTCATGCCGAGCTCCCTGAGATCCGAAAGCCGGTCTCTTGACCGAACAGATAGCAACGAGGATCGATGTTGTGTATGTCAGGATAAGGAAACCTCTGCCTTATTTCATCAAGGAGGTAGGGTTTTCCTTATACTGACAGCCACAATATTGTCCCTCGTTGCGATTTGTCCGATCAAGCGACCCACTTTCTGGGGGAAGAAGAGTGAAGTCAGGAAAAGGAGCGGGAGGAGGAAACTTTAAAATATAATTACAATAAAATTACACCGATATGGACATTTCGAAAGGTACAGAGCATTATAAAAAGGTATAAGGAATAATTGGATGTGCATTTATAGTGTAACATTACGATCTCTTTAAGGGGAGGAAATGTGGTGTATGTAACTTAGTAACTTGATGTTAGGCATTTGTAGTGAGTTAAAATAGATTAATGTTCTTCATTTAACATGGAATTGGTTTTATACATTCACTCCACTGTCTCGCGTTAAAACACACACACATACTAATTCCAGTTGTTAAATGAGGCTTTTAAAGTGTTAGTAATGTCTAAAAAAAAAGTTTTTTGCATTTAGAAGAGCTTAAAAAGCTGATCTAAATGTAAAAAAACGTATCTTTCAAACCGCTATGGTTTAACCCCTTAGTGACAGACGCGTTCGTACGCGGCTGTCACGTTAACGCCCGCCTAACTTTTTTTTTTTTTTCTTTAATGAAGTCCGGAGTCTCCGAGCGGCGTGCAGCCGCACGGAGACGCGGACTTCCGTGACTTACCAGGTACGTCCTCTGTCACTAAGTGACAGTTTTTGCGGGACGTACCTGGTAAGTCATATGTCGTTAAGGGGTTAAGAGATACGGGCGTTTAAAGTTTGCTGTTTCCTACTGACAGCTGTAAAGCTGTCAGCAGATTCGTGTCGGTCAACACTGTGGCTCTTGAGAAGTGCCGAGATCTCGTTACTTACACAGAATCCCTTCATTGGAATGGTCTAAAATGTGTGCCTGAACCTACCGTGTCGACCGACACGAATCTCCTGCTGACAGCTTTACAGGTGTCAGTAGGAAACATCAAACTTTAAACGCCCGTATCTCTTAAACCATAGAGGTTTGAGAGATACGTTTTTTTGCATTTAGATCAGCTTTTTAAGCTCTTCTAAATGCAAAAAAAACCTTGTTTTAGACATTACTAACACTTTAACCCCTTGAATACTAGAGGTCTCGCATTAGAGAATGCTGTAGCATTCAAAAGGTTAAAAGTTAAATTTAAATAATTGAGAATTTGGCCAATTTTTAAGTTGTTCCACTGTTACTTTGTGCTTATAGTCTTTTATGTGTAGGTGTATAAACCTGCTACTCTGGCTGCTGTAGTAAGTATGTCCTTTGTGTGATTTACGTGTTGCATGACGGGCTGTAAAGGCTCTGGTATACTGAGATTCCTGCAATCCTGAGGTTCCTGAATGCAAGTTAATCAGGGGCGTGTTCTACAGGGGTGGAAGAGCGGTGAAGACCAATCAGGATCTCTTTTTTTACAGCTTTCACCTTTGTTCAGCTACAGGTTGGTTACAGTGTATAACCAATTCCATTCCTGATTTTCCAGGTACTGGGTGCCTATTGAACATGAGGAGGAAGACGAGGAGCAGCTGAGTAAGAAGAGGAAAGTCAATAATGATGGGGAGGAGGATGAAGATGAAGATGAGGAGGAAAAGCAGCCAGAAGAAGACTTCCAGTGTGTGGTTTACTTCTGGCAGGGCAGAGAGGCCTCCAACATGGGCTGGCTGACCTTCACCTTCAGCCTGCAGAAGAAGTTTGAGAGCCTTTTCCCTGGAAAACTGGAGGTGCGCAGTTATACTACATGTTATAAATTAGGGGTGGGGAACCTGGGGCCCTCCTGGTGTTGTGGATTGCAACTCTCATATTAGCGCTGCACTGAGCCAATTGCCTGAAAATAAAACACATTGCCTCCATTGGTGCTGTTCACATGGACAATCTTTGTCTAGTGCGATGCATTGGAAGTCCGCATACAGCAATTCGCATGTGGTGGACACCGCTAAGATACAGCAGCTTAAAGGAGCAGTAAACTTTTTTTTAATGAAAAAATATGTATTGTAGGGATTTTCCTATTGAGTAAAATAAGGGTACTCCCACTGCCGAGAGATTTATATTTCCAGAGTTATTACAGTTTAAACCCATGTTTTTTGTTTTTTTTACATTAGCAGTGCCCTCTAGTGGTCAAATTCTAATTAGATTTCCTGTTAGATTCTAATGGAGAGGAAAGTCAGAGACATACAGTTCTCCATAGAATGTGATAGAAACTGCCTGTCACTTCCTGTCAGTTAGAACTATCAGGAAGTAAACACAGTAAATTCACTTCCTGTCAGTTAGAACTATCAGGAAGTAAACACAGTAAATTCACTTCCTGATTATTTAAACTGCTATAAATTTTAAATAAAACATCTGACAGCGATGGGAGTGACCTTGTTTTATTCAACAGGAAATGCTCTGTAAAATGTGTTTTCATTAAAAAAAGTTTACTGCTCCTTTAAAGAGGAACTATCATCACACTTCTATTGAGCCCCAAATCATAATTACAATAGCGATATGCATATTGTATTTTCAAGAGTAATTGCGGCATCAGTGAAAACACAGAACTTTTTAGGCAGACAGACAGCGGGGAACAGCGCAGACATCTTACAAAGACAGCATCTCTTTGTCTGCGATATCCATCCCCTTCACCTCCACGATTGGTGAGTTGAATGCCTGGTTACCTTAAGGCACCATAAGGAACCGGTGGAGCAGAGAGCGGCTACAACAAGATCCCTGCCGGTGCCTGTCTGCCTTAAAAGTTCACTAATGCCACAATTATTCTTGAAAACACAAGTACGTCTACACATATTGCTATTGTAATTATGATTTGGGGCTCAGTATAAATGTGATGATAGTTCAATTTTAATCTGTACATCACTTATACATGAGATATGGGTGGTTGTGGCTGACCTGTGTGTGCATCTACCAATCATAGATAGCTGATGTGGGAGGCTATCTAACCCCCCCCGGCTACACAGCAGCACGTCCATGTGCAACACATTGCTGTTCCTTAACCTCTTAAGAACTGGTCAATCCCGCAACCAGCCGGCAATTCAGCATTCGATTCAGGACTCCCAGAACAGTGTGCATTCCATGACGGTCCTGGCACGTTATGGGTCCTTATTGCTCCCCAACCCATAACGTGCCAGGACCGCCAAGGGTCTGTAAGGGGTTAAAGAGTTAATAACCTGTACTTCTACATGCTGGTTAACCTGTTACACGCTTCTCCTTGCCATCCCTTAATCCTTTTTAAAACCAGAGGGTGTGCATTGCTTTGTACATCCCTCTGGTTCCTAAAGGGTTAGTAAACCCTGTTCCCCTCTTCTCTGACGTCCATTAACATCTAAAAAACAGATGAATGTGCAATACTTTGCCTTCTATGCGTTGCACACCCTTCTGTTCCTTTTAATGGGTTCATATGTTTCCCCTCTTCTCTGCAGTCCTCTGAATAACCTGTCCCCCCCCCAGGTGGTCCGAATGACCCAGCAGCAGGAAAACGCCAAGTTCCTCTCTCATTTTAAGAGAAAATTTATTATCCACAAGGGGAAGAGGAAGGCGAAGGATGTGGGTCTGCAGCCAAGCCTATACCACATGCGCACAAACGGGAGTGCACTCTGCACCAGGTACGTGGGAAGGGAGGGTGAGAGAGAGCTCTCTCTGTCAGGTACAGGGGGGAATGGTGAGGGAGAGCGCTCTGCTCTGTGTGTGCGAGGGAGAGTGATGGTGTGGTCTCTACACCAGGTACAGGAGAAGGGAGGGTGAAGGAGTGCTCTCTGTATCAGGTAGGAGGGAGAGCGCTCTTCTCTGTGTGTGAGGGGAGTGATGGTGTGAACTCTACACCAGGTACAGGAGAAGGGAGGGTGAGGGAGTGCTCTCTGTATCAGGTAGGAGGGAGAGCGCTCTTCTCTGTGTGTGAGGGGAGTGATGGTGTGAACTCTACACCAGGTACAGGAGAAGGGAGGGTGAGGGAGTGCTCTCTGTATCAGGTAGGAGGGAGAGCGCTCTTCTCTGTGTGTGAGGGGAGTGATGGTGTGATCTCTACACCAGTTACAGGAGAAGGGAGGGTGAGGGAGTGCTCTCTGTATCAGGTAGGAGGGAGATCGCTCTGCTCTGTGTGTGAGGGGAGTGATGGTGTGATCTCTACACCAGGTACAGGAGAAGGGAGGGTGAGGGAGTCCTCTCTGTATCAGGTAGGAGGGAGAGCGCTCTTCTCTGTGTGTGAGGGGAGTGATGGTGTGTACACCAGGTACAGGAGAAGGGAGGGTGAGGGAGAGCTCTCTGTATCAGGTAGGAGGGAGAGCGCTCTGCTCTGTGTGTGAGGGGAGTGATGGTGTGATCTCTGCACCAGGTACAGGAGAAGGGAGGGTGAGGGAGTGCTCTCTGTATCAGGTAGGAGGGAGAGCGCTCTTCTCTGTGTGTGAGGGGAGTGATGGTGTGATCTCTACACCAGGTACAGGAGAAGGGAGGGTGAGAGAGTGCTCTCTGTATCAGGTAGGAGGGAGAGCGCTCTTCTCTGTGTGTGAGGGGAGTGATGGTGTGATCTCTGCACCAGGTACAGGAAGAAGGGAGGGTGAGGGAGTGCTCTCTGTATCAGGTAGGAGGGAGAGCGCTCTTCTCTGTGTGTGAGGGGAGTGATGGTGTGATCTGTACACCAGGTACAGGAGAAGGGAGGGGGTGAGGGAGTCCTCTCTGTATCAGGTAGGAGGAAGAGCACTCTTCTCTGTGTGAGGGGAGTGATGGTGTGATCTCTACAGCAGGTACAGGAGAAGGGAGGGGGTGAGGGAGTCCTCTCTTTATCAGGTAGGAGGGAGAGCGCTCTTCTCTGTGTGAGGGGAGTGATGGTGTGATCTCTGCACCAGGTACAGGAGAAGGGAGGGGGTGAGGGAGTGCTCTCTGTATCAGGTATGATGGAGAGTGCTCTGCTCTGTGTGCGAGGGGGAGTGATGATGTGATCTCTGCACCAGGAGAAGGGAGGGTGAGGGAGTGCTCTCTGTATCAGGTAGGAGGGAGAGCGCTCTTCTCTGTGTGTGAGGGGAGTGATGGTGTGATCTCTACACCAGGTACAGGAGAAAGGAGGGTGAGGGAGTGCTCTCTGTATCAGGTAGGAGGGAGAGCGCTCTTCTCTGTGTGAGGGGAGTGATGGTGTGATCTGTATACCAGGTACAGGAGAAGGGAGGGTGAGGGAGTGCTCTCTGTATCAGGTAGGAGGGAGAGCGCTCTTCTCTGTGTGAGGGGAGTGATGGTGTGATCTCTACACCAGGTACAGGAGAAGGGAGGGTGAGGGAGTGCTCTCTGTATCAGGTAGGAGGGAGAGCGCTCTTCTCTGTGTGTGAGGGGAGTGATGGTGTGATCTCTGCACCACGTACAGGAGAAGGGAGGGGGTGAGGGAGTGCTCTCTGTATCAGGTAGGAGGGAAGAGTGCTCTTCTCTGTGTGTGAGGGGAGTGATGGTGTGAACTCTGCACCAGGTACAGGAAAAGGGAGGGTGAGGGAGAACTCTCTACAGCAGGTGCAGAATGGAGAGTCAGGGAGAGCAATGGGTATGAGGGTGAGTGCTCTCCTGTGGGAACGAGCTCTACTCTATATAAATAACTCTCTGTTCCCTGTCCAGGTGTATCCAAGTGAACACAGACTGCAGCTTGTTAAATTCAGAATTCTGCTACATTCTTAAGGTAAGTAATCACATACTGAGCAAATATCTTAAATATCTGTTTCTGATCATGTTTCAAAAAAGTTACATATGTTGAAATACTCTGATCTGGGTAAAGTCACTGACCTGGAAATCTCCATCACCGACTGTTCTGAATCCTTCGAGTTCTAACCACTAGAGGGAGAATTGCCCATAGACGGCTATGACAAAGTGACATCTGTGCTAGGCTACAAGAAAATGACTGCCAAGCCCCAAGAAGAACATCATGCACACACATACACATATCTAAGGCCATATTCGACAAGATAAAAAGGAGCAATTGTAGGAAAAAACAAATGTGTCATAGGTGACAAATGAAAACTGGCAACATTCTGATTTAACCCTATGAGTGCCAGAGAGGTATGCAAAGCGTTGGATACCTCTCTGGAGATGAAAGTGTTAACGGGGCTTTTAAACTTTCGAATGCTCCAGCAAATTGTGACAGTGTTTGAGACCTCTCTAGCATTCAAGTGGCTAAGAGACCCATTTAAAGGGATAGTAATGTCAGAAAAAAAAAATATTAACTATATGGTATATACAATTAAAAGAGAGTATGTGCACTTATTCGTATCTCTCAAACCGTTATGGTGTGAGAGATATAGGAAAATAAAGTTCTCTAGTCCCTCCCCTTTCTGCTTGACGAGCTGTAAAGCTGTCAAAAGCAGATTCTGGTCACTTGACCAGATGTGGCTCTTCAGCAGCACTGATATAATGATATCTAAAGATAAATACTTCATTGGAATGATCTACAACGTGTGCTTGCAAATCAGGCACACGTTGTAGACCATTCCAATGAAGTATTTATCTTTAGATATTGTTATATCTGTGCTGCTGAAGAGCCGCCATCTGATCCAGGAACCAGAATCTGCTTCTGACAGCTTTACAGCTCGTCAAGCAGAAAGGGGAGGGACCAGAGAACTTTATTTTCCTATATCTCAAATCATAACGGTTTGAGAGATACAAATAAGTGCAAGTACTCTTAACTGTATCTACCGTATAGCTAATACTTTTTTCTGACATTACTATCCCTTTAAATCCATTTATTTGTTTCCTGTGGTGCTGTTGGATTGTTCCATAATTGCTCCTCTGTTCTCTGTGCATTTGGCTCTTTATTGTTTAACTAGTGTAAAAGCCCGTGTACATGGGCTGAGGGCTGGGTGATGTTAACCCTTTGAGTGCCAGAGGGGTACACAGTGCACTGCAATGCATTGTGTACCCCTCTGGCACTCAAAGGGTTAAGAGGACAGTCCTGCTCGACGGGGCGCACATGACAGTTGGAAGCAGGCCCACAGGACCTCAGACTTTTGCTCACTGGTAATCTTTACCCCTTAACGACCAGTGACGTGCCAGGACCGTTACGCCGGTCTGTACGTTAAGGACCAGTGGAGTGTGCAGTGCATTGCTGTTAAACGTGTTGCACACTTTTATGGTCCTTAAAGTGTTAAGTGGGCTCATGCACTCTGCCTGTTTAAAGGGATAGTAATACTTAAAATGTAAAAAAAAAAATATGTTGTAGGGTTTATCCCCCTGAGTAAAACAAGGGAACTCCCACTGCTGAGAGGTGTTTTATTCAAAAGTTATTACAGCTCAAAGTTGAATATTTTAGGTGCAGTATCACAGTGGCCTGAAATTGTACAGTGGCGCTGTTGCTACACCCTCCTATGGACAGCTCTGGTCCCAGGACCATAAATCTCCATAGGATGGTGTAGCAACAGCGCCACTGTACAATTTCAGGCCACTGAGCTATTGCACCTAAAATATTCAACTTTGAGCTGTAATAAACTTTTGAATAAAACCTCTCTCAGCAGTGGGAGGACTCTTGTTTTACTCAGGGGGACAAACCCTACAACATATTTTTTTTTTTTACATTTTTAAGTATTACTATCCCTTTAAGTTTGAATGAACTGCAGGCAACTATCATGGCCGCCGCTGTGGACACGACATACTGGACCAACTGAAGATGTTATCTCTTGAACAAAGACACAAGGGCATTTCTAAGGGTAATTAGCATTTTATTGCTACTGTAAAGTGGTAGGTTATTAGTGTTACATCCTTGTTTGAAAAAACTTGGCAACTGTCATGTCTGCCTCCATGGGCGTGAGATCCAGGACTGATTGAAGATGAAAATTTGCACAATGGCAAAATTCATAGGGGCCACATTAAGGGGCTTATTATCAGGTGATATTTAGTTCTTGTTTAAAGGCCCCCACCCGTGCTGTGAGCCTTTCCTTCTCCTCACAGGAGACTTCGGTCCCTGTCTGTGAGCCAGGCTGGACAGATTGGTTTGCTGTCCCATCGTATTAGGCAGTGATCTCCGTTTTTCTTCCCCTCTCACCCTTTTCCTAGGTCCCCTTCGAGAGCATTGATAATCAGGGCATTGTGTACACCTGGGTCGGCAGAGCCGCGGATCCCGATGAGGCGAAACTGGCTGAGGATATTATGAATCACATGTTTGACGACACCTACAGCAAACAGGTGGGAGACTTAACACTCGCCCACACCCCCACCACCAAGGTCATGTAAAAATAGCAGACACCGTAACATGGATCGGATTCCACAGGGCCTTCCTTTTGGATTTAACCGTTTGAATACCAGAATGGGGGGCATTGCACCCACACCCTGGCATTCATAGAGCTACTATTACAATTTTCATGAACACTGCTATTTACAACTAATCCTATATAATAATTCGCTAAAATGTGTGTAACGACGCAGTCATGCGCAGTAGAGACTGTTGTGAGTGCTGCAGTCATGCGCAGTAGAGACTGGCCGTGCCACGGCTGATACAGAGCTGGACGCTCTGTATCAGCCGTGGCGCAGGCAGTCTGTACTGCGCATGACTGCCCCGCGTACGGTTGGCAGTGGCACTGTGGCCCATGTAACGGGTTCTTCAACTAGTTTATATTTATCATTAATATCTTCCCTGTTTGTGTTGTAATGCTTTGGATACTTATATGGCACTCAAAGGATTAGAAAGCAATATTTGTTTTTGTATTCAAAAGTAATAGTACACCACATTTTTGCACACACCTCTGGCCCTTGGGGGGGGGGGGGAGTACAACTGTAAACCTTTTTTTATAATGCTATCTATGGGAGGGCTTTAGTTATTGATTTTGGCTCTTTTATAGCAAGTGATAGGGACAGCACCACCTACTGACCACAAAAGAAAATAGCTATAAATAAATATCGTCTGAGCTGTAATAACTTTTGGTTGAACAATCCAGGAGAATCCTTGTTTTACTAAGCAGAAAAATCTCAACCATTGCATTTTGGCACATTTTACTTTTAATGACGCAGGACGTACAAGTACGTCATCAATTTCAGGGCTCCCTGCGCGGCTGCACACCATTCGGGGAACCCTGAATCGGAAGCAAAAAAAGAGCTCCGCGGTCCTTTAAATGGATAGCCCCCAATCTTGTAACCCTTAAAAAATTGAATTAATTGAGCCCAGCGGCATCTCTCAAATCTTTATGGTTTGAGAGATATCCGCTTTCAAAGTTCCCTCTCCCCTGACGTCAGCGGTCTAACTGACAGCAGGGGAATCTGGTCCCGGGACCGGCAGAGGCTCTTCAGCAGAGCCGAGATTGTGTTAATGGAAAGAAATCCTTCGCTGAAATGGTCTTCTACGTGTACTTGCAAACCAAGTACATGTAGAAGACCATTTCAGTGAAGGATTTCTACTTCCATAACATGATCTCGGCTCTGCTGCAGAGCCTCCGCTTGCTCGGGGACCGGATTCCGCTGATGTCAGGGGAGAGGGAACTTTGAAAGCGGATATCTCTCAAACCATAAAGATTTGAGAGATGCCACTGGGCTCATTTAATTCATTTTTTGGGGGCTACACGATTGGGGGCTATCCCTTTAAAGGACCACAGAGCTTTTTTTTTTTTTTTTTTTTTCATTTTTTAGGGGGCTACAAGATGGGGGGATAGTAAAATTTAAGTATTACTATCCCTTAAGTGCCGGCTGCGTGAGTGAGTGCCGATCCTTAAGGGGTTAAAGACGCCTGGTCTTTTCATCTGCTGAATTCTGTTTTTCTGGTCCAGGTGATCAACGAGGGAGAGGAACCAGAGAACTTCTTCTGGGTTGGCATTGGGGGGCAGAAACCATACGATGAGGATGCAGATTACATGAAGTATTCCCGTCTCTTTAGGTATGTGAACCATGTGATAACTTTTTTTTTTTTTAAACCCTTTGATCGCTAGCGAGGCATCTTTCTGGTTAAAGGAACACAAACCTCCAAACAATAACCCCCACTTCCCCTGCAATGCCCCCCTGTGCATTTCTTGTACACTATGGTTTAATATGTAACCTCGTCAATCAATCCTGGATGTGATGTCTGTGGAGGAGGACATGACAGTTGCTCGCAGGACCTCGGACTCTGCTCATGGTAATCTTAACCCTTTAAAGACCAGAGAGGTGTGCAAAACATTGTTTGCAATATGTTTTGCACCTTCTCGTCCATAACTGTTTTAAAGGGGAACATTCACATAAAAAAAAATTGAGCATGGGTTTTAATCCATAAAACAAGTTTAGCGCTGTTTTGTCCTTTAACCTAAAGCAATGTGATGTGTACCCCTGTGGCACTCAAAGGGTTAAGGGATTGAAGGACCTCAGTCCCTCGTGGGTTCTACCCTGTCCACCACGAGAGCACAAGCTGAATAAAGGGAATAGAAGAGGGTGTCTGTGGGGAAACACTGTACAAACTGGGTGTGTATGAGATCCTATAGGACTTGCTCATCAAGCTAAAGTGATTCCGTTATGGAGCACTCTCACCACACCAGAGGTTCTCTGAAGTTTTGGGGCACCCCCAGAATATATGTCACTTTTCAAGGGTGTAATGAAGGTTAGAAGTCTATAAATATATTCTAAGCACCCACAATCAGAATAACAAAAACAAACATATTCTGCATATTCATTTCCATAAATATGCATTTTTAAAGGGATAGTAATACTTAAAAAGTAAAAAAAAATATCTTGTAGGGTTTATCCCCTGAGTAAAACAAGAGTACTCCCACTGCTGAAAGGTGTTTAATTCAAAAGTTATTAATTTTCAAAGTTGAATTTTTTAGGTGCAATATCACAGTGGCCTGAAATTGTACAGTGGCGCTGTTGCTACACGATCCTATGGACAGCTCTGGTCAATTGACCATAAATCTCCATAGGATGGTGTAGCAACAGCGCCACTGTACAATTTCAGGCCACTGTGATATTGCACCTAAAAGATTCAACTTTGAAAATTAATAACTTTTGAATGAAACACCTTTCAGCAGTGGGTGTACCCTTGTTTTGCTCAGGGGGATAAACCCTACAACATATTTTTTTTTACATTTTAAGTATTACTATCCCTTTAAAGTCTGTATTCACATTTTTTTGACAAAGTCTTTGTGGAAAACAGGGGCACCCTAACCGCATGGGCATGTCGCATCAAATTGCTACAGCAGTCTGATTGAGAATTGCTGCGCTACACTGTAGGAATGACATGAACATTCCTGATCATTACAAATTGGACTTTCATCCACTTGAATGACAGAGAAGTCTCACTGCGTTGTCCATGTTCTAGATTTATGGGAGGCTCCACCAGTGCATCAGATTAAACAATCTTCTTAGTTTTCTAAAACTGGTTTTCACAGAGGTGGGAAGTAAGGCAAGAGAAGAGACTAAGAGAAAAGGATTTAACAGGTAACACTAAAATCCTCTTTTCTTGATCTAATCAGGTGTTCTAACGAGAAGGGCTATTTCTCGGTCTCTGAGAAGTGCTCGGACTTCTGTCAGGATGACCTCGCAGATGATGACATTATGTTGCTGGACAACGGCAAAGAAGTAAGACTGATGAGGATTCCTCTGCTTTTGCCTACAATTCTACTGTCCTTCTGCACAGAAGAAAAGCTGATCGGTTGCGCCATAGTGGGGAAATAAATTGCCATTGATTAAATGTGTATTTTAACCCCTTGAATGCTAGGTCTCAAAGCCATTGCTCTGCAATGCCTTAAACACCTAGCAGTCAATGGGTTAAAAGCCCCATTTAAATCAGTTGAAATTTAGGGAATGTTTACGGTAAAATCTCAGGTATAATACGCACCTGTGTATAATACATAGGTGTTTATTATACCCAAGACTTTAGGGGAAAACAAGAGTCTATAATACGCACCCTTGATTTTCCCCTTACTAACAAAAAAACAGCACATTAGGGCTGGCAGATACCTTCCCTCACCCAGTGCGATCCGCTCTCAAAATAATCCTTACTTCCTTCCACCGAAGTCCACACCTTCCCTGCAGATTGCATGCTTGCCACCCGCTTCCTGTCAGGACCTTCCTCCTCCAGCCAATGGTAATGCCCTGTGAGGATATCGAGGTCCTCACAGGGCAATACCATAGGCAGAAGGTCCTGACAGTGCATTGAAGGAAGTGGGCGGTGAATGCAAGCGTGCCAACTGCAGGGAAGATGTGGATTTCAGTGTAAGTAAGGATTATTTTGAGGGCGGATTGCGCTGGGGGAGGGAGGGAAGGTATCTGCCAGACCTATTGTTTTATTGTAACCAAAAACTCTTGTGTATAATACGCACCCCCCCACACACACACTTAAGATAAGGTGAAGAGGGGTAAAGTTTGTGTATTATACCCGAGATTTTACGGTAATTACCATTATGATGCAGTTGGTTTGTTCCAGAATTGCAGAAAACCACCTCCCCATAGATCTGAAAACCGGGACCAGGCAGATCACTACGAGGAGCAGTCTTCCCCCATTCATTATAAGGAAAACCCTGCCCTCCTTAATAAATGAGGACCGTTTTTTTCCTAATACGGTGTGAAGATTGTCCCTCGTCGTGATGTACTGTCAGATCTGGGACAAAATTGCTTATGTCGAAAAAGGGGCAGGATGGATCAACTTCAAAATATTATTCTTACAGTGACCATGAAGTTGTGACTTGTAGGAGCATCACGCAGCACTGCTATTACATATACTAAACGTTCTGAGCTACACCGCGCATCATAGTACAACTTTGGCTGTTTGGGGATAATGGTAGTTGTAGTCTCCAAGAGCTAGAGACAAATGTTTACCTGCCCCTAGTATAGGATAGCTGGAGAATGCAAACTGGCCCTGCGGCAGCTGTTGGACCATAGCTCCCAGCTTCCTCAGCTGAGAATGATGGGAGCTGTGGTCCAACAACCGCTGGCTTGAGGCAATCTGCCTCCTCTTGTACAGAGAATGGCTGCGTCCATCTTAGCAACCTGACTCCATCCCTTCTCCTGTACAAGACTAAGAACTCAAACAGAACGAGCAGAGACTAAGCTTGTGTTTTGGATGTTTGATGGGTTTTTCTTCTCTTCCAGGTGTATATGTGGGTGGGAACGCAAACCAGCCAGGTGGAGATTAAGCTGAGCTTGAAAGCCTGTCAGGTAAGTCTGCCGTGTCCAGCATCTCCTCATCTTATCCCTGGTTCACATGGACTACTTTCGCACAGCTTTGTCTGCTCTAAACTCAACGCACCCCGCTGCTGTTCACATGGACAGCGTTCACCTTGCCTAACACAGTATGCTGCAGCCTGGATACACTCCTGTACTAGCTGCATCCAGGTTCCTGCATGCTGATGTGCAGGGAGTACTATGGGCCGCTGCACCGATCAATTACATGTGACACAGTGGAGGTTGTGAGCATTCTACAAAGATTGACCAAACCAGGTGGGCATCTGCCTATTATATATGTCAGCGACTCTCAGCTTCAGTACACAAACACTCCAAACTCTACGGGGCAGGGGCTTTTTATTCCTAATGTATACTCAGCTGGTGTTCCCTCTTATTATTGTCTATATAAAACACTTATTGGACCCCTTTTATACCAAATATAAAGTGCCAAGTACACATGATGGCGCTATATAAATAAAAATATACGTTCATACACCAACAAGCCACATTTTAAAGATATTAGACACAGGTAGAATTCTGAGCCAGTGATTACTCTCCTACGATCCAGCAGGGATATCCTCAAGTTCTGCACTGTTGTGTGCCCAGAGGACTCTCAGAATCACCGATTGTATATTTCTTATTATATAGCAATGGGTTCACCTTGTGGCACACGTGTCACAAGCCCCGGCTGAGAGAATCACAGGACATCAGAGATCTGTAGTGTGGGTAGCTTGGCATGCTCTATAATAGCATTCTGCTAAATCACTCATATGAACAAGGCCTTACAGATCGGTAGGATGGAGCGGTGGAATTCTTGTATCTGGTGAAACAAATCCACCATTCCTGGTTCCATATTAGCTTTTCCTTGTTCGTAAAACCTGGTTAAATTATTTCCGCCCAGATGCTTAGTTCAAAAGTTATAACAGCTCAAATTTGGTGACGAGACCACAACTCTGTATTTTTGTATTGCTCTTTAGGAACCGCCCCACCAGACTGCAAATTACAGATTCTATAGATAGAAATACTAACTTTTGGACGAAGCATCTCCTAGCAGTGAGAGCACCATTGTGTTACTCAACAGGAAATGCTCTATATTCTATAACAGTGGTTCTCAGCTCCTGTCCTCTGGACCCACTAGCAGGCCAGGATGTGATGATTTCCTTGTTAGAGCACAGGTGAGTTAATCAATGTGAATGAGCCTCTGATCACATGATTTCCTTGTTAGAGCGCAGGTGAGTTAATCAATGTGAATGAGCCTCTGATCACATGATTTCCTTGTAAGTGCACAGGTGAGATAATCAGTGTGAATGAGACCCTGTTCACATGATTTCCTTGTTAGAGCACAGGTGAGTTAATCAGTGTGAATGAGCCTCTGATCACATGATTTCCTTGTCAGAGCACAGGCGAGTTAATCAATGTGAATGAGCCTCTGATCACATGATTTCCTTGTTAGAACGCAGGTGAGAATCAATGTGAATGAGCCTCTGATCACATGATTTCCTTGTAAGTGCACAGGTGAGATAATCAGTGTGAATGAGACTCTGTTCACATGATTTCCTTGTTAGAGCACAGGTGAGTTAATCAGTGTGAATGAGCCTCTGATCACACGATTTCCTTGTCAGAGCACAGGTGAGTTAATCAGTGTGAATGAGCCTCTGATCACATGATTTCCTTGTCAGAGCACAGGTGAGTTAATCAGTGTGAATGAGCCTCTGAATCACATGATTCACTTGTTAGAGCACAGGTGAGTTAATCAATGTGAATGAGCCTGTGATCACCACATCTGTGCTCTGGCAGAGAAATCCCTAAGTCCTGGCCTGTTAGTGGGTCCCAAGGACCGGAGCTGAGAACCACTGTTCTATAATGTTATGCTCTCATTGCTATGCTATAGCTGGAGCTCTTATATCTATTTGGGAACTCTTGCTTTAGTGGGTACCTGGTGAGTTAAATGTAGGAATGAAAAGCTCTCCAAACTCGAGCTGTAGTAACTCATTTCCCAGCAGGGTGCACACTAGTTTCATACAGCAGGAAAAGCTGAATTGTGTATATTGTAGAAGCTCTTCCTGTTCTTTTAACACACAGTGCCCCACCTTGGTGTCCTCCGGCATTGCGCAGCAAGTCACTGGACATCGCTGTTGCATTCAGAAAAGGTTAACACTTTGAGCGCTAGAGGGTTAGGCAACGCATGTCAAAGCCATGCGTTGCATACCCCTCTGGCACTCTGAGGGTTTAAAATAGGATAAGAAACCCACAACTCTGTTCTCCTCTCCCGTACCCTAAACCTCAGCTGAATAACCAACTCCCCCTCTTCTATAGGTCTATATTCAGCACATGCGCGCTAAAGACTCAGAACACCCCCGCAAACTTCGCCTGGTCCGGAAGGGCAACGAACCTCACGCCTTCACCCGCTGCTTCCATGCCTGGGGAGCTTTCCGCAAGCCTCCGGCGTAGCCGTCCAAATGGCTTCTGAGATTTGTATTCCTGGGCAGTGGTTCTCCAGCCACAGCAAGAATATAAGTTAATATTTAAGAGAAGAGTGACTGATTTTACTGTACTGCAGGGTGGGAACCGATCCAGCTCTTTCCAGTCTTTTGCCCCACTCAAGTGTTAAATAAGGGTGTTATTAGAGTATGGTGTCTGCTCGTTAAGAAATGGACTTTATATAAAGAAAAAAATTCTGCTTTCTACCGAAACACAGCACAAGCCTGCATTGCTCCTGTCTGGGGAAGCTGGTGCTGGACTGCCATTCCCTTCATACTCCGCAAGCCTAAGGCGCTAGAAATTGCCTGCCCTCTGTATTTATATAAAATTTGATTATGAAAAAAAACTAAAATGTAGGTCTTATACTGTGTTTGGGAGGGGGAGATGCTTTATGCAAAAAGCTTTACAGTTCAAACTTTCACAAGTTATGAAGAAGTGGAGCTAGTAACTCTCCTCTCCCATAGAATAACTGTCTGTCTCACAGCTGTCAATTTTAGATTTATATGGATGATATTATATATAAAAAAAGAAAAAAGGGGGTTTGTTTGAAGTATAGCAACTTTTGAATGAAACATACCTTTCTAGAAGTGTACTGGATATTTCCCTTTGGTGCTGTTTTTAAAGACTTACACAAAGGAGTCTTGTGATGAATGTGGGTATCTTCAGCACGCACTCCGCTGTTTTCCAGGGCAGTACCACTGATTAGGGTGAAAGCCCTGCTGCTGTGGCTTAAGTCTGGGTGCATTGATACACAGTACAAGGCTGACGTCCTCCGTGCAATAGTTGTTTTACATAGTTACTAGCTCATTTCCTAATGGGGACACTGCAGATATTTGTAAAATCCTTTTAGCTTGCGGAGTGCCAGAAATATCCAGTGCAAGACTGTAGTACACAAAGGGTTAATTAAATCATGATGATAGAGGAAAAAGCTGGTAGAATATGTCACTGTTGCCTTATCTTGTTCACCATTAATTCCCAATCTGTTCTTTAAAGGATCAGTACCACCTCTAATGATACTAAACTCTCACCTGGGCAGAAAATGCTAACGGCAACTATCAATCAGTTCTACATGGCGTGGCTTTCCCCAAAACTAGCCTGTGGGCTGGAGGCCAGTGACAATCCTCTCCTCCTATTTAATACTTTAGTGGGGAAGATGTAAGACTCTCCCATTCCTGTGATTGTACAGTGCCTATGCACCAAGATCAAGCTGGAAAGATCTAACACATGAGGTGTACCTTTATCCCTCTAGTTCTTAAGGTGTTAATGCATTGACTCCAAAGACTAACAGGAATTTGATAATATAGCTCCTTCTTTATTATACATTTAATTCATCTCCCTTTTGGCATCCTGTAACAGAGTACCCTACCCAGCTGCCTCATACATGATCTTCAGTATGCATTACAAGGACTAGTGTAAACTCCCACTGCTGAGATGTTATATTCAAAAGTTGCTGCATTTCAAACTTTTTTTTTTTTTTTTTTGTGCAATATCTTAATGGCCTGAAATTGTACGGTGGCGCTGTTACAGCAGCATCCTATGGAGATTTATGGTCAATTGATCAGAGCTGTCCATAGACTGGTGTAGCAACAGCACCAGTAACATTTCAGGCCATTATAATACTCCACCTAAAAAAGTTCCAAGTTTGAACTGCAATAACTTTTGAACAAGACACTTCACTGCAGTGAGTTCCCTTGTTTTACTAATGAGAAGGATAAACCCTAAAATATATTTTACGTAGTAATTGTCACCGTCCCCTTTTCAGGATTAGTTTTAGAGATGCAATTGAGGAAGAATTACCGTCACCATTAGGATTTACTGCCCACATTAAGGGAAACAGAGGGGATTCTATTGGAAATTACTAGTCCTTTAAAGGAACACCGCTTCTAAAATATAGCTTGTGCGTGTTTAAAAGGAGGAGGTTGTACCATATCTGCCACAATAGACATCATAATAGAATATGCTTTTCCTTTTAACCCTTGAGTGCCAGAGGGGTACAGAACTCATTGCTAAGCAGAGTGGGGGAAGCATTTTTCTTGGCACTTCCCATTTCCTGGGCAGGAGGCTGTACTTTGTCAGACACAACAAGAAGTGATGTGTGGGAAGGTAAAATGCTTCCCCCTTGCCTGCTGGAACAACATCACAGGCAAGGTTTGAACTGGAGAACTAATTTAATATTATGGGGAAAAAATTATATATTACAGAACTAATATATATTAGAGTTTAAGTAAAACAAGTACTGGGAGAGAGTCTTTCATTCCAAAGTTGTTATAGCTCAAATTTATTGACCCTTTCAGCACCAGAGGGGTATCCAACACATTGCAATGTGTTGGCTACCCCGCTGTTAAGCGACAACATTCTGTTGAGGTCCAGGTGCTGTGGTCTGACTGTAGATCTGAGTGCATTTTAACCCTTTGAGTGCTAGAGAAGTATCAAATATTGCAATGCATTGACTACACCTCTGGCACTCAGTGTTAAGAAAAGCGAGTAGAAACCTTTTGAATGAAGAGAAAAACCTCCAAAAAAAAAACTCCCCCTTGAGCGGCAGCTGAACGTACCCCTAACACTTGGTTTCTATAAAATAAATTGACTCCTTTATGTTCTATCAAAGTGTTTAAAGGGATAGTAAACTCCAAAAAAAAAAAAAAAAAAAAAACTGTTAGCGAAATGATAGGAATAATAAAATATGTAATGCCCTCATTCCCATCTCTCAAACCTTTATGGTTTGAGAGATGTAAGAAAATAAAGACCTCTGCTCCCTCCCCCTTCTCATGCGTCTGATGTACAGTGGACGTCGTGAGACCCTGCTTCCGGTACCAGACGGCAGCTCTTCAGGAGCGCTGTCTTAGAGATATCTAACTAGGATTACTTCATTAGTATGGTCTACAACATGTGCTTGCAAGCCAGGAACACATTGTAGACCATCCCAATGAAGTAATTATAGTTAGATATCTAGATGACAGTTCCTGAAGAGCCGCCTACAGTCGGGCGACCGGATCTGCTTTACAGATCAGGCAGAAAGGGGAGGGAACGGAGGTCTTTATTTTATTATGTCTCTCCAACCATAACAGTTTGAGAGTTGGGAATGAGGGCGTTAAGTGTTTTTATTATTCCTATCATTTGGCTTACCTTTTTTTTTTTTTTTTTTTTTTTTTTTTTTGAGTTTACTATTCCTTTTATGGAGTTGAGAGATCCCCTTTAACATTAAAGTTTGCCTCCATGTATTCTTACAACCTTTACATGTAATGTCACCCCCCCCCCCATGAAGATTATAGTGAGATTTTCATTTTAAAAAGTGAGCCGGTGACTCTACTTCTGGACAAGCTGTGGCACAACTCTGCCCCGCAGCCTGTGAATCCTCATCTGTTCTCTCTCTTGACAATAAGAGACACACGGAGGACCTCCATCAGTGGAGGAGGTTGGGTCAAGGTACTGCATGGGGAGGGGGACAGACGAGGATTGACAGGCTGCGAGCAGAGTTGTGCCGCAACATGTTCAGACGTTATGTCACGGCTCAATTTTAAAACTGAAAATCTCGCTGTAGCCTTCATTGAATAAAACAAAAAAAAAAAACATATTACATGTTAACGTTGTAAGAAGAATACACAGAGGTGAGAGATCCCCTTTAATGTTGTATTAAAGGGGATCTATCACCCTTATACATGTTGGCCTAGTTAGTTTATGTAGCGACTAGATGTTAGAAATTTCTATTTTAAAAAAAAAATTGCCATTTTGCTCAAGTTAAAAGTATTAAATTAAAAGTTAAAATAATTAAAATTACCCTGCGCCCTACTTCTCGACAAACTAGCTCTGTACCACAGTCTGTCACTCTCTCTAATTCCCTCCCTCTATCCAGCATCCTCCAATGAACAGAGGCTGTCTGCCTGTAAGCTGGAGCT
Organism: Rhinophrynus dorsalis; assembly: GCA_037306005.1. Classification (NCBI taxonomy): domain Eukaryota; kingdom Metazoa; phylum Chordata; class Amphibia; order Anura; family Rhinophrynidae; genus Rhinophrynus; species Rhinophrynus dorsalis. Next base: position 23,274,026 of record CM074725.1, on the reverse strand, counting down.
GTCTCCAACCAATGAGAGCGCTCCAGCTTAAACGCAGAAAGCCTGTCATTGGAGGAGGAGAGCAGTGGAAGAGTGACAGATTACAATACAGAGCTGGTAACCGCACTCTGTCCAGAAGTAGGGTGATATTTATTCATTTCAACAAAATAGCTATTTTATTAAAAAATTAAAATGTTATAACATCTAGTCGCTACATTAACTTTTTAGACAAACATGTATAGGGGTGATAGATCCCCTCTAAAATACAGATGTGAATGTTGCAATTTACTCTCATTAGGAGAACAAGTCCTGTTGTAGTATTCACGTTCCCATTAGTCCCGATCCAAATCTATAAAGCAAGCGCACTCATTCCCCCGTTTGTCTTCACATTGTTCTTTAATTTGTATTGATTATAGCACAACCTAAAACACTTCACCGCTATATAGGACTGGGCCTGCAGTGTAAAGACGTAAAATGCAGTTCTGGGATAAACCAATTTTACCATCGGAAGAAAAGTTTAAAAACCTTCTGTTGATTTAAGGTGATTTTAACTCCTTGAATGCTAGGTCTCTCCGTTGCATTAGTTTGTAATGAGTTGGAGACCTAGCAATTCAAGGAGTTAAAAGCACTTTTTAAAATTAATGGGGGATTTATAGTTTTCTTTTCCACCCTTAGGTTGCATACTTGGTTTGTACCAGAATTGCATCTCACTTATTGAAGTGCACCCTGTTTACATTTGGTAGAATTTCCAAGCTAGGTTAACAACGGTTTATTTGTTCAATAGGGGGCAGCACCTCTCAGAATAGCAATTTGCTTAAAGGAGCAGTAAACTTTTTTTTTTATGAAAACACATTTTATAGATCATTTCCTGCTGAATAAAACAAGGTCACTCCCACAGCTGTCAGATGTTTTATTCAAAATTTATAGCAGTTCAAATAATCAGAAATGAATTTACGGTGTTTACTTCCTGATAATTCTGACAGGAAGTGAATTTACTGTGTTTACTTCCTGATAGAAACTTCCTGTCAGTTAGAACTATCACATTCTGTGGAGAACTGTACTCCATTAGAATTTGACCACTAGAGGGCACTGCTAATGTAAAAAAAACATGGGTTTAAACTGCAATAGCTCTGGAAATATAAATCTCTTGGCAGTGCGAGTACCCTTATTTTACTCAATAGGAAAATCCCTACACTATATATTTTTTCATTAAAAAAAAAAAAAAAAAAAGTTTACTGCTTCTTTAAGATGGGCCGGCTGAGTGATTGTTACCCGTTTGGCAAGTCTCAGTGCTTTTCAGTTTTTTGCCTTCTATAACCCTTTGAATGCCATAAACAATTGCAATGCATTGATGCCTTTGGCATTCATAGGGTTAACCCTTTGAGTAACCGAGGTGTGAACTTGTTGCGTCACCCTCTGCTAATCAGAGTTAACCAGGCAACAGTCTAGCAAGCCTGGTCTGATCAATGCTGTGGTGATAGGTATCTTAACCCTTTGAGTGCCAGATGTGTTGCGTACTCTTCGGGCACTCAAATGGTTAATCTTTTACGTACCAGAGGGGAGAGAAGTATTCTCATCTGACACACAACAGATTAAAGCTGGCTGTAGTCACAGCAGTGGGAAGAGGCTGTACAAATGACATGCATACATACATGCTTGGCTGGTTGAGGTCCAGCGGAGCCGTAATTGATTGCTTAGAACGTACAAAGTGCCTCTGTACTGTGTGCTGTGGAGTCGACTACTGCACTGATGGTGGCTGATCCAACTGAAGCAAACAGTGGGAGTTGCTTGTGAGGTACAACCCTTAAAAGGGTCAGCCTCTGACGAGCTGTGGCACTTTAAAGAAATGTCACTTAATTAGAAAGCATTATTGATGCCAACAGTCGGTCAGGTGAAACATTACATATCTGGGAGATTGGTCAGTCCACCCTGGGAAGGGGACATTTTTCCTGTATTAACTTTATAATATTTTAATAAAAATTTGCACTTCACAGAATGTATGCCAGTGTTTGTGTTTTTTTTTTATATGGCCAGTAGGGGGCACCCCTTTCACACACAACACTACACAGTTCCATAATTAAAGTGACACATGAATACTTTATTCTTTCCTTTTTTAATAAAACATTGTTTTATATCTAAACAAAAAATGCTAACAAATCCATAAAGATTACATTCTAAACAGAAAAATAAAATCCATGTAAACTGGATAATTCTTCAAAAAGATACTTGTCAGAGACAAAACGATGCGGTTAGAGATAAAAATCGGCCCCCTGTGCGCTCCCCTTTACAAACTGTAGAGATCTATCAGAAAAGCGGTACCAAAAAAATAGCCTTAGAAAACAGAAGGCGAGGCGTACAAAAATAGCTCTAAACACGCAATGGTCACAAAAAAAGTTCAGATTAACCCCTAGAGTGCTGAACGGGGTAACTCACAGTTTGTGCAACGGTTCCTATCTGCAGTGAAGATATAAAAGTTCGAGACTAGTCTAATTTTCAGCCTTATTTTGCAGCAGAGAGGGCAGCTTCCATATTCTGTGCCAGTGTTTGAAGCCAGATGTAACCCTTCGGTTGCTAAAAAGCAAGTGCATGTTCCTAAGAGTTAAGGCTAGGTCCCTTTTATATGCAGAGAAAGAAATGGTCACATTATTGCTACGTTATAGAGAGTACCAACACATACGAATAATAAGCCCTGACCAGTTTAAGTATGGACAGAAAAAAAAGACTCGTAACAAGATGAATCCTGGTTTCTCCCTAGTTCAAGAGAACATCCTCAAATCCGTTCTGAACGTCATGTGCATGCAGGCAGCCATGACAGTTGCTGGAAGTTTTTATAAGCGTGCCTGAGCCTACTTAAAGGGGGATCACCCCCAACTAAATTCCACCCCACCTAATTAGCCATCTAGCAAAAAGAGTAATAATCAAACTGTTATGTAGAATAAAGACAGAGTTAGGCAAAAGTCCTACCTCAGCCAACACTGACGGCCAGGCAACAGTGCAGACATCTTTGCTTACAGACGTCTGTGCAGTCAGTCCTGGTCTCTTCTAGGAGGCTTTGCGTGGTACCTTAAGGTCCCGGAAGGGACCCAATGGCGCAGATGCCTCTAGAGCGCTGTTGCCTGGCCATCAGTGTCGCTGAGGAAGGATTTCTGACCAACGTCGTCTTTATTCTGCATACATTTGATAAGTTTATTGCTAGATGCCCAAGTAAGTGGGGTGGACTGTAATTGGAGTGATAGTTTCCCTTTAAAGGGATAGTAATACTTAAAGTGTGTAAAAAAAAAAAAGTTGTAGGGTTTATCCCCCTGAGTAAAACAAGAGTACTCCCACTGCTGAAAGGTGCTTCACTCAAAAGTTATTAATTTTCAAAGTTGAATTTTTTAGGTGCAATATCACAGTGGCGCTGTTGCTACACGATCCTATGGACAGCTCTGGTCCCGGGACCATAAATCTCCATAGGATGGTATAGCAACAGCGCCAATGTACAATTTCAGGTCACTGAGATACTGCACCTAAAAAAATTCAACTTTGACTGAAACACCTTTCAGCAGTGGGAGTACTCTTTTTTTACTCAGGGGGATAAACCCTACAACATATTTATTTTTTTTTTACATTTTAAGTATTACTATCCCTTTAACACTTTTAGAGCCAGAGGGGTGTGCATCTCTGGTCCTAAAAGGGGTTAAGATTAACACATGAAGCAAGCAGTCAGATATCTTGTGGTCCTGCTAACGGTCATGTCCGCCCCCATAACAGACTGCCTTTTTTGAAGAGGTCATCTCAAACAAAAGCACAAAATTCATAGGGGCCGGTCACATTTTCTGGCCATATTAAGGAATTTTTTTTTTTGTTATTGGCAGGAGTTAGCAATCCTTTGAAGCGCATTGCTAGCTGCTTTGGAAGCCAATAGGTTAAAATTGACCTATCACCTTGAATTTTCTTTACATATTTGAAAACTGCATTAAAAACTGCCTATGTGTCATGTTAACCAAAAGTCAAGCAGATGCATATACTAATAGGAGATATTCACACTTATTTCTGGGGAAAGTGAACACATTCCTGGAACAGCACAGCTTCATTAGCATATGAATCACTGAAAAGGCTTCATTAGCAGATGACATGTCAAGGGTACCACAATTAACATATGGTTAAAAAGTATAATATATCTCCTTAACCGTACATTCCCTGTTCTTTTGGTTAACATGACACATAGGCAGTTTTTAATGCACTTTTCAAATATACAAACTTGAATTAAGGTGAAAGGTCCATTTCAAAAGGGGGTGGTGAGGGTGAAAGACAAATTGCAAAGAGTTTCATAAAAAAGGACCACTGATTTAAATGGGTCTTTAACACACCGTTAGGACAAGAGGTCTCCAATGCATTGTGAAAGGAGTCAAGATATATTAACTAGTTAAAAGCCCAAGTGAAAATAAATGAGGCTTTGGAGGAGATTTATAAAAAATGTGGAGTAGAAGTGGCATAAAAATGAAAGATTGCATTTAAAAAAAGAATCTTATGACAGTTTTGGAAGCCTTAAAGGGATAGTAATACTTTGTTTTATCTTCATTTTATTTTGTAGGCATTAAAAAAACATGAAGAACGATATAAGTCTTATCTCTCAGACCTTTATGGTTTGAGAGATATTCACAAGCAAAGTTTCCCCTCCTGCCCCTTTTACCTAGTGTAAGCCATCTCTTCTCAGATGTGGAATCCAGTCCATAAACCAGACAGATAACAGCAGTGGACAATCTTCTTCCTATGAGAACAATGAAAGCCCTGCCCCCCTTGACAAGCTTTTCAGGTTTTTCCCTTATCTTAACTGAAGATTGTTCCTCTCTGCAATCTACCTGGGCAATTTCCTTCTGATCTGGCTGAGCAGTGTTACATCAGTAAAAGGGGCGGGAGGGGGATACTTTATCATTGAATTACTCTTGAACTACAACTCTGACAGAATTGAAATAACACTCTCCCAAGTCCTAATACTATGATGATTAATTAGAGCCGCTTTTATTATGAAACATTACTATCCCTTTAACTCAACGTAGTTGCATTTCTGGGAAAGGGAAAACTCTGGCGTTATTAATTTATAATAAAATGGTCACAGTTTGCAACATTTTGAGACTGAATTTTCACCAGAATCTTAACGCTGGGTATAATAATATCTTAAGCATTCCAGGCGCTATCAGATTACCAATGCCCTTCTCATTTATAAAAATCAGACCCGCCTCTCTCCACTTCTTTAAAAAAAAAAAAGATATTTATGGCATGTTTGTGTATAAATCCCCCTTTTGTTCCCTGTGGTGCAGTTGTTCGGCCTCACAATTGCTGCAGTGGAGTAGAAAGAAAAATTACAATTCGAACCAAAATAATAAATGGTTTATACCCCACCTCTGCTCCAAGGTTGGGAACGGGATTCCAGCCATTTCCTAATAGGTGCAGTGAACACTGAAACATTATTAACCACCACCACCACCACCACCCCCATACCTCGTCACAGCAGGTTCAGTAACAAGTAAACAGTCAACGTTCTCTCCTTAACCCCCAAATGACCAGAGGGGTGTGCAACACATTGCAAAAACAAAATAACTTGTACAAACAGACAAATGTAGATAGGCCGATTAATTAAAGGTGGTGCAATGCTACAGTCACCCACGTGCACCAGTGGTAACAACCATCCTCAAAAACGTGCACTGATAAATGAGGCCTTTAACCCCTTCGAATGCTGGAGGTCTACAATACCATGAAGCAAGGCACTGAAGTCCTATGTAGCATTCATGTGGTTAAAAGCAATTTAAATGAGTTGGGGGGGGTTTGTGTGACCTACAAGGCGCAGTTGCTTTGCCCCAGAATTTTTCCCACTGTTTAGTGCATCGGGTTCTGTGTTTGGGTGTATTTTAGCTTTCCATTAACACCTTAACGACCCAGGACGAAGTGTACATCATGGATTTCAGGGCTCCCTGCACGGCGTTCGGGGAACCCTGAATCGGATCCTCAAAAAGCTCAGTGGTCCTTAAGTGCCAGCAGCGCATGTGCATGGCCAGTCCTTAAGGGGTTAAAAGAATCCAGAGGTTGGGACAGTTTCAGTTATCCATAATCCAACTGCGAGAACAAGGCAGGGTAAAAAAAAAAAAAAAAATGCATTGGAGACCTCTCTGGCATCCAAAGGGTTAAACTGCAAATAACCTAACCCTGTTAGTAGCGTCAACACATTGCGTACCCCTCGTGCACTTAAGGGAACAACTAGCTCCTCCTAATAGCACCTACATTAGGCAGAAAATCCTGATGTATTTCACTGTCAATAGCAAATCAGAATATTCCGTCACCATGAAAATTGAATGCTCTGTGAATTTGAATCTCAACATTAATCTTTAATACGGTTCTATAATGGGCACGGAGACATTCAGGTTTCATTGTTGCTTGACACCAAGAACACACTCTCCCTATTGAAGAGGGAAGACTTCAGGAGTGTCCTGGGTGGGGGTTATGCATTAAGGAGTGATAAAGAGGTGATGACTTGTCCACTGATCTCACCTCTCCAGTGCCTAGGTTATTCTATAGATCATATGCACTAAGATCTCCAAAGTTGGATAAAGTATAGTGCATTGGCTTCATAGAATAACATAGGAACCGGAGAAGTGCTATCACTGGAGAATTCATCTCCACTTTATCACCCTAGTCTCTCCCACCCCGGGTGTCCAACAACACAATCATGTCTGCCTCCATGGACATGATAATCATTACCAATTAAAGTTTTTTGAGAACCTGTCAAATCAGTGGCCGTTAGAATTTTCTGCCCAAATTAAGTGGGGAGTTAAAAGGGGGTTAGGGTTCCTGTGTTTTTTAGATGGGGTAGGAGAAGAAGAAAAAAAAAAAAAAAAAAGTCATTTTAACCCCTTAGTATGCAGAAGTCAGTATTTTTTTGTGTATGTGTGCACCCTAAAACCTTCATACCACGCCAAGGCACTCCAGGACTGTCCCCAAGCAGCTGGCTTCTGGCAAATCTCCATTCAAAGACTATCAATGCATAGGAGACTGCACATTCAAGGGGTGAATGCCCCATATCCCTTGGAAACATGGCACGAAAAACCTCTGCCCATAGCGAGTGGTGCGGCGATGCCTTGTAGTGCGACTGAAGGCTGACAGAGAAATGCCACTGATCAGGTAAGTGAATGAAGATGTATGTGTGCGCACCTTGGTGTATAAACTCTTAGGAAAAAGCCCAAACTCTTTGCGTGCCGGGGGGGGGGGGGTATGGAACACAATGTGTTGTGTGCCCCTCCGGCACTCAAAGGGTTAAACAACCCGTGCATAAAGTTTACAAAAATCCCACTCTGTGCTGCAGACCCATCAGTGACTCCATTGTTCCCGTGATTAATCCTACTGCCCGCTTTAGCAGAAAACTGGTCCAGAGGACGAGTGAAACTCTTATACAAGTTCTAAACCAGAGGAAGCCAACCATTGGCACGTCAGCTGTTGAAGGCTACAACTCCCATCCTACCCCAAAAGCCAATGGCTGGTTGGGAATAATCGGAAAAGTAGCCCCCAAGAGTTGACTACAACTGGTCTAAATTCATGAGAAAATATAGGAGGAAGGGTAAGATACTGGTGGACCAGAGGCCTCAGCAAATGTCCAAGAAAAGGGAAGGGCCAATGATCGGGGGGGGGGGGGGGGGTTCATGGTAAAATGAAGAAACTGGCATTTCGGATTTGCTGCTGCAGACAGGCAGCTCCATACAATCAGTCAGAAAAATATCAAGCAAGATGAGATGCACCCAGGCATCCCCATTGTATCTGTAACAGGCTGAATCCTCATTGAGTGGGAGAAGGTAGACTGGCATGAGCTCCAGCACAAACAGGCCCTGCAAGAAGAATTTACAGCGACTGGGTGTAATATATTCTCTCAAAAGTATCAGATGTCAAAGTTTCTGGTTTTGTGCCTGCTAGACTGTGCCAGCAACTGGCATAGTAACAAATGCATTCTGGGATTTGTTGTCCAGATATTGTACTTTTTGGTCTACTTTACGAGTAGCTCTTGAGCTTATAAACTACAATCCAGAAAAACTGAGAATTTTCCAAAAATATTTGTTTCTGTTCTATGTATCTGATCATTCAACTTGGCAGAATAACCAGACTGTCAGTATAACACCTGCTGCAATAATGTGCAGGGCTGGGACCTGTGGCTCTCCAGCTAACAGAGATCAGCAAGACAGAGCCACAGACAGACACGCTGTGGGTGTCAGAAGAAATATCCCAGCATTGTTGGGGTGAGTAACTAACAAAACATAATTTATTTGAAAAATAGTATGTATTATAATATACAAATACAAGTTCCCATCAACATAAATGGGGCTTTAACACACCGAATGTTAGGGGTCTCCAGTAGACCTCCATATAATTCAAGCAGTTAAATGTCCCATTTTCATCTGCTTAGGGAACACAATTTCCCCACGATGCAGTTGGTTTGCTCCAGAATTGTTCATCTTTAACTTTGTGCCAGACCCAGTGCCCAGATCGGATTTATGTATTTTAGGCCAGGATCATCTCCAAGCTGCCGATGTCACTTAATGAGAATCTCCGAGGGAAGAGCCTCATCTGTTGAATTCTTCATGTTTCTCCTCTCTGCTTCCTCTGTTGTTCTACAGACAAAAAAACAAAGGTCACAATTAGGACACTGGAACCTTAAAGGGATAGTAATCTTTCATAATAAAAGCAGCTCTAATTAATCATCATAGTATTTGGACCTTGGAGAGTGTTATTTCAATTCTGTCAGTTCTAGTAATTCAATAATAAAGTATCCCCCTCCCGCCCCTTTTACTGATGTAACACTGTTCAGCCAGATCAGAAGGGAGGTTCCCAGGTAGATTGCAGAGAGGGACAATCTTCAATTAGGATAAGGGAAAAACCTGTCAAGGGGAGCAGGGCTTTAATTGTTGTCATAGGAAGAAGATTGTTCCCTTCTGTTAACGGACTGGTCTAGCAACTGGATTCCACATCTGAGAAGAGATGGCTTACACTAGGTAAAAGGGGCAGGAGAGGGAAAATATCATTCAATTACTCTTGAACCACAACTCTGACAGTATTGAAATAACATCCTCTATGGCTCAAGTACTATGATGACTAATTGGAGCTGCTGTTTTTGTGAAACAATAATATCCCTTTAACCAATTTCTGTCTGACAGTTCTCTCTCATCCCCCCTAGCCATGGTATCCTTTTAAAAGGTCGCACATACACCACATGGTGCATTAATCATGACAAATATGGCGACATGAGAATCTTGCACTGCATCAAAGCGCGAGATTCTCAAGTTGCACCATGAAATGTCGCAAAGCAGCCTCATATAATTATCTTTATTTTAAAATGCCAACCATGGTAGTATATATTCCTTTAACTCAACCTGCACGCAGAGAAGGGGAGAGAGAGCCTAGAGCAGCGCTCATCAACATTGGGATAAGGGTATCACTAGATCACCAGAATCTATACTACCATGGTTGGGGCTTATCAAGGAATGAAGTCATAGCATGTTAAAATAAAGATTATAAGAGGCTGCTTTGCAACATTTCATGGTGCGAAATTCAGTATCTCGTGGTTTCATGACGTGCAAGATTCTCATGTTGCCATTTTTATCATGGAGACATGGTTAATGCGCCATGTGGTCGCACGCTCTTTTGCATGTGACCTTTTAAAAGTGATCAACTATCCACAAGGCTCTGGGAGCAACTTTTAGCCAGTTATCAGCTGGGGAAGATGGGAACTGTAGTTCAACACTGCGTCAGACTAAGGCTGGGCACATGCAGCGCCTCGGCTGCATTCCAAAAGGGCTGTGACAGTTCAAATATGGCCTGGCTTTTACACAATCATTTGCTTGGTGGCTTTGAAGGAGTTAAAATCAGATTTGCCCAAAAACCTGCACCTTCTCAGCTCTCTAGGAATGCAATTAACAAAATAAATTAAATTAAATAACCTCCCATCTCAGTCAGGGATGGACAACCTGAGGCCCCCAAGCTGTCCAGGACACTTCATCCCAGGCCAGCTAGCAAGGAATGATGGGAATTGTAGTCCTGGACAGCTGGAATCCTGCAGGTTGCCCACCAGTGATCTAGTCAACTGCAGTTCTCGGGGCACAGCAACAGGTGAGGTTTAAGGATACAAATTAACACTTTGAATGCCAGAGGGGTACGCAATGCATTGTGTACCCCATGGCACTCAAATGGTTAAGCAGAGTTAGCTCAGACAGTGCTGGTTTTCAGGATATCCCTGCTTAATTGCAGGTCTAATTAGTGACGCAGACCTGTTGATGTGCTCCAAGGGCTCACACTGAAAACCACAGATCTAGATGGTATTTCAGGATTCCTCTCACCAATCCAAGCTTACACATGGTCAGTCTGAACGCTCAGGTGCAAAAGCGTAAGTCGTATGCACAAAGATTCAAATCCATGGGAATTTCACTTGATCCCTACTGCGCATATTGCTTGCCCCTGAACTGCTCCTATTTTCTTTGCGCACGCAGCCCTAAGGTTTAACAATCTGTATAACATTCTGTATATACAGGAAACAATCCATGTACACACTTTTATTAGAGAGTACAACAATATGTTCTATGCGGCTTATAAAAGTATTACAGGAAACAAAATAAAGACATCTAAAAGGCAGGGGCACAAAAAGCTTCTCTTCAAGAGCCGAGCAGAGAAAAGAGCGACTGGAGACCCACATATTGACTCAAAGCATAGTGGTGTATGTACATAACTAGGGTTGGCGGCAAACTATGGATCTCCAGCTGTTTCCACACACAGACCCCTGCACCATTAAGCCTTTGAGTGTCAGAAGGGTAACACATTGCTCTGTAAGACACTGCGTAACCCTCTGACACTCCAATGGGTTAATGCAGCTGGCTGCTTCTTGTGCCAATGCTGCACAATGTATCACACCGCTCTCTGCACTAGTAGAATGATACATTGTATCAACCTTCTGCTTTGTGGTAACAAGGCGTCATTCTTCCTGTACAGAGAATGCCAGAGGAGATACTTCCTCAGGAAGCAGCTCTGATATACACCTACAGGCAACCAGACGCAAGAGCCGGAGAATACAAAGCATGGCCTGAATTTAGCCCATATCTTGTAACAAAGTAAACTCACCCCAGCATATCTCTCACATCTTCAACTGTAATGTCTCCTGTTGTGTCCAGTGTTGAGTCCATGCTGTTCAAGGGGGAGTCAAGAGGAGAGGGCGAGTACACAGCTACGTGCTCACACATGTTCCCTGCATGGGAAGTACAGAACATTATCATTCACTGTCGAATAGTAGACTGGGGAGGAATACACACAAAATATCCATGCAGGTCATATGAAAGGCCAAACAAAACAAGTCAAGAGGTTTCATACTTGCTATACAGCTGGACATTCAGGTTTATGTTTTTCTAGCCAAGCAAAAAGGGGATTTTAGTCAGTCCCTTTAATAGGCAGGAACAATTCTGAGAAGTGACTGCTGGGTGAAGCCTACCTCCTCTCCTTATCTTGCAGTTAGCCAATCCCCAACCAGTAAGATTTGCAGACTAACTATTGACTAGGTAGTAAGAAGGTAAAGGAAGACTCCTGTGAGCATGAACCCAAAATTGCCCCTACGGTCTGCCACAGGACAGCCAAGCATGGCCCCTTGACAGAATGGGAGACCAGTAACCTGTATGGACTAAGAGAAAAGGATTTAACAGGTAAGACTAAAATCCTATTTTTTCTGTCGTTCAATACAGGTTACTGGTAACTTTGGGATGTCCAACCATTATGTTCCCCAGGGCGGGAAGAAAGGCAAGGACCAGTGAATGGAGCAATGGCGTCTATGCGGTAAAAGCGTGCCTTAAAGGCGCAGAAGTCAAAGTTAACAAGGTGAATACCAAAATGTAAAACCACTCGAAAGCCCACTAGAACAAGTCAGCAGACCCAATAAACACTAGTCCCAGTAGGGAAAGTGTCCACAATGCCCCTAAAAGATGCTAACCAGCAGCCAAAGTGTTAAGTTACCACAGAAACGTGCTCCAAACACCCCACAGACATACAGTATAAACCCAGTGAGTGCATGAGTATGTAATAGGAATTCCACATGAGACCACTGTGCATAGGGGAAGCGTGGGACATGTGGACCTCAGCACTCAAAGGGTGCTCACCTTTTTCAGCAGCTCTTCTGTCTTCAGATTACCATATATCAAGAAGAAGCCTCAGTGGGCAACTCCTGGGGAAAGAACTTGCAGCCAAGATCCCCCCCCCCATGGCTTAGGTCCACAAAAGCACCTGATAAACTGAGCTATCCACATTTGGGTGATGGGAATTGTCAGTGATGGTAATCCGCCTAATGGTGGTAACCCATATCTAACAGAAAATAATAAAAAACTAAAACTATAGCAGAACATATCACAATGCTTCTGATCTCCTAAACACAGGGACACCAGGGTGATACACTTCTATACACACCACACAGTCTAATCTCCTAAACACAGGACACCAGTGTGATACACTTATATACACACCACACAGTCTAATCTCCTAAACACAGGACACCAGTGTGATACACTTATATACACACCACACAGTCTGATCTCCTAAACACAGGGACACCAGGGTGATACACTTCTATACACACCACACAGTCTGATCTCCTAAACACAGGGACATCAGGGTGATACACTTCTATACACACCACACAGTCTGATCTCCTAAACACAGGGACACCAGGGTGATACACTTCTATACACACCACACAGTCTGATCTCCTAAACACAGGGACACCAGGGTGATACACTTCTATACACACCACACAGTCTGATCTCCTGCACACAGGGACACCAGGGTGATACGCTTCTATACACACCACACAGTCTGATCTCCTAAATACAGGGACACCAGGGTGATACACTTATATACACAACACACAGTGTGATCTCCTAAATACAGGGACACCAGGGTGATACACTTCTATACACACCACACAGTCTGATCTCCTAAACACAGGGACACCAGGGTGATACACTTACATACACACCACACAGTCTGATCTCCTAAACACAGGGACACCAGGGTGATACACTTCTATACACACCACACAGTCTGATCTCCTAAACACAGGGACACCAGGGTGATACACTTATATACACACTACACAGTCTAATCCCCTAAACACAGGGACACCAGGGTGATACACTTATATACACACCGCACAGTCTGATCTCCTAAACACAGGGACACCAGGGTGATACACTTCTATACACACCACACAGACTGATCTCCTAAACACAGGGACACCAGGGTGATACACTTCTATACACACCACAGTTTGATCTCCTAAACACAGGGGCACCAGGGTGATAAACTTCTATACACACACCATACTGTCTGATCTCCTACACACAGGGACACACACTTCTATACACACCACACAGACTGATCTCCTAAACACAGGGACACCAGGGTGATACACTTCTATACACACCGCACAGTCTGATCTCCTACACACAGGGGCACACACTTCTATACACACCACACAGTCTGATCTCCTAAACACAGGGACACCAGGCTGATACACTTCTATACACACCACACAGACTGATCTCCTACACACAGGGACACCAGGCTGATACACTTCTATACACACCACACAGACTGATCTCCTACACACAGGGACACCAGGGTGGGAAAGAGGGACGGAAGGATTTGCATTTCAGCTTTAAACAGCGGTATTTTTTAGTGCCCATTTCAATACAGTGAATCATCCTATATAATAATTCACTAGAAAGTTTGTAACGACGCAGTCATGCGCAGTAGAGACTGCTGTGCGTGCTGCAGTCATGCAAAGTAGAGACGCCCGTGACGAGGCTGATACAGAGCGGGGTGCTCCAAAGGCGTGGGTAGTCTCTACTGCACATGACTGCTCCGCGACCGGCCGGTAGTGGCACTGTGGCCCGTGTAACAGGCTCTTCAACTAGTTATTATATAGAGAGGTCAACATGGACTATTTTCACTCCACCCAACTATATGCCCCTCTCACCTTCTGGTATTAGTTGGTTTGTTTCCGATTCCCTTGGTACGTGTGTCCCATTGGCCTGGTTAGTTTTTGGAGACGCAGTCACCTTATTACTGAAAGACAGGCAAAAGCAGAATCTCAATATAATGTAATAGAACTGCATTGTATTAAAGCAATAGAGATGTTTCACAATAAAAGCAGCCACAATTAATCGTCATAGTATTTGGGTCATGGAGAGTTATTTCAATAATGTCAGAGTTGTAGTTCAAGAGTAACTGATGTAACACTGCTCACCTCAGAGCAGCAAGACTGTCCAGATGGATCACAGAGAGGGACAATCTTCAGTGATCATAAAGAAAAACCTGTCAAGGGGGCAGGGTTTTCCTTATGATCACAATAAGAAGATTGTCCCTCACTGTGCGCTGTCTGCTCAAGCGTCCAGATTCCACATCTGAGGGGATGCTGTTTACACTAGAAAAAAGGGGTGGGATGCAATAACTCTTGAACTACAAGACTGAAAGTACGGAAATAAAGCTGTCCATGGCCCAAATGCTATGAAGATTAAATCAGCTTGTGTGTGTGACAGATCACCATCCCTTTAACCCTTTGAGTGCCAGAGGGGTATCCAACACAGAGCAAAGTAATGCATTAGATACCATTCTGGCACTCAAAGGGTTACTATACCTGTTCACATTCTGATTGGTGCTCAGCATTCCATTACTATACCTGTTCACATTCTGATTGGTGCTCAGCATTCCATTACTATACCTGTTCACATTCTGATTGGTGCTCAGCATTCCATTACTATACCTGTTCACATTCTGATTGGTGCTCAGCATTCCATTACTAGATCTGCACACATTCTGATAGGTGCTCAGTATTCTGTTACTATACCTGTTCACATTCTGATTGGTGCTCAGCATTCCATTACTAGATCTGCACACATTCTGATAGGTGCTCAGTATTCCATTACTACACCTGTTCACATTATCATCGGTGCTCAGCATATCATTACAGGGAAAATAAACCCTAGGAATAAGTGGCTCTTAATTTAACAGATTAATTTAACTAACTAGGTGGGTTAGACATAATTCGTATTTCATTCAGGAATATCTATTTTTTTTGTTCATTATATCTGCAAAGTTTTTCATTAGCATCCTGTATTAAAATTGCAATTTGGTCACATATGCTACAGCAAGGGTAGGCAACTTTGGTACTCCAGCTGTAGAGACTACAACTCCCATCATCCCCAGGGAATGTTGGGGGGTCTTCTACAACAGCTGTAGAGCCACAAGGTTGCTTACACCTGTACTACACCTATTTTTGCAACATTTCCTGTTCTTTTAACCCTCTGAGGACTAAAAGGAGTGAGCAAAGCTTGAGAAGGACTTCTCTGGTTCTCAAAGGTTTAACTCTTTGAGTGCCAGAGGGGTTAACAACAACCCCTCTGGCACTCAAAGGGTTAAGCTGCACCAGGAACAAGGGTACACAGAATAATCCCTCACCTGAACTGTGTAGGATCGTGCGGACGTTCAAATTCCACCAGACACAGTGGCTCTGTAATATTCTTGGTACTTAAAGAAAACCGTTCAAATTCAGAGGGAGAGATGAGGTAAAATCCTGCAGAGAGGAGAGAGCGCGGTCAGTGTTCATATCTGCTAAACCAGCACTGCAACAATCTAGGACCAGACAGGGTACGGATATGTGCCAAATCCAGAGGTTTTAGGAGTCAAAGTAAAAGCCACACAGCAGTAATAATCTGACACCGATCATTCATCACATTAAAACCACCAAACCCTTTATATAGGTACATAGAAGAAGCCAGAGATACTCATCTAGGCTCACGAGCTTGCAAGGAGCTCACTAGGACTGTGCCCTGTGCAATCTGTTTTAGCTCACTAGTGCTATACATAGAAGAATTATTTTGGCAGGACCTGTATGATATGCTTAAAGAGATAGTAATGTTTCATAATAAAAGCAGCTCTAATTACTCATCATAGTATTTGGACTTTGGAGAGTGTTATTTCAATTCTGTTAGAGTTGTAGTTCCAGAGTAATTCAATGACAAAGTGTCCCCCTCCCACCCCTTTTACTGATGTAACACTGCTCAGCCAGATCAGAAGGGAGGTGCCCAGGTAGACTGCAGAGAGGGACAATCTTCAATTAAGATAAGGGAAAAACCTGAAAAACTTGTCAAGGGGGGCAGGGCTTTCATTGTTTTCATTGTAAGAAGATTGTCCCCTGCTGTTATCTGTCTGGTCTTACAACCAGATTCCCCATCTGAGAAGAGATGGCTTACACTAGGAAAAAGGGACGGGAGGGGAAACTTTGCTTGTGAATATCTCTTAAACCATAAAGGTTTGAGAGATAAGACTTAATATCATTCTTCATATTTTTTCATGCCTACAAAATAAAATAAAGTTAAAACGAAGTATTACTATCCCTTTAAGAATGACAGTCCAGCCACGAAAATGGCAGACAATTCTTCTCTGAACAAGATAAACCTCTAACTCCAGATATACATTTAGGCCTTATTGGGCCTCGTCAGTGAGGTGCAGCTGATCCCTCTAGGCACTTGTGAGCTAAAAGAGATTGCACCATGGGCATAGGACACAGGCCTAGTGAGAAATTTGCATACCCTCATGAGCCTAGTTGAGCATCTCAGACGTCTTCTATGTACATGCAAATTACTCTTACATTCGGTTACCCTAAGAGAAATTAATGGGGGAATCCAAACCTGGCCCTTTGCCCACAAGTGCCTAGAGGGATCAGCTGCACCTCACAGACGGGGCCAGTCTGGGTTTAGCCGTTTCTCTTGTACAGAGAAGAGTTGTCTGGCATATTGCGGCTGGATTGTCATTTTGGCAGGATTAATATGATATTGTTCAGGATATTTCTTCTCCGTGTATGTCACTTACAAGCTAAGAGAGATTGCACCCTGGATGTAGTACACAGTCCTAGTGAGCAGTTTGCATTGCACTGGAGGTTCATAAAGCTATCAGATAATCCCTGACCTATACTTCTGCAAAAACCATCTTTAACATAGTGGTGATATGCAGGTAATACACAGCAGAGTAAAGGGTTAAAACAGTAAATATTGATGTGCATCGATATTTCTCCTTTTTTTGCTTTTAGCTATTTTGGTCAAAACAGATTACATGCCAGTAATTTTAATCCCCCCTTTTGGAGTACTTGCCAAAAACTGGAATTAAGAGAAATTCACACATTTCTGGGAAAAGCAAAAGTCTCCTGGTGCAGCACAGAGCTTCATTAGCATATGGTACAAAGTATGAATATCTGCTTAACTGTACATCCACTGGTCGTTTGGCTGACATGGCACATAGGCAGTTTTTAATGAAGTTTTCAAATAAGCAAATATGAATCAAGGTTACCGGTTCACTTTAAAGGGATAGTAATAGTTCATTTTATGTTTATTTCATATTGTAGAGATTAAAAAAATATAAACAACAATGTAATTCTCATTTCTCAAACCTTTATGGTTTGAAAGAAATACCTTTCTAAAGTTACGTCTTCCTGGCAGTTAAACAGAAGTCAGCGCATAGCTGATGGCTGCAGAATCCGGTTCATTTGACAGGGCAGAGGCTCTTCAGCAGAGCCGCAATTGCGCTCTTTAGAAATGCATACTTTATTGGAACGGTCTACAAAGTGTGCTTGCAAACCAGGCACACTTTGTAGACCGTTCCAATGAAGCATGTATTTCTAAAGAGCGCAATTTTGGCTCTGCTGAAGAGCCTCAGTCCTGCAGCCGTCAGCTATGAGCTTACTTCTGTGAAACTGCCAGGAAGACGTAACTTTAGAAAGTTATATCTCTCAAACAATAAATGTCTGATAGATAAGAATAACATTGTTTATATTTTTTTAAGCTCTACGATATAAAATACACATAGAATGAACTATTAATATCCCTTTAAGGGCAGCTTCTTGCAAGGAAACCAGAAGTAATCTCCAGTTTACTGACCAATTACTGGCACTTGTGAGCTAAAACAGATTACACCTTGGGAGCAGGACAGTCCTAGTGAGCTCTTTGCATACCGTTGCAAGCTCATCAGCCCAGCTGAGCATCTCCGACTTCTTCTATGTACCTTTAAATAGGTGTAAAATGTAATACAACATGGGCCTCAATCTAAAAAGATAATAACTTTTGTATAAATTAAGTTGCAACTGCGGAGTAATACTATGGAAACCTCCAGATCATCCAAGGAGTTAAAGGGATAGTAATACTTCGTTTTAACTTTATTTTATTTTGTAGGCATTAAAAAACATGAAGAAGATATAAGTCTTATCTCTCAAACCTTTATGGTTTGAGAGATATTCCACAAGCAAAGTTTCCCCTCCCGCCCCTTCTACCTGATGTAACAATCGTCAGCAATCAGATGGGAGGATGCAGTCCGGATAGGACCAGGAACAGATAGACAGGCATTAAGATAAGGGAAAAACCTGAAAAACCTGTCAAGGGGAGACAGGGCTTTCATTGTTCTCATAGGAAGAAGATTGTCCCCTGCTGTTATCTGTCTGGTCTATGGACTGCATTCCACATCTGAGAAGAGATTGCTTACACTAGGTAGAAGGGGCGGGAGGGGAAACTTTGCTTGTGAATATCTCTCAAACCATAAAAGTTTGAGAGATAAGACTTATATAATTCTTCATGCTTTTTTAATGCCTACAAAATAAAATAAAGTTAAAACGAAGTATTACTATCCCTTTAAGGCAAATCAGTGACATGCATTGTGTACTGCTTGATTAGGATGGATTTACCATATTCTCTAGACACCTGCCTCACCTTGTCCGTATTTTGTGAAGACACAAGAGGCAATGCCGCTGATATCTTCTTTGCGGACGCAGTCATAGCGTACTTGAGGCCGCAGTCCTGGGACGCTGAAAACGTGGATGTCGCCCAGGTTGGTCAAACACACCAAGCAGTTCTCAGAGTAGTCTTCTGAAGTGGCACTGATAAAGTTCGAAAGCGCGACTTTCCGAACCCGGCAGCCCTCGTGTGCCGTTAGTTTGAATTTGGTCTTTGCACTGACCTTGGGCAATGTGAACACCTGGAGACAAATAGGAGGGGGTGGTCTGGTTAAATCAGGGGTGTGAAAACTGCGGTTCCCATCATCCTCTGCCAGCCGAGGGAAGTGCAAGTGTAGCTCAGCTGGACAGCCACAGATTTGCCCACCCTGATTACATCTGCTTTAATCCTTTGGGTGCCAGAGAATGACTGAGGATGAGGAATCCGATGACTGAGGATTCCTGCATATGACCTGGAGCTCTCTTGCAAAAGCGCATCCAGGTCATTGTTCATGCACATTTAACTAAGGTGAAAGGTCCCCTTTAAGAATTTACCACTCTCTAAATTTAGACCATGAACACTTGTTCTAAAATTTCTTATCTGAAAAATGCTCCCCTCCTTAGACATATAGATCATTCTAATGAAGGCGTGCTGTGCAGACACCTCCTGTCTTTGTTTTACATTACCTCCCTTACTGGCACGCAACCCTTTCCCTTCCAGAAGAGATGGGAAATCCATTGCTGAAGTGTCAGTGAGTGGGTTTTTATGTAGGGGTCAAACAGGAAGTGACTGCATAGCATGCCTTAATTAGCAGAATCTAAAGTTGTTTTTTGTTTTTGTTTTCTTACTGAAAATTCACGGATACAGCATATTTGTGATTTTGAAAACTTGTTTTGTGATGGGGTCTTTTTAATTTACTGTAGCCCCTACGACTTCCAAGGGGAGACTATTCCATGTGCATCACCCTTATAATCAAGCCATCAGACTTGTGAATCAGATCATGTTGCGTACATAACTATGTCCCTGCATGAACTTGTATGTAGGAAAAACAGACCACCCTGTCAAGCTCAGAATCAATGAGCGCAGATCTCCTGTAAAAGCACATTGGAAGGTAACGTTTCACAGTCCGATCTTAGCAGACTACACGTTGATAGACATTTTAGAGGAAGCCACCATAAGTTAAGTGGCATTTGGTACATGCCAACACAGAAAATATTCAAACATCTAAGAGCTGGCAACAGCAGTGGAAAGTCCTAAAAACACTACCCCATAACTCTAATACCAAAATCCAGCCCTCTAATCTCAGCCCCAAAATCCAACCCCTTACTGTAATACCCAGCTCCAATAGCAAACAACAATCAAATCCCAATTCCAACCCTAAACCCTGCCACCTCCGAACACATAATGATAGGAAATCCCACTACATCCACTCTGAATATTATCCAGAATTTACACAAAAAAGTAAGGTTACAGCGGAACTACCACTGCTAAACTTGCCCCCCAGTAATTCCCTATCTGGTGACTAGCTGCTCAGTAGCGCTAGTCGCCAGAATTATTACCACTTTATTGAGAATTCAGATTGCTCCCAGACTGACAGCCAGGAAACAGTGCAGACATCTTTCCATAGTGACGTCTGCGCGGTTTCCTGCCTGTCAACCCGGGAACAATGGCTAATTCTTGTTAACGCTGTTATAATTCTGGCGACTAGCGCTACTAAGCAGCTAGTTGCCAGATGAGGAATTGTTGGGGGAGCACGTTTGTTAGCGGTGGTAGTTCCACTTTAAGACATAGAACATTGCTATTCATTTGGGTGAATTTAAACAAACATTCTGTAACCCTTTGAATGCCAGGTGTATGCAACGAATTGAGAAGCCGTGTGTTGTGAAGCCATCGCTCAAAGGGTTAATGCTCACCTTAAACTGCTCCTCTGAAGCGATCAGCACAGAATGCGTCCCCTGCATGTCAGGAGCTTTGGCCAAGTCTCGGGACACTTCGTAGGGCTCAGGTAATGGATTCCCTCGTCCATCCAGGACAGCAACGGACACTACCGGGGCTCTGTGCATGAGCTGTATCTCCTTGCCCAGAACGGCCTCTGCCGAACGCTCTGAGAACTTCTCCCGCGAAGGCACCTCCAGCGCGTAGGCAAAGACGGAGCCAGAGTTGGTTCCTGCCCACATGGTGGGACCGTGGTGAACCGCTGGGAGGGGAAGGGGAGGCAGGGTCAGATTAACTGAACTGGCCACAGTAAGGATAGGCAACGTTTGGCCACCCAGCTGTTGGAGGCTACAACTCACATCATCCCTCAACTAATATCCAATAGCTAGGGAGCTAAAAGGTTGTCTAACCATAGGCCAAGGCAACATCCGCTAAATCCAATAAAGGCCTAGTCCAAACAGATTGAAAGGCAGAGACTGAGAGGATGTTGTATGCATTAGCATTAACCCATTAAAGTCCAGATGGGCCCACAGCACATTGCACGACCCTCTGGTCATAAGCAACGGGCTCCTTTTCAAACACGTAGTAAACTTTATGAAACACATATCTAAGGATTTCTCTGTCAAGAACATTACAAACAAACAGAGCTGATACCATACTATATAATAATTCACTAGGATATTTGTCATGATGCAGTCACGCGCAGTAGAGACTGCCGGCGTTTGGGCAGTCTCTACTGTGCATGATTGCATCACGTGAGTGAGGCGATGCAAGACTGGATCGCGTGGAGCAGTGTGGTAGCGGGCGCTTAACCCTTTGAGTGCCAGAGTGGTACGCAACACATTGCAAAGCAATGCGTACCCCTCTGGCACTCAAAGGGTTAACATTATCCGGACCTTGGTCCGTGTTCACGGACTTTTACACTAGTCATATTCTATGAGAACTGTAGCCAACGGCTCACTTCTCCCATAGAATGTTTAAGAAAAGTCTGTACACCAGAGGGCACTGTTAATACCGACAGTATAACCAGTAATAGCTTTGCTTGTACCACACCGTCCCAACATACTCTTTTTAAATACAGATTATTAAAATTCCTAATTTTTCAAAATTTTTTTTTTTTTTTTTTTTTTAATTAACCCCTTCAGTGCCAGAGGCTCGGGCCATTTCCTGAACCCTGCAGGCCAGACACTTTTTCAACATTTTTGCTATCCTTCCGTTTAGGCTTGATTTCCTCTGGGGATTTTTAGTTACATATGGAAAACTATATATTGTTTTTTTCAGAACGAATTGAGCTTTCTTGTGATACCTTACATGAAGAGAATTTTACATCGTGCAAAAAGCTATGATGTCATAATGACAAAAAAAAGTGAAAATGTACTCATTTTGCTAAAATCACATACTATGTATCAAAAATATTTACCTTGATTGAAAAAGTTTCAATTATTTGAAAAAGCCTCGTGTCCCCTGAGTAAAAAAATACCAAATTTGTATAGTTTTACCTACGTCCATGGCTAGCGTAGAGCCCTAATCACCAGCAGCGCAAAATGACATTTTCAACTTTATAAACTAATATGCGCATTCTAGGGTTTTTGTGGTAAAACTACCCTAAAACAGTGGAATAACTATATAAAACTATATATTTCGGAAAAGTAGACAACCTGCCGCATCTAATGAGGGGTAACTTGCCTTCTTACCCCAAGCCTGGTGTGCACAAATGCCTCCAGAAGATGGCGCTAATGAAAAAAAAAGGCATTTTCTTACATTTCTGCCCCTTCAAATGTACTGAAATTTGTGAAAACCATGGCATTTCCAACTGTATTCATTAGCTAGTGCTCTTAGGAGAAAAATGACACCCCATTGGTATGAGTTTAACTACCTCAGGGGGCGTTAGAAGTGCAAAATGACACCTACTACAACCTCAAATTTTTCTAACATTTTCTCAAACATTACTTGTCAGTACACAAATGGTTATAACAACTACAGAAGTGAAGAAAGGGTACACAAACCATACCATTTTGAAAAGAAGACACCCTGCCGCATCTATTGATGGGTGACTTGCTTTGTTACCCCAAGCCTGGAGAGCACAAATGCCTCCAGAAGGTGGCACTAATGAAAAAAAAAGGCATTTTCTTACATTTCTGCCCCTTCAAATGTACTGAAATTTGTGCAAACCATGGCATTTCCAACTGTATTCATTAGCTAGTGCTCTTAGGAGAAAAATGACAC
Source organism: Rhinophrynus dorsalis (assembly GCA_037306005.1). Classification (NCBI taxonomy): domain Eukaryota; kingdom Metazoa; phylum Chordata; class Amphibia; order Anura; family Rhinophrynidae; genus Rhinophrynus; species Rhinophrynus dorsalis. The sequence goes on along the minus strand of CM074725.1, from coordinate 23,251,080 downwards.
CCCACTGGAATGAGTCGACCTACCTTAGGGGTGCCAGAAGCACATCACTACACCTACCTGTTTGCTTCTTCGAAAATGGCGGCTTGTACTAAAATGTCCATAACTGTTAGAGACATGAAGGAAAGGTATAAAAGGTATACCATTTTGGAAAGTAGACATTCTCCCGCATCAATTGAGGGGTCACTTGCCTTTCTACCCCCTGGGCTGAAGTGCACAAATATTTCCAAAAGGTGGCGCTATGGGAATAAATACATGTTTTTTTACATTTCCACCACTTCAAAGATACTAAAATCTTTGAAAACCATAACATTTCCTGCTGTATTCAGTACCTGCTACCAACATGAGAAAAATGGTAGCCTATTTGTGTGGGTTAACATAGAATATGTGGGTGCTAGGAACACGTACGTAAACCTGACACTTTTGTTTTTGAAATTATCTGCTTGCACTAAAATGGTTATAACCATAATAGATATGCAGAAAAGGTAGAGAAACAATGCCATTTTGGAAAGAAAACATCCTTCCGCATCTAATGAGGGGTCACGTGCCTTCTTACCCAAAGGCTGGTATGCACAAATGCTTCCAGGAGGTGGCGCTAGTGAAAAAAAAAGGCATTTTCTTACATTTCTGCCCCTTCAAATGTATGGAACTTTGCAAAAACCATGGAATTTTCAACTGCATTCATTAGCTAGTGCTCTTAGGAGTCAAACGACACCCCATTGATATGAGTTGACCTACCTTAGGGGGTGCTAGAAGTAGAAAACTACACCTACTACAACCTCTGATGTTTCTAACATTTTCTCAAACCTGACTTGCCTGTACGAAAATGACTATAACACCTTCAGAATTGAAGAAAAGGTAGATAAACCATACCATTTTGGAAAGAAAACAACCTGCCGCATCTAATGAGGGGTCACTTGCCTTCTTACCCCAATACTGGTGTGCATAAATGTTTCCAGAAGGAGGCGATATAGGAAAAAAATTGCATTTTTTTACATTTCTGCCCCTTCAAATGTATGGAGCGCTGTGAAAACCATGGAATTTTCAACTGCATTTGTTTGCTAGTGCTCTTAGGAGTCAAATGACACCCCATTGGTATGAGTTGAACTACCTTAGGGGGTGCTAGAAGTAGAAAACTACACCTACTACAACCTCTGATGTTTCTAACATTTTCTCAAACCTGACTTGCCTGTACGAAAATGACTATAACACCTTCAGAATTGAAGAAAAGGTAGATAAACCATACCATTTTGGAAAGAAGACAACCTGCCGCATCTAATGAGGGGTCACTTGCCTTTTTACCCCTAAGTTAGTTGGCACAACTATTTCCAGAATGTGGTGCTACAGGAAAAAATAAAATTTCGTTTTACACATCAGTCACTTCAAAGATACTAAAATGGTTCAATGGCGTGGGATTTCCTAGGAGGACTTCTTGCCAGCCTAAGAAAAATGGTACCCCACTGCTGTGGGTTGACATACCAATTTACGCTACAGGAGCGTAGCTACCAGTGAAACAGAAATGGTAAAGCAAACAGTGTATGTGTGATTTTATGGCTAACAGATGAAAGAAGCTAGGGCGTCAGCCGGTGTACGTGCGGACCTGTGACTACAAGTGTAACAAAGTATGTGGGAGGGTGAGGGATTAGGCAGTGTGTGTGGGTATGAGCAGAGGAGCAAGGATGGTGGGGCAGTGTTTGATAGTGTGTATGGGAGATCTGTGACTACCAGTGTTGATAAAAAGTCCTGTGTGTGCCACAGGAAGGGGGTCGGCATTGAACTCCCCTCCTAGTGGCACACACAGGGTTAATTTGTGTTTTATTTTTTTTTTTTTTTATTATATACCTCATTGAGGGGCATAAGGACCCCCTGATCCCTCCCCAATGAGGTCTTAGTAAAAAAATATATATATATGTCCACAAACAGGGGACCCGGAGAGTGCCACAGGGGTCTCCAGCGCATTGCAAAGCAATGCATTGGATCCTTGTGGCACTCAGAGGGTTAATTTTTTTTTAATCATTACTTGGTAATCAGAGCTTGTTGGGGGGCCATCAGGACCAATCATGATGGCCCCCCAACAATCTCTGATAACGAAGTAATGAGAAATGCCCTGTGTGTGCGCCGCAGAAGGGGGGCTGCATTGGCCCCCCTTGAGGCACACACAGGGTTAATTTTTTTTCTTTACTTTTTTTATTATGGACCTCATTGGTGGGTATCAGGACCCCTTTGATTCCCCCCAATGAGGTCTTAAAAAAAAAAAAAAAAAGGAATCAAAATAAATGTCCCTGTGAGTGCCAAAGGGCTCTCCAGCGCATTGCAAAGCAATGCATTGGACCCTTCTGGCACTCAGAGGGTTAATTTTTTTTTTAATCATTACTTGGTAATCAGAGCTTGTTGGGGGGCCATCAGGACCAATCATGAAGGCCCCCCAACAATCTCTGATAACGAAGTAATGATAAATGCCCTGTGTGTGCGCCACAGAAGGGGGGCTGCATTGGCCCCCCTTGTGGCACACACAGGGTTAATTTTTTTTTCTTTACTTTTTTTTTTATTATGGACCTCATTGGTGGGTATCAGGACCCCTCTGATTCCCCCCAACGAGGTCTTAAAAAAAAAAAAAAAAAAGGAATCAAAATAAATGTCCCTGTGAGTGCCAAAGGGCTCTCCAGCGCATTGCAAAGCAATGCATTGGACCCTTCTGGCACTCAGAGGGTTAATTTTTTTTTTAATCATTACTTGGTAATCAGAGCTTGTTGGGGGGCCATCAGGACCAATCATGAAGGCCCCCCAACAATCTCTGATAACGAAGTAATGATAAATGCCCTGTGTGTGCGCCACAGAAGGGGGGCTGCATTGGCCCCCCTTGTGGCACACACAGGGTTAATTTTTTTTTCTTTACTTTTTTTTTTATTATGGACCTCATTGGTGGGTATCAGGACCCCTCTGATTCCCCCCAACGAGGTCTTAAAAAAAAAAAAAAAAAAAAAAGGAATCAAAATAAATGTCCCTGTGAGTGCCAAAGGGGTTTCCAGCGCATTGCAAAGCAATGCATTGGACCCTTCTGGCACTCAGAGGGTTAATTTTTTTTTTTATTATTACTTTGTAATCAGAGCTTGTTGGGGGGCCATCAGGACAAATCCTGATGGCCCCCCAACAATCTCTAGTAACAAAGTAATGATAGAAGCCCTGTGCGTGCCACAGGAGGGGGGGGGGTGCATTTGACCCCCCCCTGTGGCACACACAGGGTTAAAAAAATTTTTTTTTTTTTTTTAATAATAGACCTCATTGAGGGGCATCAGGATCCCCCCTGATCCCCCCCAATGAGGTCTTTAAAAAAAAAAAAAAAAAACCCAAAGAAAAGACCCTGTGAGTGCTACAAGGGTCTCCAGCACATTGCAAAGCAATGTGCTGGGGACCACTGCGGCACTCACAGGGTTAGTTTTGTTGTTTTTTTTTTATTTTTTTTATTTTTTATATATTCAGACCTCGTGGGGGACATCAGGACCCCTCCTGGTGTCCCCCAAGTAATTGATCTCCCAGCCGATAGGCTGGGAGACCAATTTGGCGACTGCAGGAGAGCAGAAGCTCTCCTGCCCTTCACTCCTACCACCGGTAGGAGTGAATGGGACCGGGGAAACTTCCCCAACGTCATCAGTGACATGTCACTGATGACGTTGTGAGGCTTCCCCCGGTCCCGCCCACTCCTACCCGGAAGTTCGGGTAGGAGAGACGGAAGAGGAGAAGCTGCGCTTCTGCTGCGCTTCTCCTCTTCCTTTATTGATCTCCCAGCGCGATCGGCTGGGAGATCAATAACAGGGGAGACATGAGGAGTGATCCTCATGTCCCCCCACGATTGCCCACCTTTTTTTTTTTTAAAATGCGGTCACTGCATGCCGGTTATACCGGCTCATGCAGTGACCGCATTTTAGTGGGTACATTGTACGAGCTTGGCACAGCGGGTACAGCTGTCCAAACTCGTACAATGTACCCACTTGGCACTCAAAGGGTTAAAGGAAAGAAGCCGATCAAATCATTTTTAGTAAAGTGAAAGTCCCACTTTAAAATGTGTCCTTACCATCCCGCAAGAACGTGTCTGCAAAATACAAGCAGCGTACCACTCCCGATAGGGAGTCGTCAGCAGATCGCGGCTCGATCCTCCTCTGTACAGGAGTCACCTCCAGGTCGTGAGGTCCGGCCTGTTCGGCTAGCTGAGCGTTGGCCTCTTGTAGCTAAAAATCGAGCAAAGCAAAAATCGGGAGTCAAAAGCTAGAGAGACATGGAGATGGTCCACAAGATGCCATCACAATGGGCTCTATGTATGAAGGAAAAATGGAGCAAGACAATTGCACTGTAAGAGACATACAATTCTCATTGATATAAATTGGGATTTTTTTTAAAGGGATAGTAATACTTAAAATGTAAAAAAATAATATATGTTGTAAAACAAGGGAACTCCCACTGCTGAAAGGTGTTTTATTCAAAAGTTATTATAGCTCAAAGTTGAATTTTTTTTAGGTGCAATATCACAGTGGCCTGAAACTCTGCAGTGGCACTGTTGCTACACCATCCTATGGACAGCTCTGGTCCATAGAACATACCTCTCCATAGGATGGTGTAGCAACAGCGCCACTAACATTTCAGGCCACTGTGATACTTTTTTTTACTCAGGGGGATAAAACACTACTAATATATATTTATTTATTTACACATATTAAGTAAGTATTACTATCCCTTTAACCCACTGAATGCTAGACAGACAGACCCACAGACAGGCACAGACCCCTTCTGCCCCTTGTTGTGTCCAGCAGTAATGCAGGTATAAACAAACAAGGAAAAAGCAAAATAGCAAAGAAGAAAGTCATTCTAATTCATCCTCATCTAAAAGCAGGACTAATAAGTGAGGCACTCAAATGCTAATCACAAAAAAATGATCAAACTTTATTGGTACAAAATTCAAGAATGACATAAAACCATTTAAAAACAGAGAAAGGGGTCTTCCTTCCACATTACCATATAACCAGCATAATAAGAAAGGTATACACAGGTATCAGTAATAGTCCAAATGCAAATCTCATAATATGCCTGAGTATGTATATTCCCAACTAAATGTCTGCGTCTAGAGTGAAACCATCCTGCTAAAAAGAAGCACTGACCTCTAATGGGGGTACTAATAATCCCTAATACAATAAAGGTGCCCCACACGAGTAGAAAAATGCCTACTCCTATATGGAACCAATATAAACAAATATAGCTACCAGTGAAATCCCACTATACAGAAAAAAGATATATCAAATAAGTGATAAGAAAAGGCCAATATAATACCACTCGAGACACAAATGTTCCCTTGGGAATTAGCAAGTCAAGAAAGAGTATCCCCTCTCTGTAGCTTTCTCTGTTTATTAAAATGTTTTTGTCATTCTTGACTTTTGTATCAATAAAGTTTGATATTTTTTTTGTGATTTAAAGGAGCAGTAAACTTTTTTTTTTATGAAAAACACATTTTGTAGATCATTTCCTACTGAATAAAACAAGGTCACTCACATCGCTGTCAGGTGTTTTATTCAAAAATTATAGCAGTTTAAATAATCAGGAAGTGAATTTACTGTGTTTACTTCCTGATAGTTCTAACTGACAGAAAGTGAATTTACTGTGTTTACTTCCTGATAGTTCTAACTGACAGGAAGTGACTCAGCAGTTTCTATCACATTCTATGGAGAACTGTATGTCTCTGACTTTCCTCTCCATTAGAATCTAACAGGAAATCTAATTAGAATTTGACCACTAGAGGACACTGCTAATGTAAAAAAACATGGGTTTAAACTGTAATAACTCTGGAAATATAAATCTCTCGGCAGTGGGAGTACCCTTATTTTACTCAATAGGAAAATCCCTACAATATATATATATATTTTTTTTTTTTTTTTTTTTTTTTTTTTAAATATGAAAAAAGTTTACTGCTCCTTTAATTAGCATTTGAGTGCCTCATTTATTAGTCCTGCATTTAGAGGATGAATCAGAATGGCTTTCTTTGCTATTTTGCATTTTCCTTGTTTGTTTATATGTGTTTTTGGGCCATAGACTGCACCACGCTATTTCAGTGTAGTCGCTACACAGATTCTTGGCTGGTGCCTGTCTGTGATAAGTAGCAGCAGTAACGCAGGATCACATCCAGGGCTTTCCAGCTATTAATCTTCACACAAACACATATGTGCCCCTTTCTCACCCTGGTGGGTGGGCTGCTTGTGTTTGGTCGTTTCTTCCCGGACACCCTGCTCTTCCGTATCCTGCGAAACGACTGCCTTAAAGACTTCTTCAGGGATTTGACTCTAGACAGGGGACCCTCCATGGCTAAAGAGTCATTGGGGTGCAGAGTACACCTGCAGGGAGAAACAATGTATCAAGATAAAATTGTACAAATTCCAATCACAGCCCACAACTGGCTCGATTGCTACTGAGGGACTTGTACACTCTCACCGGTTACACAGTCACTTGGCAAGTAAACCACAATGGATGGATACATTACATTGATCTCCAGAGCACAGAAACCACAGTCCTGATTACATTAGATTTCCCAGGGCACCACAAGACGTATCATGATACCAAGTGTCTGTGCACTGCCAGGACAAACACCGTCCGCTACACGACTACATCATTTGGCATTATTGATTAGCAGACAAGGGAACATGATTCTTTAACTTGCAGGGATCACGTCGTGGCTTTAACCCCTTGGACACTAGAGAGGTTGTCAATGCATTCCTTATGCAACAGACTGGAGATCTCGCCAGCATTCATAGGGTCAAAACCATGATCATCTGTTAACCCTTTAAGTGCCAGAGGTATCCAATGCATTGAATACCTCTCTGGCTGACCAAGGGTTAAGAGAAGAGCAAGCCAGAACCCCCTTTCCAATCCCCATACTTTGCATACAAACTAAACATGCAAAAGGTTAAATGTGAATTCTAAACTGGTTATAAAATGCATAAGGGATTAAAAACCCCACTTAAAGAAGCAGTAAGCCATTTTTTTTTTTTTTTTTTTTTAAATGACAACCTATAGGTTATAGATCTTTTCCTGACAAGTAAAACAAGGCCCCACCACTGTCAGTTTTATTCACAAGTTATAAGAGTTCAAATAACCAGGAAGTGAATTTACTGGGCATTTGCTTCCTGATAGTTCTGACAGGAAGTGACTCAGCAGTTCTATCATATTCTGTGGAGAACTGTAAGTCACTGACTTTCCTCTCCATTAGAATGTAACAGAATAACTAGTTAGAATTTGACCACTAGAGGGCACTGCTGATGTATAAAAAAAAACAAACAAACAAAAAAAAAAAAAAAACACAAACAAACAAAAACAAAAAAACCACAAACAAACAAAAACAGGGTTAACCCCTTAGGGACCCTTGACGTACCAGGACCGTCAAGGGTAAACTTGCTTGAAAGACCCTTGACGGTCCTGGTACGTCACGTACTTTTTACTTACAGCGCTCTACCGGGAGCGTTGTAAGTAAAAATGGGGCATGAAATAGACCGCTCCAAGATCGGAGCGATCTGTTTCAAGCCCCATAGTGACGTGCCGATACACGTGACAGGTCACGTGTACCGGCGCGTCCAAGTGCCCCTATGCGGACGTTATGGGACGGAAATGTCCCATAACGTCCGGTCGTTAAGGGGTTAAACAGTAATAATTCTGGAAATATGCATCTCAGCAATAAGAGTATCACTATTTTATTCAACAGGAAACACCCTACAATATATATTTTTTCATAAAAAGTTTACTGCACCTTTAAAGTTAACCCTTTGAGTGCAAGAGGGGTACGAAACATATTACACAGCAATGTGTTCCGTACCCCTATGGCAGTCAAAGAGTTAATGGCAATTGGAGGGGATTTTTTTTTTTTTTTTTTAAACACCTCCCCTTTGGTGCAGTTTGTTTGCTCCAAAACTGCTTCCCTTTTCTTTTGAACATAAGGCCCTTGGCAGCACAGTAAATACTCAGTAGGTGGTTACCTGGTCAGCACTGGGCTCCTCCTGTGATAGTCGAAGAGTCCAAACCCATGGCTGGTACCGAAAGCCACCAGGTTCCACTCTGAGTGCAGCGAGATGGCGGTGACCGCGGCAGGTGGCATGCACTGCATCAGCATGGTTGTCTGAAAGCCAGGCGGGAAAAAGAAGGAGCCGTTCCGTGGGATCAACCGGTCATGGCCTTTCCACGTGAAGCCTTCCCGGTCCTGTAAGAGATCTACGGTGGCCACACTGATCATGTGATCAGATTTCTCATCATTCAGATCCATTAGCAGAACCTGCAGGAATCAGTAGGTCAAAACAAGGCGGTTTTTTTTGTTTTTTTTTTGCTTTACTTTTTAAAATGGACCCGTCACCTTTATTCAAGACTGCAGATTTGAAAACTTCATTAAAAACTGCCTGTGTGCCAGGTGAGACAAAAGATCAGCAAATGTACATTTAAGGAGATATTTATACTTTATACGGTATGCAAATTGCGGTATGTCTGACGTTTCATACACCAATTAAGCTTTTCAGTGCCGTTTCACTTGCTACTGAATCTCTGTACTGCACCAAGCAACTCACTTTTACCAGGAATAAAATTGTGAATATTTCCTAAACTCTACATCTGCTGGACTTTTGGTTACCGTGACACATAGGAAGTTTTGCATGAAGTATTAAAATATGTAAAATAAATAAATAAAAATATTCAAGGCGACAGGTCCAATACATTATGAACTGGAAAGAAAGTGGATAGCAGTTACCTGTCCAGCTGTTCCCGCCACCAACATCTTGCCGCTATACTTGCAAAGAGCGATTTTTTGAATACCCAGACGAGGGTCATCACTGTACGGGTCAAAACATCCAACCTGTAGGGGAGTAAAAAAAATATATAAACCCAGACTTAGGAGGAGGAGCATACAGCACGACACATTCCATGTGTGCGTCCGTGTGCGGTTTTAATGAAACTAGTTTACTACTCCATTAAAGGGTCAGTAATGTCCCATATAAAAAAAAAAAAAAAAAAAAAAAAAAAGTTTAAAAACCGATAGGAATACTTAAATGTAAAAAAGTAAATGTTGTAGGGTTTATCACCATGAGTAAAACAAGGGTACTCCCACTGCTGAGAGTTATTTTATTTAAAAATTATAATAGCTCAAACTTGAATTTTTTAGGTGCAATATCACAGCGGCCTGAAAATTTAAAGTGGCGCTGTTGCTACACCATCCTATGGACCAGAGCAGTCCACAGGATGGTGTAGCAACAGCGCCACTGTACATTTTCAGGCCACTGTGATATTGCACCTAAAAAATTCTATTTTGAGCGGTTATAATTTTTTTTAAATAAAATCTCTCAGCAGTGGGAGTACCCTTGTTTTAGTCAGGGGGATAAACCCTACAACATGTATTTTTATACATTTTAAGTATTACTGTCTCTAAGAGTTTTGTAGAGGTTCACAAAAATAAACTATAGGTCACATATCTCTCAAACCACTATGGTTTGAGAGATATAGGCATTTGAAGTTACTCCCCCTCCCTGCCCTTCTTTGAAGTCAGCGTGGTGCTGACAGTAGGAGACCCCGGTCCAGGGATCAGCTGACACCTCTGCAGCAGAGCCCAAATACAATTATTTAAAAAGAATGACTTCATTGGAAAGGTCTACGAAGTGTGCCTGGTTTGCAAGCACACTTTGTAGACCATTCCAATGATATAAATATTTTTAAATAACGAGATTGAGGCTCTGCTGTTTATTTTTTTGAGCCTCTACAAAACTCAAAGCATTTTTTTATGGGACATTACTGTTCCTTTAAGCCCTGCACGATACAATGAAGGAAAGGTGGGACGGCTGTACCTTGCGGAAGGGAGGCCAATCCTCTTCACTGCTCTGGTTTAAACTGTCGTTGTGGTCACAGTCTGTTTGGAAGATACCAGCAGTTCCCAATCTGTAGAGAGGCTTTAGTGCCACCCCAGAGGCATCCCAAAACCTCACCGTGCCGTCCTCGTGTCTGACAAGGGAATTCAAGAGTTACATGTGAATAAAGAACATTAATACACAGGCACATGTATAAAGCTGGAGCAATTGTGCATAGTACTTCTAAAGCTAACCATCTGAGTGCTGGAGGCCTTCATTCACTGCAAGACCGTACAATGAGACCCCTCCTGCAGCAAATGGATGAAAAATCCCCATTTAAGACAAATGAGAATTTTACTTTGGTCCATACGGCAGTTTTGTCACATTTGCTGGGTATCCTTTTAAAAAGTCGCATCCAAAATATCGCACAGCTAGAACACGCATTAAACCATGCCGCCGTTTATTTACACAGACTGCATATAAAGCAGAGACTGGTAACACAAGGCCCATCAGATGATCCCAAACTACAATTCCCATCATTCCTCTCTAGCCAATCAGTGGCAGGGCATGATGGGAGTCGTAGTCAGGAAGCAGCCAGAGGGCTTCCAGCTCTCCACAACGGATATAAAGAATAGAATATAACAGGTTTTTTGTATTGTCAGGGATCAGACGAATCGGAATACAGGACTTTATGGTAACAAGAAGCAACAAATGCCCAAATACAAAATAAACCCTAACTTTCAACTGTCAGGACTAACTCCTCATCCTTACTGGCTGTTTGTGGATGATGGGAGTTGTAGTTCACAACAGCTGGAGGTCCATATTAATGACAATCAAGCCGGGATGGACAGCCTGCAGGACGGGAAATCTGAAGTGAGCTTCTCACCCCTCTAACACTAAAGTCAAATGAAAAGGATCCCCAACTGCTAGACCAGTGGTTATCAAAACTGTTTTATGATCCCAGTGGTTCGCTAAAGCAACTTTTATTAATAGTGTGAAAGACTTGGTTGCAACAGACAAGGTGGCACAGTATGAGAGCGCTCAACAGGATGGCCTGAGCCTCAGAGACCAAACGATGGATCAGTCATAAAAGAATCAGCATAACGCATTTCATGAATAGGAATTCACTTAATCATAGGCTATGATTAAGTGAATTCCCATTCATGAAAAGCGTTAGGCAGATTGTGGTTACTTGTGTTATTTCCTCACCAATGCTGTGAAGCTTTTAAATATGAAGAAATAAAATGCTGATTCTTTTATTAACGATCCATCGTTTTGCCTCTGAGGCCCAGGCGATCCCGTTGAGCGCTCTCATACTGTGCCTTCTTGTCTGCTGGAATCTCTCTGGGATTGACAAGGGCTGCTCTGAGTCACCGCAACAAAAGTGACTGGGGGAGCTGCTGCTTATATGGCATTTACCGCTTGAGTGTATTAGAAACTAAGTAGCAGCCATGTGGTCTCTGTTTGTGTTAAAAGTCTTGGTTGGCAGTCAGTGTATGTGTGGTTCTGCAAATACCAGTGGGGAAATGCAAAAAAAGTCTGGGGTGTCACAGTGTGTGGTTTTGTGACAATCAGCTGACATGAAGAAGAAACATTTCTCACACACAAACAAATGTTGTGACGAGCACCCATCAAGAACGAATAAGATAAAGTGTCTTGTTCTTGGGCATAATGACCCGTCAATGGTGCTACAAGTCACGTTTTTCACTCCCATGTGCCACTGCAGAGAGGAAATTTCCATATTCGTATCAGACTAGTCCTGCCCACAAGACAGTCCAGCTACGAAATGTCAGGCAAATCCTCTCCGCACTAAATCAGCAAAACCACAGACGTACGTTTCGGCCTATGTGGGCCTCGTCAGTGTGGTGCAGAAGATTCCCTCTAGGCACATGGAGAGCAAGGGCCAATGCCTGGGATCCCTTTTCACTTAGGGAGACAAAGAAACAAATGTTGTGACGAGCACCCATCAAGAACGAACAAGATAAAGTGTCTTGTTCTTGGGCACATGGGAGTGAAAAACGTGAGTTGTAGCACCACTGAGAGGCCACTATGCCTATACGAACTTTATCTTGTTCGTGCTTGATGGGTGCTCCTCACAATTCTTTATTACACACAAACAACACACACACACAAACACACAAACACCACACACACAAACAACACACACTGAAACTGCGTTTCCTGTTAGATCTTGTACCGTGATGTATCATACCCAAGTATAAAACATTACCTCATAGTACTGTGATGCATCATACTTCAGAATAAAACTAACTCAATCATTACCTGATAATTTAGGATTATAATAAATATTTAGTGGATGTTTATCAGTACCATCTAACACTCAGCTACATTTAAAGGGATAGTATTGTTCTAGTTTAAGAATCATTACTTGTGTAGCCATTAAAACTAGATGTGCCCAGTCCCATCTCTCAAACCTTTATGGTTTGAGAGATATTAGGGACCAAAGTTCCCCCCTCCCTCCCCTCCCCCTGACGTCAGCGCTCTAGCTGACTGCAGGGGAAAACTGTCCCGGGACAAGCGGAGGCTCTTCAGCAGAGCCGAGATCGCGTCACTGAAACAGAAATCCTTCACTGGAAAGGTTTGATAGACAGGACCGGGAGCATTTAGTTTTAATGGCTACACAATTAATGATTCTTAATATATAACAATACTATCCCTTTAATACGGATACCATCTTAAAACAATGTTTTATAATATATATATATATATATATATATATATATATATATATCCATCTAAGGGTGCTCCCACTTCTGGAAGAGGTTTTATTCAGTAGTTATTGAAGCTCAAACTTGCATTTTTGGGGGACGTTCTTCCATGGCCTTATGATGTCACTATAGCAGTCTGTAGACCGCTTAGGTCAGGTGACCATAATCCTCCGCAGGACGTTTCTGCAAAAGCCCCACTGTACAATTACAGGCCATGGGAGGTACCACAAGTTTTAACCTGCAATAACTTCTTTTGAAAAGCCTTTCAGTAGTGGTAATAAACTTGTTTTAATCAGAAAAAACATTATATATTTTTCTTCATCCAATAGCAGGCATTGCTGTCCCTTTAAACCCCCCCCCTCCAATGTTTCACAATGCATTGCAGACCACTAGCAATGTGTTTGAACCCTCTAGCATACAAGAGAGGAAAGCTTTTATTAACTAGGGTTTCAAAGTGATCGTAATGTTTCACAATAAAAGCAGATCCGATTAATCTTTATAGTATTTGGGCCATGGAGAGTGTTATTTCAATACGGTCAGAGTTGTAGTACAAGAGTAATTGAATTATAAAGTATCACCTTCCCGCCTATTTTACTGATGTAACACTGCTCACCTCAGAGCAGCAAGACTGACCGGATGGATCACAGAGAGGGACAATCTTCAGTGATCATAAGGAAAAACCTGTCAATGGAGGCAGGGTTTTCCTTATGATCACAGTAAGAAGATTGTCCCTTGCTGTGATCTGTCCGGTCAAGAGACCAGATTCCACATCTGAGGGGAAGAGGCTTACACTAGGTAAAAGGGGAGGGAGGGGGATACTTTATCATTGAATTACTCTTGAACTACAACTCTGACAGTATTGAAATAACACTCTCCATGGCCCAAATACTACAAAGATTAATTGGAGCTGCTTTTATTGGGAAAAATTACTATCCCTTTAAATAAGCTTTTATTTCCGTATCTAGTGTTCCACCAAGACAAAACTTTGAGAACTGCTGGCCTAGAGCGATCAGTTTAGAAGACCCAGGTTGAGCATGTGCAGTGTTTATTCAGAGCAATAGAACGTGACACACACACACACTGTGCAGCTGCATTCCTCAGCACCTCATCTATTCCCTCTCCCCCTGCACATCTGGAGTGGTCTGGACTCCAGCTCTACACTCCCATATCTTACACCCTCGTATCAGTCTCCTGGGTTTTACAAGAATCCCAAAAACCATATTTCTACCCTGCCTTGCAGCTTTCATTGTTTTTTTTTTTGTTTTTTTTTTAAGTTTTGTACAAAATCCAAATTAAACAGGACAGGGAGCGCCCAGCTCACAAACAACCAGGAGTCGTCTCGCTAACCTCCTTAGTTTCTCTATTCTTGATAACTCAGCCAGGTTAATCCAAGGGTGAGCACATTTTTTTTTTGTTTTTTGTTTTTTTTTTTTTTTACAGACTCAACCTCCCCAAGTACTTAAAGGGATAGTAATGTTTCATAATAAAAGCAGCTCTAATTAATCATCATAGTATTTGGACTTTGGAAAGTGTTATTTCAATTCTGTCAGAGTTGTAGTACAAGAGTAATTCAGTGACAAAGTATCCCCCTCCCGCTCCTTTTACTAATGTAACACTGCTCAGCCAGATCAGAAGGGAGGTGTCCAGGTAGACTTCAGAGAGGGACAATCTTAAATTAAGATAAGGGAAAAACCTGAAAAACCTGTCAAGGGGGGGCAGGGCTTTCATTGTTCTCATAGGAAGAAGATTGTCCCCTGTTATCTGTCTGGTCTATGGACTGCATTCCACATCTGAGAAGAGATGGCTTACACTAGGTAAAAGGGGCGGGAGGGGAGACTTTGCTTGTGAATATCTCTCAAACCATAAAAGTTTGAGAAATAAGACTTATATTCATGATTTTTTAATGCCTACAAAATAAAATAAAGATAAAACAAAGTATTACTATCCCTTTAACCCCTCTGCTGCCGAAAAGGCCAACAACACTGCTTCAAGAGGTTCGGTCTGGCAGCAAAAGGGTTAATGTGCAAGCAATTTTATTATGACCTACAGAATGCATATGGCAATCAAAGTGTTAAGGACCATTGTGATGCAACCCCTCCTCCCCTTTTACACTGTTTAAAAGCTTGGGTGGCAGACAGCATTGGTGATAAAGATGGATTTAAAGGGACAGTAATACTTAAAAATCTAAAAAAAATATATATGTTGTAGGGTTTATCCCCCTGAGTAAAACAAGAGTACTCCCACTGCTGAAAGGTGTTTCATTCAAAAGTTATTAATTTTCAAAGTTGAATTTTTTAGGTGCAATATCACAGTGGCCTGAAATTGTACAGTGGCGCTGTTGCTACACCATCCTATTGAGATTTATGGTCCCGGGACCAGAGCTGTCCATAGGATCGTGTAGCAACAGTGCCACTGCACAATTTCAGGCCACTGTGATATTGCACCTAAAAAATTCAACTTTGAAAATTAATAACTTTTGAATGAAACACCTTTCAGCAGTGGGAGTACTCTTGTTTTAATCAAGGGGGATAAACCCTACAACATATATTTTTTTACATTTTAAGTATTACTATCCCTTTAACTACTCAATTTAACCTCTAGCACGATGGGCATCAGCACATTGCAGATGAGGTTTGATAGACACAAAATACAGAGGGGAATCTGGTTTGTCTTTTCTCCCCGGCTCTGATACATACACCTCTAAGGCAGAGATTCTCAGTTCATTCCTCAGGGCACAACAGAATCAGATCATCAAGAGGAGATCACCAATTAAAAGAAGGGAGCACAATCAAAAGGACTCATCCTATATAATGATTCGCTAAAATGTTTGTAACGACGCAGTCACGCTCAGTAGAGACCGCCCATGAAGCGGCTGATACTTCGGAGTGGGGCGCTCCAAAGTACCAGCTGCGGCGCGGGCAGTCTCTACTGTGCATGACTGCCCTGCATCCGGCTGGCACTGTAGCCCGTGTACACGGGCTCTTCAACTAGTCAGTCATAAAGTAAGAGGTCATCTTTTCAAGATACAGTGTGTGCCATGAGGATGAAGCACTGAACACAAAGCCAAGCACTCCAGTTCACCAGCGTTCCACTTCTGATCCAGACACCAGAAGGGCTTGTGCCTGCCAACAATTACTACTAACTGGAGCCCACGTCGGATGGCCACTTATTGAAGGCATCAGCACGTGTGGAAGATCTGCCGGCATCACCATAGGCTGCTGTACAGACCTTCCTTACCACTCTGCTGTATGAACATAGTAAAGTTCCATTATACTTGACTAATGCGTTCACAACAGTCGATAGTCTCTTATGTAAAAAGGCACAATAGCCCACCATAAGACCTTTCACAAAATGCGACATCACCCTACAAAGCATTGCTGCAGCCCATAATTAAAGGGATTGTAATACTTGAAAATAATTTTCTTTTATATTGTAGCCCTTAAAAAAAAAAAACATTAAAAACCTTTATGGTTTGGGAGATACTCACAAGTAAAATAAAATTCCCTTTTCCTGGTTGTTTCAGCCAAGTCTGCCATCTAGTGGACAGATTTGGAATCCGGTCCACAGATCAACCGGCAGCTCTTTAGCAGTGCTGAGTTCTCGATCTTTAACTTCATTGGAACGGTCTACAAAGTGTGCCTGGCTTGCAAGCACACTTTGTAGGCCATTCCAATGAAGAAATTTTTAAAGATCGTGATCTCGGCACTTCTGGAGAGCCGCAGCCGGTCAAGGGACTGGATTCCAAATCTGAGAGTTAGAACGGTGACGTCACTCAGGGGGAAACTTTGCTTGTGAATATCTCCCAAACCATAAAGGTTTGGGAGATAAAAAAAAATCATGAAAAATTATATAAGTCTTAAGGGCTACAATATAAAATACAATTATTTCCAAGTATTACTAGCCCTTTAAAGAACCTAAACCAGTTTTAGCTTACTACAGAGATGTACACCATATGCTCTATTCCACTAAGACCCACTGACAGCAGGGAATAACGCAAGCTCTGCCTCAGAGCACAGACTGTTGTTCTGATCAGAAGCAGCCACCGCAAGTCATAGGATGAACTGTAAAGGTCTGATATGCAATCAAATAATATAACTTGAAAATAAAAATCAACCAATACATAAAATATCGCTGTTTTACATCCATAAGAAATGCATGTATTTTTATATAGTGCAAGCCAATTTGAACACAATTTCAGGCACAACGAGTCTGTGCTTCACAGAGCTTACAATCTAGGAGCCCGAGGCACAGGGAGATAGTGACTTGTCTAAGTTCACAAGGAGCAGACCAAAGAAAAAAAAAAGTCTAACCAGGTTTTCCCTGCTTCTCCACAAATGTGTTTGCTTCAGAATCAGTCACTTAACCCCTTAACGTCCAGTGACGTGTCAGGACAGTCACTGCTGTTTTTCCGTTAAAGGGATAGTAATACTTTATTATTATTACTATCCCCCATATTGTATATATTTGTAAAATAATTTAATAGCCCCCAGGTTCACCTCTCAAACCTTTATGGTTTGAGAGATAACTGAAGGCAAAGTTCCCCCCTCCCTGCCGCTTCCCTGAAGTCAGCGTTGTACTGACTGCAGGGATATCCGGTCTGACTTTCATCATGCGGCTCTGCAGCAGAGCAGAGATCCAGTTAGTGAAAAATAATTTCACTGAAACGGTCTTCTACATGTGCTTGGTTTGTGCTTGGTTTGCAAGCACATGTAGAAGACCGTTTCAGTGAAATAATTCTTTCACTAACGTAATCGCAGCTCTGCTGCAGAGCCGCATGATGAAAGTTGGACCGGATATCCCTGCAGTCAGTACAACGCTGACTTCAGGGAAAAGGGGAGGGGGGAACTTTGCCTTCAGTTACCTCTCAAACCATAAAGGTTTGAGAGGTGAACCTGGGGGCTATTAAATTATTTTGCAAATATGTAAAATATGGGGGATAGTAACAATAAAGTATTACTATCACATTAAGGACCAGTGATGGTCCTGGCATGTCATGTATTTTTTACTCACAACGCTCCTGCGGTAGCACTCTAGTAGCGGGGACTGAAATTGTGCTCACCAAGACTGGAGCGATCACAATCAGTCTCCAGTTTGGTGTGCCGGCACACGTGACCAGTCACATGTGCCGGCACGTCATACATCGCTATCTGGTCCTTAAAGGACCACATATCCCGGGACTGCTGGTCGTTAAGGGTTTAAAATAAAGTGTTAAAATAAAAAAGTGATATTATATATACAGTTTGTAGTCCAAGGAACCATACTCACAGGACTTTAGTGAAAAAGAAGGTGCGATTTATTGTGTTATCAATGTTTCGGCCCCACTTAGTATCTTGATAAAGGCCCAAAGTGGGGCTGGAACTTTTTTTTGTGCAGTATCTTTGTGACCTCACATGTTACAGTGGCGCTGTTGCTACACCATTCTATGGAGATTTATGGTCAACTGGCCAGAACTGTCCATTGGATGATGTAGCAACAGCGCCACTGTACAGTTTCAGGCCACCGATACTGCACCTACACAAAGAAATAAAAAAAATATCAATTTTGAGCTGAGAGAATTTGAATTAAAAACAAAAAAAAAAAAAAAGGGAGTAGCTCATACTCACCCTGTAAGGAGAAGGCCCCTCTGCGCTGGCTCCTCAGCTAAACTTCTCCCTCCATCGATTGGCCAGTTCTGAAAACAGAGAAAGAATGCACTTGAAACTCGCATCAAAGCGCTGAACTACCAACAATAGACTAATAAAGCTTCAACAGTTTGAAAACTGGGGTAACTTTAAAGTAAAGCAGCTGCATTATGGGAGGGATATGAAAGTATACATTTATTTTAATACAAGTCTCAAATTTGTTGTGCAGTGATGCATTAGAGATCTCGATCATTCAAAAGGGTTAAATTCAATGGGTGCTTTCACTTCACCAATATGGACCTAACGCAACTCCAGTTCTTTTTGTGATAAAGTCCTTGGTATGAAAAAATAGAAGGGGGTCAACTATATTAACCCTTGAATGCTAGAAAGTGTCCAGCACATTGCTTTGAAATGTGTTGAGACCCTTCTAGCAATCAAGGGGTTAATAGATATGAGAAAAGAATGAATGCTAAAGGTTGCGCTTAAATAAAAATAAATAGTTTTGTTACAGCCACAGATATACATGCTATATAATAATTTGCTAAATGTATGTTTGTCAGAAGCTGTCATGCGCAGTACAGTCGGATGGGTACATTGAAGTCATTCGCAGTACAGACTGCCCGCGCGGCGGCTAATAACGGAGCAGGGCGCTCAGAATTCAGACCATAAGACTACAGTCTGAATTTGAAGCATCCCGCTCCATATCAGCCGCGGCACGTGCAGGGCCAGATTTCTCATAAGGCAGAGTAGGCATCTGCCTACAGGCGCAGCCCACAGAGGGGCGCCAGTCATTGGGATTATTTTATTTTTTTTTTTAATTAATTAATTTATTTTTTTCATTATCCTTGCCGCGGGCAGTGCAGGCACTAATCCCCTCACCCGGTCAGGTCTACCGTGTGCTCCTCAGTTGGCACAAACTAAACCTGCAGCTGGTGAGCTCCCCCGGCTCTTTAGTAATGCAGAGCGCTGGGAGATTACATCATCTCCATGACATCATCTCCCAGCGCTCTGCATTACTAAAGAGAAGACCGCGCAGGAGTTCAAGCTAAATAGAGGTCTGTGCAGAAGGAGGCACAGACCTCTCCTGCCAATGGGCCACCAGGGAGGAGGTAGGAAACAGGAGTGGGCACAATGTGAGGGTAATATGGAGCTGATGGGGTGGGGTGGGGGAGTGTGAGGGCAAAGTGGAGCTGATGGGGGCAATGTGGGGGCAGTATGGAGATGATGGGGGCAATGTGGAACTGATGGGGGGGCAATGCAAGAGCAATATGGAGGTGGGACAATGTGGAGATGATGGGGGCAATGTGAGGGCAATATGGAGCGGATGGGGGGCAATGGGAGAGCCATATAGAGATGGGGCAATGTGGAGATGATGGGAGCAATATGGAGCTGATGGGGGCAATGTGAGAGCCATATAGAGATGGGGCAATGTGGAGATGATGGGAGCAATATGGAGCTGATGGGGGCAATGTGAGAGCCATATAGAGATGGGGCAATGTGGAGCTGATGGGGGGCAATGTGAGAGCAATATGGAGATGAGGAAATGTGGAGCTGATGTGGGCAATGTGAGGCCAATATGGAGTTGATGGGGGGCAATGTGAGGGCGATATGGAGATGATGGGGAGCAATGTGGAGATTAGGAGCATTGTGGAGGTGTCCAGTGGAGATGGCCAATTGGGGGGGAGCTTCAGATTTCTGTGCCTACAGGCTCCTGAGATGTAAATCCAACCCTGGGCGCGGGCAGACTACTGTGCATGACTGCACTGCGGCCGTTGCTGGGTGGCACTGTGGCCCGTCTACATGGGTTCTTCAACTCCAATGTGTTGGAGACATCTCTGTATAGCAGGAGCCAAGGAACCCACACTCCCATTTAACCATTTAAGGAAGCTTTCAGTGAGTTACACCCCTGCCCCTCTGGGCCTGTCACCTTAATTCAAGTTTGGATATTTGAAAACGCCATTAAAAAAAACTGCCTGTGTGTCACATTTGCCAAAACTGCAGTAAATGTCTTGTTTAGGAGATATTCACACTTCTTTCTGGGCAAAGTGAACATTTCCTGGCACTACACAAAGCTTCATTAGCGTATGGAAGGTCACTGAAAACCTTCATTAGCCTGTGACATGTCACTGACAAGTTTAATTTGAATATGAAAATGTCACTGGTACCGCAATTAGCATATGGTAACAATTATTAATATCTCCTTAACGGTACATTTGCTGATCTTTTGACTAACAAGACATATAGGCAGTTTCTAATGCAGTTTTCAAATATGCAAACTTCAATTAGGGTGAAAGGTCCACTTTAACGCTTTGCGTGCCAAAGGGGTATCCAACACATTGCTTTGAAATTTACAAGGCAGAAAACCGTATAGGGCTTTTGTCTCACCACAGAGGAGTGCTGCGGGTTCTGGTGTTCTCCAGCACTGATTATTCTTTCCCACAGTTTGAGCGTAACGTTGGAGATGTGATAAGCGCAGGTGATGGCAGAGGAATGGAGAGGAGCCAAGTATGGGGCCGGGATGGTGGGCCATCCTGGAGTCTGCAGGTCAATCACCACCAGTTCCTCCTCCACCAGAACGACCAGTGCTGTGGGATTATCGGATCCTGCGAGGGAACACACACAGGAAAGCTCAGACATCCACTGCACAGAAACAAAGACAGCATGATCTCATCCTAAGGAAGGCCCATCAAGGGAAGAAATGTTTGTTTTATTGTATCCTTTTCTGCTCATATGCATGCCAGTGGTGTGTATTTGAATGAAAAAGGAACACCACAACTTAAAGGTATTGTAATACTTCGTTTTATCTTTATTTTATTTTGTAGGCATTAAAAAAACAAGAACGATATAATTCTTATCTCTCAAACCTTTATGGTTTGAGAGATATTCACAAGCAAAGTTCCCCCTCCCGCCCCTTTTACCTAGTGTAAGACATCTCTTCTCAGATGTGGAATCCAGTCCATAGACCAGACAGATAACAGCAGGGGACAATCTTCTTCCTATGAGAACAATGAAAGCCCTGCCCCCTTGACAAGCTTTTCAGGTTTTTCCCTTATCTTAATTGAAGATTGTCCCTCTCTGCAGTCTACCTGGGCACCTCCCTTCTGATCTGGCTGAGCAGTGTTACATCAGTAAAAGGGGCGGGAAGGGGATACTTTGGAGAGTGTTATGTCAGTACTGTCGGAGTTGTAGTACAAGAGTAATTGAATGATAAAGTATCCCCCTCCCGCCCCTTTTACTGATGTAACACTGCTCAGCCAGATCAGAAGGGAGGTGCCCAGGTAGACTGTACAGAGGGACAATCTTCAATTAAGATAAGGGAAAAACCTGAAAAACCTGTCAAGGGGGGCAGGGCTTTCATTGTTCTCATAGGAAGAAGATTGTCCCCTTCTGTTATCTGTCTGGTCTATGGAGTGCATTCCACATCTGAGAAGAGATGGCTTACACTAGGTAAAAGGGGCGGGAGGGGAAACTTTGCTTGTGAATATCTCTCAAACCATAAAGGTTTGAGAGATAAGACATACATCATTCTTCGTGTTTTTTTAATGCCTACAAAATAAAAAAAGATAAAATGAAATATTACTATCCCTTTAAAGCAGAACTACCACCCTATATAAAGTCGCCCCCCAATAATTAGGCATATGGCGAGTAGCTTCATAATAGTGTTATTATCTTGTACAAGTACCGGGTTCTGAAGTAATCCTTATTCCTCTGAGACTGACGGACAGGCTTCTTGCTTTAAAGCCGTCTGCGCACCAGCGCTGTCAGTCCATTAAGGCACCATGCAGTGTTGCCTGGAGGAGACTGGGACGGACAGCGCAGGTATGCAGGAGCCTCCAAGCAAGCCTGGGCGCCGGTCTCAGAAGAAGGATTACTTCAGAACTGGGTAATTATGAGAAATAACAGCCCTATTAAGAAGCGAGTCGCCATATGCCTAATTATTGGGAGACGACTTTATATAGGGTGGTAGTTCCTCTTTAACTAGAGTTTGATGGGGAAGTCAATCAAAGAAAAACAGTGAAACAATGTAACAATCCCCACAGCACTGAGCGCTCTTTACGCCCTTTTTTTTTAAATTGTAGATCAGCTTTCACAGTCCCTGACAGAAAACTCTGATAACAGATTTGGAAAGCTCATTGTCAGGAACAAAATGTACAATAAACAGATCAATAAATAGCATACTCAAATTTGACAACATATTTATCGCAGAGTATGAATACTGAAAATAAAAAGTTACTATTTCTTTAACAATGTGAATGCAAGAGGGGTATCCAACACAATGCAATGCCGCTCTGGCAATCAGAGGGTTAAACGATAGCGTTACACATATACTATTTTCCTATCAATTCTCATGTTCGACTATTGTCCTTTGACTTCTCCCACTGGCTGCTAGTCGGGTTTTCAACACATCGCTATGCAACACACTGGAGAAGTCTAGAAGTCAAGACATTAACCCTTTGAGTGACAGAGGGGTGCACAATGCATTGCTGAGCAATGTATTGCGTACCCCCTGGCACTCAAAGGATTAAAATTATATTTTGTTTGCTTTGTGTGCGTGCGTGTGTGTGTGTGCGCGTGTGGCTGGTGTGCGTGCGTGTGTGTGTGTGTGCGTGTGGCTGGTGTGCGTGCGTGTGTGTGTGTGTGCGTGTGGCTGGTGTGCGTGCGTGTGTGTGTGTGTGCGTGTGGCTGGTGTGCGTGCGTGTGTGTGTGTGTGCGTGTGGCTGGTGTGCGTGCGTGTGTGTGTGTGTGTGTGTGTGCGTGTGGCTGGTGTGCGTGCGTGTGTGTGTGTGCGTGCGTGCGGCTGGTGTGCGTGCGTGCGGCTGGTGTGCGTGCGTGCGGCTGGTGTGCGTGCGTGCGGCTGGTGTGCGTGCGTGCGGCTGGTGTGCGTGCGTGCGGCTGGTGTGCGTGCGTGCGGCTGGTGTGCGTGCGTGCGGCTGGTGTGCGTGCGTGCGGCTGGTGTGCGTGCGTGCGGCTGGTGTGCGTGCGTGCGGCTGGTGTGCGTGCGTGCGGCTGGTGTGCGTGCGTGCGGCTGGTGTGTGTGCGTGCGGCTGGTGTGTGTGCGTGCGGCTGGTGTGTGTGTGCGTGCGTGTGGCTGGTGTGTGTGTGCGTGCGTGCGTGCGTGCGTGCGTGCGGCTGGTGTGTGTGTGCGTGCGTGCGTGCGTCTGGTGTGTGTGTGTGGCTGGTGTGTGTGTGCGTGTGCGTGGCTGGTGTGTGTGTGTGCGTGCGTGGCTGGTGTGTGTGTGTGCGTGCGTGGCTGGTGTGTGTGTGCGTGGCTGGTGTGTGTGTGCGTGTGCGTGGCTGGTGTGTGTGTGCGTGTGCGTGGCTGGTGTGTGTGTGCGTGTGCGTGGCTGGTGTGTGTGTGCGTGTGCGTGGCTGGTGTGTGTGTGTGCGTGTGCGTGGCTGGTGTGTGTGTGTGCGTGTGCGTGGCTGGTGTGTGTGTGCGCGTGTGCGTGGCTGGTGTGTGTGTGCGTGTGCGTGGCTGGTGTGTGTGTGCGCGTGGCTGGTGTGTGCGTGGCTGGTGTGTGTGTGCGCGTGGCTGGTGTGTGTGTGGCTGGTGTGTGTGTGCGTGGCTGGTGTGTGTGTGTGTGTGTGTGTGTGGCTGGTGTGTGTGTGTGTGTGTGTGTGTGTGCGCGTGTGTGGCTGGTGTGTGTGTGTGTGTGTGTGCGCGTGTGGCTGGTGTGTGTGTGTGTGTGTGTGTGTGCTGGTGTGCGTGCGTGTGTGTGTGTGTGTGTGTGTGCGCGTGTGGCTGGTGTGTGCGCGTGTGGCTGGTGTGTGCGCGTGTGGCTGGTGTGCGCGCGTGCGGCTGGTGTGCGCGCGTGCGGCTGGTGCGTGCGCGCGTGGCTGGTGCGTGCGCGCGTGGCTGGTGCGCGCGCGCGCGTGGCTGGTGTGCAACAGAATAAGAGTGAGGGTCATACCATCTTCACTCTTGAGGGGGCACACAGTGAAAAAGTCGATGACACGAGAAGTGAAATCCAAAGTGACCAGATTCTTCCCTTGCTGTATAGTGACGCAGTGCCGGTCTCCATAGCTGGCTCGGGGCATCCCGCCGCTGAATAGGATGTAGGGATTCCTGAGAAGAGGGCAGGAGAAGAATTAACACAGGGAGCAAGTGAAAGCACAGATTCCATTGTACAACATGGGGTTAGACAGAGATCCCAAAATGTCCCTAAGCTGAAACCCACCAAATGTACTTAGAATAATAATACCCCTGCTAAGAAGCAAGTGGGTTTTCTATAAGAGCATGGTGTAAGATGCTGTTCTTATCACAGTTTCCAGGCTTTGATGGAGAACACGGATATACAGTATTAGAAGTCTTATTCAATAAACGTAAGATATTCTGGAGAAGGCCGCCTGCCCCATAGGAGAGAAATGAAAATCCTCACGGATTTTAATGGAACTTTTAACCTACTAAAATGCTAGATATGTCTCCATGCGCTGGAATATTATCTTCTATGTTGGATTGATCAAGAATTTTTCACAACCTGGGGAAGCAATTTCTAGTGCCATCATCACTTCCTGGTCAGGAGGTTGACCGGTGATGTGTGACACACACCGGAAGTAATGAGTGCAAAGGGAAATTACTTCCCCGGGCCTGCTAAAACACAGGTATATGCAGGTTCCTATGGCCTTATGCATGCACAAAAAAGGAGGTACAGAGCCATTTTATGGTCTGAAAGACAATAGTTCTGCAGAATCACACGGGTTCTCCATAGTAGCCTTTAGGAAGAATATTTAAAAGGGTGTGTGTGTACATACATGCATGAGATTATATTATATAATATATAACATACTTTTTTTATAATTACACATATAATTAATACAAACATTCACTATATGAAGGATGTCCAACAAAGGAAAGTTAAACACATTAAGAGAGATTTATTTCTATAGTTCTAGATCACCTCGATTACTTTCACACACCTCACAATACTTCTACCAAATACATACCCAGAACTGCTGGAGCACCACTGAATTTTATTGATGGCTTTGCAAGGAAATGGACCTTAAATAGATTGAAAAGAAAATCCTATTTTAGAGCTCCCTTTAAAAGGAAAAAAAAATAAAAAGTAAACCCTTTAGTTTTAATCATTTTTCTCCAATTTAGAGTATAATACACAGTTGGAAGTAGCATTGTACACTGCAATTAAAATTATTACTGCAATTAGCAAAACAGTGTGATGCAACGATCAGCAGTTCATTAAATGACAACACCTAAAAATGAAATTGGTTAAGACACATTTAATATGAATCTCCAGCTAATCTCTGTAAAATTTATTTGTTTCTATTTTAGTGATATAACAAACAATTGTATATTGATGAGAAAAAAAACAAAAAAAGCAACGGTACGCCATCAACTGGTAGATATATTGTTTTAAAGTAATGGAGTTAAACAAAAAAAAAAACAAACAAACAAAAAAAAAACAAACAAACAAACCAGTTAACACCGTGTGGTTAAAATGGACCTTGCACCTTTAATATTCTATACATATTTGAAAACTTAATTCAAAACTGTCATGTTTTGAGAAAGTGAAGGCATCATTAGCATATACCATATGTCACTGAAAACCTTCAATTAGCACATGAAATGTCACTGATACTGCAATTATACATTTCTTATGGTAACAAGTAGAAATATCTAGTTAAGTGAACATTTGGTGGTGTTTTGGCTAACATGACATGTGCAGTTTTCAAAATATGCAAACTTGAATTAAAGTGAAAGATCCACTTTACTATCCCTTTAATGTTTCACAAAAACAGCAGCTCCAATTAATCTTCATAGTATTTGGGCCATGGAGAGTTATTTCAGTACTGTCAGAGTTGTAGTACAGGAGTAATTGAATGATAAAGTGTCCCCCTCCCGCCCCTTTTACTGATGTAACACTGCTCACCTCAAATGTGGAATCTGGTCTCTTGACCGGACAGGTCTCAGCAAGGGACAATCTTCTTACTGTGACCATAAAGAAAACCCTGCCCCTCTTGACAGGTTTTTCAGATTTTCCTTATGCTGACTGAAGATTGTCCCCCTCTGTGATCCATCCGGACAGTCTTGCTGCTCTGCGGTGAGCAGTGTTACATCAGTAAACTTTACATCTACGACTCTTACATTACTAAAATAGTACTGTCCATGGCCTAAATACGATTAAGATTAATTGGAGCAGCTTTTATTATGAAACATTACTATCCATTTAAAATGCAAATAACCCCAGTTCATATATATTTTTTTTAAATGTATTTATTCAGTCATTTTAGGTGTTCTATTCCTTTAACAAATTTCACCTGAACTCACCGTATGGTACCTTAGAGTTTTCAGGTTGCGACGTGGTTGTTGAGCTGCCACTTGCACCCCATACCATGTATCCTCCATCACTGTGCGAGCTGATGAAGGACGTCCCACTGCGCTCCCAACACAGACACTCCAACTGCTGCAAGACACAGAGGCAGCAGAGTGTCAGTGACACACACACACACGCACACACGCACACACGCACACACGCGCACGCACGCACACGCGCACGCACGCACACGCGCACGCACGCACACACACGCGCACGCACACACACGCGCACGCACACACACACACACACACACACACACACACACACACACACACACACACACACACACACACACACACACACACACACACACACACACACACACACACACGCGCAATCTTCATCAAGACAGACGCAATTCTACACCAAACCAGCTGCACCATAATAGGGAAATTACAAATCTCAAATTAAAATGTAATTTGAAAAGGGATAGTAATATTTCTTGTGAAAAGTTAAGAAAAGAAAAAAAAAAAAAAAAAAAAAATTATCACTGTACAGTTTATCCCCCCCCCAAATAAAAACAAGGAACTTTCACAGTTGAAAGGTGTATTATTCAAATTCCAGTTTGAGCTGTGTCAGTAGCCTGAAATTGTAAAGTGGCGCTGTTGCTACACCATCCAGTGGACCCCGCTGGTCAGCTGAACATAAATCTTCATTGTATGGTGTAGAAACAGCACCACTGTAAGATTTCAGCTGCTGAGATATTGCACCTAAAAATAATAACGTTTGAGCTGCAGTAACTTTTGAATGAAACACCTTTCAGCGGTGGGAGTTCCCTTGTTTTACACAGGGGGATAAACCGTATAACATTTATTTTAATGTATTACTATCCCTTTAACTCCTTGAATGCTACAGATGTCCCCAATACATTGTGAACCAATGCACGACAGACGAGTATATTCAACGGGTTAACCATCTGAGTGCCAGATACAACCGCCATTATGAATGGTGATTTGAGAAATTTCCATTCCCCCTGCAGTTGGTTTGCTCCAGGACTGAACCTATTTATCTTGATGAAAAAGATCCAGAGAACAGTGTGTGTGTGATATAATCCTATTCAGGAAGCTGAAGAGGAGAAATATTGGAGCAAACTTCACCATAATGGGACAAAACACAAACAAACTACAGCTTTTTCATTGATTTAGATGGGACTTTTAACCCTTTGATTGCCAGAGGGGTATTCAAAGCAATGTGTTGCATACCACTCCGGCACTCAAAAGGTTAACTTATTGCATACCTAAAATAAATAGGAAATTTTCATTTGTCCCCTCTTTGCCCCAGAGTTGCTTATCTTTAGCCCCTTAAAAGGATAGTAATACTTCATGTTAACTTTATTTTATTTTGTAGGCATTAAAAAAACATGAAGAACGATATAAGTCTTATCTCTCAATCCTTTATGGTTTATGAGATATTCACAAGCAAAGTTCCCCTCCCGCCCCTTTTACCTAGTGTAAGCTATCTCTTCTCAGATGTGGAATGCAGTCCATAGACCAGACAGATAACAGCAGGGGACAATCTTCTTCCTATGAGAACAATGAAAGCTCTGCCCCACTTGACAAGTTTTTCAGCTTTTTCCCTTATCTTAATTGAAGATTGTCCCTCTCTGCAGTCTACCTGGGCACCTCCCTTCTGATCTGGTTGAACGGGGTGGGGGGATACTTTGTTTGTGAATATCTCTTATACCATAAAGGTTTGAGAGATAAGACTTATATCGTTCTTCATGTTTTTTTAATGCCTACAAAATAAAATAAAGTTAAAACGAAGTATTACTATCCCTTTAACGACCGGCGGTGAATTAAGGACCACGGAGCATTTTTTTTTTTTTTTTTTTTGTTCTTCTGGTTCTGGACTCCCCAAATGGCGTGCAGCCACGGGGGGAGCCCGGAACTCCATGACAGTCATAGTACGTCATGTGTCGTTCAGTCAGATCGACCCATGACATACTATGACCGTCAAGGGTTGTTAAGGGGTTAGCAGCCTGAATACATCCCCTACATAAAAAGAGGAGAAGAAAACCTTTCAATTCCAATCTAATCACCTGATTCCCAAGGAAGAGATGCTCAATGCTCCTGGTCTCCCGGTCCCATAAGACCACCAGCCCCCGGCTGTAGCCAATCAGGATCTTCCCAGGCTGCTGCGGATGTTCTTGCAGAGACTCCACTGGTCCCAGAGCTTTTCCGCATCTGTACTCGTCTGGCAAGCTGTCACAGGACAAAAGGACAGGTGGTTTAATGCCGAATCTGCTCGGCCGCCCTCCAGTTGTTGGGGCTTTGGCCAGCTAAGTATTATGGCAATTGTAGTTCCAACAGTTTACAGCCCCACAGATTGCGCGCCCTTGGATTTGGATACTACATCACCTTCTACAAAAAGGCAAATCTTAAAGGGGTAGTAACAGCTGATTTTAACAAAATGTAATATTGTAAAAAAATAAATTAACTGATGTAAGGCCGGTCTCTCAAACTTTTATAGTTTGAGAAATATAGGCTTATAAAGTTACCCCCTCCCTCCCTTTTCACAGTCGTCAGCGCTCTGACAGGAGGAGATTCGGGTGGTGTGACCAGACAGAGGCTCTTCAGCAGAGCTGAAATAGCGCGATGTACAAAGAAATACTTCATTGGAACGGTCTACAAAGTGCGCATGGTTACATTTCGTTAAAATCAGCCATTACTAACAATTTAAACTGTTCATAGGAAGACAAAAAAAAAAAAAAAAATTCAGCTTATTTTACAAATTCTCTGCATAGTACACTAAATAGTAATTTTGGAGGAAACACAACAAAAACAAACAAACACACTACTAAGCTTCTCTTATGCTGGCAGATCAACTTGAAGAAAGCGAGTGAAAGAGTAAGCAAAAGCGAGTGAAAGAGTAAGCAAAAGCGAGCAAGCGAGTGAAAGAGTAAGCAAAAGCGAGAGAGCGAGAAAGCAAAAGCGAGAAAGCAAGAGAGCGAGAAAGCAAAAGTGAGCAAGCGAGAGAGCGAGCAAGCAAAAGAGAGCAAGCGAGCAAAAGCGAGCAAGCAAAAGAGAGCAAGCGAGCAAAAGCGAGCAAGCAAAAGCGAGCGAGCGAGAAAGCAAAAGCGAGAAAGCAAAAGCGAGAGCGAGAAAGCAAAAGCGAGAGAGAAAGCAAAAGCGAGAGAGAAAGCAAAAGCGAGAGAGAAAGCAAAAGCGAGAGAGAAAGCAAAAGCGAGAGAGAAAGCAAAAGCGAGAGAGAAAGCAAAAGCGAGAGAGAAAGCAAAAGCGAGAGAGAAAGCAAAAGCGTGCAAGCAAGAAAGCAAAAGCAAGCAAGAAAGCAAAAGCAAGCAAGAAAGCAAAAGCAAGCAAGAAAGCAAAAGCAAGCAAGCAAGCAAAAGCGAGCAAGCGAGAGAGCAAAAGCGAGCAAGCGAGAAAGCAAAAGCGAGAAAGCAAAAGCGAGCAAGCGAGAAAGCAAAAGCGAGAGAGCAAAAGCGAGCAAGCGAGAGAGCGAGAAAGCAAAAGCGAGAGAGCAAAAGCGAGCAAGCGAGAGAGCGAGCAAGCGAGAGTGAGCAAGCGAGAGAGCGAGAAAACAAAAGCGAGAAAGCGAGAGAGCGAGAAAACGAGAGCGAGAAAGCAAAAGCGAGAGCAAAAGTGAGCAAGCGAGAG
The DNA here is from genome assembly GCA_037306005.1 of Rhinophrynus dorsalis. NCBI lineage: Eukaryota > Metazoa > Chordata > Amphibia > Anura > Rhinophrynidae > Rhinophrynus > Rhinophrynus dorsalis. Next base: position 23,220,932 of record CM074725.1, on the reverse strand, counting down.
AGCGAGCAAGCAAAAGCGAGCAAGCGAGAGTGAGCAAGCAAAAGCGAGAGAGCGAGAAAGCAAAAGCGAGAGAGCGAGAAAGCAAAAGCGAGAGAGCGAGAAAGCAAAAGCGAGCAAGCGAGAAAGCAAAAGCTAGCAAGCGAGAAAGCGAGAAAGCAAAAGCTAGCAAGCGAGAGAGCGAGAAAGCAAAAGCTAGCAAGCGAGAGAGCGAGAAAGCAAAAGCGAGCGAGCGAGAAAGCAAAAGCGAGAAAGCAAAAGCGAGCAAGCGAGAGAGCGAGCAAGCAAAAGCGAGCAAGCGAGAGAGCGAGCAAGCAAAAGCGAGAATGCAAAAGCGAGCAAGCGAGAAAGCAAAAGCGAGCGAGCACGCAAAAGCGAGCGAGAACGCGCGCAAGAGAGCCCATCTTTACCTATAGCACACAAGCAGGCAAGCAAGAACGCATGGAGACCACTGCTTAAAGGAACACTAACATGTTTTAATAATAGCCCCCCAGGAAATATCAGGTTTGCCTGACTGACTATTTACTCTTGAAGTAAAAAAAAAAAAAAAAAGTCAACAAGGGCAAAGTTCATATGGGCCATTTGTATTTTCTGTCCATGTTAAGGTAAGGTGGGGGTACTCTGAGGTGTTACTTCTCAGTATCAGACGCCACTGCTGTAAGAGGTTGGCGCCTCTTCTCCAATTGTCAGACTCCCTCCTACCTGTGCAAGATCTCCTCTTGTAGTAAGGTGTGTTCCTCCAGCAGTTTTAAACTGGGAATCTGTACAAAGTAAACCCCGCCACCTTCTGTACCAAGGCCAGCCACGTCACAAGAGGCCGTCACCAGGATCACAGTCACCCGCGTGCAACTTGGAGGGGAGCTGTCAATATTAGAAAGGACACAGTTTAACACACTGCAGGACTTTCCCTGACCAGTAAGACAACGATACACCCATTAACTCAGGAGATGCTTCATTCGAAACAGGTTTCAGAGAATTGTTTTTATACACTTCAGTGTTTGAGTGCAACGTTTGTTGTATTTACATTTTATGATGACATTTGTGACCCCAGTGCTACCCTGAAATTGTTTGTAACATTTTCACATTATCGGGTTCTGTGCAGGTTCCCCACACCCCCAAGTGCGCCTCTCCCACCACACACACAAATTAAACCACAGTGCACTGCCTCCTCCTCACACCCCCACGCTTGCATACTAATCTCCCCTTCCCATGTTAACTACTTAAAGACCAGAGAGTTGTGCAACACATTGAACACTCCTCTGATCCTTAAATGGATATTAAGGTTTCAAACTAAAGGCAGATACGATTATTATATAGTTTTTGGGCCATCTAGAAAGTCATCATTCTCTATGTGTAGCAGAGTAACTGAATCATAAGGAGTCCCCCGACCCTTTTTCCCAGCAGAGTAAAAAACTAAGGGCACTCCCACTGCAGACAGGAGCTTCATTTAAAAGCTATTGCAGCTCAAACATGGCCTGACATTTTACAGTAGCACTGTTTCTTTAAAAAAAAAAAAAAAAAAAAATTGATCTAAAGAGTTATAAGGTGCAGATATTTGCATCTAAAGTTCCCCTTTTCCTAATGTCTTCTGTAAAGCAGACATAAGGAGATCTGTCTCGGCCGACACAAGGAGGCTCTTCAGCAGAGCCGCAATAACAATACTGGAAAAGAATTACTTCATTGGAACGGTCTACAAAGTGTGCTTGCAAACCAAGCACACTTTGACCTTTTCAATGAAATAATTTTCCAGTATCGCTATTTTGGCTCTGCTGAAGAGCCACCAGCTGGTCCCAGGACTGGGATCGCCTGTTGTCAGCAGAGCGCTGACGTCTGGGGAGGGGGGGCACTTTAGAGGTGAATATCTCTCACCCGACACCCACCCCTAGGTTTCTGTGGCTGGTTCCTATAATACTGAAATGTCCATTGTATATACTAATGTATTGACCAAATTATTTAAAGGGATAGTAATGCTTCGTTTTAACTTTATTTTATTTTGTAGGCATTAAAAACACATGAAGAATGATATAAGTTATCTCTCAAACCTTTATGGTTTAAGAGATATTCACAAACAAAGTATCCCCCCCTGTTCAACCAGATCAGAAGGGAGGTGCCCAGGTAGACTGCAGAGAGGGACAATCTTCAATTAAGATAAGGGAAAAACTTGTCAAGGGGGGCAGGTCTTTCATTGTTCTCATAGGAAGAAGATTGTCCCCTTCTGTTATCTGTCTGGTCTATGGACTGGATTCCACATCTGAGAAGAGATGGCTTACACTAGGTAAAAGGGGCGGGAGGGGAAACTTTGCTTGTGAATATCTCTCAAACCATAAAGGTTTGAGAGATAAGACTTATATCATTCTTCATGTTTTTTTGCCTACAAAATAAAATAAAGAAAACATGAAGTATTACTATCCCTTTAAAGGAAACTTAATAGTTAAAAAGTTTTTTTTGTTTTTTTTTTTTAAATTAAAAGGGTGTGGGTGCGTATATGTATATAATAGCATTTACCCCCCCCCCCAAGGAAAACAAGGGAACTCCCACTACTGAAAGAAGTTGTTTTATTTAAAACTGTATTATAGCTCAAACTTGCATTTTTTTTTTTTTTATTTTTTTTTTTTTTTTATAGGTGCCATATCTCAGTGGCCTTAAGTTGTACAGTGGAGCTGTTGCTACACCATCCTATAGAGATTTATGGTCAACTGACCAGACCTGTTCATAGCATGGGGTAGCAACAGGGGCACTGTGATACTGCACCTAAAAGAAAATAAAGTTTTTGAGCTGTAATAACTTTTGAATAACAAACCTTTTAGTGGTGTGAGTCCCCTTGTTTTACTCAGGGGGATAAACACTACAATATATATATTCTTTTCATTTTAAGTATCCCTTTAAGAACTTGAATGTTTTTATATCGAATAGGCCAGGGATGCCAAATCATGTTTTGGGCTCTTCATTCATTAAAGGGATAGTAATTTTTCATAATAAAAGCAGCTCTAATTAATCATCATAGTATTTGGACTTTGGAGAGTGTTATTTCAATTCTGTCAGAGTTGTAGTACAATAGTAATTCAATGACAAAGTATCCCCCTCCCGCCCCTTTTACTGATGTAACACTGCTCAGCCAGATCAGAAGGGAGCTGCCCAGGTAGACTGCAGAGAGGGACAATCTTCAATTAAGATAAGGGAAAAACCTGAAAAACTTGTCAAGGGGGCAGGGCTTTCATTGTTCTCATAGGAAGAAGATTGCCCCCTTCTGTTATCTGTCTGGTCTATGGACTGCATTCCACATCTGAGAAGAGATGGCTTACAGTAGGTAGAAGGGGCGGGAGGGGAAACTTTGCTTGTGAATATCTCTCAAACCATAAAGGTTTGAGAGATAAGACATATCGTTCATGTTTTTTTAATGCCTACAAAATAAAATAAAGATAAAACAAACTATTACTATCCCTTTAAGTTCCACACTGGCACTGAAAGGGTGAAATAGGGTTTTTAACCACTTCACTGCTAGACAGGTTTCTAGAGACCTCTCCAGGGAGGGGGAAAAAAAAAAAAAAAAAAAAAAAAAAAATCAATGGGAGATTGTATTTGCCCCTTTATACTGCAGTTGAATAGCCCCAGAATCACTGATTTGCTTTTAAACACAAGGGCCTGAAGACGTGGATGGAAATTCAATGGTGAAGTCCAAATTCTCCCCACCCTACAACTGGACACAAGCCTGAGAGAGGAAAAGAAGGGGTGTTTGAGTACTTAGCACAGTCGAACCCTGGTCTCCCCGGGAGGATAAAGCTGCGGGTTTCTTCCAAGTGGGAACAGCCATCTTTTTGCTGAAGCTCCCACAGATGTAAGGTGTTATCATCCAGCAGAGAGAGGAGCCGGCCCTGTAAAAACAGGACATGATGTCTACACACATGCAATCCTTTTACAAATGGCTGCCTTTTCTGATCACTGCCCCTTAGGATAGGAGAGGGCATTCCTACAGCGGTTGTACTACAATTCCCATCATCCTTAGGAAGCAGTTGCCCAGCCGAAGAAGAGAAGTCGTAGTCCAACAGCAGCCGGAGAAAACAGTAACCTTTTGAGTGCCAGTAAAATGCCCAACACTTGCAATGCATTGTACACCCGTCTGGCACTCAGAGTTACTAGTGTTAGTTGCACAGAGCAGCATACAAAGCAGAACCGTAACCCTGTAAGTGGCAGAGAGGTGCCAACACATTGCTCTGCCGTGAGTGGTCTACTCCCCCAGCACTCAAAGGGTTAACTCCATTGATCATAACACATTAGGGTAGTTGAATACACACGCACACGGTGTCTCTCGTGTTGATATCTAGTATAGGGATTTTCCTGCTGACAGCTAATACTCCCACTGCCAAGAGATTCCTTACTCAAAATATATTAAATCAGTGGTTCTCAACTCCTGTCCTCAGGACCCACTAACAGGCCAGGATTTGATGATTCCCTTGTTAGTGCACAGGTGAGTTAATCAGTGTGAATGAGCCTCTGATCACATGATTTCCTTGTTAGAGCACGGGTGAGTTAATTAATGTGAATGAGCCTCTGATCACATGATTTCCTTGTTAGTGCACAGGTGAGTTAATCAATGTGAATGAGCCTCTGATCACCACACCCAGGCCCGGACTGGCCATCGGGCACACCGGGCATTTGCCCGGTGGGCCGGGCCGGTGACACAGTCTCCGTAGTAATACAGAGCGCTGGGAGATGACATCATCTCCCAGCGCTCTACATTATTGCGAACCGCGCGCGGGAGATGCAGCTCTGTGCCAAAGGAGGCACAGATCACTGGTGGTACGCCGCATCGCCGCTAGATCACCAGGGCTTTAAGGTAGGGGATCAAGGGGCATTGCGGAGATGAAGGGGGCGTTGTGGAAGGGGCATTGTGGAGGTGAAGGGAGCATTGTGGAAGGGGCATTGTGGAGGTGAAGGGAGCATTGTGGAAGGGGCATTGTGGAGGTGAAGGGAGCATTGTGGAAGGGGCATTGTGGAGGTGAAGGGAGCATTGTGGAAGGGGCATTGTGGAGGTGAAGGGAGCATTGTGGAAGGGGCATTGTGGAGGTGAAGGGAGCATTGTGGAAGGGGCATTGTGGAGGTGAAGGGAGCATTGTGGAAGGGGCATTGTGGAGGTGAAGGGAGCATTGTGGAAGGGGCATTGTGGAGATGAAGGGGGCATTGTGGAGATGAAGGGGGCATTGTGGAAGGGGCAATGTGGAGATGAAGGGGACATTGTGGAAGGGGCAATGTGGAGATGAAGGGGGCATTGTGGAAGGGGCATTGTGGAAGGGGCAATGTGGAAGGGGCAATGTGGAAGGGGCAATGTGGAGATGAAGGGGGCATTGTGGAAGGGGCATTGTGGAGATGAAGGGGGCATTGTGGAAGGGGCAATGTGGAGATGAAGGGGACATTGTGGAAGGGGCAATGTGGAGATGAAGGGGACATTGTGGAAGGGGCAATGTGGAGATGAAGGGGACATTGTGGAAGGGGCAATGTGGAGATGAAGGGGACATTGTGGAAGGGTCAAGGTGGAGATGAAGGGGGCAATGTGGAGGTGAACAGTGTGGGGAGGAGGATGAGGTGGGCAGAGTGTGGAGGTGAATATGTGGGCGGGGGCAGGGGATTGTGTCGGAGGGGGGTGGGGACATCAAAATGCACCTTCGCCCTGTGTATACATAAATCCTTGCACCAGCCCTGGGTCCGGGCGTTAAAAAAAAAAAAAAAAGCGAACGCCCCCCCCCCCCCCCCCCCCCCCCATGGGCTGCTCAAAAAATAAAAATGGGCTGCTCAGCTTTAAATGCCCGGGCCTATTTTTGTCCCAGTCCGGGCCTGACCACACCTGTGCTCTAGCAGAGAAATCCCTAAGTCCTGGCCTGTTAGTGGGTCCTGAGGACCGGCGTTGAGAACCACTGTATTAAAGGAACACCACATAATGAAATACGTGGATATAGTTAACCCCTTAAGGACAAGGTTTGCAACGCATTGCAAAGAAATGTGTGTTACATATCTCTGGTCCTCAAGGTGGTAAAAACACCTATTTACAGTTAGCATCTATTAAAAAAAAAAGTGTATTTATGCCAAATCCTTAAAAACTAATTGTAAAATAGGATTTTATGGACATGTAACCAATGCAGACATTATTTGGCTAACTATTTATGCCATTTGTAACGAGAGAAGCAGTAAGGCACTTAACATCACAATTAGTGCTCACTGCTCTTATTCAAAGAGGATTAACCATTAGCTCAGGCTGTTTACAGACAGAACTCACTTCTCAGACAAAGATAAAGGTCATTGTGGTTACGGGAGTCAGAGTCCTGCAAAACGCAAAAACGGACGTTCCCATGCAGCATTCATAAGACTAGATTTTAGGCCTCCAAAAACAGGGTTCTTACAGATGCTCTCATAAACTAAAAAGGTATTTAAATGTTTATGCGGTAACCCTGGATGAGTTTGGGCATGTGTACCCTTAAACAGCATAAGGTAAGGCCTTATTTCAATTAATGGTCAAGGTTAAGGATTTGGTTTCAATTTTATATTGCTGTAGTCCACACAGGTGACTATTGCAACAAGACACAGATCGTGTTTTCTAGATCAGGTTTTGATAAAATAATGTTGTCCATGTAAAAAGCTGGGGGGTGACAAATCTAAACAAGAAAATAATTGTAATATTGCATGAAGGGTTGGGCTGTAGCATTACATACATACACACACACACATGTTGTAGAGCCCGTTACACGGGCCACAGTGCCACTGTCAGCCAGTCAGCACGCGCAGCAGTCTCTACTGCGCATGACTTCGTCGTTACACATGTTTTAGCGAATTATTATTATATAGGAGAGAGAGAATATATATATATATATTTATATTTTCTTTTTTTATTTTTTTTTTTTTTTTGAAAGTCAAAACTTACAACTGGGATTTTGCCGTTTAACTCATGACATTTTGGCTGACAGTGGACATCCTATATAATAATTTGCTAAAACGTGTGTAACGATACAGTCATGCGCAGTAGAGACTACCTGCGCCGCGGCTGATAAAGAGCTGGACGCTCCTTCGGAATGTTCAGCTCTGTATCGGCCGCGGCACGGGCAGTCTCTACTGCGCATGACTGCCCTGCGACCAGCTGGCAGTGGCACCGTAGCCTGTGTAATGGGCTCTTCCACTAGTGTCTGTAATAATGAATGTAACCAAAACTATGAGCAGCACATGAGCTAGCATCACCCTCAATAAACCAATACATTTTATTTGTCCTCAGTGTGCACTTGTATACTACAAGAGATGTCACCAACAACATAACCTCTTGACCCACACAGAAGATCTACATTGTGTTAGATATATTTCTAACACCCAAAACATAAGAGGGGGACCTCAGGGTCTTGTACCTGTCCAGGTAAGAAGTGCATTTGTGTCACAGTGGCCGTGTCCTTGTGCAGCCCCGTGAACTCCACGCCTGGGGAACCATATCTGTTAAAAGGTCAAAGGTCAAGGAGAAGAACCAGGAAGCACTTCTGGAACATAAAGGAGACCAGGGCAAAAGGTGAATCCGCATGTGAAGAATGGACACACAGACATGAAGTGACATCCTGAGACTCCCAGAGTCATCGGTCTTTCCAGGCAAAAAGGTCAGCAAACACGTCACTTATTGTTTCGCACTGTGCATCACCCCTAGGCCGCAATGCAAACCCAGCTTCCCCATGATACACTGCTGTCATGGGAAGATTCAGCCTGCAATCTGAAAAGGACAATACATACACAGTGACATTACCCCACAGTTCTCTACAGCCATTTACTGTGACAAATTCACTCAAGTAGGTTTTTGTCAGAGGAAGAAAAGTTTGCACCCAAGGCAAATCTTAAGCTTATTGTATTATTATATAAATTAACCCTTTGAGTGCCAGAGTGATATGCAAAACAATGTACCGGATACCCCTTTGGCACTCAAAGTTTTAACTGTTAGAGAGGTGTTCAGGCCACTTTACAGATCTCTGGTTAGATTTCAGTCACCTAGGGTATTGCGTACAGGACCGGAGACCTAGAGTACTGTGTACAGGACCGGAGACCTAGAGTACTGTGTACAGGACCGGAGACCTAGAGTACTGTGTACAGGACCGGAGACCTAGAGTACTGTGTACAGTACCAGAGACCTAGAGTACTGTGTACAGTACCAGAGACCTAGAGTACTGTGTACAGTACCAGAGACCTAGAGTACTGTGTACAGTACCAGAGACCTAGAGTACTGTGTACAGTACCAGAGACCTAGAGTACTGTGTACAGTACCAGAGACCTAGAGTACTGTGTACAGTACCGGAGACCTAGAGTATTGTGTACAGTACCAGAGACCTAGAGTATTGTGTACAGTACCGGAGACCTAGAGTATTGTGTACAGTACCGGAGACCTAGAGTATTGTGTACAGTACCGGAGACCTAGAGTATTGTGTACAGTAGAGGAGACCTAGAGTATTGTGTACAGTAGAGGAGACCTAGAGTATTGTGTACAGTAGAGGAGACCTAGAGTATTGTGTACAGTAGAGGAGACCTAGAGTATCGTGTACAGTACTGGAGACCTAAAGTATTGTGTACAGTACTGGAGACCCCATCTCCAGAAGGATATAGATACTCTATAGAGAATTCAGAGAAGGGCTACTAAAATGGATTACAGGACAAGCGACCAAAGGATCTGAACATGTATAGCTTGGAGGAGAGAAGAGAGAGAGGGGATATGATAGACACATTCACATACATGAAGGGATTCAACAAAGTGCAGGAGAGAAGTACATTTCAAAGGAGTGAAAGTGTTAGGACAAGAGGCCATAGTCTAAAAGTAGAGGGACACAGGTTTAGATGTAATGTAAGAAAGTTTTACTTCACTGAGAGGGTAGCAGATAAGTGGAATAGCCTACCAGCAGAAGTGGTAGAGGTTAATACAGTGAGGGAATGTACTCATGCATGGGATAGGCATAAGGTTTTCCTTAACATAAGATAAGGCAAAGGACAAAATAAGGTTTGAGGTTTTTACAGTAGGAAAAAAAATGGACAGACTAGATGGGCTGAATGGTCCTTATCTGCCATCAAATTGTTTGTTTTTATATGGCTTTCTGCAAAGTAGATTTTCTTAATAAATCGCACACAGAAAAACTGCAAGTGTACTGGGCTCTAAACTTGAGTGTGGGGGGGGGGGGGGAGACAGCTGATAGATGGCTAGACAGAGAGACCCAGAGCTATATACATATATCTCTTCGCTGACTCCTAAACAGTTTTAGTACACCCATGTTTGAGCAATTACAACATAGTGTGTGTTCTGTACACTGTGTTATAGCTGTGTTTAACCCATTGCGTGCAAAGCAATGCATTCTGTACCACTCTGGCACTCAAAGGGTTAAAAGGAGAGAAGTACTTAAAATGTAAAAAAAATAATAATAAAAAAAAAAAAAAAGTTGTAGGGTTTATCCCCCTGTGTAAAACAAGGGTACTCCCACCGCTGAGAGATTTTTTATTAAAGTTACAGCTCAAAGTTGAATTTTTTTTTTAGGTGCAATATCACAGTGGCCTGAAACTGTACAGTGGCGCTGTTGCTACAGCATCTTATGGAGATTTATGGTCTACAGACCAGATTTGTCCATAGGATGGTGTAACAAGAGTGCCACTGTACAATTTCAGGCCAGTGTGATATTGCACCTAAAAAAAATTCAACTTTGAGCTGTAATAACTTTTGAATAAAACACCTTTCAGAAGTGAGAGTACCATTTTTTCCTCAGGGGGATAAATACATTTTTTTTTTACATTTTAAGTATTACTATCCCTTTAAGCTTTTGCTACAGGCGAGAGAGTCTAGGAGTCTAGTTCAGATTCCAGTAGTGTGTGATGGAACTCCCAAGTGTGTGCTGGCTATTATCCAGGCAGAAGAATGGAGTGGGAGGGAGACAGGGTGGGTCACTAGTTATGCAAAGCTGGGGCCGAGAGGCAGATGTGCGGGCCTGCAGCTTGTATCAGCAAGGAGGCGGCCGTGATACCAGCTTAAGTCAGGCTGCCAATCCTAGAATACATAGGCCCATATTTATAAAAGCATTCTGGAGTAAACCAACTGCGCCATAGGGGACAACTAAAACTACCTAAATTCACATGGACTTGAATTTAGTTTTTTAATCCCTTGAATTCTAAAAGGGATCTGAATGCACTTAAAAGGTTACAGAGGCCTATCCATGAATCTAGCTCCCCAATATCCTAAAACATCCTTTTACAATACACGTTCCGTTAGCTACTGAGTGGTTTCCTGTTTCGATAGCCTATAATATGGCTAGAGCAGTGATTCTCACACAGGGTGCCCTGGCACATCAACCTAGGGTGCCCCGTGTTTTCTACGAAGACTAACAAAAACAGACTTTTAAACAAAGATTTATAGGAATTGTTATGCACAATATGTTTAGTTTTGTTATTAAGATTAAAAGACCTAAAAATCCTATATAATAATTCGCTAAAACGTTTGTAACAACGCAGTCATGTGCAATAGAGACTGCCCACGCCATGGCTGATACTTTGGAGCGTCCAGCTCTGTATCAGCCGCAGTGCAGGAAGTCTCTACTGTGCATGACTGCCCCACGACCAGCTGGCAGTGGCACTGTGGCCTGGGTAACTGTCTCTTCAACTACTAACTGTATATTTATGTATTGTACCATTCTTATGCCCTTGATAAAGTATATTAAATATGTTAGGGGTGCCCCAAGTGTTCTAGATTGTGTGTTAGGGGTGCCCCAAACAAAAAAAGATTGAGAACCACTGGCCTAGAGGGATCAGCTGCACCTCACCGACAAGGCCCAAGAAGGCCGAAACGTACGTCTGATGTTAGCGGTTTCCCTTGTTCAGAGAAGAATTGTCTTGCATTTCGTGGGTGGACTGTCATTTTGGCAGGACCTGTATTATATGCTTCAGAATATTTCTTCTCTGTATGGCACTGGTGAGCTAAAAGATTGCACCCTGGGTGCGAGGACACAGTCCCAATGAGCTTTTACATACCCTTGCAAGTTCATGACTCTAGTTGAGTATCTCTGACTTCTATTTAAAGACACGCTGTGCCAAGACATTTTCTTTTAACTCTCAAGTGCCAGAGGGGTATGCAGTGTATTGCGTAACATACCTCTCTCACACAAAAGGGTTAAATGTAACATTTATGTGAGACACATACGCCGGAGAAATATTGAACTTAGTTTAGAAGCTCAATGGGGCAGCAGCTTGAGAAATTCAGTTTCCCCAAAAATCAAAAACGCGTCAAGCACAAAGTCTCAAGGAGCCAACACTGAGGCAATAAAAGTCTCATTAACCTTTTGAGTGCCAGAGGGGTACGCAACGCATTGCAAAGCAATGCATTGCGAACCCCTCTGGCACTCAGAGGGTTAAGCACCAGGGAGGAAGGCAACAATGCTCTGCATACCTCTCTGGCACATAAAGGGTTACATTACACAGTATCTATACATCAACTAAGCCAATTCCTTTCACATGTAAAATGGAAGTTTACCAGCTGTTGCATTGACATTATTTTGGGCCTGTGCTTCCAATCAGGATAGAGTTCACACTTAAAACAAACAGGAATGAAAGTGACAGATGACAATACTCGTATACCCACAATGCACAGAGGCTGTGGGGTATGTGTGGTCTGTCCAGCTGGTTATCAGAGTATGAAGGCTCCCATCAGACACCTCTCATCCTCTACCCCCACCCCACTGCCTCCATTCCACTTTCTGTGAGCATAGCTGGCTGCCGCTTGTTACCGTGGCAACCGGCCCTTTAAAAAGTTAAAGGGAAGAAAGGAAAGCACATGACAGGCCTGTCTCTGCTTACACAGCATTCTGCATGGAGTCTTCCCTGTGCAGGACTCCAGAGAGATGGAAAGTGCAATCATGCAGAATGCGAGCACAGTCACTCAAGTGCAAAGGGGATCCCACGATTAACCATTTAACCACCAGTGCAAGAGTTAGTCAAATTTTACTGAAAATGTAACATTATGTATAAAAGTGGAGTTAGTTATTTATTTTTTTGACAGACAAAATTCCCAGTGATTTAAATGGGGCTCAACTCATTGAATGCTAGGTCTCCAATGCAGGCAAGCCCCGTTTAACCCCGTGAGAGCCAGAGGAAATATGATGACCACTCTGGTCCTCTAGGGATTAAAATACTGCACTCCAGAATGGCTCACCTTTTGTTTTCTACATAAGGCCCTAAGATCAGTGATGTCCAAAACGGAGGGACACCTGCAGCCCTAAATGCACATTGTAGTAAAAATAGTAGAAGTGTCGCCCTCACTGGATCTTTAGTTGTGAGGCAGACATTTAACCCGCAGAGTGCCACAGGGTGGGCAACAAAATTGCTTAGCAATGCTTTGCTAAACCTTCTGGCACGCAAGAGTTAATGCCATTTATTCAGCTTGTAAGCAAAAAACTACAGATTGGATGCAGTAGTCTGTATAAAGTCTCATTTCAGCACACTTGTTTTTAATCCTATAATATAAATTGGCTAGGATTCAAAGCTCCCTGTGTGCGTAACGCACATGCTCAGTAGAGACTGCCCGAACGTGCCAGCCCCCAGTCCGAGGCACGGCCGATCTAGAGCAGGTTGCCCCGAACGGCCCTCCGCCCATCCCTGAGGCAGCAGCCGAGGCCACCGGGTGGCACTCTGGCCCATGCACATGGGCCTTCAATACTAGTCCTATGTAATAATTTGCTAGGATGTTTGTCAGAAGCTGTCATGTGCAGTAGAGACTGCACGGAATGCTGGGAGTTCTGTGCTGGGAGCACGGAATGCTGGGAGTTCTGTGCTGGGAGCACGGAATGCTGGGAGTTCTGTGCTGGGAGCACGGAATGCTGGGAGTTCTGTGCTGGGAGCACGGAATGCTGGGAGTTCTGTGCTGGGAGCACGGAATGCTGGGAGTTCTGTGCTGGGAGCACGGAATGCTGGGAGTTCTGTGCTGGGAGCACGGAATGCCCAGCATTCTGTGCTTTCAGGCAGTCTCTACAGTGCATGACTGCGTCTGCGGCAGGACGCAGAGTAGGACCGGCCTCTTAACCCTTTGAGTGCCAGAGGGGTATGCAATGCGGTCTTTTACACTAGTACCATTATAATTCTTTAGTGGCATCTACCTTCTCAATTCATTGTTGTTAAAGACTGTGAAATCAAGAATTGTGAAACAATGTTGCACTATCCATGTAGCACCATTGTGCAGTGGTTCTCAAGGCACCCAAACACAAAATTTGGTGCTTTCGAGGGACACCCCTAACATGGTTAATGTAATCTATCAAGGGCATAATAAAGGGTACAGTTCATACATTATTAGGTCTCACAATCATAGCAATAAAAGTAAACCTTGTTCATAACAATTTGCATATGTCTACATTTGAAAGGACAATATGCACATTTTTTATCTTAATAGAAAACATGAGGCGCCCTAATTTGATGCCCATGGCTCACCAAAGTGCCACGATACCCTGGCTGAGAATCCCTGCTTTACTGCAAGCTGCCTGTTCTGCTGCAGGGTATTGCAACACGTGAGGAGAGATTTTGGGGGAAATTCCCAAAGTGGTAATAAAGAGGTGATATAAACTGGAGAAGTCATCTCCACTCTATCAGTTCTCCAATTCCTATGTTATTCTATGGAGCCTATTCACTAAGATCTCTGAAGATGAAGAAATCATAGTGCATTGGCTCCATAGAATAACACAGGAACTAGAGAAGTCATCTCCACTTTAATCAGCGCTTCGTGAATCTCCACCAAAGAGGTGATACGGAGAGGACTTCTCCAGTGATATCACATGCCCAGTTCCATGTTATTCTATGGAACCAATGCACTCCATAGGAGAGATCTAAGTGCATGGGCTCTATAGCAGTGGTTCTCAACCAATGTCCTCAGTGGCTACTAACAGGCCAGGATTTGAGAATTTCTTTTTAATCCTTTGAATGCCAGAGGGGTACGCAACGCATTGCAGAGCAATGCGTTGCGTACCCCTCTGGCACTCAAAGGGTTAAGTGCACAGGTGAGTTAATCAATACGACTGAGCCTCTGATCAACACACTTGTGTTCTAGTAGGGAAATTCCTAAGTCCTGGCCTGTTAGTGGCCACTAAGGGCACGGTCTGAGAACCTCTATTCTATAGAATAACATAGGAACTGGAGAAGTGATCTCAACATTAATCACACGTTAATACAAAACCCCCATGCTATCATGATCTTACAGTACCTGACGAAGCTCTCTAGAAACATGATGGGTGCTCCATGTCAGGGAATGTAACCTCTTATTGCCAGAGGGCATTGCTTTACTATTTGCTATGCAAGCCTCTGGCATCCAAATGGTTAAGTGTATAAAAAAGGGGAAAGACTAGTATCAGGGTGGGGTTATAGTAACTTTGACTTTATACATCTTCAACATTCAGATATTTTTAAAAGAACAAAAGTTTAATTTTATCTCTGCCTGATAGCAAATATCAATAAAGGGGAGACAGGGAGCAGCCAACCACAGCTTTACATTACCCATGTCTGTTCTAAAAGCAGACACCAGACACCACAAAAACAAGAGGATTTTTTTTTTTCTTACCAACCTTCTTGATCACTACACTCTGAGATGCACCATCACAGACGGCAAAGAGTTAATAGCATGTTCTAATCCCTGCATTTCCATGTACAACGATGCCATTATCCCTTTGAGTGCCAGAGGGGCACACAATGTATTGCGTATCCCTCTGGAACACAAAAGGATTAACCAGGGCAGCCATAAGGAAAAAAAACACCCCCTATGTGGCATTTTCATATGTGGTCATACCTGGCACTCGCCACTGGCCTACACGCGAGTTCCCAACAGTCCCAGATTTTCGGCAAGTAACCAATTTGCTCCTATGACCGACAAGAGAAGAGCCGTCCAGGATGCACAACGTGTCTGCTCTTCTCCCACAAACATGAACCCTTTGAGTGCTAGGAATGCAATGCGTTGGATACCACTGTGGCTCTCAGAGGGCTAAAGGGCCCCAAAAGAAAAGTAACCAAACATAACAGAGCCAGGAGGGTCCAGCATATTGTTTTGGACATTCCTCTGGCACTCAAAGTGTTAAGATATTCTCTTACTTGGATTCCCACATATATGGGGGGGGGGAGTCTCCATTCACAATTCCACAGGGTGGTTTAACATTCCTTTGAACATCACAGATAAAAACCTTATTATAATAATACTTGCAAAATCTGGGCAAATAATCTTAATGGCCACTATGAATTATCCCCCTAAGTAATACAAGGATACTGCTGAGAGGTGTTTTATTCAACAGTTATTGCAGCTCAAATTTGAAAATGTATTAGGTGCAGTATCACAGTGGTCTGAAGTGTTACAGTGGTGCTGTTACTGTTGGACAGCTCTGGTCTAACAAGTCTCCATAGGATGGTGTAGCAACGGCACGACTGTACAATTTCAGGCCACTGTTATCCTATATAATAATTCACTAGAAAGTTTGTAACAACGCAGTCATGCGCAGTAGAGTCTGCCCGCGCTGAGGCTGATACAGAGCGGGGCACTCCGAAAGGGCATCGAGCTCTGTATCAGCCGCAGCGCGGGCAGACTCTACTGAGCATGACTGAACCGCAACCGGCTGGCACTGTATCAGCCGTGGTGCGGGCAGTCTCTGCTGAGCACGACTGCACCACTACTGGCTGGCACTGTATCAGCTGCAGCGAGGGTAGTCTCTACTGTGCATGACTGCCCCGCGACCGGCTGGCAGTGGCACTGCGGCCCGTGTAACGGGTTCTTCAACTAGTAAAGAATAAAACACCTCTCAGCAGTGGGCGCACCCTTATTTTTCTCAGGAGGATAAACCTTACAGCATATGGGGCACATCGTGTTGGTTCACCAAATTGAATCAGTAATTGATAATTGGATATCCTGTCCACTGAGGCAGACATGAGTCTTCTTGCAGGACTCCATGACTCCAAACTCCACCCACAGAGAGGTCCTAAGAACATTTTAGTTAGCAGCAATGCAGCCTGAAATCCAATACCAATTAAAGAGTAATATTGAAGAACCAATACACGAAACGGATTTCGTTGTGGCCATTTGGATTTCTGCCCAGATCAAGATCAATGGAGGGGGTTGGGTCTTATCAGAGGGCTTTCTGAAAGGAGACTTTTTAACCCCTTGAATTCTACAATGCTTTGGTGACCTATTTAGCATTCAAGAGGTTAACATTCCACATTTAAACCAATGAGAGTTTTGGGAATATTTGTCCAGTTTGATCCAGTATTACACATCTATTTCTTTCTGTATACTGCCCCGAACTGTGAGCCAGCACAGTACAGCCAAGCCACCGTCCCAGGAGCAATCATAAGTTGACACACAGGCTATTACTCACAGTCACTGTCAACCCCAGCTGCAAAAACACAATCCCCCTTTTGTGCAAGAGAACAAGGACAGCACAGCGCACACTGACATGCTCTGGAATCCTGACCTGGATATTCCCAAAGCACCAGCAGCTGTGTAAACCCGCCCCCCATTGGCAGCACTAGATATGGAGTGCACGGCCTTCCAGCCTGGCTATAGCAGTCCAATCCTGTACAGCATGCAGTTCCTGGGCCTCAAGTATCTGCACCAAGCGGTCACCAAACCGTACCTCTCCGGCAGCTGGACTAAAACTGCCATCATATATTATAGCCATCCAACAGATTTTAGAAATAAAGGGGGCGGGTATTGCCATTATCCTATATAATAATTCGCTAAAACGTGTGTAACGACGCAGTCATGCGCAGTAGCGTCTAGCTCTGTATCAGCTGCAGCGCAGGCAGTCTCTACTGTGCATGACTGCCCCGCGACCGGCTGGCAGTGGCACTGTGGCCCGTGTAACGGGCTCTTCAACTAGTACATAAATAAAATGAGTATCACAGTAAAATTAGATATTAGTCTAAAAAAAAAAAAAAAAAAAAAAGTATTCTCATATTTAATGTTCAGGAAAAGCTTCTGAGTAGCACCTTCCCTTTATTAATTCAAATGCAATACACCACTTGATATAGGGAGCTTGTTGCTCTTAAAAAGCTCATCCTGAAAATGTTAGTCCAGTTACACAAAAAAAATTGTATCATGTATTGCTATACATCTACATCACTTTACATACACAGTTACCCCATTTATCTTTATATCTATTCTATCCAAGTTTCTCTGACTGCCAGCCACCCTCTGGGGCATCCGGAGAGGATTCTCCCTCAATGAATTGCAAATAGTGGTCAAGAAAACAGGTTAACCCTTTCAGTGGCAAAGGGGTAGCCAAAGCATTGCCAACCTATGCGTTAGATGCCACTCTGGACGCAATGGGTTAAAATCAACGGAAACCAATTTAACAGCACGGCCTGTGCAGGGAAGGTGAAAGTAGGGGGAGGTGATATGACAAGAGGGTAGAGAACAACCCTTTTTTTTTTTTTTTTTTTTTTTACCTTTTGCGCTACTTATCCATTATGAAAAAAATTAAAATAAAAATAAAATTTCTCAAAACACACAATGGACAGTACAGTGGTTCTCAATCTTTTTTTGCTCAGGGCACCCCTAACATGTAATCTAGAACATTCGGGGCACCCCTAACATTTAATGTAATTTATCAAGAGCATCATGAATGGTACAATACATAAATATACAGTTATTGTTAGGTCTTATCATAATAACAAAACTAAACATATTGTGCTTAACCCCTTAAGGACTACGTGACGTACTTTGACCGTCACTGTCCTTAACCCTTTGAGTGCCAGAGGGGTGTGCAACGCATTGAAAAGTAATGCGTTGCATACCCCTCTGGCACTCAAATGGTTAAATACTTAAGGACAGATGACGGTCATAGCACATCACGTACTTTTTACTTACAGCGCTCCACCGGGAGCGCTGTAAGTAAAAACGGGGCCTAAAATTGACCGCTCCAAGACTCGAGCGATCTCTTTTAAGCCCCAAAGCGGCGTGCCGATACACGCAACAGGTCACGTGTACCGGCACGTCGGCAAAAATCAAAGTGGTCCTTATGGGACGGAAAAATCCCAGGACCGCTGGTCGTAAAGCGGTTAACAATTTCTATAAATCTTTATTCAAAAGTCCATTTGTTAGTCTTCATAGAAAAACACTGGCCACCCCAAGCTGATGTCCGTGGCGCAACAAAGTACCACGGCACCTGGTTGAGAATCACTGGGATAGTACAACACAGGCAGTTTTTCTTCTCTTATGGAATTAACAGATTAAAGGTGAATATATATTTATTTAATTTAATTTATTTATTTATTTATTTTACACACTGTTTGTGGAGATACATACATGTGTACACATCTCTAGGTGGGAGATAAACACCCTGGGGATATCTGGGGATTGACAGGTGCACGCTGAAGAGAAAATGTCAGCAACGTGAATGTTCTAGTAAATACAAGTTCCATTACATTATTGGATGCTCCATGTCCAACAAATTAAACTGCAATACACTGGAGACATTTTTAACCCTTTAAAGGACCAGAGGAATGCACAACACACTGAGGAGCACTGCATTAGTTACACAGCCCTCTGGTCCCTAAATGGCTAGCATTCTAGGGGTTAACTGAGTGCCTGAGGGGTACGCAACACTGCAAAAGCAATGAGTTGTGTACCCCCTCTGGCACGCAAAGGGTTAATTATAAAGGGAAGCCGATTTACAGTAATGTAATCCTCCATCCCGCCATGACATGCCTTCTCGCCAGATCTCTCACACAGGGATTATCTGTCCACACAGACGTGTGCCGGGTGTTATACAGGGAGGTGAGCTATTTAAACAACCCTGCACAGTTGTAGTTAGACATTCACATGGGCACAGGTGGCAGCAGTGTGTAGGATACTGTATGGGCATCTCTCCAGTAGATGTCCTAAGCACCTGTCATGTCTTGTACTGTATGAGAAGACAATGCAGCTTTCGGACCAAGAGGAAACAAAAAAACTGCACTCAGCCTTCTGACAAACAGCACCTGCAATTTGTGTTTAGCCATCTAGAGTGGGGCAGGGCATCCTGGGTCTCCCATCCCTTTCCCACTCAGGACCATTATTCACATCATCCCTAAGGGAACTGTGGTCCTACCTTCAGTAGATTAACCCTTAAATGCAACCCATTGCATACTTCAATATATACAGCTTCTGTAACGGACTCCTACCTAGGTAAGTGCTTCTGTTACACACAGTAATTACATTGATACACCTGACTGCTGTATGATGGACTCCTACCTAGGTAAGTGCTTGGTACACACAGTAATTATATTGATACACCTGACTGCTGTATGATGGACTCCTACCTAGGCAAGTGCTTCTGTTACACACAGTAATTATATAGATACACATGACTGCTGTATGATGGACTCCTACCTAGGTAAGTGCTTGGTACACACAGCAATTATATTGATACACCTGACTGCTGTATGATGGACTCCTACCTAGGTAAGTGCTTCTGTTACACACAGTAATTATATAAATACGCCTGACTGTTGTATGATGGACTCCTACCTAGGTAAGTGCTTCTGTCACACACGGTAATTATATAGATACACCTGACTGCTGTATGATGGACTCCTACCTAGGTAAGTGCTTCTGTCACACACGGTAATTATATAGATACACCTGACTGCTGTATGATGGACTCCTACCTAGGTAAGTGCTTCTGTCACACACAGTAATTATATAGATACGCCTGACTGCTGTATGATGGACTCCTACCTAGGTAAGTGCTTCTGTCACACACAGTAATTGTATAGATACGCCTGACTGCTGTATGATGGACTCCTACCTAGGTAAGTCCTTCTGTTACACACAGCGAGTAGTATATACAAATAACTGGACTACATGAAACAGATTGATCTCTTTTTGAATCTTGGGATTTTCTACATCCAATTCCCACTGATTTGAAAGGGGTGTAACCCCTTGGATGCTAGGCGGCCTTCAACACAATGCTTTGCAATGCGCTGGAGACCTCTAGCAATCAAATTTAAGATCTATGGTTATTTATCTTTGCTCCCAACGGTGCCCAATTCTACATCAGCCTCAGTCAGTGCCAGGACAGCAGAAAAGGCCTAGCTGCCCACTTGTCTATGCCACAGCAGTGGGTATAAAGAACTCACCCCCCCCCTAAGTTTGCAGGCATCTCCATGACAACAGGCACTCATCAAGTCCTCGTTCGGACAGTGCAGAGTGGGGGCCACTTTCCACCCCTTCTGTTTGAACAGAGGCCGGCTATTCAGGGAGAAGGTTGCCTAGTGACCATGAAGTCTCCATCCCCTCACTAAATCTGCCACCCTTCACCCAACCGGTGGTATCAGAGCCAGTGAAGAAAAGCAGACACAGACAAGCAAGTAAAGTAAAGCCTTTGGCCCCTGTGATACGGGAGGGGTTTAAGTCAGTGGGAGACCATTCCGTTTTCCTCGCTAAACCCCTTGTAGACCAGAAGGGTGTGTAACGCATGGCTGTGGTGCTAGGATGCACCAACTTATTTTTAAAAGGAGAATTCAGGCCCGACTTTACAAAATGAAAGAACAGAAGTAAATAAATACAATACTTCTTTAACCCCTTAACGACCCTTTACGGTCATAGTACATCATGGGTAGATCTGACTTAACAACCCATGACAGTCATGGAATTCCGGCCTCCCCCCCGCCTGCAGCTGCACACCGTTTGGGGAGTCCAAAACCAGAAACACAAGGGGGGGGGGAAAGCTCAGTGGTCCTTTAGTGACCGCAACGCACCTGGTCGTTAAGGGGTTAATAAAGAAGGGTGCATCATGGATACATTAACCCAGTGGTTCTGAACTCCTGTCCTCAGGACCCACTAACAGGCCAGGATTTTATGATGTCCTTGTTAGTGCACAGGTGAGTTAATCAATGTGAATGAGCCTCTGATCACATTATTTCCTTGTTAGATCACAGGTGAGTTAATCACTGTGAATGAGCCTCTGATCACATGATTTCCTTGTTAGAACACAGGTGAGTTAATCACTGTGAATGAGCCTCTGATCACATGATTTCCTTGTTAGAGCACAGGTGAGTTAATCAATGTGAATGAGCCTCTGATCACCACACCTGTGCTCTAGCAGAGAAATCCCTAAATCCTGGCCTGTTAGTGGGTCCTGAGGACAGGAGTTGAGAAACACTGCATTAACCCATAGTGTTCCAGGGGTCTGCAATGCAGTTTGCCCATTCTCCAGAAACTCAGCGAGAAAAAAAAAAAAAAGTTACATTTTTAACCGTTTAGATTTTATATACCTGAAAGTTCAAAGGTTTAGAATTTCCCATTATAATTTCATGTTATTTTGTAGATCTTAAAAAAAAAAATAAATAAATAAATTTATCTGGAGTAAGTCCTGTCTCTAAAACATTTAGATTTTTAGAGATATACAACGTTTTAATGTGTCCCCCCCCCCTTCACAGACATCAGCTGTAGAGCCGACAGAAGAGGATATGAGTCAGGCGACCCGACGGCAGCTCTTCAGCAGAGCAGATACGGCGCAATCTAAAAAGAAATACTTCATTGGAACGGTCTACAAAGTGCGCTTGTAAACCAACGAAGTATTCCTTCTTAGATAGCTCTATTTCAGCTCTGCTGATTTAGAGACGGGACTTGCTCCAGATTATAATAAATAAATATAATATATACACACATATATACACACACACATTATATATATACATACACACACACACATCTACAAAACATGAAATTATAACGGGACATTACTAACCCTTTAAGGTTTTGGGTTTTTTGTTTTTTTCTTTTTCTTTTGTATAAAACTGCAGTTATATGTTGTGGTCACTAAGTGGTCTTGTCACCTTCTATAGAGAGAATTAGTCTATGACCCAAAGCCCCCTGCTCACTCCTAGCTAGATCACAGTAGGAAACCTGCCACCCTACACTTGAGCTTCTTCCACGCCCACCACCAGCCTCCTCCTTCTCAACCACCACCTTCAGACATCTCCTAAGTCGTCCTCACCGACCCACCACCCTATGTACAAAAACTTACAATCATCCTCTCCCACCCACTAGTGACCACCAGACCAGCAATCTACAGCCTCAGTCTTCGTAGTACATGCCACAACAAACTCAGTACTTCAATAAATACAAAATTATTAGTGTCTGGGCGGTTACCAATACATTCCAATGCTTTGGACACACTAAATACGTTAACGTCTTTTGCAAAGTAAATGGGTTCTGTTATCCTTACTCAGTGTGCCCATGGACTAAGACAGTGCTTCTCAACCAGCGTGCCGTGGTACTTTGGTGTGCCCCACATTTTCTATGAACGTTAAGAAAAATGTTAAAGTGGAATTCCTAATGTATATTTCTAGAAATAATTATGCACCATATACTCCTTCTCATTTTCACTGAGAGCTAAGAAAGACTAAACATTTTCCCCATTATTAAGCCCTTGAAAAATTACCTATAAAATGCTAGGGGTGCCCTGAAAATTCCAGGATTGCAGGTCAGGAGTGTTTTTTTTCCCTCTCTTTAAAGGGATAGTAATACTTTGTTTTATCTTTATTTTATTTTGCAGGCATTAAAAAAACATGAAGAATGATACAAGTCTTATCTCTCAAACCTTTATGGTTTAAGAGATATTCACAAGCAAAGTTTCCCCTCCCGCCCCTTTTACCTAGTGTAAGCAATCTCTTCTCAGATGTGGAATGCAGTCCATAGACCAGACAGATAACAGCAGGGGACAATCTTCTTCCTATGAGAACAATGAAAGCCCTGCCCCCCTTGACAAGTTTTTCAGGTTTTTCCCTTATCTTAATTGAAGATTGTCCCTCTCTGCAGTCTACCTGGACACCTCCCTTCTGATCCGACTGAACAGTGTTACATCAGTAGAAGGGGCGGGAGGGGGATACTTTGTCATTGAATTACTCTTGTACTACAACTCTGACAGAATTGAAATAACACTCTCCAAAGTCCAAATACTATGAAGATTAATTAGAACTGCTTTTATTATGAAACATTACTATCCCTTTAAAGAGACTGAGTACCACTGAACTAAGAGGTGCCCTGATTCACCATTTCATGTTAGCCCTGTTCATTCGACAAGCCAAGGTGAACAAGGCCTGTGATGCTGTCACAGCTGAAGGGCACGCATGCAGAAAGCTATAAAATCTCCACTGGCTCAAACATAAAATAAATAAATTTAGTGACACAAGAGGCATACAAGACCTTTCAGTACCAGAAGTGCGATCAAAGCATTACAATGCGTTAGACACCCTACAGAGCTCTAAATGTTACTTTACAGAACTGGGTTTTGTGTTGGGGTGGGAGGTAATACCAGGGTCTACAGTGGAACAAGGCTGGGGTGAATGTGTTCATCTGTGACTACCATGGGCAGTGGAATCGTTCTCCCCTCCCCTTATCTCTCTTCCTGCATGGGTAATGTATGGATTTTTTTTTCCTGGTTAAGCTGAACTATCATCTAGATACAAGTGCCCCTCCAATTAATTGTTAGTATAGTGGCGATCATTGAAATACTGTTATAATGTTTAATAAGTGCAGGCATTATTTGGAAACATAAGCTCTTATGAGACTCACCTCAAGACGAAAGCGCAGACATCTTGCCGAAAAGTGATCTGCGTGCCTGCTGCGTCTGTCCCTGCCTTTACTGTGCGGTACAACATAACTCCCTCTTTGGCAAATAACCTATCCGTGAGGAGACAGACGGACAGAACAGACGCGCAGATCCCTCTTCGGCAAGATGTCTGCTCTGTCTTCCTAAGTCTCATACGAACTTATGTTTACAAATAATGCTGGCACTTAATAAACATAACACTACTTAACCCCTTAAGGACCAGCGGTTGTGGGACGTTTCCCATAAGGACCGCTTCGATCCTTGCCAACGCGCCGGTACACGTGACCTGTTGCGTGTATCGGTGCGCCGCTTTGGGGCCTAAAAGAGATCACTCCAGTCTTGGAGAGGTCAATTCTAGGCCCCATTTTCACTTACAGCGCTCCCGGTGGAGCTCTGTAAGTAAAAAGTACGTGAGACAGTCATCGGTCCTTAAGTATTTAAGGACCATGACGGTCATAGTACGTCAAACAATCCTTAAGAGGTTAAAAGAATACCACTATACCAACAGTTAATGGGGGGGGGGGTACAATTATAGCTACATGACAGCTGTGCTTTAAACATGGTAGTCACAAATTCACATATACCCCTCAGCCTTGTTCCACTGGTAGACACAGGGATTACCCTCCCCCCTACACAAAATGGAGTTCTGTGAAGTAACATTGAGCGCTGTAGGCTGTCCCACGCATTGTAACGCTTTGAACGGCTGTCCCTGTCTAGGACAAGTCTCCTTCTGGTAACCACATCCAGAACGGTTCTGATAAATATTTGCTTACCATTTCATAATTATTAAATGACTCACCCACAGCTGACATGGATTTTCCAAAACTGCCCGTGTTACAGACGAGAAAAAACACTGCGCCGTTATGTACAGCAAGAGGAGAAGAAATTTGGAGTAAACCAACAGCAACATACGAGAGCTAGTTATCAAAAATCCCATTGATTTAAATAAGTCTTTTAACTCTTTGAATGCTAAAGGTCTCCACATGCAAGGGGTTAAAATCCATAGGATTTTTTATTTCTCCCCTATAACTGCAACTGCCAATAGCGCCCGCTTTTTGTTTCACAAACTGGTTAAAAGAAAGTAACTTCCTAATAATGATCTGGTTCTAATAGCTGTGCAGGTAACAGGAGCATATTACACTTGTGTTAGTCTAGAAAGACTGCCCTACCCTTGATTATTCATGCTTCACAGCAACATTAAGAGTAGGTATTGTTCTGACTATTCCACCCCCCCCCCCCCCCCCAAACATGGTGTTCCCAGCACCAATTACCCATGAAACCAGAGGACGGTCGCAAGTTTAGACAAATTACAAAACAAACTGAACAGACAAAAACCTGGATACAAGAGTCACCTGTAATGATATATAGAAACCCGGAGGAGATGTACTAAGGCAGCAAATTTCAAGGCACAGTAATTCTTAAATATGTAAATATATATATATTTTAGTGTTTATCCCCTGAGTAAAACAAGAGTGCTCCCACTGCTGAAAGGAGTTTTGAATCAAGCATTATTGCAGCTCAAATCTTGAAAAAAATTTTGGTGCAGTATCACAGTGGCCTGAAACTGTACAGTGACGCTGTTGCTACACCATCCTATGGACAGCTCCAGTCAGTTGACCATAAAGTGGCATAATTTAGAAATATATATGTATCGAGCGCTCACTAGTATATCGGGAACGTAGACACAAATATTAATAAATAAAGTAAGGTTGAGAATCGTACCAAACTGGCATAGGATGGTGTAGCAACAGAGCCACTGTATAGTTCTCCACAGGACACTGTGATACTGCAACACAAAAAACACATAATTGAGTTGTAATAACTTTTGAACAGAACACCTTTCATCAGTGGGAATACCTTTGTTTTACTTGGTGGGGGGGGGGGTAAACCCTGCAATATATTTTTTACATTTTAAGTATTACTATCCCGTTCAGCATCACTCCACATCATGAGCCATGTATAGAGATCTCCATTTGATCAAAGATTATTAGTGGTTCAACCATTTGGTAATTTGTGACTCAGTAAATATGATTGATCTGTACTTAAAGGGATAGTAATACTTAAAATGTAAAAACAAATATGTTGTAGGGTTTATCCCCCTGAGTAAAACAAGAGTACTCCCACTGCTGAAAGATGTTTCATTCAAAAGTTATTAATTTTCAAAGTTGAATTTTTTAGGTGCAATATCACAGTGGCCTGAAATTGTACAGTGGCGCTGTTGCTACACGATCCTATGGACAGCTCTGGTCTCAGGACCATAAATCTCCATAGGATGGTGTAGCAACAGCACCACTGTAAAATTTCAGGCCACTGTGATATTGCACCTAAAAAATTCAACTTTGAAAATTAATAACTTTTGAATGAAACATCTTTCAGCAGTGGGAGTACTCTTGTTTTACTCAGGGGGATAAACCCTACAACATATTTTTTTTTACATTTTAGGTATTACTATCCCTTTAACCATTTGAGTGCCAGATGAGTATGCAATGCATACCCCTCTGTCTTTCAAAGAGGTGCAATAAGTGGAAATTACAAAAAAAAAAAAAAAACACCACATTGTAGGGCTCCCACTGTTGACACATGCTCCTTACACAAGTTATCACAGCATTAAAAGCGGCTTTTTTTTTTTTTTTACTGCACTCAAGATATGTTGCTGCCAGGTGATGCTGTAGCTAAATTGCTATGGAGTATTTGCGTCTATGACACTTGGCTTTTCACAGGAAGTGCGCCATCTGGCTGCCAACAAATAAAATAAAGCACGTTTACGTTGTACTGAGGCATCTCACAGCAGAAGTACCCAAACTTTACTCTTCATAAAGCTCTACAGTATAATTCTCATAGGGATTTACCTTTCCTTTACAAGGAGAGGTCTCCTTTCTTATTTTACGTATATTCAAGTGTTTAATATGTAGTTAAATTGCCGATCCTCCCCCAGCAATTCTTTGACATATTCTGCAAGTACATAATAATAATATGTAAAGTTAAGAAGGAAGTTTGCTGTCACTTTAAAGGGACAGTAATGTTTCACAAAAACAGCAGCTCCAATTAATCTTCATAGTATTTGGGCCACGGAGAGTGTTATATCGATACTATCAGAGTTGTAGTTCAAGAGTAATTGAATGATGAAGTATCCCCCCCCACCCCTTTTACCTAGTGTTAGCCGCCTCCCCTCAGATGTGGAATCTGGTCTCTTGACTGTACAGATCACAGCAAGGGACAATCTTCTTCCTATAAGAACACTGAAAGCCCTGTCCCCCCTGACAAGTTTTTCAGGTTTTTCCCTTATCTTAATTGAAGATTGTCCCTCTCTGCAGTCTACATGGGCACCTCCCTTCTGCTCTGGCTGAACAGTGTTACATCAGTAAAAGGGGCGGGAGGGGGACACTGTCATTGAATTACTCTTGTACTACAACTATGACAGAATTGAAATAACACTCTTCAAAGTCCAAATAATAATATGAAGATTAATTAGAGCTGCTTTTATTATGAAACATTACTATCCCTTTAAGGATAGCCTGAGATTGGACTCTCCAGCGTTCCTCAACATTAGGTCCCTTTCACACATGCAATAAAATGGTTGCGATCCAAGGCGAAAGTTCTGTCACCATGTAATTTCACTTTTCTTCTTTTGCGTTCCACCACTGATCCAAACACAGGAAAGATGTGCCTTACAGCCGGCCTACATGAATGCCAGCCAATATTACCGACTGCAACTCATGCAGGTATGCCATTCATCGGAGGTTTGTCCTACGCACAGTAACAATCACCACCGCTAGTGTGAAAGGTCGGCCTACAGCCCCATAGGCCTCTGTACAGACCTTCCTTACTGTAACTTAACAGTGTTCCTGAGGGAATGCCATACCTCCCAAGTGTTCCTCTTTAGGAGGGATAGTCCCTCTTTGAGACCCAAATCCCTCTGTCCCTCTTTTTAGGAGATGAGACTGTGTATATAAATGTATCACATTGCGCCACAGCAATAAAACGCATATTAAGGTTTGTTTAAACTTCAGTATTTGTGTTTATAAAATAGTCTGTGTAAATAAAATACTTTGGTCTTGTTCTAAATCATTTATTCAGTTACACAAAGACGTGTCAATAGGTCGTGAAATAACCTAACATTTCTCATTAATGCCTCTCCCACCAGCCACACCTCCAAAAATATCACCTAAAACAAAAAAGTGTCCCTCTTTGGCCAGCTGAAATGTTGGCAGGTATGGAATACACAGTAATACAGCCCCATAGGCCTCTGTACGAACCTTACAATGGCAACACTGTGTTCCTGAGGAACTACAGTAATACAGCCCCACAGGCCTCTGTAAAGACTTTATTGCCTCAGGAACACAGTAACGTTACAGTACAGTAGTAATACAGCCTTCATAAGCCTCTGTACAGACCTTCCTTACTTACTTTAACATTACTGTATTCCTAAGGGAATACAATAATACAGCCCCCTAGGCCTATTTACACTGTTCCTGAGGAAATACAGCACCATAGGCCTCTACACAGACCACTTAAGGCGGTAGTATGATAGCCTTGCACAAAACCTCTCTCAAAGTGACAGATACAATGCAAGATAGCCATGTTTGTGTTGCCGATGAGAAATGGGCCTTAGTCCTTGGGGCTCAGCAGGACAGCTTTTCAAGATACTACCGTATAATCACAATTAATTTATTGAAGGACAATTAATTTCAATTTTCCTGTGCTAGTTTACATTTTGTAGATCTCCCCCATTGCCCCCTATGGAGCTATTAGCTTGATCTTGAATTGTGCCACTGAGGTCTTTAAACATAGGCCAAGATGTGCAGATTGTGTCAGAGTTTCAACACATTTTATTTGTATTGCACCTGATAAATTAATTGCAGGGGGGGGGGGGGGGGGGGGGCAAGGTGACTTTTTTTTTTTTTTTTTTTTTTTTTTTTTTTTTTACACACACACACACTGGAAGGACTTCAACAATTGTGGAGTAAATCAACTTCACAATGAAGGGACAAATCTAAGATTTATTTTTATATGAATAGGAATTTTAACTTCTTCAGTGCTAGAGAGGTCTCAGAGTACACTAGCATTCAAGAGGTTGAAGGTCCTGTTTATTAGACGTAGGGATTTTAAAGTGCCCCCCCACCCCCCTTGGTGCAGCTGGTGTGTCCCAGCTCTTTGTACATCAGACTCGTGGACCGCTGTAGTCCATTCCCCATATTGCACACAAGCAGACAGAAGGATACATTTTAACAGCTCCAGACTTTGCTCCGATGGCCATAATTCGGAGAAGAGGGTCAAAGGCGAGGGAACTTGGTTGATTGGGAAATCCATGTTCTACAGTCTGCAAAAGAAAAGGAGAAGAAGAATTAGGGGAAGGGGTGGCGAAAAGTAATTTCTCCTCTAATCACCGTCCTCAGAACTTTTGTAGAGGTGGAAACGTTCACAAGGAATCTCCCTAGAATTCTAACAATCAAAGTTTTAACCATTGTAAAGGTCAGAGGGGTACACAACGCATTGAAAAGCAATGTGTTGTGTGCCCCTCTGGCACTCTAAGGGTTAAGCTCTCGGGTGCAAATAGTCTCCACCGGGCTGACTGACATGTCAATGCTAGCAGTTCCTTGAACAAAGAAACAGTAACGCCCACCCACCCAAAAAGGCATCAACAGGATCTGAAATAACCTAAAAATGCCCCCAGTAAAAACACCCCCCAAAACAAAAAGCATCCCTCCTTGGCCATTTGAAATGATGGGAGGTATGAAACAGACACCCATCAACCACAACCCTTCCCCACCGGGACATTTGAAGTCCCATTCCATCACTCATCATGAACATTAACCAAACTGCCCTACAGTGAAACCGCAACTTATCCTGACACCCACTGCACCAGTTACCCCATTGTACCTGCATCAGACTAAGCTCTTCTGGACAAGGAAACCTGCCTTCCGATTTTCTTGTACTGAACATATACTGTGTTTTCAGCGTAGCGGTTAGATTTATTTCCTGCGTAACTAGTGGTTTGATATATAAAACTTCTTTATACCTTTAACCCATAGTGTCAGAGGGGTATTCAACACTTTGCTTCACAAGGTTTTGGATACCCCTCTAGCAATCTAAGGGTTAAGGCCCAGATGAGTGTTTTGCTTCTTGTGAAGCAATGTGTTGCACACGTCTGGTCCTAGGCTGACCATATTTCCTTTAGGCAAAAACGGGACAGGGTGTGGGACAGACGGACAGTGGGACTCCGTCACTCCAAGTCCAATTGTAGTAAGCTGCGAGCAGGGAGAACGCGTTTGCTCCGTCTCTTACTAGCGGTGTTCTCTCTCCCTTTGGCCAAAAAGCCTGCCCCTGAAGTAAATCAGGACTTCCTCTCTTCATCACTCACACTAGTTTTACTGTGTTTACTGTATGCATTGATTACCATAAAGTCTTATGACTTGTCGTCATATCACTGTCTAAGAGACTCTATGGTAATTTACCACAGACTTAAGAGTCTTAGACAGTTACGAGTCACTCGAGTCATAAGACTCTATGGGAATCAATGTGTACAGCAAAACCACTAGTGTGACAAAAGGAAGTTCTGAATTACTTTATATTATGAGAAATAAAAAAAACTGAACGCAGCTTGTTTTTTTTTTGTTTGTTTGTTTGTTTTTTTAAACAAAAGGGACAAAATTGACATTTACATTAAAAAGACAGGACAGTCTGGAAATATGAAAAAACGGTACTGTCCCGTTTAAAGCGGTATGTTTGGTCAGCCTAGTTAATTCCCAAAGCCATTTACTCTACCACAGAGCTTACCACAATAAATGTATAGAGTTATCAAATGCTGCGTATTTCTGCAGTGTAAATCCATTGTACTGGCTGAATTCAAGTTAACGTGCACATGAAACACCAAATGCCCATATATTAAAAGGATAGTAATGGTTAATTTTTAGTTGATTTAATATTGTTGACATTAAAAAAAGGGTTAACATCTATGCAAGTCTTATTTCTCAAATCTTTATGGTTTGAGAGATATAACTTGCTAAAATTACCTTTTCCTGGCTGTTTTACTCAAGTCTGCCATCTAGCTGACAGCTGCAGATTCCAGTCATTTGACCAGACAGAGGCTCTTCAGCAGAGCTGAAATCACGCTACTTAGAAATAAATACTTCATTGGAACAGTCTATAAAGTGTGCTTGCAAATCAGGCACACTTCGTAGACCGAAGTATTTGTCTTTAGATATTGTTATATCGGCGCTGCTGAACAGCCACATCTGGTCAAGCGACCAGAATCTGCTTCTGACAGCTTTACAGCTCGTCAAGCAGAAAGGGGAGGGACCAGATAACTTTATTTTACTATATCTCTCAAACCAGAACGGTTTGAGAGATACAATTAAAAGAGAGTACTTGCACTTATTTGTATCTACCATATAGTTAATACTTTTTTTTTTTCCTGACATTACTATCCCTTTAAAGGGTGTCCCTAATTAAGAACAGTAATAGCAAATCATAGCTACTAAGTCACCCATTACCCATCTGCAACCAAAGGAGCATGCAATACATTGCTTCAAAATGAACTGCATAAACCTCTGGTACTTAACCTTAAAAGGGTAAACAGGGATAGCCAGAACTAGAAATTTTACTACATGACTTAAGTTGTGCTTCCGTTTGATTGTGATACAAATATATTTTGAGAAGTTGAACTTGGTTGGCGACACAGTGTGCCACTTTATACCAATTAATTAGTTTCTTTGCTGGATCATCATTACCACATACTGTGCCATATAGGACTCTAGGCAGACGGTCCAAGAGTGACTGGCAAGGCTGACCTTGAACCGAGTCCCCTGGCATAACGTGTAACCTAAACAAAATGATAAATGTTACATTTCTGTAATGCATTTTAAGGATCAAAAATTGATAGTACAACATATTAGGTGGATTTTACTGCTTATTTTAAAAAAAAAAAAAAAAAAAAAAAAAAAACACACCACAACTTGTATTAGGGTTACATATGTTAACCATCTGAGTGCTAGATGGGTTCCCAACTTACAATCTGGCCCTCGAAAGGGTAAAAACCACATCTGTTTACAGTGGATCACATATAGAAAAGTTAAGCTCATTGAATAGAGCATTTAGCAAAAAAGTTTAATGTTAGTAATTTAAAAAAAAAAAAAAAAACCTGTTACCTACGCAAATATTCAAGTTTAAAAGGTGCCCAGCAGCCTACTTCCACTTGCTGCATAGAGGCTGCTCTCGTCCCACTACCCAGCATCCTCCGATGATGGAGGATGACTGTCTCTAAGCTGGAGCGATCTCATTGGCTAGATATTGATCTCTGACAATGAGATCGCTCCAGCTTAGAGAAAGAAAGCCTCCGTCATTGGAGGATGCTGGGTAGTGGGACAGGAGCAGAAGCAGTGCTGTAAGCAGGAAGTAGGCTGCTGGGCACCTTTTAAACTTGAATTTTTGCTCAGATAATGTTTTTTTGTTTTGTTTTTTTAAAAATGACTAACATATTAAACTTTTTCGCTAAATGCTCTATCTAATGAGCATTAGATATCTATATGTGATAGATCCACTTTAACCCTATGAGTGCCAGAGTCACCCAACACAGTGCAAAGCAATGCATTGATATGTCTGGCACTCAAAGGGTTAAATCTTGCATCCGCTAACAAGCTGCCATGGCAACTGGAATACGTAAAAACAACGATAGCGCAGCACATCTGGAAGGGTTGTGTTTAGAATGGATGAAACTGCAGAAAACAGAAAGTTGTTTTTACTTAGGAAAAAAAAAAAAAAAAAAAATGAAGATTTATCACAATCCAATATAAAGTGGGGGTTTGGGTCCCTTCATCATCTCTGGCAAGGAGATAGTGTAACAAGCAGAAATAAGGAATACATTTAATTCCTTCAGGGTGCAAGCGGAGTGATCCTCTCCTCACACTGGGTGAGGTCACAAAACAGCTGCATCCGGTATGAATCAATTATCTGCCTCTCAATCTGATTCTAATTAAAGAAAAACCTAAAGAGCGTGCTCCGGCCTCCCAGCATGCACTGCAATGGTAAAGAAAAAAAAAAACACCATCAAAACAAGGAGTTTGAATCAGGGCTCAATGCTAAATCAGAACAGGACTCTCTTCTGGTAGGAACATATACCAGAGAGCTGTACAATTAGGACTGGGTCATATGGGAAATCTCTGCTGCGCCATTTTAAGGACAACTCCTTTTTGCTCAAGCAGGGATATCCTGAAAACCTGACCTGTTTGTGTTCCGAGTACCAGTTTTGAGGATCCCCAATCTGTTGGTAAAGGGGTAGGCAATTAAGAGAAGGGAACAATTTGCTTTCACCTCCAAATTGCAGTTGTAAATTAAACAATTCTATAACTAGCGAAGGGTGAATGGCGTTGCCCGTATGATCGAGTTACGCAGTGCATTTTGGGACCACTGTAGCAGTGAGTCTCGCTGCAGCAGGTGGCCCACTCCTGTGAAAATTACCGTCCAATTTGTTGCCTGCTACCAATCCCCGCCTCAGGGCAGGGCAGACAGCGAACCAGAAACAAATTATATTATTTTTTTTATTTCTACTAGTGTTTGCAGCACTACAAGACTGTATTCAATATACCAAAACGGGATAACTGGTACAAACCAAGTTCACCGTAGGGGATAAATAAATCACGCCTTCAAAATTTAAATGTGGCTTTTAACACATTGAAATCTAGTAGGAGGTCTCCAACGCAATGCTTTTGGAAAGTGCTGGACATTCCTAGCATTGACAGAGTTAGCCCTATGAGTGCAAGATGTACTCTGATGATGGAGGCTGGCTGTCTCTATGCTGGAGGACTTTCATTGGCCAGAAATCTCTTTCTGCCAATGAAAGTCCTCCAGCATAGAGACAGACAGCCTCCGTCATCGGAGGAGACTGGATAGAAGCTGAGACTACGGTACAGATCCAGTCAGCACTGTCTGCCCTAAGTAGGAACAGAGGTACATTTAAACTTTGAAGAAATGCGAACGGGCAGATTTTTTTAAAAGAAAGAACACGCTTTCCATTAATTATTGGTACTGAATCGATTTAGCCAAAGCTGTGACGGGGGTAAACATCCCCTTTAAAGCGGAACTACCACCCCACACAATCTTTAGCTTCACCAAGTCCCCATCTGGCAACTAGCTGCTTAGTATCGCTAGTCACCAGAATAATTACCTTATTTAATAGATTTCTCCTCTCTTCCATGGGTGACAGGCAGGACGGAGCACGGACATCTTGCCATTGTGACGTCCGTGCGCCTGCGCTGTCAGTCCCAGCTGGGTCTAGGAGGCGTTGCTAGGAGCCATTTGGCTCCGGCTGGGACTGACAGTGCAGGCGTGCAGACGTCACAATGGCAAGATGTCCGCGCTCCGTCCTGCCTGTCACCCATGGAAGAGAGGAGAAATCTATTAAATAAGGTAATTATTCTGGCGGCTAACGCTACTAAGCAGCTAGTCGCCAGATGGGGACTTAGTGACGCTAAAGATTGTGTCGGGTGGTAGTTCCGCTTTAGTGGGTTAAGCACGCCCTTGGGGACCAGTATGTATTTACAACACACTAAGAGGTGATAAAAAGGAGGTAAAGTGGAGAGGACGTCTCCAATTCCTGTTATTCTATGGCGCCTATGCACTAAGATCACCAAAAATTTGGAGAGATGTTAGTGTATAAGCCATATAGAAAAGCACAGGAACTGAAGACGTCATCTCCACTCTATCACCTCTATAGCATGCCTTAGTGCAGGGCCCACAATGCATTGCACACCCCTGTTCCTCAAAAGAGAATCAACATTTCAGTCTCCAAGACTCCAAACAAAATTCCACTTAAAATCTCGTTAAAATTTAAAATGGGAGAGATTTTATTAAAGTGGATCACCCCAAATAAAGCCCCCCAATAATTAGTCATATAGCAATAAGCTTAGAAATAGTGCTATTATCAATCATAAGTACCGCGTTATTTATAATAAAAAAATCCTACTACTTCTGAGACTGATGGTAAGGCATCAGCGCAGACATCTCGGCTTAGAGACATCTGTATACCTGCTCTGTCTATCCCGGTCTCCTCTAGGAGGCGCTGCATTGTACCTTAAGGTAAAAAGAAGGGACTGACAGCACAGGCGCGTTGTTGCACCCAAAGCAAGAAGCTTGTCCATCACTCTCAGACAAAGTAGGATTTCTTAAAGGGATAGTAATGTTTCATAATAAAAGCAGCTCTAATTAGTCATCATATTATTTGGACTTTGGAGAGTGTTATTTCAATTCTGTCAGAGTTGTAGTTCAAGAGTAATTGGATGATAAAGTATCCCCCTCCTGCCCCTTTTACTGATATAACACTGCTCAGCCAGATCAGAAGGGAGGTGCCCAGGTAGACTGCAGAGAGGGACAATCTTCAATTAAGATAAGGGAAAAACCTGAAAAACTTGTCAAGGGGGGCAGGGCCTTCATTGTTCTCATAGGAAGAAGATTGTCCCCTTCTGTTATCTGTCTGGTCTATGGACTGCATTCCACATCTGAGAAGAGATGGCTTACACTAGGTAAAAGGGGCGGGAGGGGAAACTTTGCTTGTGAATATCTCTCCAACCATAAAGGTTTGAGAGATAAGACTTACATCATTCATGTTTTTTTATGCCTACAAAATAAAATAAAGATAAAACGAAGTATATGTTCTTATGCTGGATAATAGTACTATTTCTATGCTTATTGCTATTTGAATAATTATTGGGGGGAGACTATTTGGGGTCATAGTTCTGCCTAAAAGGTGTCCATGTACACAAGTGTTCATAAATTACTCCAATACTCCAAACATTTAAGACGCTCTGGCTTCCAAAACATTTCCACCCTTGAGATTAAAGGGATAGTAATACTTAAAATGTAAAAAAAAAATATGTTGTAGGGTTTATCCCCCTGAGTAAAACAAGAGTATTCCCACTGCTGAGAGGTGTTTTATTCAAAAGTTATTAATTTTCAAAGTTGAATTTTTTAGGTGCAATATCATAGTGGCCTGAAATTGTACAGTGGTGCTGTTGCTACACCATCCTATGGAGATTTATGGTCAACTGACCAGAGTTGTCCTTAGGATCGTGTAGCAACAGCGCCACTGTACAATTTCAGGCCACTGTGATATTGCACCTAAAAAATTCAACTTTGAAAATTAATAACATTTGAATAAAACACCTCTCAGCAGTGGGAGTAGTCTTGTTTTACTCAGGGGGATAAACCCTACAACATATTTTTTTTTACATTTTAAGTATTACTATCCCTTTAACACACTATATTATGGTACTAGTTGAAGAGTCCGTTACACGGGCCACAGCGCCACTGCCAGCCAGTCGTGGGGCAGTCATGCACAGTAGAGACTGCCCGCTCCACGGCTGATACAGAGCTGGACGCTCCGAAGGAATATTGAGCTCTGTATCAGCCGCGGCCTGGGCAGTCTCTACTGTGCATGACTGCATCGTTACACACGTTTTAGCGATTATATAGGATATTCATACATACTGTAATAACTTTTGAATCAAGCAACTCCCAGCAGTATATTTTTTCCCTTTCTTTGCAGGAAAAGCCCTATAACATTTTTATTAATGAAACTAAAAAAAAAAAAATCTTTACTGCTCTTGGTTTGTACGTTACGCCACAATCACATGGAGAGAAAGGAATAGATATCCTCTATTTACTCCTACAACGGGTTGTCAAGAGGTCATTTTTATGCATCCTCTACCTATTTCTCACAAAATCATATCTTGTACAAAGCAAAGGTTTATACACAGAGAAGTACAGCTACTTTCAGGAGGGGACAGCTGCAAAAATTAAAATAAAATTGCACATAGCAAGTGCAGCGTTCACAGCAGGTTGTAAGGACCAGAGCAGGAGCCTAGAGACTTGAGGTTTTATAAGAGGAAGAGAAACTCCAAGCAGGCCCCATTCATACAATAAACAACATGGTCATTAGAGAAAACAATGGAAGGATGCAGGGAGCACATTTGTGTAAACCAAGACCCAGCCAAAGAGACTGCATCATAATAAAGCAGGAAGGGGCGAGAATGTCCGTCCAGCTGCTGTTCAGCTACAAAGCCCATCATCTTTGTCCAGCCACTGGCCAGCTGAGGATGATGGGATTTGTAGTTCGGTAACTGTTGGGACAAGTTTGCCCATCCCTGTAATCAAGTCACATGAAACCTTTGAAGCCTCCTGAAGGAAAGAAAAAGGAACGGTTATCCACTGGAAGACGCTTTTTCCAAAAGCTATTGTGGCTGAAAATGGCTTTATAATTTAAACAGCACAGAAACATAGAATTTGACAGCAGATAACCATTCTGCCCATCTAGTTGCCCATTTTTTTCCTACTGTAAAAACCTCAAACTTTATTTGGTCCTTGGTCTTGTCTTATGTTCAGGACAGCCTTATGCCTATCCCATGCATGGTTACATTCCACCACTGTATTAACCTCTACCACTTCTGCTGGTAGGCCATTCCACTTATCTACTGCTCTCAGTGAACTCATTTTTCAATTGTGATCACTTGGGGGGGGGGGGTAATTGTTGCCATGTTTTGTTTTTTTATGGAGTACTTTATTCTAGGATTCAAGCCCATTCATAGAGAGAAAGCAGGAAGACTACAAAAACACATTACCTCTGAGCGTTTTTTTTTTTTTTTTTTTTTGGGGGGGGGGTTTAATAAATGCATTGTTTTTTCCATAGCAGAATGCACTTTTCCCTTAAACCTAGTAAATAACTATACCTTATGTAAAGCCCTTGTTTTTGAAAACTGCCTCGAAAAGAACTCTTAATAGACGGAATAGGAAAGCAAGTTTTGGGATCTTAAAGATTTTTATACAGATGAAAATCAAGGTGTGTAGGATATTTTCAGCTTTAATTGTAGGTGATCATTTCCCTTTAAAAACACACACACACACACACACACACACACACACACACACACACACACACACACACACACACACACACACACACACACACACACACACACACACACACACACACACACACACACACACCCCCCCCCCTCTCTAAATTATGGTGCAAGAGGTTTTGTAGGGGGCTTGCCAACAAAGCTTTGCTATAATTGAGAGGAGACTAAAATTGTGGAACAAAAACAGGTCCCAGAAAGGGAACCTTAACCCCTTGTCGGCCAAGAGGGTGTACAATGCAATGCATTACACACTCCTCTGGTCCTGAAGGGTTTAAAATATATTCTAACATTTTAATTGTTCACTTTTTTTGTGTAATAAAAATACATTTTTTTCCCAGGGGATGGCAACCCTTACACATTGAAATCTGTAAACTGCCTGGCAAACAAGAGGTAAACGAGAGGGGGGGGGGAGGTGGTATTTAGGGCAGCCTATTGTTCCCACAAAGCATCCAATTCAGTACTGCACAAAATAGGGCTTTTGTCTTCACAAATAGAAGAACAGCAAGTGAGCGTAATGCTCTGAAGAGGGGAGGAGGGGAGAGAATGCTCGGTCTGGTGTAGCTGGACACATGGGGGGGGGGGGGGGGGGAGGCAATAAGAGATCAGAGAGACGTTACCACAGTGGTACCCCAGCAGGAGGAGGGAGCACTCAGAAGGGATGGCCAGGAGTCCACTCACAGCAGAACAGTTAAAGGAGCAGTAACTTTTTATATGAAGTAACAGGGTATTTCCTGTTGAGTAACATAAGGGTGCTCCCACTGCTGACATGCATATTTCCAGAGTTATTCCAGTTTAAACCTGCCTTTATTTACATTAGCAGTGCCCTCTAGTGGTCAAATTCCGATTAGTTCTCCTGTTACATTCTAATGGAGAGGAAAGTCAGTGACAGTTCTCCATAGAATGTGACAAACTGCTGAGTCACTTCCTGTCAGAACAATCAGGAAGTAAATGCACATTAAATTCACTTCTGATTATTTGAACGTTTGTAACTCCGGAATAAAACAACCGACAGCAGTGAGTACAGTCCCCCCCCCCCCAACTCCAGTCCGTGGGACACCACACTGCAGATTTTTCAGGGCATCTTCAAACATGTGAATCCATCAGAAAAACTCCACCACAGACTGACCAACCGGCAATCATACCAGGAGACATGGGGCAAACCAAATGCGTTATGGGGGACAGAAGTGTTCTGTCTGCTTATTCAGAGTTGCCTTGAAGCAGCATATAGAAAGAATATTCAAAAGTTAAAACACCAGGAACATGAACAGCGAAACAAAAAAAATGGAGGTGCTCCTAGTGTATTATCTTAGATGAAATCTTCAAAATTCAATCCTTAACTCTCATTAGAAATATATCCTCACAAAAGAGTTGTCCATAGGGTGACCACATTTCCATTCTGCCATTCCGAGACGTGGTCACCCTAGTCCCCTATCGCGGACAATCTTTCTGAGGCTGTTCCCAGTGGGAACTCTTACTCCGTCAGCCTCAGAAAGATGGTCAGCGCCGGCGGGAGCCTCAGCCGCGGGTCTCACTTGCAGCACCAGCATACCTGCTCCATCCCAGCTGTCTCCAAAGCACCAGTCCAGCCAGCCAATGCCAGTGAGGACCATATAGCAAATACATTTCATTGGCTGGCTGGACTGGTGTGTGTTGCTGCATTCCGGGACTCCTTGTTGCCCCGGTGAGGGATGACCCGGGAAGCAGACCCCCTGCAAGGGACAGTCCACATGTCCTGGAATGCCCGGGTCACCAGGGCTGGTGCAAGGATTTTTGCCGCCCTAGGCAAAACCTAATTTTGCCGCCCATTTGGCTCTGCCCCTTGTGCCCCACCCCTTTATACCCCGCCTACTTATATATTACAATATTCATGATTGTCCTCTCTCTGCCCCCTGGGCCAGTCTGCCTCTGGTCTGGAGATGCCCCCCACCAGCTCCAACTTGCCCCTCAGCTCCAACTTTGCACCCCCTCAGCTCCAACTTTGCACCCCCTCAGCTCCAACTTTGCACCCCCTCAGCTCCAACTTAACCCTCTGAGTGTCAGATAGGTACAGATCGCATTGCAAAGCAATGCGTTCTGTACCTCTCTGGCACTGAAAGGGTTAACCCCCCCATTACATACCTGTAGCTCCCGCGCCGTCTTCTCTTCAGTGATGCAGAGCGCGCCGGGAGATCATGACTCCCAGCGCGCTCTGCATTACTAAAGAGAGACCGCGATGAGGGAGCGCAGTAGCAACACAGACCTGACTGTGTTGCGCGCAGCGTTCCGGTGTGGTGGGTGTGGGCGCAGCTCTTCTCCGCTGCATGCCCACGCCCCCAGTACGTGTGCGCCCTAGGCCGGCGCCTACCTCGCCTATAGGTGGCGCCGGCCCTGCGGGTCACCCTAGTTGTCCAGAATAGCACATATATGCCTCCTGGACAGCACCAGAAATCAACAGGATTTGTCTGCCATGACTTTGGTTTGCTGTAAAACGGCTATATTTAATTTGTGCATATGGCACGATGCAGGAAACGTGCGCAATCGCTATTTCCCATGTGAAAGCCACTAGGGAATAGGTTTGCGCATGAAAATTCAAGATTAGAGAACGGCTGCGTATATTTATTTTTTGTGGGTGTGGCTAAGATTAACAAATCTGTGTGCGTAG
Organism: Rhinophrynus dorsalis; assembly: GCA_037306005.1. Taxonomy (NCBI): domain Eukaryota; kingdom Metazoa; phylum Chordata; class Amphibia; order Anura; family Rhinophrynidae; genus Rhinophrynus; species Rhinophrynus dorsalis. The sequence continues at coordinate 23,180,790 of CM074725.1, read as the reverse complement.
AATAACGAATGTGCCTAATGCAAGAACTGCTATCGCAAATGAATTCATACGTCTGTGTACTGTTGTCGTAAAATGGATTTTTTTTTTTTTTTTTTTTTTTTTTTAACGTGCAATTCAAGAAGCGTTCGGTATTTAGCTTCCTGGATTAGAACATGCGCAAAATCTATCTGCGCACAAAAATGCCTTTATCCAATGCGAACGTTTTTTGCATCGCGCCATTAGAGAGAGAAGAAAAAAAAAAAAATGGGCAGGGTGAAGATTGGGTTTGGATACCTTTCTGGCACTCAGAGGGTTGTTAACCCTTTAAGGACCAGTTGTACAACCCTCTGGTCTTTAAAGGGTTAAGCACCTTGGAGAAGGCCGATATATATGGCTGTATTGAAAAAGGGTTTCTTCCTGGTTAGCAGATCCGATACATTAACACCATAAGCTTGTGTTTCAGCAACTTTACACCGATATATACGGCCTTCGCTTTGCCAAGGAAAACCCCTGGTTCTCAAGTGCCAGACCACAGCAGCAACAAGGACCCATAAAATAAAATGTGACCGAGGTAGAAGGGATTTGTAGCCACTTCCCCATAAACACAATTTCAAAATCCAAGATTTATCGGTGCTCTGCATACGAACTCTATAGCGATTAGAAGTGAAACCGTAGCCTTCTGAAGAGTTTAGTTTACCTCGCAGAAAATCCAAAGTCTGCCCGGGTTGTACTAAACCTTTTTTTCTGTAAAAGTAATTCGAGAAGTTAACCTTTGTTTTGCTGGCATGTCATGCAAATTCTCTGCACCGAATGCCAATGGAGTTCTCTTTAAAAGGGATAGTAATACTTAATTACTAATCCCTATATTAAAGTCACATTAAAAATAAATGTTTTGCCCCCAGTGTCATCTTTCAAACCTTTATGGTTTGAGAGATAATCGCTCCAATAGTTCCCCCCTCCTCCCCCTTCCCCAAAGTCAGCGTTGTAGCTGACTGAAGGGAAATCCGGTCTTACGATCATCAGGAGGCTCTGCAGCAGAGCCGATATTGCATTAATAAAAAAAAAAATTTCACTAAAACGGTCTTCTACGTGTGCTTGCAAACTATTGTTTTTAGAACACTTTGTTCTATGTTTAACCCTTTGGGTGCCTGTGGTGTATGCAACTCGTTGGTTTGCACTCAGAGGGTTAAAGTGACCATGTCATGCCCAATAATTCACTACAATGACCCGCGGCTGATCAAAGTATGGGAGGGGAACGGGCATCACCCAATTAGAACCATTTAAAGCAGGGCTGTCCAAGTTCGATCATAAACAGCCACCAACAGGCTGGGATGCAAGGATTTCCCTGATTAATCATAGGTTATTTAATCAGTGGATCATTCATTTTGATTGGTCCAGATGCGCTCAAACAGGAAAATCCTTAAAAGGGATAGTAACTTAATATATAGTAAATGTATCTTGTACAGCCTATCTTCCTTATTACAACAAGGGAACTCCCATTGCTGAGAGGAGTTTTATTCAACAGGTATTGCAACATCGCAAGTTTGATCTGTAATAACTTTTGAAACAAACACCTCAGCAGTGAGAGTTCCCTTGTTTTACTCAGGAGGCTAAACCCTACAATTTTGGTTTTCCTCCTACATTAAGGATTACTATCCCTTTAAACCCTGGACTGCTAGTAGCTCTTGAGGACCGAACATCAACACCTGATTTAAGTGTTATCACTAAGGCATATTTAAAGGGCTAGTAATATATTTTAGTGTTTTTATCCCGCTCAGTAAAACAAGGGAGCTCCCACTGCCGAAAGGTCTTTTTATTCAAAAGTTATTGCAGCTAAAAAAAAAAAAAAAAAAAAAAAAAAAAAAAAAATATCAAGTTTAAGGTGCAGTAACACAATGGGCTGAAATTATACAGTGGCGCTGTTGCAACACCATCATATGGAGATTTATGTCCAACAGACCAGAGCTGTCCATAGGAGCAACAGTGCCACAATTTCAGGACACTGATACTGCGAAGGAAGGAAAAAAAGATAAATAAATAAAAATAATCTGAAGTTTAAACCTACAATAACTTTTGAACAAAAAAAAAAAAAAAAAAAAAAAAAAAAAAAAAAAGCCTCTCAGCAGTGGGAGTTCCCTTCCCTCACGAAGGGGATAAACCCTAAAAGATATTTAGTATACATTTCCAGTATTACTATCCCTTTAAATGAAGTGCCGATATCAAAAAAGGGAAGTTAGATAATTAACAAAACACATCTCTTAAAGTGTATACATTACTGAGAAATACACCACAAGTACATGCAAAATGTAATGCTCTGTTTATATAAACTTTATTGTGTATGACAGGTTCCCTTTAACCCTCTGAGTGCAAGAGGGGTGGCCAACAAATTGAGTCACAATGTGTTGGCCATCACTCTGGCACCCAAAGCGTTAAAATAATCCTATCCCATCAACTGGATTCAGCTTGCCCATGACACACACACACACGAGCTCCCTACACAGGGTAGAATATCACCATCTATAATCCTGTAAATCAGGGCTGTGTTCAGACCAAGGAGGATTTAACGCTTCACTGTATATAACTGCAAAGTAGGAGACAATCACTATTCAGATGTGCGTTTCCCAGAACAACAATGCACAAGAAGTTAATATTTAAAGAACGTAACCAACATAGACCTATAGTTCTTCCCCCCACGCAGACTGTCACGTCTATCCACCATAAGGGATGCCTGTGGCAATGATTAAAATCAAAAAGGACATTACAAAAGGTCACCAATGCAGCATCTCGGGAGACCTCCAATGTTAACCCCTTGAGTGTCAGAGGGGTACGCAGCACATTGCTGAGCACTCTCTGGCACTCAAAGGGTTAAAGGAGGTTAAAAGCAAAGCACCCTCATTTTAAAATCAACAGGAATTTGGAGTTTTCACGAGTTCCCTATTTTGGTTGAATTACTCCATAACTACAATTCTGTAGCTTCCTGAATTTTGCCCAATGAATGCATTTAAAAATATTTAAATAAAAAAAAAAAAAAATAAATAAAAAGTGTAAATATTGACAAAGGGAAACACGAATATTTATGAAATAATTCAGATACCATATTTAAAAAGGGACCAAGAAACCCACTTAACCCTTTGAGTGCCAGGCTCTGCAAGTCACCCAACCCATCTGTGACACATGGGCAGATGGGGGATGTCAGGTGATGGCCATGTCTATTCCCGCCTGATGAAAGGACCAGTGAATATGGGGTCTGAGCTGGGACATTCATCCCTGCACAAATCCTGTGTTACATATGGACATGAACAAGTCTTCATGTTTCCATTCAGCCATGATCCGTTATACCACAGTGTTTGAGAAGGTCCTTTAGAATACAGGACTGTATTAAAGGGCAGTTATCACAGAACAAGAGAGCCCTTTGCTGTAACCCCAAACCATCCAATTTCAGCTGTTCAGGGATAACAAAGACACACAGAAGTGTGGTAAACAGCCTCCATAAACACTTTGTGTTGGACTCTCAAGTCTGACACAATGTCTGTAGGAGAATGGAAAGGTCACACGTCAGTACGGCTCAGCAAGAAAAGACCGAGCTGCAACAATGAAGCCCCAGGAGTCTCTGTTCAAACCCCATTCTGCCCCCAACCCCCAGATGGGCTCCAAGGGCAAAATTGTTTCTTTTAAGAGGCCTACGGTTACTTTAAGTGAGGGGTGGGCAAGCTTTAGCAGTCTACCAGAACAAGACTTGAAGCTCAGGCTCCACCTGACAAGCTACCCATGCCATACACCTGCTCACAAGACCAACCCTGGACCCATCTACTGTTGCCTGTAAAAAACAGACACAAAGATGTGAGTGGAGTGGCTTCCATAAAGCATTCATGTCTGAAAGGGGCACTGCGATTGCTCTGGACACACCCACAACTCAGAATATTGGGGTGATGAGCAGCGCCGAGGCAGCCTCACCAACACTTGGGGGGGGGGGGGGGTTATGCACTAAAGCAGCGGTTCTCAACCTTTCTAGTAGGGTTTCACCGATACCGGTATCGGTGCCGATACCAGCATTTGCGCGAGTACTTGTACTCGCGCAAATGCGGCCGATGCCAGCACCGATACCCTGTGTCAGGGTCAGTGCTGCAGTGAGGGAGCCCGGGGAGCTGCTCACAATGCTCCCCGGTTGCCTCTCTCCCTTCTGTAGCGTCGGAGCGTTGCCGCGGGTTACCATGGCAACTATCCGACGCTGACTTCTGCCAGGGCTCGCGAGAGAACAGCGAGCACCCGGCAGAAGAGGGCAAGGGAGGCAAGATGGGACATTGAGCGGGTGGTGAACTAGGCAGAGAGGGGGGCCAAGAGGGAGAAGGGACTAAGAAAAAAAAAGGCAAAAGGAGTAAAGATCAGGAGACAAAAGGAGGGGGGCCAAGAAGAGGCAAAAAGCAGAGGGGGGGGATCAGGAGAGAGCGAGAGAGGCAAAAGATTGGGATCAAGAGTCAAGGAGGGGGACAAAGGGGGATCAAAAGGGAGAGAAAAAGCCAAGGCAAAAGGAGGGAGCTCAAGAGGGGGAGAATGAAGTGAAAGGTGGGAATCAAGAGGGGGAGAAAGAGGCAAAAGGGGAGAATCAAGAGGTGGTGTGTGTATATATTTATATATATTATTTCAAGTACTCACCAATACTTTTTTTTTTTTTGCGGTCATTTGCCAGTTTTCCTGGTACCTAAAGCATATATTATATATATTATATATATACATACATACTTTAGGTACTTGGAAAACTGGCAAGTGACCGCAAAAAAAAGTATCGGTAATTGGTATCGGTTGTGCCGACCCCTAACAGAAATTATTTTCGTTGCTCCTTCATCGCTGTAATTTTGCTACTGTTATGAATCGAAATATAAATATCTGATGGTTTTAGGCGACCCCTGGCAAATCCTCATTTTACCCCCAAAGGGGTCCCGACCCGCAGGTTGAGAACCACTGCACTAAAGTGTGATAAAGAAGTGATTAACGAGGAGATAACTTCCAGGGATATCACTTCTCCAGTTCCTACGTTATTCTATGGAGAACATGCACTAAAATCTCCAAACTGGGGAGATCTTAGTGCATTGGCCCATACAATAACATAGGAACTGGAGAAGTCATCTACGCTTTATCACCTCTTTATCATGCCTCTGTTGGCTGTTAATGGGAACTGTAGTCCCCAAAGGCTACCTAACCCTTGTTTAAGATGACCCTGAAAAACAAAAAATGTAAAACCCAAGAGGAAATCGAGAACTGCTGGAGAAATCTGGTAAGAGTGGCCGAGGGCTATACGTGAAGAATACACGTTATCGAAATTATCCACTGACATACAATTGGGTTTTAGTGCATAAAAGTTAATTTATTTACTGTACAGGAAGCCCAGAGACAGAGGTTTGGCAGGGATCTGCTTGTTCTGTTTAGAGGAACATTGTCTGAGACACCAGGTAAAAATAAAATCCTTCCCAGCTGTCTGCCAGTATCAGTTACACAGCATAGTAGTGCTCTCCCTGGGTGAGTCAGGGACCTTACACTCTCTTCCGGGCTGAGTGTGTAGGAGGGACCCAGCATCGAGGGTAGGAAGCAGAAAATAGGAGCAGGAGATAGCATTTACATTACATCCCTCACCCCTCTGATCCTTAAAGGGTTAAGGTGTGGGGGGGGGGGCTGCAAACCTCATGCTGTTAAAGGGATAGTAATGTTTCAAAATAAAAAGCGGCTACAATTAATCAAAGTATTTGGACTTTGGAGAGTGTTATATCAATACTGTCAGAGTTGTAGTACAAGAGTAATTGAATGATAAAGTATCCCCCCTCCCACCCCTTTTACCTAGTGTAAGCCACTTCCCCTCAGATGTGGAACCTGGTCTCTTGACCGGACAGGTCATAGCGAGGGACAATCTTCTTACTGTGACCATAAGGAAAATCCTGCCCCCTTGACAGGTTTTCCCTTATGATCACTGAAGATTGTCCCTCTCTGCGATCCATCCGGACAGTCTTGCTGCTGTGAGGTGAGCAGTGTTACATCAGTAAAAGGGACGGGAGGAGGGATACTTTATCATTCAATTACTCTTGGACTCCAACTCTGACAGTATTGATATAACACTCTCCGTGGCCCAAATACTATGAAGATTAATTGGAGCTCCTTTTATTTTGAAACATTACTGTCCCTTTAAATGTTAACTTACAGTCTTCCAAAGAAAGAGGAGTCAGGACTGTGTTTAGCTAGGACGACGTCAGTTTGAACACCCCTGTTTTGTTCAGAGGTAACAAACCCTCTAGAATTTGAGAGGTTAAACACCCCCACTTAAAAAAATAAATAAAAATCAATGAGAATTTACATTTCTGCCCATGTTTATTCTGCTCCAGAATTAGGCAACTGAATACTACCCACAGACTGGCAATAGGGGGTCGCTGGCACTGTAAGAGGCTTCAACCCATCACTGACAGTGGGGCGTACAACGCATCCCCCCCCCTCCGCCCAACTGCAATAGAATTAGCCACAGGATCAACAACAGTCATTTCTGAATGTAGCACAATCTGACACGATATTACGGTTTTATAGTGATGAACAAGTTAATGTCTTGCAGCTGGAGAGTGTCTAGGGACAAACAGGGATGATTTCCAAAGTCCCGTTCCCCACCCCATACACACACACACCCCTATATGCACTGGCAGCTCTCTATAAAAGGGTTTTAACCGCTTAGCTGCTAGAGGGGTCTCCAATGAATTTCAGCGATTAAAAGCAGCTTTTCTACATCGTTTCACTTTTTTTTTTTTTTTTTTTTTTTTTTTTACATTCCTTCACTTGTTCTGCTTCCAGCATCCCACATAGAAAGCTCTCTGGAAATAGAGTCAGATGGCTACCTGTTAGGGCAGTGGTTCTCAACCTGTGGGTCGGGACCCCTTCGGGGGTCGAATGACTATTTGCCAGGGGTCGCCTACAACCATCACATATTTATATTTTGATTCATAAGAATAGCAAAATTACAGCGATGAAGGAGCAACGAAATGAATAGGGGTCGCCATAACTTGGGAAATTTTATCAAAGGGTCGCGGCACTAGAAAGGTTGAGAACCACTGTGTTAGGGACAGGTGTGTAAAAAAACAAGTGAAGATGAAAGTTTGAGCAACTAGAATTTACATATTTTGCAAGTGTAAAATGTTAAGTCGACAAAAACTTTCCCTTTAAAATCACTAGTACTCCATACACATATCACCAACCACTGCTACATTCTGACCAGCATAATCCCAAGCAGGATCAGTACATTCCCACCACAGAAGGTCTCCCATCGCTGCCCATTACACGGATCACTGTCACAGGTAAAACCCACACACGCAGCGGCATTCATCACACTGAAATACATGCAGTTGTGGATCAATCCAACAGTTACCATCAAATACTGTTTCCAATCCCTTGATTTCTAGAAAGGTCTTGAGAAGCAATGAGTTTGAGAAACTTTCTAGCATTCGTGTGCTTTTTTTAAAATCAACAGGAATTTGTTGTTAGGTGAAGTTTCTTTGCTACAGAATTGCTTCTCTTTAGCTTAACCCCTTGAGTGCCAGAGACCGTTACCCAACGATACCTTTGGCACTCAGAGCATTAATTAATAAGGCCCTAAATATTGGGGTACTTGACAAGAGAAGAATCCTGGAGTGGATGGTATTTCAAAATAATAGCAATAACAAAAATATAAACAGATCCAGATTCATCTTTACAAGAGATGTTCATGGGGTGGGGGTTAACTCTTCGAATGCCAGAGATCTGGGCAATGCACATCAAGGTATTGCCCACCTCTGGTACTCAAAAGTGTTAACCTTATTTCCATACACTTCCAGTTTCACCCTTTGCCAGCGACAGACCAGGGTAGAAGCCAGCGCAACACTGAGTGGCAAGAGGGAACATTTTTCCTGTGCACAACAGTACAGCACAGCATCCTGACCAGAGAGCAAAACTGCCTTCTCCAGCATGCTTTATTAGTGCCAAGAGGCATATAGTGCCCATGGGACCATGCCAATAATACTGGACATTATGTGCCAGACAACCCGCATGGCACAGCACATGGGAAGAAACAATGCAAATAATTGCTCGAGCCAATCTGAGTTAAATATTCAGTGTGTCTGTATACTATACTCCAGAGTCTATGGAGTGGTGGGCATCACACCCAGTAGCTCAGCTGATACCAGGAGTTTAGTGGTTTACTACGATCACAGGCTCAAAGAGTTAACCTGAAGAGGACGTGGACTCCAAAAGTACTACCCATCAAAACAAGGGACACACAAGATGCTGTTCAAAGAGTGCCAATACAGATGGAGAACATTAAATCGCCCCCACCCTCCAAATAGCTCTCACTTTAACACTTTAAAAAGGACCAGGAGGTATGCAACACATTGCTCAGCAATGTGACACACACCCTTCTGGTACTTAAAGGTTAAAGTGGACCTGACCTTTAACCCTTTGAGTGCCAGAGAAGGACGCAATGCATCGGATCCCTCTATGGCACTCAAAGGGTTAAGCCAAGTGTTTGGGAGGGGGGGGGTTGGAACACTGGTATTTTGTGCCAAATTCCTGTTCAGTTTGAGAATTAGTTACATTCAAGGTCAAACCTAACCTCAAGCTGTACATTAGAAACCTCCAAAGTGTGTAGGCTCTGCCTACACTCACATATAACAAGGTAGATAGCGATATCAGCCCCCCACACACAAATGGATCATTACGAAATGTCAGTGTGCCATCAACAAATAAAGGTTAAGGTCTCGAGATACTTAAATTACAATCATGGGTAGCACAACAGCTTTTCATTCTGTAAAAATCAACTAAAACATTCTAAACGTTAACAGGACCTTTCCTATCCAGTTATTAAAAGGAGATAGTAACACGTAATATGTAAATAAATATTAAATTATATCTAAGATTTGTCCTCCTGAGTAAAATACGGGTCCTCCCATTGCTGGGAGGTGTTTTGTTCAAAAGTTATTGTAGCTCAAACATGCATATATTTTTTTTTTAGATGCAATATCTCCATGACCGGTAATGTTACAGTTGTGCTGTTGCTACTCCATCCTATGGACGGCTCTGGTCAGTTGACCATAAACCCCCATAGGTTGGTGTAACAACAGCACCACTAACATTTCAGACATCAGAGATATTGCAAAAAATAAATAAATAAATAAAAAGCTAACTGCAATAACTTTTGAATTAAACAACTTTCAACAGCGAGTTCCCTGAGGATAAACCATAATATAGACTGTTTTACATATTAAGGGTTACGATATCTTTAATAGGTTGTGTGCACACGGTCAGTGCCCACTTCAGAACCACGGGCAAATAGAGCACCTTGGGCACCTTCAATAACTGAAGGGTGGGGTGGGAATATATAACCAGTCCCTCCAGGACTTCTCATTAACAGTGTATTTCAGTTCCACAGGGTACCATTCTCTGACTCATGGCACAGAAGGGGTGAGGGCGGAACAGTGCACTGAATCCATACTACAGCAAGGTGGGATTACATGCACCAACTTTCTATACAGGGTAAAAGGGGGATGCCATCTCAGTACTGGGGGGATACCAGGAAAGTGGTTTTCAGGACCAACCTGTGCAGTATATCATGCACTGACACACTCAATACTAGGTGTCACCAAGATTTTGCCATATCAGGCAAAGCCTCCAAGTACTGATTCCATTACTGTACAGAGGGCAAGGGGTTTCATTTCAAGAGATCTCCAGGGATTCTGTTCCCCTGGGCAGTCACACTACAGAGCAGCAACAGTGGTCTATAGGGCCATGTAGAGCAACACCAGCAGATATAAAACTGAACCTCTCCAGCAGAACACACATAACCCAAACCTACACTACTGCTTGCAATTATAAAATAATAAATATTAATATGTGCAGAAGCTTGTAACACATTAACCTTTTCATGACAAGGACCTAGAGTATAGGCTGAAATATTGTTGAGTAACAGATGACAGCAGAAATCAGGGACTTAGTGCAGGAACTGTGTCCCTGGAAATCCGGGGTTGTCGGCAGGTAAGGATCTTACGCACAGTGTTAGTACTAAGGTACCACAAACAACCTGACTAGTACCAGGGTGGCTGTGGGAGAAGATGGGCACATGCACAGTCTCAGTATTCGGGGTGGGGGGTGGCTTTACATTGCACAGCCTGTTTCAGAATATTATTACATTTAGAAGTTGTCAACAGTTTCCTCAGCTCAGTACAATGGTTAACCAACACAATAGAACAATGTACAATTGTGTAACAGTATAATTTATAAAAGGTACTACACACAGCCAGACTCTATATTAGGAGGGCACAGCCTGACTCTATACTAGGAGAGTTACCATGCACAGCCTGTCTCTATACTAGTGGGGTACACTATACTAGGAGGGCACAGCCTGACTCTATGCTAGGAGGGTACCATGCACAGCCTGTCTCTATATTAGGAGGGCACAGTCTGTCTCTATATTAGGAGGGCACAGCCTGTCCCTATACTACAGGGGTACTCTATACTAGGAGGGCACAGCCTGACTCTATACTAGGAGAGTTACCATGCACAGCCTGTCTCTATACTAGTGGGGTACACTATACTAGGAGGGCACAGCCTGACTCTATGCTAGGAGGGTACCATGCACAGCCTGTCTCCATACTAGTGGGGTACTCTATACTAGGAGGGCACAGCCTGACTCTATATTAGGAGGGCACCATGCACAGCCTGACTGTATACTAGGAGGGTACCATGCACAGCCTGACTGTATACTAGGAGGGTACCATGCACAGCCTGACTGTATACTAGGAGGGTACCATGCACAGCCTGTCTCTATACTAGTGGGGTACTCTATACTAGGAGGGCACAGACTCACTCTATTCTAGGAGGGTACCATGCAAAGCCTGTCTCTATACTAGGAGGTACCACGCACAGCCTCTCTGCACAATGAGAAAGGGGTAGGAGGGCTACCAAGTACAGCCTGACTCAGAACAAGAGGGTAACCCTTATTTGGGCCCCTATTAACTCAGCCCGCACCTTGTTGAAGGCGAACAGGTCCTGTTTTATCTTCTCCCGTTGGGGGTCGTTCCCCTGCCGCCTGAACCGAAACTTCAGCATCTTGCCCGCGACCCGAAGCTCGCACACCCGCTGCCCGTGCAGCCTATCCTCTTAGAAGCCAGCGCTCACACAGGCGGCCGGGGAACTTGATCCAGCTCGCAGGTTGATTGACACAAATAGTGACCAATCAGCGATGCGCTAAATGACTGTAAATGCCACTACGTTCTGAGGCTTCATACTTCGATATGCGCATGCGAATCCGGTTCCATTGTCATCTGGGAGTTGTAGTTTTCTCTACTTTTAACCATATAGTTTAAAGGGACATATCATCAAAACAACAAGACTTTATTTTACATAGCTCTTTCTAATCATCATCATCATCATCATAATATAATATTAAAAAAGATAACAGGCTGTATTGGCAAATTAAAGTGTTGCGATTCCAGAGCAAAGAGCTTCATAGGGAAGGATTACAAATTCCAGTTGATTTAAATGTAGCTTTTAACCCCCTTGAATGCTAGGTAGTCAAACCATTTGCATTTGTTAAATAAGTTCCAACGTGTCATTTAATTTAGCCCTACAAATACATGTTGTCTTGCGTAATAATTGTCGTTTCCATTTAAAGGACGATAAGTCCTTTAACCATTTGAGTGTCAGAGACACCTTTCTGGCAATCAGAGGGTCAAAATACAGCAGTAATGCAAATGGAATCACATCGGACATATCAAACCTCCCAAAATGTCAAATGGCCATAGAGGGACATTGGTGTTTTAGGTGGTGTTGCTGGGTGTGTGACTGGTGGGACTGGAGGGGCAGTACTGAGAATTTTTAGGTTATTTCATGACCTACTGACACCTCCTTGTGTAACCAAATAAATGATTTAGAACAAGACCAAAGTATTTTATTTACACAGACTAAATTATGAAGTCAAAACAAACATTAACCCCTTAAGGACCCTTGATGCTCCAGGACCAGTGACGGTACTGGCATGCCATGGAATTCCAGGGTCTCCATACGGCTGCATGCTGTTTGGGGACCCCTGAATCCATTGCGCAAAGAAAAATGTCCTGTAGTCCTGAACTGCCGGCTGTCGTTAAGGGGTTAACGTGGATTTTATTGCTGTGGAGCAAAGAGATGCACTTACATACACCTCGTATATATATATATATATATATATATATATATATATATATATATATATATATATATATATACAACCTTTCTCTCTTATTGCCCCTTATCTATGGAATTCTCTAACTCCCACCCTGCACCACTGCACCTCTCTTATAGTCTTCAAGTCACGCTTAAAACTGCACCTCCTTAACAGAACTTAACTCCTTAGTGACAGCCACGTGCGTACAAGGCTGTCACCTTAACGCCCATGGTACTTTTTTTTTTTAAAAAACGATTCCGGAGTCTCTGAACGGCGTGCAGCCATACGGAGACCCGGACTTCCAGAACTTACCAGGTACATCCTCTGTCACTAAGTGACAGTTTTTGCAGGACGTACCTGGTAAGTCAATTGTCGCGATGGGGTTAGACAAGCTAGAAGGCAGTGACTTTGTAAACTAAAGCTCTTATAAATGATATACTTTATTTATGTCCCCTATCCTGACCAGAACCCTAGCACTGTATTCAGCACTTGACCCTTATATACTCTGTATGTCTCCCATTACCACTTTAGATTGTAAACTTTCAGGCAGGGGCCTCAATCCACTGTTTCACTTTGCAAAGCCCTTGTAACCCTGTATTGTCTAAACCCTTCAATTGTAAAGCTATGTGTACACTTGTAGCGCTATATAAATAAACCTATTCATTCATTCATACACACCACACAGTCTGATCTCCTGAAAGAGGGTCAAAAGGTCATGAAAAAACTATAACTGAAAGCGTCTTCATCCTGAGCCCCCAGAGAGGGCTCATGTGCTGCAACCTGGGGATGTAAATGGCGCGACTTGTGTCATAAAGATGGTGTGGCTTAATTGGGTGGTCAGGGCTTATCATCCTTGTGTCATAAAGTGGGTGGGAAATGTGCAGAACAAGATGGGATGGAGAAGAAGTGGGTGGGAAATGCGAGGAACAGAGTGGGAATGAGTAGAGCTTGGCAGGAAGTTGGGGAAACAGGGTGGGAAGGAGGAGAAGTGGGCGGGAAGTGGAAGGAATGGGGTGGGAAAGAGGAGAAGTGGGCGGGAAGTTGGAGGAACAGGGTGGGAAGGAGGAGAAGTGGGCAGGAAGTTGGAGAAACAGGGTGGGAAGGAGGAGAAGTGGGCAAAAAGTTGGAGGAACAGGGTGGGAAGGAGGAGAAGTGGGAATAGTATCAGAGAAAACTCCCCATCACCAGTGGGAAAGAGGAGAAGTGGGCCTGAAGTTGGAGGAACAGGGTAGTAAGGAGAAGAAGTGGGAGGGCAGTGGGAAGAACAGGGTGGGAAGGAGGAGAAGTGGGAAGGAAGTAGGAGGAATAGGGTGGGAAGGAGGAGAAGTGGGCATGAATTGGGAGGAACAGGGTGGGTAGGAGGAGAAGAGGGCAGGAAGTGGAAGGAAGAGGGTGGGAAGGAGAAGTGGGCAGGAAGTGGGAGGGACCGTGTGGGAAGGAGGATAAGAGGGCAGGAATTGGGAGGAACAGTGTGGGAAGGAGGAGAAGTGGGCAGGAAGAGGGTGGGAAAGAGGAGAAGTGGGCAGGAAGTGGGAGGGACAGTGTGGGAAGTAGGAGAAGTGGGCAGGAAGTGGGAGGGACAGTGTGGGAAGGAGGAGAAGAGGGCAGGAAGTAAGAGGAACAGGGTGGGAAGGAGGAGAAGTGGTCAGGAAGTAAGAGGAACAAGGTGGGAAGGAGAAGAAGTGGGATGGAAGTGGGAAGAAGAGGGTGGGAAGGAGAAGAAGTGGGATGAATCGGGTGGCAAGGAGTAAAGGTGGGAATAGTTTCAGAAGAAACTCTCCACGGCCGGAGAATCAGCCTCTGTCCCCGGATAACCGGTAATTAACTCTATAAACAGGAGCCTTCAGAGCAGATCTAGAGAATTCTTAAGTATGGAAATAACCTAAAATTCTCAGTAATACCACACCCACCAGTCATGCCTCCCCGGCAACAACAACTACAGAGAACCAGAAAGTGTCACTCTTTGGCCATCTGAAGTGTTGGAGGTATGGAAAGGTGAATAAAAAGGTCTGGAGAATTAATAAACCCAATAAATGACCACATTGAATGAGGTGAGCATTACCCTTGTGGCACATGAAAGGTTAAATCAATTCAGAGTGTGCTGATTGTTCATTTTTTGGTTATATGAGCAAATGAACGATGAGCAGTTCTGAGCGAATCAACTGCGCTGTGGGGCCAAATAAAAATTCCCATAGATTTAAATGTGGCTTTTAACCCCTTGAATTTTTTTTAACCCCTTGAATGCTAGAGATGCCTCCAACACATTTTGAAGCGTCTCTAGCATTCAAGGGGTTAAAGCCCAATTTCAATCAATGGGAACTTTCACTTGATTCGCTCAGCCAGTTTGTGAATGAGACCCAGTGGTTTTTCAGCAGAGGGGCACATTGATTTGAAGGGCATCAGCAAAACGTTATCCCTGGGATGGGGGGGCAAAGACATAATATAACCCCCAGACAGCCCACCAAATTCCTATGTTTATTTAGAGTGGACAAGTGTAGGGGGTTGTTAAATGTGCCCCCTTGCCCCCCACGCTCTGAACGTCCATGATTGTCCTGATCTGCCGTTGATGACGCACCGTTTGCTAGGAAGAGCACTGTAACTATATACACTTCCCAGCATCTGAAAAGGATTTTACTTTTTTTTTTTTTAGGGATCAAAGCTACAAACTCTACAGTGACGTTCTGCTGTATTTCCACCTCCAGACCCGTGGCCACGGCTTTTGGTGACAAATTAAAAACATCCACTTTGGGTTGAAATAATAAAACTAAAAACTCCCTCTTTTTGCATCATATACCAAAACACAGACATTTTGTATCAGTAAATTATACATCTGTTTAAAGTCAGTCGCACTACATTTTTGAGCTAATTAACTCCCTGGATATTAACCCTATGAGTGACAGAGTGTTGTCCAATGTATTGCAAAGCAATGCGATAAACATCTGTCGGGCACTAAAAGGGTAAAAGACATCTGTTAAAGGAGCAGTACACTATTTTAATGAAACATATGTTATAGAGCATTTTCCTGCTGATTGGGAGATTTTTCCTATTTCAAGTTATTACAGATACAACTAATTTTTTTAAAGTCTAACCGTTAGCAACAGCATCAACTGGTGTCCAAAATGTATTTTTCCTTAGAATGCACCGTATGAGAGAGCTTGAGTCATAGACTACTGTTCCCCATAACAAATTATAGGAATAGCGCCACCTGGACCTCGGGCAAAAGCTGTAATAATTTCTGAAAGAAAAGTATCACAGCAGCTGGATTCCATTTTTCATAATCAAGCGGAAAAGGCCTATAACACTCACAAACATACATACATACGCACATTCACACACACACACAAACATTCACACACACACACACACACATATACGCACACACTTGCACGCGCACATTCGCAATGCGTTGCACACTGCTCTGGCACTCAAAGGGTTAAGAATCTGGATGATGGAATCATACCTCCCAAGTGTCCCTTTTCAGGGAATATTAGCGCTCCATAGTTCTCAAGTGTTCCACTTTAGGAGATATTAGGGGTACATACCTCCCAAGTGTCCCTCTTTAGGAGATATTAGGGGTACATACCTCCCAAGTGTCCCTCTTTAGGAGATATTAGGGGTACATACCTCCCAAGTGTCCCTCTTTAGGAGATATTAGGGATCCATATCTCCCAAGAGCCCTCTTAAGGAGATATTAGGGGTCCATACCTCCCAAGTGTCCCTCTTTAGGAGATATTAGGGATCCATATCTCCCAAGTGCCCTCTTTAGGAGATATTAGGGGTCCATACCTCCCAAGTGTCCCTCTTTAGGAGATATTAGGGGTACATACCTCTCAAGTGTCCCTCTTTAGGAGATATTAGGAGTCCATACCGCCCAAGTGTCCCTCTTTAAGAGATATTAGGGGTCAGTACCTCCCAAGTGTCCCTCTTTAGGAGATATTAGGGGTCCATACCTCCCAAGTGTTCCTCTTTAGGATATATTAGTGGTCCATACCTCCAAATATCCCTCTTTAGGAGATATTAGGGGTCCATACCTCCCAAGTGTCCCTCTTTAGTAGATATTAGGGATCCATACCTCCCAATTGTCCCTGTTTAGGAGATATTAGGAGTCCATAACTCCCAAGTGTCCCTCTTTAGGAGATATTAGGGGTCCATACCTCCCAAGTGTCCCTGTTTAGGAGATATTAGGAGTCTGTACCTCCCAAGTGTCCCTCTTTAGGAGATATTAGGGGTCCATATCCCCCAATTGTCCCTGTTTAGGAGATATTAGGAGTCCATGCCTCCCAGGTGTCCCTCTTTAGGAGATATTAGTGGCCTGTACCTCCAAAGTGTCCCTGTTTAGGAGATTTTAGGGGTCCATACCTCCCAAATGTCCCTCTTTAGGAGATACTAGGGGCCCATACATACCAAGTGCCCCTCTTTAGGAGGGATAGTCCCTCTTTCAGACCCAAATCCCTCTTTCCCACCCTGGTGTCCCTGTGTGGTGTGTATATAGGTGTATCACATTGCCACACAGCCATAAAACTCACATTAATGTCTACATAAACTTCAGTATCTGTGTTTATAAATTAGTCTGTGTAAATAAAATACTTTGGTCTTCTTTATCATCATTTATACATTTACTCAAAAAAGTGTCAGTATTTCATGAAATAACCTAAAAATTCTCAATAATACCCCACCCACCAGCCACGCCCCCAGCAACACCCCCTAATACACAAGCGTCCCTCTTTGACTATTTGAACTATCGGGAGGTTTACAGAAATGTAGCAGAACACCTCAGACATTTCTGTCTCCTACGTGAAAACCCCCTAATGAAGTTCTGTAACCAACATCTAGCCCATAGATGGCAAATAAACATTCCAAATATGACCTTTAATTTAAATGGAGATTTTAACCCCTTGGGTGCTTGGCAGTTTGGAAACCACTCTAGCATTCAAAGGGGTTAAAAGTCCCCTTTTAAATCCATATTCATTTTGGGATTTTTTTTTATTTGGATTGTCCAGTCCATCAGCCTCACTATCTCGTATCTCAAAACCACAGTAAATCCTCCTTCCTTGTCGTGGTGCAGACGAGGTTTTTTATATAATTTTTAGGGAGTGTGTAAGAGGCCTCCTCTTGTTCTGCAGACTCTGTTTATGTTCTGAGGATCAGGGTGAGGTCACAGAAGATGACTGGAACACAATCCAGCCTATCAGACATTCTTAAATTCCCCAACCTCTGTGTCATGATGATAGGAGAGATAGAATGGGAGAAGTTTCTCACATGCCTGGGGATGATACAAGAACATAACGAAGCCTAGATTGATCATCTCTGGGCATGTGAAAGTGCATTTTATACCTGATGAATTGCTGCCAAATAATTCACCTATATAGTGTAACTTTCTCACAACAGTAAGCATATTTACGCACATAGCGATCATAACTCTGTAGCAAAAATGAATGGAATTTTTTTCAGCCTGTTAGCCTTTTTTTTGTGTGTGAAAGTATTTTACCAGGAAGAATACGTTGAGATTATCTCTGGTTTTCAAGTATTGTCCTGGACTCATTGTGTCTACCTCAGAAAAGTGAATGGCTGAGCTGACCTTACCAGCACTAGAACCAGCAATCTTGCAGTTTGAACAGATCCTATGGCTAGCACATTAAAGGGATAGTAATGGTTAATTTTAAGTTGATTTAATATTGTAGACATTAAAAAAAGATTAACATCAATGTAAGTCTTATCTCTCAAACCATTATGGTTTGAGAAATATAACTTGCTAAAGTTACCTTTTCCTGGCTGTTTTACTCAAGTCTGCCATCTAGCTGACAGCTGCAGATTACAGTCATTTGACCAGACAGAGGGAGGCTCTTCAGCAGAGCTGAAATCACGCTATTTAGAAATAAATACTTAATAGGAATGGTCTACAAAGTGTGCTTACAAGCCAGGCACACTTTGTAGACCGTTCCAAATTAAGTATTTATCTTTAGATATCGTTATATTGGCACTGCTGAAGAGCCACATCTGGTCAAGCGACCAGAATCTGCTTCTGACAGCTTTATAGCTTGTCAAGCAGAAAGGGGAAGGACCAGAGAACTTTATTTTCCTAAATCTCTCAAATCATAACGGCTTGAGAGATACAAATAAGTGCAAGTACTCTCTTTTAATTTTATATACCATATAGTTAATACTTTTTTTCTGACATTACTATCCCTTTAACCAACTGAGCCATCTCACCTCTTCTTACTAGTAATATTGGGTTATATACATTTAACCTGATGTGTGACTATATAACCTACTAGGCCCTGAGTTGAAATCAGAGGCTGCACCCCACACACATACACAATATGGAGCAAGTTTGCGTAAAGCAGCTGTCAGAGACCTTATTTAAAGCGAAACCACCATCCCTGTTCAAATCTGGCCCAAATAAATACCCATCTAATGACTAGCTGCTAGTCGCCAGAATTATTACCTGGTTACTGAGAATTAAACATTGTTCCTGGACTGACACACAGGAAACCATGCAGACATCTTTCCATAGTGACGTCTGCAGGACCATAGAAATGTCTGCGATCCTGCGCTGTCAGTCCCAGTCTGCTCTAGGAGACATTGCTAGGAGCCGTTCGGCTCCAAAAGGGACTGACAGCTCAGGTGCGCAGACTTCACTATGCAAAGATGTCTGCGCTGTTTCCAGTTTCCTAGTACTATTGAGCAGCTAGTCGCCAGATGGGTATTTATTTGAGCCAAATTTGAACAGGGGTGGTAGTTCCGGTTTAAGCCTTTGAGCGATAAGAAGTATCTAGGGCATTGCAACAAAATGAGTTTGATACCTCTTTCTGGCACTCAAAGAGTTAAAGTCCCAGTGTAAGTTCGAATCACTGTCCAACACAGATGTAAGATGTGTTTATCACCAGACCATCTCAGAAGCTCTTCGTGTGAAAGTGAAAGGCAGAAAGAAAGAAATATTTGTAGTACTAAGGAACAGTTGTATCATGATTTGTCACTCCTAATATCTCCTAAAGAGGGACACTTGGAAGGTATGGACTCTAATATATCCTAAAGAGGGACACTTGGGAGGTATGTACCGCTAATATCTCCTAAAGAGGGACACTTGGGAGCTATGGATCCCTAATATCTCCTAAACAGGGACACTTGGGAGGTATGGACCCCTAATATCTCCTAAAGAGGGACACTTGGGAGGTATGGACCCCAATATCTCCTAAAGAGGGGCACTTGGGAGGTACAGACCCCTAATATCTCCTAAAGAGGGACACGTGGGAGGTTTGCACTCCCTAATATCTCCTAATGAGGGACACTTGGGAGGTATGTACCGCTAATATCTCCTATAGAGGGACACTTAGGAGGTATGGATCCCTAATATCTCCTAAGATAGATAGATATGAGATAGATAGATAGATAGATAGATAGATAGATAGATAGATAGATATGAGATAGATAGATAGATAGATAGATAGATATGAGATAGATAGATAGATAGATAGATAGATAGATAGATAGACAGATATAATATAGATAGATAGATAGATAGATAGATAGACAGACAGATATGATATAGATAGATAGATAGATAGATAGATAGATAGATAGATAGATAGACAGATAGATATGATATAGATAGATAGATAGATAGATAGATAGATAGATAGATAGATAGATATAGATAGATATTCCAATATTTGTTGTTTTTTAACCCTCTGACTGCCAGAAGTGGGTTGAACACATTGTCCCCCAATGCACCCCCTTTTAGTAACCGAAGGGTTAAGCCCATTGTCTATGTTCATGAAGTATATACATTGTGAATATGATGACTCATAGTGATAAGCCCCACCCATCATTCTTTAGGGCACGTTAAGCATTCTATAATGAAATGCAGCTAGACAAGGTCTATACCAGAGGAGGGCAAATATTTTGGCCGCATCTGTGTTTACATTTTTCGAAAATGTTTATGTTAAATAAATAAATAAAAACAAAAATATAGACTGGTAATACCCCTCCTGACTGGTAATACATAGCGTGAGGTATGTGTGAGAGAAGAGGTGGAGATGAGATTTGGGAGTGAAAATGACAGCTGTCTGACTGTCTGATCACAGGATGAGAACTGATACTTTGTTGCTCAGTGAATGTATCAATTCTGACTGTACTGGAACAGCGAATCATGGTATCAGTGTTGTCGTGCTTTATGATAAAATGTATCACTCATCCTCTGCAGAGAAAGTAAGAAGCGGTTCTTTTCTGTCAAACAGTATTGTTATCTGTGAATTAGCACACACACCTGAGGGATAGGAAAATTTGGCCCACGGGCCATATTTTTGTCCGTCTCTGATCTATACACTACAACAGAGTTCGAAATGCCAATAGATATACTGGGTTGCTTTATAAAGGACACTTACCAATGTAAGTATTTTTGTTATCTAAATTAACCCTTTCAAAGATAAGAGGATTTTAGTCTTACCTGTTAGATCCTTTTCTCTTAGTCCATACAGGTTACTGGTAACTTTGGGTAGGCGATCAGCCCTTTTAATAGGCAGGAACAATTCTGAGAAGTGACTGCTGGGTGGAGCAGTTTCACTGAGAGAGTTCCCTAACAGTGCTCGAAACCCCCTAAAGCCCCCAACATCCACAGAACACTGACCGGATGACAGAGCAAGGGAAAACCAACAACTTGAGCCGTCTCTGACCTCGCTATGTGGAGCGGTTGCAGAGATATGTCCCAAACTGTAAAGTCCAATAAAAGTGAATGGAGCCATGGCGTCTATGTGGTAAACGCACGCGGAACATAAAGTTAGCGAGGTGAATACCAAACTGAACTGAAACGGACAGGGAAAGTGCCCAAAAACCCCCCAAAGGTTGCTAACCAGCAGCAAAAGGGGTAAGTTACCACATAAATGTGCCCCAAACACCCCACAGATATACAGATAAACCCAATGAGTGCATGAGTATGTAATAGGAATTCCAATAGAGACCCCTGTGCGGAGTGGAAGCATGGGACATGTGGACCTCAGCACTCAAAGGGTGCTCACCTTTTCAGCAGATCTTCTGTCTTCAGATTACCATATATCAAGAAAGAAGCCTCAGTGGGCAACTCCTGGGGAAAGAACTTGCAGCCAAAATTTCCCCCCAGGGCTTAGATCCACAAAAGCACCTGGTAAACTGAGCTATCCACGTTTGGGTGATGGGAATTGTCAGTGATGGTAATCCGCCTAATGGTGGTATTCCATATCTAACAGAAAAATAATAAAAAAGCTAAAACTATAGCAGAACTGTTCTCTTGCCTTGTGTCTTGACCAAGGAACAAATCTTACTGGTTGGGGATTGGCTAGCTGCAAGCTAAGGAGAGGAGGTAGGCTCCACTCAGCAGTCACTTCTCAGAATTGTTCCAGCCTATTAAAGGGGCTGATCGCCTACTCAAAGTTACCAGTAACCTGTATTGGACGACAGAGAAAAATATATCTCCATTGCATTGCAACGCAATGGATGGGAAATGTTAGCATTCTATAAGTATAGATCAGGATTAGGCAACATATGTATCTCTGGCTGTTGGAAACTACATCTCCCATGATGGCAGCTGGAGAGGCACAGGTGCAATTTTGTTTAGTAAAATGTGATAGTTCCCCTTTAAAGGGATAGTAATGTTTCAAAATAAAAGCAGCTCCAATTAATCTTCATAGTATTTGGGCCATGGAGAGTGTTATTTCATTACTGTCAGAGTTGTAGTTCAAGAGTAATTGAATGATAAACATAGCTGGGAACTCTTCGGATTTGCCCCGGAGACTCTGGTTTTAGCTTCTAATTACCAGGTCTCCGGGGCAGAGGCTGATTCTCCAGATGTGGGGAGTTTTAAATAAAACTCTACCCACTTCTGTGTCTTCCAGTTGTGCTCCTGGCACTCCGCTGCAAGTTCTCCTCCTCCTTCCCAGGATATTCTTCAATATTTCAGTATGTTTTTTAACCCCCCGCTCATGATTAAGCCCCACCCCCTTTTCTGATGCGAATTGCGTCATAGATCTCCACCAGCTGCATCAGAGGACTCCCCTCCGGGCAGTCCACCTTCCAAAGTTCACAGGTATGATGATAAACTATCCCCCTCCCACCCTTTTACTGACGTAACTATCATGGTGACTGTGTTCCTGCCCTGACGGCGACATTGTTATTTTGCCTAATTTCAATGCTGCCCTCTTATTGGTCTGACATCCTTGCTCCACCCAGGGCTTGCCTTCATATATCCTGTCATGTCTATTCCAAGGCGCCCTTTCGTGGTGTATCTGATCCTGACGTTTGTTACTGTGTTGCTGTTATCGTGTATAACCCGGCCTGACTGATGACATTCCTGTGCTTCCTGTGTACTGCTCCATTACCAACTGATCTGGCTGAGAACCCGCTCCATTGCTGAACTGATCTGGCTGAGAACCCACTCCGTTGCTGAACTGATCTGGCTGAGAACCCGCTCCGTTACCGACTGATCTGACTGAGAACCCGCTCTATTGCTGAACCGATCTGGCTGAGAACCCGCTCCGTTACCGACTGATCTGGCTGAGAACCCGACCGGTTACTGAACTGATCTGGCTGAGAACCCGCTCTGTTACCGACTGATCTGGCTGAGTAACCGCTCCGTTGCTGAACTGATCTGGCTGAGAACCCACTCTGTTACCGACTGATCTGGCTGAGAACCCGCTCTGTTGCTGAACTGATCTGGCTGAGAACCTGCTCCGTTACCGACTGATCTGGCTGAGAACCCGACCGGTTGCTGAACTGATCTGGCTGAGAACCCGCTCCGTTACCGACTGATCTGACTGAGAACCCGCTCCGTTGCTGAACCGATCTGGCTGAGAACCCGCTCCGTTACCGACTGATCTGGCTGAGAACCCGACCGGTTGCTGAACTGATCTGGCTGAGAACCCGCTCTGTTACCGACTGATCTGGCTGAGAACCCGACCGGTTACTGAACTGATCTGGCTGAGAACCCGCTCTGTTACCGACTGATCTGGCTGAGTAACCGCTCCGTTGCTGAACTGATCTGGCTGAGAACCCACTCTGTTACCGACTGATCTGGCTGAGAACCCGCTCTGTTGCTGAACTGATCTGGCTGAGAACCTGCTCCGTTACCGACTGATCTGGCTGAGAACCCGACCGGTTGCTGAACTGATCTGGCTGAGAACCCGCTCCGTTACCGACTGATCTGACTGAGAACCCGCTCCGTTGCTGAACCGATCTGGCTGAGAACCCGCTCCGTTACC
Organism: Rhinophrynus dorsalis; assembly: GCA_037306005.1. Taxonomy (NCBI): domain Eukaryota; kingdom Metazoa; phylum Chordata; class Amphibia; order Anura; family Rhinophrynidae; genus Rhinophrynus; species Rhinophrynus dorsalis. The sequence goes on along the minus strand of CM074725.1, from coordinate 23,157,387 downwards.
GACTGATCTGGCTGAGAACCCGACCGGTTGCTGAACTGATCTGGCTGAGAACCCGCTCTGTTACCGACTGATCTGGCTGAGAACCCGACCGGTTGCTGAACTGATCTGGCTGAGAACCCGCTCCGTTACCGACTGAGAACCCACTCCGTTGCTGAACCGATCTGGCTGAGAACCCGCTCCGTTACCGACTGATCTGGCTGAGAACCCGACCGGTTGCTGAACTGATCTGGCTGAGAACCTGCTCTGTTACCGACTGATCTGACTGAGAACCCGCTCCGTTGCTGAACCAATCTGGCTGAGAACCCGCTCCATTACCGACTGATCTGGCTGAGAACCCGACCGGTTGCTGAACTGATCTGGCTGAGAACCCGCTCCGTTACCGACTGATCTGGCTGAGAATCCACTCTGTTACCGACTGATCTGGCTGAGAACCCGCTCTGTTGCTGAACTGATCTGGCTGAGAACCCGCTCCGTTACCGACTGATCTGGCTGAGAACCCGACCGGTTGCTGAACTGATCTGGCTGAGAACCCGCTCTGTTACCGACTGATCTGGCTGAGTAACCGCTCCGTTGCTGAACTGATCTGGCTGAGAACCCACTCTGTTACCGACTGATCTGGCTGAGAACCCGCTCTGTTGCTGAACTGATCTGGCTGAGAACCCGCTCCGTTACCGACTGATCTGGCTGAGAACCCGACCGGTTGCTGAACTGATCTGGCTGAGAACCCGCTCTGTTACCGACTGATCTGGCTGAGTAACCGCTCCGTTGCTGAACTGATCTGGGTGAGAACCCACTCCGTTACCGACTGATCTGGCTGAGAACCTGCTCTGTTACCGACTGATCTGGCTGAGAACCCGCTCCGTTACTGTACTGACCTGGTTGAGAACCCGCTCCGTTACTGACCAATCTGGCTGTGAACCCTCTCTGTTGCTAGCCTGTCTGGCTATTGAGCCGTTCCATTGCTCCTGACCAGTCTGTGCTTCCGTTCGTTTGTAACCTTTCTTGGCTGAGCCTTTCCCGTTGCCGTCCGTGCATGGCTGTGTTTCCTCCGTTGTTCTAGTCTGGCCAGCATTACAATCAACGGATTCCAGTTGCCTTGTTGGGGTGCATCGCGTGGCGCTATTCTTATCTTGTCGACCGTAGACATAGAATTCGTGCTATAGCCACTTTCTCTAACTGCCCGTGGCGGTGTGCACATGCGAAGTACCGGTACAGTGCTATCAAGTGCTGACTGGGTTACTCAGATCTATCTGTGTCTTCCTCTGCGCTATTACTGGGCTCACTCCCTGTGGGAGTTCCTGTATACCTCTGGGTGTCTCCTGTTAACTTGTTCAGTGCCTAGACTGTCTAGGCAATCCTTTGCTGTTGCAGTGCCTGGGCGAGGGCCAGCACTTGCGTTATTACACACTCGGTAGTATGTGGAGACACTGAGCTCTATTCCTTGTCTAGTGGCCTTCGGGCCTAGAGCCAGCAATTGAGCTTTGTTCCACTGTTGCATGAGGGGACACTTGTGGCCTTTCAGTTGTCTGCCTACGATCCAACCTTAGCGTTCTAGGGTTTACCATCTGTAAGTGGTGGCCTCGGTCAACCTGGGACCCCTGTCCCTTGTTCAGTGTTGCCCCGCTGCCTATTTGGGTTCTGTGCCGCCCAGGCGTCTGGGTCTCGTGCCAATTACCATCTCCAGGACTTTCTGCCATCCTCTGTCCTGCTGTCAGTCCGGGGTCCAGTAGCCTGATCTTTCCAGGGTCTCTAGGGGAGGGTTGCCTGCCTTAGATACCTCCAGTTTCCTGCATCCTGTCTCAGTCATTCTGATTACAGTCATTGCCTCATTGACTACTATATATTGTTGTTTCGTATTGTGGGCCTACGGCCTTATTCCTTGTATGCACTTTACTGAATAAAGTCATTTTAACCTTACTGATCTGGCTGAGTGTTCATCAAAAAACCGTGACAGGTAACACTGCTCACCTCAGAGCAGCAAGACTGTCTGGATGGATCACAGAGAGGGACAATCTTCAGTGATCATAAGGAGAAACCTGAAAATCCTGTCAAGGGGGCCAAGGTTTTCGTTATGCTGACAGTAAGAAGATTGTCCCTTGCTGTGATCTGTCCAGTCAAGAGACCAGTTTCCACATCTGAGGTGAGCAGTGTTACACTAGGTAAAAGGGGCGGGAGGGGGATATTTTGTCATTGAATTACTCTTGAACTACAACTCTGACAGTATTGAAATAACACTCTCCATGGCTCAAATACTATGAAGATTAATCAGAGCTGCTTTTATTATGAAAGATTACTATCCCTTTAAATGGACTTCTAATGTTTTGGATACTAAGCTCTCTTTCTGACACATGAGGTCCACAGTGACTGCCCTGCCTTATTTTCCATCTGGACCTTCGCTACATCTGGAATCCACTCGATGTTCTGGGAAATTTGGGCTGAATTCTGGGAACAATTCTGCAATATATTCATTATATCAGACAGACCGGCTATCTTTGCTGCTTGATAAATGGAGAAAGATTTGTGCTGCGGGTTCTGGACGGGTGGTCAGAAAATCACAATAATGCACTGGCACATGTACAAAGTAAAAAGTGGAGAAAGCCTGGAGCGATCCAACTGCAATTGTGTGAACAATTACATTCCATCCCCACCCCCCAAAACACCAATTGATTTAAATTGGTCTTCTTAACCCTTTGAGTGCCAGAGGGTTACACAACACATTGCAAAAGGGTTAAAACAGTAGTACGCTTTTATTATGAAAAACAAAACGCATTGAAAGACTTTTTCCTGCTGAGTAAAACAAGGGCTGGGAGCTGCTCCGATAAAAAGTCATTAGAATTAAAACTGGCATTTTTTATATTAAAGGGAAAATAATGTTTCAGATCGCAAATGCATATATATGTGTGTGTGTGTGTGTGTGTGTGTGTGTGTGTGTGTGTGTGTGTGTGTGTGTGTGTGTGTGTGTGTGTGTGTGTAAAATAACAAATAAAATTAATATCTTGTAATACCTTTTTTATTGGACTAACAGAATTATGGATTGACAAGCTTTCGGGATAAAATCCCTTTCTCAAGTCTAAGGCATTTCTGAGCACAAGGACACAGAATTCACAGTTAATACAGTTATTACAGTTAATACATTGAATTCAAAGTTGTGTTGTTTGCTGGGGTTAACACAGCGGGACTGCTGATAGGACAGGGACCAAGAGAAAATCCACACTCTTCTTGCAGAGGGTCCTAAATTCCCTGTGCAAGGCAGAGTGTGTGTGGGGGGGAGAAGAGAAATACAGGAGATGGTATGGGAGGGGAGAGAGTTAAAAAAGATATAAGAAGAATGCTACAATGCCAACAATCCAGTATGGGCACGCAGGCCTATATAGAAATTGTGCCCATATAGGTAGCTATATACATACATATATATATATATATATATATATATATATATATATATATATGCACATATACGCACATACATACATATACCCACATACATAAACACACATATTTTATATATCCTATATAATAATTCGCTACAACGTGTGTAACGCCGCAGTCATGCGCAGTAGAGACTGCTGCGTGTGATGCAGTCATGTGCAGTAGAGACTGCCCGCTCCACGGCTGATACAGAGCTGGATGCTCCGAAGGAGCGTCCAGCTCTGTATCAGCCGCGGTGTGGGCAGTCTCTACTGCGCATGACTGCCCCGCGACCGGGTGGCAGTGGCACTGTGGTCCGTGTAACAGGCTCTTTAACTAGTATATATATATATATATATATATATAGATATATATATAGATATATACACACACACACATACACATATATGCATATACACATATACACATGTGTACATGCACACACATACATACATATATACACACATATACATGCATATACACACATACACATACCCATACAATATATCTATGCACACACACACAAATATACCTGTATATAGCATATACACATATACATATAAACACATACATATGGACACATACACATACATAAATTAATATATATATATATATATATATATATATATATATCCTCCCACTGCTGAAATGTATTTTATTCAAAAGTTATTGCAGCTCAATCTTGAATTTTTTTAGGTGCAGTATCACAGTGGCCTGAAATTTTACAGTGGCGCTGTTGCTACACCTTCCTATGGACAGCTCTGTTCAGTTGACCATAAATTTCCATAGAATGGTGTAACAACAGAGCCCCTGTACAGTTTCAGGCCATTGTGATACTGCACCTAAAAAAATTCAAGTTTGGGCTGTAATAACTTCTGAATAAAACACCTCTCAGCAGTGGGAGTTCCCTTGTTTTACTCAAAGGGATAAACACTACAATATATGTATATTTTACATATTAAGTATTAGTATCCCTTTAAAGTTCCGGTTGCCAGTTTGGGGCATGTAATACCATTGGGCTGCGCAATGCAGTGATGTTGGTTGGCCCAAGTTCCTGGCCTTTTGGAGAACGGTAACGCCACTGATTTCTATACAAATAAATAAGGATGTCTGTAAATAGTATGAAGAGGAAAATAGCAATCTGTTTTCTTGAAAACAGCATCACGTTATCACCAATCTGTTTTTTGCTTTTAGGAAACAGCCCCAGATAATGGAACAATGGTCTCCTGACTCCCTCTGTACTTGGCACACGCATCAGATCCGTGCAGATGCAGCAAGCGCATGACGCTGTTGATGAACGGTCTCTGGGACCAAAAAACACAGCATATTAGGAAATCATTCATCACTTTCCAGCCAATTAATGCAGGGGGGCAACAACCTATGCCTCTGCAGCTGTTGATGGAATCAAAGGTGTAACTAGCCATTGGAGATCCCTAGTGAAAATATTTTTTTGGCCCCCTAACACCAAAATATTCCCCCCGGTGCAGAATTTGAACCTATTGGACTGCTTTGTTTCTTTTTTTTAATGCGTGTATAGATCATACCAGGGATCTGCACCAGAGACTCTGCTTTCAAAGTCAATTACCGGGCCTCTGGGGAAAGAGGCTGTACCTCCAGTGGTGGTGAGTTCCCCTGAAACTCTGCCCGCTTATCCTCTCTCCCACCCTGTTGCTTCCACTTCCCGTCCACTTGTCCTCCTTCCCACCCTGTTCCTGCATTTCCCATCCACTTCTCCCCCTTCCCACCCTGTTCCTCCCACTTCTCCTCCTTCCCACCCTGTCCTCCATTTCCCATCCACTTCTCCCCCTTCCCACCCTGTTCCTCCCACTTCTCCTCCTTCCCACCCTGTCCTCCATTTCCCATCCACTTTTCCTCCTTCCCACCCTGTTCCTCTACTTCCCTTCCACTTTTCTTCCTTTCCACCCTGTTCCTCCACTTCTCCTCCTTCCCACACTGTTCCTCCCACTTCCCATCCACTTCTCCTCCTTTCCACCCTGTTCCTCCCACTTCCCGTCCATTTCTCCTCCTTCCCACCCTGTTCCTCCCACTTCTCCTCCTTCCCACCTTGCCCCCCATTCTCCACCTACTTCTTCTCCTTCCCTCCCTGTTTCTCCAACTTCTCATGCACGTCTCCTTCCCATCCTGTTCCACCCACTTCTCCTCCTTCCCATCCTGTTCCACCCACATCTCCTCCTTCCCTCCCTGTTCCTCCCACTTCTCCCAACAACTTCTTCTCCTTCCCATCCTGTTCTTCCCACTTCCCATACACTTCTTCTCCTTCCCACTCTGTTCCACCCACTTTCCACACACTTCTCCACCTTCCCACCCTGTTCCTCCCACTTCCCCTGGCAGCTCTTCTGCCTTCCATCCTGTTCTTCCCACTTCCTGCCCACTTCTCCTGCTTCTTATCCTGTTCTTCCCACTTCCTGCCCACTTCTCCTCCTTCCCACCCTGTTCTTCCCACTTCCTTCCCACTTCTCCTCCTTCCCACCCTGTTCTTCCCACTTCCTTCCCACTTCTCCTCCTTCCCACCCTGTTCCACCCACTTCACATGCACTTCTCCTCCTTCCCACCCTGTTTTTCCCAGTTACCACCCACTTATCCTCCTTCCCACCTTGTTCCTCCCACTTCCTGACAAGTTCTACTCCTTTCCACCCCATTCCTCCAATTTTCCACCAATTTCTCCTTCTCCCCGCCCTAGTCCTCCCACTTCCCATGCACTTCTCTTCCTTTCCACCCTGTCCCTCCCAATTCCCACCCACTTCTCCTCCTTTCCACAGTGTTCCTCCCACTTCCCGCCCACTTCTCCTCCTTCCCACCCTGTTTCTCCCACTTCCCTCCCACTTCTCCTCGTTCCCACCCTGTTCCTCCCACCTTCCTCCCACTTCTCCAACTTCCCATCCTGTTTCTCCCACTTCCCGCCCACTTCTCCTTCTTCCCACCCTGTTCCTCCCACTTGTACTTCCTTCCCACCCTGTCTCACCCACTTCATGCCCACTGCTCCTCCTTACCACACTGTTCCTCCCATTTACTTCCCAATTCTCCTCCTTGCCACCCTGTTCCACCCATGTCCTGCCCACATCTCCTGCTTTTCACCCTGTTCCTCTGCCTTCCCACCCACTTCTCCTCCTTCCCACCCTGATCCTCCTACTTCCCGCCCACTTCCCCTCCTTCCCACCCTGATCCTCCCACTTCCAGCCCACTTCTCCTCCTTCCCACCCTGTTCCTCCCACTTCCTTCCCACTTCTCCTCCTTCTCACCATGTTCCTCCCACTTCCCACCCACTTCTCCTCCTTCCCACCCTGATCCTCCCACTTCCAGCCCACTTCTCCTCCTTCCCACCCTGTTCCTCCCACTTCCTTGCCACTTCTCCTCCGGTGGCTCAAGCAGAAGAGGTTACCAGATATGCATGTAGACTAATGTGACAAGATTGACTGCACAGAAACCGGCATAACCTTGTAGTGTCTAGATTTCATTGGTGTCACAAATTAAAATGGTGATCTGCTCATATTAATGAAAACTATCCTGTCCCGTCATCATTTGGTTAATGTGGTTTGTGCTGATTGAGAGACAAGGGCAAAGGCAGTACCTTCATTGGGATTAGTACCCACCACTCCTGAATTCAGAAAGGCTGTTACCTTATCTAAATATTTTTACAGACAATACAACACTATTCCTTCTGAGACACCTATTAGTATTTCTATGGTAATTGTTATTAGGTGTCAGTAAACCCTGCAAAAAAGTATAAATGGCTGCCCCCACAGACTATATGTGAAACTAGATTTTACAGATACTAGTATGAAGTACATGGTTGTAACCCTCTGAGTGCTCAAGGGGTGGCCAACCCATTGCTTGGCAATGGGTTGGGTATCCCTATGGCACTCAAAGGGTTAAACTGCATATAGTCACAGATCATTAAAGGGATAGTAATACATCGATATAATTCCATTTAATAATGTACCTAGTTAAAAAAACGATCTCTCATACCTTTATGGTTTGAGAGAGATTAGCTTACAAAATTCCCACTTCCCTCCCCTTGCACTGACGTCAGCTTTCTATCTTATAGACGGAGATCCCGGTCCACAGACCGTCCTGCGGCTCGCAATTTTGGCTCTGCTGAAAAGCCACAGGACAGTCTCTCCATCTGTAAGAAGGGAAGGGAAGGGAAGTGGGAATTTTGTAAGCTGATATCTCTCAAACCATAAAGGTATGAGAGATTGGACAGGGTGTAATTAATTCATTTTTTTCCTAGGTACATTATTAAATGGAATTATATTGATGTATTACTATCCCTTTAAAGGAGGAAGCAACACATACTAATAATCACCCCTCACTCACCTTTACTGTGGCCATAAAATCCAAATGACCCTTATGAATTTTACCCCATGTCTTTGTTCAAGAGATATCATCTTAAATCACACCTGAATATTATGCCCATGGAGGCGGACATGACAGTTGTTACTAGAGTCACAGTACAGAAACTCTGCCCACTGCACATAATAATCTGGATCTCTGGAGACCCAGAGGGGTGTCTTTACAAATTCCTGACACCACCATGGTATTGTTCACTTACATGATTGTGTAAGAGATCAATACTGACAACCTGAACAGTCACCCCTTCTTTTCTATGCCCTACCTGGGCCTGGCATTCCCCGAACTACCGAGAAGAATGGCTCACTCACATCATCTCTAATATCAGTGAGGACAGGTGTTCCCTGCTCTTCCCACTGGACCCGAAAGACCAGGGGAACCATGGCACAGAAAGGATGAATACTTATAAACGGGACCACTAGGTGGTGTTTTTTTTATTAGTCTTTAAAGGGATAGTAATTTAAAAATGTAAGTTTATTTAATATTTTAGGCATTAAAAAAATAAGTACAACGATGTAAGTCTTATCTCTCAAACCTTTATGGTTTGAGAGATATAACTTACTAACCTTCCCACCTCCAGGCTGTTTCAGAAAAGTCTGCCAACTAGTGGACAGCAGGAGATCCCGGTCCCAGGACCAGCCGGCGGCGAAATCGCTCTATTTAGAAATAAATACTTCATTAGAACGGTCTACAAATTGTGCTTGCAAACCAGGCACACTTTGTAGACCATTCCAATGAAGTATTTATTTCTAAATAGCGTGATTTCGGCTCTGCTGAAGAGCTACCGTCTGGTGAAATGACCAGAATCGGCTGTTGTCCCATAGAGCGCTGAAACAGCCTGGAGGGGGGAACTTTAGCCAGTGATATCTCTCAAACCATAAAGGTTTTTAGAGATAAGACTTATATTGTTGTACTTTTTTTTTAATGCCTACTATATTAAATAAACTTAAATTTAAACATTACTATTCCTTTAAGGTGAATTACTGTGATCGACTGTAATGTTCTCTAATCGCTAGAAAAAAAGGAGGGCATTATCTTGAACTGAAATAACTTTTGGATGCAGAATCTCTCAGAATTGCCCTTGTTTTTTTCGGAAAGAAAAAGACAGCTTTAACCCCTCTGAGTGCCAGAGGGGTGTGCAACGCATTGCGAAGCAATGCATTGCGTACCCCTCTGGCACTCAAAAAGTTAATGTATTTTGTGATTATTAATCAGAAACATGCTTTTTCCAAACAATAGATATTTTCTGAGTTAATACATGAGGTATTTAACGCTGACTCAGCACAGCTCTACCAAATATGGAAAACATGGTTATAACTGTATTATTAAAGATACATAGCTCTAAAAATGGAAAAATAAAAAATGGTGTATAGCTTTTGCCATAGAGGTCACTAGTTCCTTGCTCACTCCTCAGGGATCCGTAATAGGCCGTGTATTTGGATCCATAGCTTATAAATAATCAATAGATTTATTTAAAATACAATAAAAATGAGACACAAGTTCTCAAAAAAACAACAACACATTTGTAAAATATAAACTGTCATCATCACGTTACAAGGTTATATACGACCTTTTCATCAGAATACAGAAAATAATATCATGCAACACACAACACCTTGTGCCTCATTATTTTTATTGTATTTTAAAGGGGAACATTCACCTTTTAAAAAAAGTTTTTATCATGTTTCTTGATGACCACTGTACGGGAGTGCTCACGGGACCACCCCAGCAAATAAGAACCACTTCCAACTGTGTAAAAACACTCGTACTTTTATTAGTATAGAATCATAAAATCATCAAACATGCTTCCCATCCCCTCACGGGGAAATAAGGATGCTGTATACACCGCCTAACGCGTTTCGTGCAATTGCGTTTCGTGAAATAAGGATGCTGTATACACCGCCTAACGCGTTTCGTGCAATTGCACTAAACGCGTTAGGCGGTGTATACAGCACCCTTATTTCCCCGTGAGGGGATGGGAAGCATGTCTGATGATTTTATGATTCTATACTAATAAAAGTACAAGTGTTTTTACACAGTTGGAAGTGGTTCTTATTTGCTGGTGTGGTCCTGTCAGCATTCCCGTACAGTGGTCATCAAGTTTGTTGAAATTGTTTTTGCTGTGATTGACGGGAGGGGCACCGGGTCCACCGACCCCCAACGACAGGGGTGAGTTCAATCCAATCATTATAATACTAAGGATTAGAAGTTAGTGCTGTAGCGGTCACCTTTTGGAATGTTTATCATATGTTTCGTTATTAAAGTCATATTAGGAAATATGTTTTTTTTTTTTTTTATTTAAGTACTTTTAAAGATATTTAATCTTCAAGCTGTGCACTTCTGTATAATGCGTTCATGCTTCCCTTCGTACTGGTGTGAATCGCTTCTATCGTTACAGCAAGCTCTGGTTATCATTATACTGAGCTTGCAAGCTCAGTATAACGATAACCGGAGCTTGCTGTAAGGATAGAAGTGATTCACATCACACTGAAGGGAAGTGTGAACGTGCTCCCTGGGGCAGCTGGCAGGGAGGTGGGAGGAGAATTAAGTAGCACTGGGAAGTTATGAAGAGCGGTGCTGAAGGTTCAGCGTGCCGCATAATGCGGAGCTGCACCACTTGAAGCTCAAATATCTTTAAAAGTATGTAAATTAAAAAAAAGTTTCCTAATACGACTTTAATAACTAAACATATGGTAAAAACTTTTTAAGAGGTGAATGTTCCCCTTTAAATAAATCTATTGATTATAAGCTACGGATCAAACAGAAGAGGGTGCTCATAGTGTAATATGGTCAGCATATGGATCACCACACCACCGTCATAAGGAAGCTACTCACAGATATAGCGGATGAAACAGCACATATGTGTTGATCAGCAACACAGACGATTGCAAATCTTTCATACTGCTCCCCTCAAGCAGTGTCCCATATGGATAGTATCTCTGATCAGATATAAGAAGCCCCTCAAGTCGAAGAACGGAATTTGCCAAAACAGAAGAGTCTTATAAAACAGAAGCCGTTATTCCGATGAATAAAAATGTGTATATTGATTTAAAAGATTAAAAACTTGTACAACATATATATCTATCTCTACTGCAAGCTCAATGGACTACGCATTTCGCAGCTGACTGGCCACTTTATCAAGTCACATTGGCCTTCTCATGGAGCTCGACCAGGAGTGAACTTTGATTCTCCGGTTGTCATATGTGGGTAAATGGAAGAATTCAGAACGGCTTTTATTTTATGTGAGTACAAGTTATACTTAACGACACCAACATTTTGATATTAGCGCCATCCTTTTGTATTCTTTGTGTATTAGTAACATACCTGGGAACGCTCAAATCTGTCCCAGACACTCTGGTTTTAAGGCTAAATTACCAGGTCTCTGGAGACAGAGGCTGATTCTCTAGCAGTGGTGGGTTTCTTCTCCTTTCCTCCCACTTCCTGCCCAATTTTCCTCCTTCCCACTCTGTTCCTCCTACTTCCCTCCCACTTCTCCAACTTTCCACCCTGTTCCTCCCACTTACCCCCAATTCTCCTCCTTCCCACCCTGTTCCTCCCACTTCCCACCCACATCTCCTTCATCTCACCCTGTTCCACTTCCCACCCACTTCTCCAACTTACCACCCTGTTCCTTCCACTCTACCCCCAATTCTCCTCCTTCCCACCCTGTTCCTCCTATTTCCCTCCCACTTCTCCAACTTCCCACCCTGTTCCTCCCACTTCCCCCCCAATTCTCCTCCTTCTTACCCTGTTCCTCCCACCCACTTCTCCTCCATCTCACCCTGTTCCTCCTACTTCCCTCCCAATTCTCCTCCTTCCCACCCTGTTCCTCCCAATTCTCCTCCTTCTCACCCTGTTCCTCCTACTTCCCTCCCAATTCTCCTCCTTCCCACCCTGTTCCTCCCAATTCTCCTCCTTCTCACCCTGTTCCTCCTACTTCTCCAACTTCCCACCCTGTTCTTCGCACTACCCCCCAATTCTCCTCCTTGTCATCCTGTTTCTCCCACTTCCTGCCCACTTCTCCTGCATCTCACCCTGTTCCTCCCACTTTCCACCTACTTCTCCAACTTCCCACCCTGGTCCTCCCACTTCCCACCCACCCACTTCTCTTCCTTCCCGCCCTGTTTCTCCCACTTCCCACCCACTTCTCCAACTTCCCACCATGTTCATCCCAATTCCCTCCCACGTCTCCTCCTTCACACCCTGTTCTGAACTCTTCCCATCCAGTATATGATTAAAATATGATTACGCCCTGCCCACTCAATTGAGCCCAACCCCATTTATGACTCGAATCGCGTCACTGACATCCTCTGGTCGACAGCACATGAGACCCCAGGGCTGGCCATTAAAGAGATAGTAATGATTTACAATAAAAGCAGCTCCAATTAATCATCATAGTATTTGGGCCATGAAGAGTGTTATTTCAATGCGGTTAGAGTTGTAGTTCAAGAGTAATTGAATAATAAAGTATCCCCCTCCCGCCCCTTTTACCTAGTGTAACACTGTTCACCTCAAAGCAGCCAAGACTGTCCAGATGGATCACAGAGAGGGACAATCTTCAGTGAGCATAAGGAAAAACCTGTCAAGGGGGCAGTGTTTTCCTTATGATCACAGTAAGAAGATTGTCCCTTGCTGTGACCTGTCTGGTTAAGTGACCAGATTCCACATCTGAGGGGAGCAGTGTTAAACTAGGTAAAAGGAGCGGGAGGGGGATACTTTATCATTCAATTACTCCTGAACTACAACTCTGACAGTACTGAAATAACACTCTCCATGGTCCAAATACTATGAAGATTAATTGGAGCTGCTTTTATTGTGAAACATTACTATCCCTTTAATATACAACTTTAATATATCACCGCATGAAACACACACAAGACAAGCAGGACTTCTCCCTCTCCTTCCCGGTACAGGTGGCACCAATTTAAAGACTAAAGAAGCAATTACTTGGAGCAGAATATATAATAGGCAGAGATGGGAACTTTTAAAATTAGCTGACCCTGAGACCTTTAAAATATTAATCCTCCGTGCTTCCCATAAGTGGATTATAGGCTATATGTCCCTGCTTGTTGCAATTCAGAATTACTCCAATCAGTCCTCAGTTAAAGGCATAGTAACATCTGATGTGCAAATAAATATATATTGTAGAGTTTATCCTGCTGAGTAAAACAAGAGTAATCCCAATGCTGAGAGGTGTCAAAAGTTATTGCAGCGCAAACTGGAATATTTTAGGTGCGTATCACAGTGGTCTGAAATTGTACAGTAGCTCTGTTACTACATCGTGTCCATGTATCTCCATAGGATTTTGTAGCAACGGTGCCACTGTAACATTCACACCATTGATATATTCACCTAATAAAATTCAACTTTGAGTTGTAATAACTTTTGAATAAAACACCTCTCAGCACCAGAAGTGCCCTTGCTTTACTCTGGAGGATAAACTGTACAATATATATTTTTTGCAGATTAAATATTACTGTCCCATTAACCTATAGCTTGCTGTAACTTAGAGATACCATTACTTAAATAGGCCCAAGACAAGCAGGACTTCTGTCTATGCCTTTCTGGTAGAAACAGCACCAAATTAGACTCTACGGAACCAATTAAAGGGATAGTAATGTTTCATAATAAAAGCAGCTCTAATTAAACATCATAGTATTTGGACTTTGGAGAGTGTTATTTCATTTCTATCAGAGTTGTAGTTCAAGAGTAATTGAATGATAAAGTGTCCCCCTCCCGCCCCTTTTACTGATGTAACACTGCTCAGCCGGATCAGAAGGGAGGTGCCCAGGTAGACTGCAGAGAGGGACAATCTTCAATTAAGATAAGAAAAAAACCTTATAAGCTTGTCAATGGGGGGCAGGGCTTTCATTGTTCTCATAGGAAGAAGATTGTCCCCTGCTGTTATCTGTCTGGTCTATGGACTGCATTCCACATCTGAGAAGAGATTGCTTACACTAGGTAAAAGGGACGGGAGGGGAAACTTTGCTTGTGAATATATCTCAAACCATAACGGTTTGAGAGATAAGACTTATATCGTTCTTCATGTTTTTGTAATGCCTACAAAATAAAATAAAGATAAAACGAAGTATTACTATCCCTTTAATTAGTACACATCATGTAGCACAGGGCTGTTCCCGTACAGTCCTCAGGGGCCACCAACAGGCCAGGATGTAAGGATTTTCCTGATTAAGCACAGGTGAGTCAGTCACAATGAATGATCCACTGATTAACTCACCTGTACTTAATCAGGGAAATCCTTACATCCTGGCCTGTTGGTGAGCCTCGAGGACTGGACTTGGACAGCCCTGATGTAGTAGGTAACACTGGGCCCCCTCACAATGAGAATTTGGCCTTCACGCTGAGGTCTGGGTCAAACCCTCGGGGTGGAATGCAAGAAACGTGCGCATGAGCAGAGGACATTTTTCTTGTGCAGACAGATTTTGCTAGTGGTTTTCACCATGGAAATAGTGATTGTGCATGTTTCTTGCATTCCGCCAGTTAAAGTTCCCAGGTATAATTATCACGCGCTGTATTTTTAAAGGGATAGTAATGTTTCATAATAAAAGCAGCTAAAATTAATCATCATAGTATTTGGACCTTGGAGAGTGTTATTTCAATACTGTCAGAGTTGTAGTACAAGAGTAATTCAATGATAAAGTATCCCCCTCCCGCCCCTTTTACTGATGTAACACTGCTCAGCCAGATCAGAAGGGAGGTGCCCAGGTAGATTGCAGAGAGGGACAATCTTCAATTAAGATAAGGGAAAAACCTTTTTTTATTCTCATAGGAAGAAGGTTGTCCCCTTCTGTTATCTGTCTGGTCTATGGACTGCATTCCACATCTGAGAAGAGATGGCTTACACTAGGTAAAAGGGGCGGGAGGGGAAACTTTGCTTGTGAATATCTCTCAAACCATGAAGGTCTGAGAGATAAGACTTATATCGTTCTTCATTTTTTTTTTTTAATGCCTACAAAATAAAATAAAGATAAAACAAAGTATTACTATCCCTTTAAAGAGGCTTCCCAGTGTTTGGGCTCTGCTTCGATTCATTCGTAGCACTTTGTGTGTTAACATTGAACCAGCACAGAATCTAATTAGCATATAGTATCACAGTGAGGCGCCGACAAATTAAGGTTAACCCGTTGAGTGCCAGAGGGTACACAACACATTACGGGCTAGATTCTTTTGCAGGTGATAAATGTTAACACCCGTTTTATCAAACATTTTCCCATTGAAGTCTACAGAGAAAACTGCAGATAAAAGCAGAGATAAAATTAACACCCGTAATAGAATCTAGCCCTACACCTGTAACTCAGAGGGTTAAATGATCAAAAATGGATTATATTTCAAACAAATGACTAGTTTTAATTATTTCTTTAAATGAACTAAACTTATCTTAAAGGGGAACTATCATCTCTATAAAAGTTTGCCTCGGTGTAATGTTCCTATAGTGATAACATGTAACCTGTGTATTTTTTTTATATAATTCATGCTATGGCGAAATATACTGTTTTTAAAAATGAGCCGGTGATGTCACTTCAGGACAGACTGTGAGTCATTCTGCCCCGCAGCCTCTCAATCTTTGTCTGTTCTCTCATTCCAACCTCCTCCAATGACAGAGGATTTCTCAAGGTGAGCTGGAGCCAATTAGAGAGCTCCAGTTTACATACCTCCCAAGTGTCCCTCTTTAGGAGGGACAGTCCCTCTTTGAGACCCAAATCCCCCTGTTTCTCTTTTCTACGCTGGTGTCCCTCTTTCTAGGACATCAGAGTGAGTGTTATGTATATTAGTCTATCACATTGCTCCACAGCAATGAAACTCACATAAATGTTTAGTTAATCTTCAGTATATGTGTTTGTAAATGAATCTGTGTAAATAAAATACTTTGTTCTTGCTCTAAATCCTATATTCAGTTACAAAAGAGGTGTCAATAGGTCACACAGTAACCTAAAATTTCTCAATAATCTCCTGTGCACAAGCCACACCCCCAGAAACACCACCTAAAACACAGTTGTCCCTCTTTGGCCATTTGAAATGTTGGGAGGTATGCAGTTTATATGGAGAAATACTCCGCCATCTGAGGAGGTTGGAAAGAGGCAAAAGTTGGGGAGGGAACAGAAGAAGATTGGCAGGCTGCGGTGCGCAGCTGTACCCCCAGCCTATCCTGAAGTAAGACCCCTGGCTCATTTTTAAAGGAGCAGTAAACTTTTTTTTATGAAAAAATATATATTGTAGGGATTTTACTATTGAGTAAAATAAGGGCACTCCCACTGCGAGAGATTTATACTTCCAGAGTTATTACAGTTTAAACCCATGTTTTTTTACATTAGCAATGCCCTCTAGTGGTCAAATTCTAATTAGATTTTCTGTTAGACTCCAATGGAGAGAAAGTCAGAGACATACAGTTCTCCATAGAATGTGATAGAAACTGCCTGTCATTTCCTGTCAGAACTATCAGGAAGTAAGCACAGTAAATTCACTTCCTGTCAGTTAGAACTATCAGGAAGTAAACACAGTAAATTCACTTCCTGTCAGTTAGAACTATCAGGAAGTTAACACAGTAAATTCACTTCCTGATTATTTAAACTGCTATAAATTTCGAATAAAATATATGACAGCGATGGGAGTGACCTTGTTTTACTCAGCAGGAAATGCTCTGTAAAATATGTGTTTTCATAAAAACAAGTTTACTGCTCCTTTAAAATTGTATATTTCGCCATAGCCTGCATAATATATAATAAAACCCCCACACAGATTACATGTTATCGCTATAAGAACATTACACAGAGGCAGACTTGTATAGAGGTGATAGTTCCCCTTTGAGGTGACAGGTCCACTTTAAAGGGATGGCAATGTTTCAAAATAAAAGCAGCTCCAATTAATCTTCATAGTATTTGGGCCATAGAGAGTGTTATTTCAATACTGTCAGAGTTGTAGTTCAAGAGTAATTGAATGATAAAGTATCCCCCCCGCCCCTTTTACCTAGTGTAAAACTGCCTCCCCTCAGATGTGGAATCTGCTCTTAAGACAGGACAGCTCACAGCAAGGGACAATCTTCTTACTGTGAGAACAATGAAAACCCTGCCCCCCCTTGACAGATTTTTCCCTTATAGCAATTGAAAATTGACCCTCTCTGCAAACCATCTGGACACCTCCTTCCTGTTCTAAGGTGAGCGATGTTACATCAGTAAAAGGGGAGGGAGTGGGTTACTTTATCATTCAATTACTCTTGAACTACAACTCTGACAGTATTGAAATAACACTCCCCATGGCCCAAATACTATGAAGATTAATTGGAGGTGCTGTCATTTTGAAACATTACTATCCCTTTAAATTATGACCATGGAATACACACACACACACACACACACACACACACAGACAGAGTACTCCCTGGTGCTTGTTTTGCTGAGGTCAACATCTGCATCTGATTAAAAGTGCAGTGTTTGTATGAAATGCAGAGATAACATGCTCAGAGAATTCCTTGCGGTTTCCTTTCTTTTCCTTATTACCCACCGTGACTCGGGATTGGCCGATGTATGGGATGTTTGCTTTAGATTTCCTTGAATGAAAGGAAAAAAAAAATCATCCAATCTTTTGTTTTGAGTCTCTAAATTGGACGTTAGCTAGGTCAAAATCTGTAACCTTTTTAACTCCTTAAAGGGGAACTATCACACAAGTAAAGCCCCCCCCCCAATAATCCTATATAATAATTCGCTAAAATGTGTGTAACTCCTCAGTCATGCACAGTAGAGACTGCTGCGCGTGCTGAAATCATGCGCAGTAGAGACTACCCGCACCGCGGCTGCGTTGCGTGCCACTCTGGCACTCAAAAGGTTAAGAAATCATACTTCTTCTGAGACTGACGGCCAGGCTTCTTGCATTAGAGGCATCTGAGCTTCTGTGCCGTCAGTCCCTTCCTGTTACCTTAAGGTACAATGCAGCGCCTCCTAGAGGAGACCGGGACTGACAGGGCAGGTACGCTGATGTCTCTAACTGTGATGATGCCTGCCTGTCAGTCTCAGAAGGAGTAGGATTTCTTAATAACGCAGTGCTTATGGTGGATAATAGTGCTATTTCTAAGCTTATCGCTATATGACTAATTATTGGGTGGAAGGGCTTTTATTTAGGGTGATAGTTTTGCTTTAAAGTGAACCTGTCATCCTGATTCAAGTTTGCAGATATGGACACGTCATTAAAATCTGCCTGTGTGTCATGTTAGCCAAAAGACCAGCAAAAGTACAGTTAATGAGATATTCACACTGGGTACTGCATGCTAATATATGCTAAAATATGATAATTGAGATACATATGCAGTTTCATATGCTAACAAAGCTAATCATTGATGTTTCATACACTAATCAACATGTTCAGTGATATTTCATATGCTAATGACTTTCAGTGATGTTTTATATGCTAATACAGCTTTACAGTTATATTTCATATGCTAATGACTTTAGTTACAGTTCATATGCTAATTAAGATTTCTGTTGCACCAGGAGACTCTCACTTTTGCCAGAAATACAAGTGTGTATATATCTAAACTGCACATCTGTTACCATGACTCATAGAGAGTTTTGAATAAAGTTTTTAAATATGTAAAAAAAAAAAAATTCAAGGTGACAGATCTGCTTTAAAACAATGGTACGTCCATTTTTGGAAATTTTTTTTTTTTTTTTTTTTTTCCAAAAGTGATCACAGCTTCACCTTTTTTATTTGTTTTACATTAAAATGCAATTTTCTACAGTGGTCACCAGACGGTGCTGTTCCTATCACTTACTATGGAGTAGTCTGACTCAAGCTCTCTCATAGAGTGTTTTATAAAAAATTAAATATGCCTTTCGAGCAACAGTTGGAACTGTTGCTAACAGTTTGATTTCAAAAAGTAATATGTTTCAGCTGTGATGACTTTGAAACTAAAAATCTCCCCTTAATGGAAGTACCCTCATACTACTCAACAGTACATGTTTAGCAGGAGAAAGAGAGAGGTACAAATGTCACTCCATAGCTCACCAGTAAGACCTCACCCGGAGAACTCTGTACAGCTCTACACATCACATCTCCTGGGTACAAGGATGTAAGATAGCCACTCTATAGAATACTGGAAAGGCCTCACCCGGAGTACTGTGTACAGTGCTACAGACCATATCTCCAGGGTACAGAGATGTAAGCATACCGGTGTGATAAAGAGGAGATAACTTCTCCAGTGAGATAAACTCTCCAGTTCCTATGTTATTCTATGGGAGAGATTTAGTTATAGACTACAGGGGAGATGTACTAAGGTGTGATAAAGAGGAGATAACTTCTCCAGTGTGATAAACTCTCCAGTTCCTATGTTATTCTATGGGACAGAGTTAGTTATAGACTACAGGGGAGATGTACTAAGGTGTGATAAAGAGGAGATAACTTCTCCAGTGAGATAAACTCTCCAGTTCCTATGTTATTCTATGGGAGATCTTTAGTTATAGACTACAGGGGAGATGTACTAAGGTGTGATAAAGAGGAGATAACCTCTCCAGTGAGATAAACTCTCCAGTTCCTATGTTATTCTATGGGAAATCTTTAGTTATAGACTACAGGGGGAGATGTACTAAGGTGTGATAAAGAGGAGATAACTTCTCCAGTGAGATAAACTCTCCAGTTCCTATGTTATTCTATGGGAGATCTTTAGTTATAGACTACAGGAGGAGATGTACTAAGGTGTGATAAAGAGGAGATAACCTCTCCAGTGAGATAAACTCTCCAGTTCCTATGTTATTCTATGGGAAATCTTTAGTTATAGACTACAGGGGGAGATGTACTAAGGTGTGATAAAGAGGAGATAACTTCTCCAGTGAGATAAACTCTCCAGTTCCTATGTTATTCTATGGGAGAGATTTAGTTATAGACTACAGGAGAGATGTACTAAGGTGTGATAAAGAGGAGATAACTTCTCCAGTGAGATAAACTCTCCAGTTCCTATGTTATTCTATGGGAGATCTTTAGTTATAGACTACAGGGGAGATGTACTAAGGTGTGATAAAGAGGAGATAACTTCTCCAGTGAGATAATCTCTCCAGTTCCTATGTTATTCTATGGGAGAGATTTAGTTATAGACTACAGGGGAGATGTACTAATGTGTGATAAAGAGGAGATAACTTCTCCAGTGAGATAAACTCTCCAGTTCCTATGTTATTCTATGGGAGATCTTTAGTTATAGACTACAGGGGAGATGTACTAAGGTGTGATAAAGAGGAGATAACTTCTCCAGTGTGATAAACTCTCCAGTTCCTGTGTTATTCTATGGGAGAGATTTAGTTATAGACTACAGGGGAGATGTACTAAGGTGTGATAAAGAGGAGATAACTTCTCCAGTGAGATAAACTCTCCAGTTCCTATGTTATTCTATGGGAGAGATTTAGTTATAGACTACATGGGAGATGTACTAAGGAGTGATAAAGAGGAGATAACTTCTCCAGTGTGATAAACTCTCCAGTTCCTATGTTATTCTATGGGAGAGATTTAGTTATAGACTACAGGGGAGATGTACTAAGGTGTGATATAGAGGAGATAACTTCTCCAGTGAGATATAAACTCTCCAGTTCCTATGTTATTCTATGGGAGAGGTTTAGTTATAGACTACAGGGGAGATGTACTAAGGTGTGATATAGAGGAGATAACTTCTCCAGTGAGATATAAACTCTCCAGTTCCTATGTTATTCTATGGGAGAGATTTAGTTATAGACTACAGGGGGGAGATGTACTAAGGTGTGATAAAGAGGAGATAACTTCTCCAGTGTGATAAACTCTCCAGTTCCTATGTTATTCTATGGGAGAGATTTAGTTATAGACTACAGGGGAGATGTACTAAGGTGTGATAAAGAGGAGATAACTTCTCCAGTGAGATAAACTCTCCAGTTCCTATGTTATTCTATGGGAGAGATTTAGTTATAGACTACAGGGGAGATGTACTAAGTTGTGATAAAGAGGAGATAACTTCTCCAGTGTGATAAACTCTCCAGTTCCTATGTTATTCTATGGGAGATATTTAGTTATAGACTACAGGGGAGATGTACTAAGGTGTGATAAAGAGGAGATAACTTCTTAGGTGAGATAAACTCTACAGTTCCTATGTTATTCTATGGGAGAGATTTAGTTATAGACTACAGGGGAGATGTACTAAGGTGTGATAAAGAGGAGATAACTTCTCCAGTGAGATAAACTCTCCAGTTCCTATGTTATTCTATGGGAGAGATTTAGTTATAGACTACAGGAGAGATGTACTAAGGTGTGATAAAGAGGAGATAACTTCTCCAGTGAGATAAACTCTCCAGTCCCTATGTTATTCTATGGGAGATCTTTAGTTATAGACTACAGGGGAGATGTACTAAGGTGTGATAAAGCGGAGATAACTTCTCCAGTGAGATAAACTCTCCAGTTCCTATGTTATTCTATGGGAGAGATTAAGTTATAGACTACAGGGGAGATGTACTAAGGTGTGATAAAGCGGAGATAACTTCTCCAGTGAGATAAACTCACCAGTTACTATGTTATTCTATGGTAGAGATTTAGTTATAGACTACAGGGGAGATGTACTAAGGTGTGATAAAGAGGAGATAACTTCTCCAGTGAGATAAACTCTCCAGTTCCTATGTTATTCTATGGGAGATCTTTAGTTATAGACTACAGGGGAGATGTACTAAGGTGTGATAAAGCGGAGATAACTTCTCCAGTGAGATAAACTCTCCAGTTCCTATGTTATTCTATGGGAGAGATTTAGTTATAGACTACAGGGGAGATGTACTAAGGTGTGATAAAGAGGAGATAACTTCTCCAGTGAGATAAACTCTCCAGATCCTATGTTATTCTATGGGAAAGATTTAGTTATAGACTACAGGGGGAGATGTACTAAGGTGTGATAAAGAGGAGATAACTTCTCCAGTTCCTATGTTATTCTATGGGAGAGCTTTAGTTATGGACTACAGGGGGAGATGTACTAAGGTGTTATAAAGAGGAGATAACTTCTCCAGTGAGATAAACTCTCAGGTTCCTATGTTATTATAGGTACTAACTTGTATCCATCTTGAGAGCTCTTAGTGAATAGGCACAGTAGCATCACATGGGGTTTGGAGAACTGTCCACAGCTGGAGACCTAACAATTCCCTACCACTGCCTTACATAAAGGTAGGAGGTGGCTTGTGTAACAATGATGCTTCTTTTAAAGCATCTATAATCTCTTTCTGAAGCCCCAGAGGTGCTCACGATTGCCTGGGGAGATAATTACTGCATTGTAGTGATCTCAATTAAAGTGAATGACATGGGAGGGGGCTTCTGATTAGGATAACCGAGTCCGTGGGAAGCAATTAGTGGCCGGCCATTCAGACAGCTCTGGTCTTCCTTGCTGTATAATTAGTGCAGTTATTCAGAGTCTTCAGCTTGACGGGAGATGTGGGTCGTTTGGCTGAGTCACAGTTTAACCCCTCTGGGTGCTTGGTAGGTCTTGTTAGCATCCAAAGAGGTTAACCCTTTGAGTGCCAGAGGGGTACGCAACGCATTGCTTTGCAATGCGTTGCGTACCCCTCTGGCACTCAAAAGGTTAAAAGAACAGTAAACTAATATGTTATTCTGGAGTAAACCAAGTGCACCATGGGGGACAAATACAAATTCTTAAATTTCCATGCACCTGAGTAGAGCTTTTAAAGGGATAGTAATGTTTCATAATAAAAGCAGCTCTAATTAATCATCATAGTATTTGGACTTTGGAGAGTGTTATTTCAATTCTGTCAGAGTTGTAGTTCAAGAGTAATTCAATGACAAAGTGTCCCCCTCCCGCCCCTTTTACTGATGTAACACTGTTCAGCCAGAGCAGAAGGGAGGTGCCCAGGTAGACTGCAGAGAGGGACAATCTTCAATTAAGATAAGGGAAAAACCTGAAAAACTTGTTGAGGGGGGCAGAGCTTTCATTGTTCTCATAGGAAGAAGATTGTCCCCTGCTGTTATCTGTCTGGTCTATGGACTGGATTCCACATCTGAGAAGAGATGACTTACACTAGGTAAAAGGGGCGGGAGGGGAAACTTTGCTTGTGAATATCTCTTAAACCATAAAGGTTTGAGAGATAAGACTTATAGCATTCTTCATGTTTTTTTAATGCCTACAAAATAAAGTAAAGATAAAATGAAGTATTACTATCCCGTCAAGCCTTTGAGTGCCAGAGGGTTACACTACGCATTTCAAAGCAATGCGTTGCGTACCCTTCTGGCACACAAAGGGTTAAAGCCAAAAGCTCAATTTAATTTAACAGGGACTTGTATCCGTTCCCTATAATGCACTTGGTTTATTCCAGAAAAACTCCAGTTTACTTTTATACATATCGGCCATACTAATCGTTGATGAGGCTGAAAAAAGACAGATCCATCAATTTGTTTTTGTTGATCTCTCCGCCATCAACCCCATTTGACGCCATTTGCAATTAAACATCAAGTTGGTAAAAAAAAAAAAAAAAAGTCCTTCCTGAGTTCAAGAGGCAGTCAGATTTGTCCCTGGATCACCATCCTAGCTGCACTGAAAACACAGAAAGAAGGGAAAAGGAAACTGGGGCGCCCCCTTGTGTGGAATCTTTATACACCAATACCAGCACCAAACACCCAGTGATGGTATACTCACAAAATCAGTGGCTAAGGAATTATATATATAACCCACAGTAAAAACACTTTTAATTATGCAGTTATGTTCTTAAAGGGATAGTAATACTTGCAAATTAATAATCCCCATATTGTAGCTTTGTTAAAAAGAAACGTATTGCCCCCAGTGTCATCTCTCACACCCTTATGGTTTGAGAGATGATAGCGCTCAAAGTTCCCCCCTCCCTCCTTCTTCCCTGACTGAACGCAGAGAGGGACAATCTTCAGTGATCATAAGGAAAAACCTAAAAACCTGTCAAGGGGGGCAGGGTTTTCATTGTTCACACAGTAATAATATTGACCCTTGATGTGATCTGTCTGGTCTACAGACTGGATTCCACATCTGAGGGAGGTGACTTACACTAGGTAAAAGGGATGGGAGGGGGAAACTTTATCATTCAATTACTCTTGTACTACAACTCTAACAGTAATGAAATACTGTATATGGCTCAAATACTATGAAGATTAATTGGGGCTGCTGTTTTTGTGAAACATTACTATCACTTTAACCATTTCAGTACCAGAGCTGTGTGCAATGGATTGGTTTGCAATGTGTTGCACACCCTCTCTGGTTCTTAAAGAGTTAATATAAGAGAACTTTGGATATAACACTAGAAATCCAGCTATTGGTAAATCATCTAACCCCACCTAGTGGCAAGATGCGTAACTGCTGGTAATAGAACACCAAGGTCGTAGGGAGCATCCCAACTGCACAATAGGGGCCAAATAAAAATTCTTAACTTCCCACGCCCTTGAAAAGGGTTTTTTAACCCCTTGAATGCCAGAGAGGTCTCCAATGCCTCTCTGGCATTCATGGGGTTTAAAGCCCAACTTAATTTAATATGGATTTTCATTTGTCCTCTATGGTGCAGGTGGTTCACTACAGAATAACTCCAGTTTTATCTATATCGGCCATAGTAATCGTTGATGAGGTTTAAAAAAAGACACTGATCCCTCAGTTTGTTTTTGTTGATCCAACACCACCATTTGAAGCCGTTTCCAATTAAAGGGGAACATAGTAGTATTAGGAAAGGTGTTTTTTTTTTCTTTATGTACGTACATTTAAAGATATTTAATCTTCAAACTGTGCACTTCCAAGGATCAGCTCTCAGGACAAAGTAAATTAAGGTTAGTAAATGCCTGAAATAGGAGAGATTCAGCTCATAAGACAAAGCATATTAATGTTAGGTACTTGCAAAAATGAGGTACCTTGGCGTTGGTGGCAAGCTTAGCATTCTATGGCCATATAATGTAACTAAATCCTCATCTTTAATATAGTAGTGATATGCAGGCACAATGCCGCAGAGTAAAGGGTTAATGGTGATGAAAATGTGGATGTACACCAATACTTTGAATATTTGCTTTTAGATATTTTGGTCAAAATTGGTTGCACTCCAGCAATTTTAAAGGGATAGTAACCCCCCCCCCAACAACTTGACGTGAAAATACAGCAATCATACAAACATAATGAACGCACTTAGTCCCATCTCTCAAACCGTTATGGTTTGAGAGATGTAAGGCAAGACAGTCCTCCGGTCCCTCCCCCTTCTGCCTGACGAGCTGTAAAGCTGTCAGAGGCAGAATCCGGTCGGCCGACTTTCGGCAGTTCTGACATCTAGATATCTCCGTATAATTACTTCATAGGAATGGTCTACAACATGCGCTTGCAAGCCAGGCACACGTTTTAGACCATACCCATGAAGTAATAATACGGAGATATCTAGATGACAGCGCTCCTGCAGAGCCGCCTTCTGGTGCTGGAAGCCGGATCTCATGACATACAGCGGATGTATGAGAAGGGGGAGGGAGCGGAGGTCTGTCTTGCCTTACATCTCTCAAACCATAACGGTTTGAGAGATGGGACTAAGTGAGTTCAGTATGTTTGTATGCTTGCTGTATTTTCGCATCAAGTTGTTGGGGGGGGGGGGTTACTATCCCTTTAAATGTGTTTTTTTTCTTTGGGTGTGCTTACCAAAACCTGGACTGAAGCTGTGCACTTCCGCATAATGCAGCACGCTGACTCTTTAGCGCAACTCTTCGTCACTTCCTAATTCTCCTCCCAGCTGCCCCAGGGACCGTGTTCATGCTTCCCTTCGGTGTGGCGTGAATGTCTTCTATTCTTACATCATGCTCCGGTTAGCATTAAACCTCAGTATATTGCTAACCAGAGCTTGATATAACGATAAAAGCCATTCACACCACACCGAAGGGAAGCGTGAACACGCTCCCTGGGGCAGCTGGGAGGGAGAATTAGGAAGTCAGGAAGAGCTGTGCTAAAGATTCAGCGTGCTGCATCATGTTGACCGGTGCAGCTTGAAGACTGAATATCTTTAAAGGGATAGTAATACTTCGTTTTAACTTTATTTTATTTTGTAGGCATTAAAAAAACATGAAGAATGATATAAGTCTTGTCTCTCAAACCTTTATGGTTTATGAGATATTCACAAGCAAAGTTTCCCCCTCCCGCCCCTTTTACCTACTGTAAACAATCTCTTCTCAGATGTGGAATGCAGTCCATAGACTGGACAGATAACAGAAGGGGACACTCTTATTCCTTTGAAAACAATGAAATCCCTGCCCCCCTTGACAAGATTTTCAGGTTTTTCTGTTATCTTAATTGAAGATTGTCCCTCTCTGCAGTCTACCTGGGCACCTCCCTTCTGGTCTGGCTGAACAGTGTGACATCAGTAACAGGGGCGGGAGGGGGACACTTTGCTTGTGAATATCTCTTAAACCATAAAGATTTGGGAGATAAGACTTGTATCATTATTCATGTTTTTTTAATGCCTACAAAATAAAATAAAGTTAAAACAAAGTATTACTATCCCTTTAAAGCGGAACTTTCACCTCAGTAGGATTAGGTCTTTATCCCTTTCTCTCTGTCCCTGTATGTAGTTTAGGGTTTCATTTCACTTAAAAATCTTTCTAAGTTCAGCCATATTTAATTTAATTTACTACCTGATGATGCAACGTTCAGCTCAGGCTGTACTGCAGTGTACCTTATGGTACACAAGACACTCCCACAGGGCTTGTCTGTGAATCCTCTGGCCAGCCCCCGAATCCTCAGTCATGCCCGTCTAAACCACGTGACCTGGCGCTCTCCTTGAATCTTGCTCATCCAGGTCATACTGTATAAAAAAGGAGCCTGTTCTAGTAGTTTTTTGTGCCAAGCGATGCTGTCAATGTCCCGTGTGACCAGAATAGGCTTTACTCGCATGTATGCTCATAATCAATTTATAAGTTACCAGTAATGTAATAAGTAAATACAATTTAACATTGTGGTGTCAAATCCAATCAATAAAGCAGCGAGACTATAAAAACCATAATTTATCTAATGTTATACTTCATTTACTTCTCCTCTTACCGGAGACCTGAGTTTTGGATAGTGAGCGTGCTGCAGGACAGGGTATGGCGTGAGCACTTGCTGTGGAGGACCTAGGCGTCATAGTACCTCATTTGCATGGCGTGCACGAGCACACTTCACGCACACAAGGAAAAAAAAAAAAAAAAAAAGGGCCGTCTCTTCCCCGTGACTGACAAGACACAGGGAGAGCTGACGCATGCACAGTATTACTTTTTTGGCAAGATGGTGCCGCTCTCCCTGGTCATGAAGCGTTCTTATAAAGGTACTTTTTATTAACATAGACCAATAGCACAGTGGTTATATACACATAAAGAACACAGGGCTTAAAATGTGAAGTCCTTTGCTACTAGCCAGACCTGAAAAGTTACTCGCCACTGCAAGACATAACATACCCACCAGGGCTGAATTTCTACTCGCCAGGGCTAAATTTTCACTCGCCATTGGCTAGTGAAGAGTGGAAATTTTGAGCCCTGAAGAACATCCGGTTAGGCATATCTTTCAGACTAGACAAACTTGTTGGAAGGGTAATGTTCCCCTTTAAATGTACGTACATAAAGAAAAAAAACATTTCATAATACTACTTTATTAACTAAACCTATGTAAAATAAATGTAACAGCTGAATGTTCCCCTTTAAACCTCAAGTGGGAAAAAAGAATCCTTCTTGACTCTAAAAGGCAGTCATATTCCCTCCTCCCTGGATCACCATCCTATCTGCATTGAAACCAACTGTCATAATTATCTATATTGTTCTGAGCTAAAATGTATCCAATGCTTTTTGGGGAGGTTTTAACATATATACATTATCTGCCAACACAGCCTTCTGGGTCAACTATTTTCACATCCTTACAACCCTCACTGTATAAAATCCCTTCCTTATTTGAGTCCAAAGTGCCTTTTCATCTAGTCTTAAAGGGATAGTAATGTTTCACAATAAAAGCAGCTCCAATTAATCTTCATAGTATTTGGGCCATGGAGAGTGTTATTTCAATACTATCAGAGTTGTAGTACAAGAGTAATTGAATGATAAAGTATCCCCCTCCCGCCCCTTTTACTGATGTAACACTGCTCAGTTCAGAGCAGCAAGACTGTCCGGATGGATCACAGAGAAGGACAATCTTCAGTTAGCATAAGGGAAA
Source organism: Rhinophrynus dorsalis (assembly GCA_037306005.1). Lineage (NCBI taxonomy): Eukaryota > Metazoa > Chordata > Amphibia > Anura > Rhinophrynidae > Rhinophrynus > Rhinophrynus dorsalis. The sequence continues at coordinate 23,129,444 of CM074725.1, read as the reverse complement.
AGCCTGAAAAAACTGTCAAGGGGGCAGGGTTTTCATTGTTCTCACAGTAAGAAGATTGTCCCTTGCTGTGATCTGTCCGGTCAAGTGACCAGATTCCACATCTGAGGGGAGGCAGCTTACACTAGGTAAAAGGGGACAGAGGGGGATACTTTATCATTCAATTACTCCTGAACTACAACTCTGACAGTAGTGAAATAACATTCTCCATGGCCCAAATACTATGAAGATTAATTGGAGCTTGTGTTTGTGAAATTATCCCTTTAAATTATGCCCCTCTTTTTCTGCCCAGAAAGTGACTTGTATTAGCCTTGAATATATCTTATAAAGCTTTTCCCATTGAGAGTCCAAGGAAATGTTCAAGTTAACAGGGCCATCTATATCATTTGTATTATCTGCTTGTAGAGAGTAGTCACTAAATGTACAGTGCTAGAGAATATGTTGTGTTTTATAGATACAGTAGATGATGATATTAATACTACTCCCACAACTGGGAGATCTTGCATTCAAAGCTTATCAAAGCTCAAACTTTTTTTTATTCTTATAATGCATGAAGAAAACACCTAGGGGGAGAGTCACTAAGCGGTGATAAAGAGGTGATAAAGTTGAGATGATTTCTCCAGTGATATCACTTCTCCAGTTCCTATGTTATTCTATGGAGCCTATTCACTATGATTTCTTCACCTTTGGAGATCTTAGTGAATAGGCTCTATAGAATAACATAGGAACAGGAGAAGTCATCTCCACTTTATCACCGCTTAATGGATTTCCCTCCTAATGTCTTTAAAGGGATAGTAATACTTCGTTTTATCTTTATTTTATTTTGTAGGCATTAAAAAAACATGAAGAACGATATAAGTCTTATCTCTCAAACCTTTATGGTTTAAGAGATATTCACAAGCAAAGTAGGAGAAGCAGAAGGGAGGTGCCCAGGTAGACTGCAGAGAGGGAAAATCTTCAATTCAGATAAGGGAAAAACCTGAAAAGCTTGTCAAGGGGGGCAGGGCTTTCATTGTTTTCATAGGAAGAAGATTGTCCCCTGCTGTTATCTGTCTGGTCTATGGACTGGATTCCACATCTGAGAAGAGATGACTTACACTAGGTAAAAGGGACGGGAGGGGAAACTTTGCTTGTGAATATCTCTTAAACCATAAAGGTTTGAGAGATAAGACTTATATCATTCTTCATTTTTTTTAATGCCTACAAAATAAAATAAAGTTAAAACGAAGTATTACTTGTGGTAGGGGCTAACGGTTATAGATAAGGAAGCGTTGTGGCATATCCTAGGTCCCTATGGACCCAGGACTGATGACGACGACCGGCCTGATTAGAGGCCAAAAAGAGGAGACCAGGTCTTGATGACAAACTTTTATTGAATACTTAAGAGGTTAAAGAAGACAAAGCCAAACGGATTTCATCTTTAGGATTAGGAATATAACGTGTAAAACATTGCGACCTCCATCTACCCAATTTTTGAATTATGTGAGGCGGGGTATTATTGCGGGAGGCTGCTGAGGCGGCTCCAATTCTAAAGGAATGGCCGGAATATGATTCGGGATCTTCTCCTATTTGAGGCAGAATAATGCGGATCAATCTGATGAATTCTAATGAGGAAAGAGGCCCTTTGGGAGTAGGGAGCAATGGACTATTATCTGGGTGCTGCTTAAGGAGAGACCTGAGGTTTGAAAGGGCTTTGAAAGGACACCAGGGATCGTGGGTAGGAAAGTATGGAATACTGGCGCCTTTACCAACTTGATCGGTTTTTGATTTGTTTAGTCGGAAGAGGAGGTGATCTTCTTTAACTTGAAGATCTGACTTTTTTGGAAAGGAAGGATTGGATGAGGATTTCAGGAATTCGCTTGGTCTAAGGAAGCCAAAAAATCCCATATTAATGGCGGCTAAGAGTACTATGCTAAGATCATTACCAAAAGGATTGGCTGCAATTTTGTCATATAGCTTTCGAAATATTTCGCCTGTGATTGGAAGTCTTTTCATAGGTTGGCAGGGTGAAATTTTTTCTAGACCTTTAAGAAATAACTTGACTTGATATAAGCTTAAGATGGAGGGCCGTTCAGGATGTATGAAGGCTAGATAATGACGTATACCTGCTAGATGGAGTTTGATAGAATGGAGTGATAGTTTTAGTGCGTGGTGGCAATAGGTAGCGTACTCTAAGATTGCTGTAGTGGAATAATTGTGAGGCATACTGTGAAGAAGCAAAAATTTTTTAAATGATGACCATGCTCTAGCATAATTCCTTTTTGAATTGGGAGCTAGCGCCATGTTCATGATATCCTTGGCCGACTTCTTGAGGATCAAATGAGAGTCATGACGTGCAAGGCGGGAGGTGTAGTGGGTTGAAGATCCAGGTGGGGAGCGATCTTGAATGAATCCTGTAAATTAAATATAGAAAGCTTATTAGCTGCTTGGGAATTGGGAGAAGGGGTGAAAGAACTGGAGACTGAAAATTTATGGTATAGAGATAGCCATGTCAGTTTCCTAAGGAAAGACATGGTTGGCTGGGAGGGAGATCTACCTTTAATTAATAATTCTGGTATGGTTAAGTCGGAAGAGGAGAAGTTGACGGATTGACCTGACCACCTATGCCCCCATAGATATGCCGCTGCTACAATGGGAACTAGCTGCATAGCGGACTGAGATTTCTTAATGTGGTTAGTAAGGTCTACGTGTGGCCATGGCACCGCGAACCATTCCGAACCGTGAATTGCGGCATACCCAAAAGCTAATGACGCATCTGAAAATACTACAGGGGAATCTGTGGAGAGAGGCTTAGTGAAAAGAGACTGCCCGTTCCAATTACGTAGGAAGTTGTCCCACATAGCTAAGTCTGATCTGGCTGATTCGCTAATAGTGATACTTAACGAGTCGTCTGTTGAAGCGAAGAGGGATAGGAGGTAGGAAATAAAGGATTTTCCTTGCGGGATGATTCTAGTTGCAAAGTTTAGGTAACCTAGTAGAGATTGGAGCTCCTTCCTAGAACAGATTGTTTTGGTTTGAAATTTTTTAACTATAGACTGTATCTGCAAGATTTTTTCTGCTGGTAAACTTGCTTCCATTTTGTTGGAGTCTAGAGTGATACCAAGAAATTCTACTACGGTAGCTGGGCCTACTGTTTTACTGGGTGCTAAGGGGATGTTGAGATCTTTGAACAGATTAATAAGGCTTGACAGGGCGGCAGGTTCTAAACTAGCTGGTTCTATCATGAGGAAGTCATCTAAGTAATGCAACACCATAGGGTGTCTGCAATGGTTGAGGAGGAGCCAACAGAGGGCTTCGGCGAAGTAGTTAAAAATCTTAGGGCTGCTCCTAGAACCAAATACCAGGCGGGTCGCAAAGTAGTACTTGCTTTGCCATTTGATACCCTGCAAGTGCCAGAGGGATGGATGGACGGGTAGTAGCTTGAAGGCATCTTCTATGTCAATCTTGCTGAGCCAGCAGCTGGGGCCTGCCTGCTGAATCAAGGATATGGCGTTCTCGATATTGTGATACTCTAATGAGTATTCTTCTGCTGGTATTAGAGAATTTAAACTGGGAGTGAATGATGAGTGGGGGGCTGAGAAATCTATGATTAATCTTTTCTTCTGTGAAAATTTCCTGGTAGCTATGCCGATGGGATTGGTACGCCATATAGGAAACGGAGGAGACTGAAAAGGCCCTATGACGAAGCCCTTTGAGATTTCTTTGGCTAATAAGGTATCAACTGAGGAAGGGTCAGCGAGGGCGGATTGGAGGTTAGGGCACTCGGTTGAATGAGATGGCGTGGCTAAGATTCCTATGTGAAAACCTTCTTTGAAACCTGTGGTGATAAAGGAAACAAAATGCTGGTTTGGATGACTAGACAGCAGAAAGGCCAGGAGACTAATATTTAAGGTACCTAGTCATTTATTTTTTCGAACATTGCGTGGACAAATGGGGCGGGCATGGGACTGATGACATAGGGAGCACATGTGAGTCATGCGGCAGTTATGGAAAAAACATCCTTTATCGTTAAAATTGTTGCATATTGGAGATGACCCAATATAGTGAATGGTGCGCCCAAGTTTGTCCACTGTGGGACGTGGTCTGGATGTGGCAGTAGGATCAATAGGAGGCACCATAGGGGCGGAGGCTGAACTGGAGGATGGACTTGGCCATGCTGACGGGCATAAACTGAGAGTGTGATTAGCTGACTGGCATGATGGACAGACTGGGGTCTTTAGACCGGCGAAGTAACGACAGAAAAGCTCGTGGTCCAAGGAACCCCAGTCTGATACGTAACCTAATTGTTCCAAAGCTGCTGCTGCCTTGGCTGAAAAAGCGCGATGGTAATCGTAGAAACTAAAATCGCCATAGCGGTATCCCAAATCAACAAGAAGATAGAGATACTGATCTAATTCTTGCCTCCTGGAGGGGAAAGATGAGCACAAAATATCCCTATAAATACTGAAGGCCAGGACAAACTCCGGAATCGACAATTTCTTGGAGAGCCTAGGATCTTTAGCCTTCAGAGTGACCGCTATGTCGCCGCATTGCACGGTACGACTTTCGGCTAAGTCTTGAGTAGCGATCAACAGGGATACCAGGTTTACGTCCTTCCCCTCCAGGATGGCCTTACGAATGTGAGCGGGGACCATATGGGCAGGTGTAATTTGAGGACTGTGAGAAATATTTGGCGTACCTAGATTAGACGGTGGCGTCATGGAAGTAGAAGCTTGGTTACTCTCGAGTGACGTGATACGGGCTTGCATATCGGACATTACTTCTGACATGTTAGTAAGAAGTTGAGTAATGTGATTCAACTGGTGGGAATGATCTTCATGCTGGGGGGGATTGAGGGAAGATGGTGACGAAATAGGGGGCTGCTGAACGCGAGGTGTCAATGGAGTGGTTGGATAATGGACTGGAAACAGGAGACGAAAAAGTTCTGGTTTTCTTGCTGAGGGAGCGTATTGGATGTTCCTGCGGGACAGTTCAGCCGTAATACGTGGTATAGTCCAATCTTTGTAAAGTTGGCTGTTGGACCCTATAACCGATGGAGGGTCTGGCCGGGGACCACTTTCACTGCTTGCGTCTTGAAGATTCTCATTTTCCATAACTGTAGAGAAAGAGATTGGAATCTAATTAATGCATGGAGCTATCTGAAACCTACTGGCAAATTTTTTTGACCTTGAAAACCAGCTGGAAGGCTCGGCCCCTTGCTCCGGCTTGCTCGGCAGACTCAAATCTGGAGAGGTGGAGACAAGGAGATTGCCGGCGGACCAGCTCTTATGGTGTGGTCATGACGAAGGACACTTCCCACAGCAAGACATCCAGGCTGCCTGTTCACCTTCAGGCAGATGCGGATATCTTCGCTGAGAGGAATAGTGAGGGGATACACAGGAGTGGACTATGAACTTTGGAAAATGGAGTGCGCGTGAAAGGATGGTGAAGGCTTGTGCTCTAGCATGCGCTGAAAGACAATAGACGTGAAACTAGGAAGGGAAGTTTGTAGGAGGAATGGAACCTCTGACGGGAGGTAACAGGTAACTGAGGTCAGAGAGAAAAAAGGAACCTCTGACGGGAGGTTACTAAGGTTAGTGGAAAAGGAACCTCTGACGGGATGCCCATGAGAGAAACCAACCTCTGACGGGAGGTGGCTTAGGTTAGTACAAGAAACCTCTGACGAGAGGTGAGCTAGAAATTTGAATTGATTTAAGGAACCTCTGACGGAGGTTAGCTTGATGTAAATGAATGAACCTCTGACGGGAGGCGGCAGGACCTGGAGACAGGCGTTTTTTTGGATATGACGATATCCTGTTGTGATATGATGGGTATACTTACCCTGGGAGGGATCCATAGATGCTGAAAAGGAAATGAGCAGATCAAATTGGTTCTTTGGGAATACGTCAGCTTGTTTAAAATACTTTGGGGAAATACATATTACATGACTGAACCTTACCAGACTGCAGTTGTCGTTGAACTTGAGTACTTTCAGTGGATTATGAATAGCTTCTGTTGACAGGATGTTCCTCCTGTAATTACCAACTGTAAGGTGAATAGGAAACTAACTTCTGAATGCTAAGGACCTACTGATAAATTAACCCCTGGCGGGACCAAGAGTTAATCTGCTGGTTTGATAAATGCAGATTGCTGCAACTATGGATGAAATTAAAGTAACATAAGTAGTACAATGTTATTACTAATAATAATAATAATAATGTTAATTATGTGGATATATGTATGTTATATAAAATTATTTTCCTTGCTGGGAGCTTTGATCTTAATAACTTTTGAATCAAAAATTCTCTCAGCACTGAAGTAGCCTTGAACTACCCAATGGGAAAATGATTATAACCTAGATTTAATAAAAACATTTACTGCTCCTTTAAGGGATGTGGGAGTTATTAGGAGGAGATGTTAGTGCCTGTTAGTTCAGGGTTGGGCAACATGAGGTCCTCCAACTGCTGCCAGACTACAACTCCCATCATTCCCTGTTCCATAGTGGTGTCACATTAACCTCTGTGTGGGTTCACCTGAAGCACAGCCAGCTCTGTCTGACACAGAAGCCTTAGTCCCTGTGGGCCCCGGAGTGTGACCTGGCTTCGATCCTGGCGCGTTATTTAACTTGGACATTTGCTGTGGGGTATATACACTGAACACAGAAGAAACACGCAGATCCGTGTCCAATACCAGACCCGTGAGTAAAATCATCAGTTTAGCACTATAACTTATTGCAGCCAAATGCTTTAAAAATTCAGGGACTTACGATTTGCCGAATCCGCCCTGTTGATCCTGTCTACTGGAGTGGCTTGATGGTGGAAGCTTGCTGGGAGCGTGGCTGACGGGCCGTCGCGACCCGATGACGTCACGGTTCGCGAAATGACAGACGCGCCGAAACTAGAGGGGCATGCGCGTCTGTGATTGCCACCAGAGAGCGGACGTGCAGACAGAGAGCGGACGTCTCACGAAGGGGCGGCAGAGGGGCGTTAAATACCCTACCGCCCCTCCCACAAATGCAGGCACAGCCTGTATACTATCCCTTTAAAGCTTGCATCCTAGAGTCACTCAGCCAATAAAAGGTATCACTTTTACTAAACAAGTCTCCCCCTTTTATAATTATTAAAGGGATAGTAATGGTTGCTTTTAACAAGCTTCAATATTGTAGATATTTAAAAAATAAATTGAGGTAAGTCCAGTATCTCCAACCTTTATAGTATGAGAGATATACGCTTCTAAAGTTCCCCACCACCACCACTTTCACAGACGTCAGCAGAGGAGGATTGCAGGGGAACACCAGCCCAGGCATTTTTTTTAAAGCAGCCCACTAGCTGCACCAACGTCCCTATCAACACCCCCTTGTGGTCCCTGTGCGGCATGGGAGAGCAGGCGCCAAGATATTATGTCATATCCTGGCACTCTGCATAAACCCTTTGAGCTCCAGAGGGGTACACAACGCAAAGCAATGCGTTGCGTACCCCTCTTGTACTCAAAGGGTTAACAAAGAACGCGAAGGCTGTCAAGGAGAGTGCCTGTGGCAACACAGGCCTCTCCTTCAAAATATCGTGGGACGGTGAGGTGAGATCCTCTGATCTCCCCCGCCGGCCCATGATCTAGCGGCCCACCGGGGGATGCCCGATCCCCCTATAGGACAATCCGCCCATGGACGTCAGTGCTCTAACTGACAGAAGGAGATCCTAGTCATGTGACTGGACAGCGGCTCTTCATCAGAGACGAAATACCGCTATCTAGAAAGAAATACTTAATTGGAACGGTCTACAAAGTGTGCTTGCAAACCAGTTACACTTTGTAGACTGTGCCAATGAAGTATCTCTTTTTAGATAGCGGTATTTCGGCTCTGATGAAGGGCTGCTGTCCAGTCCTGGGATCAGAATCTCCTTCTGTCAGCTAGGGGGCAGACTTCTGTGAAAGGGGCGGGAGGGGGAACTTTAGAAGCTTATAGCTCTCATACTATAAAGGTTTGAGAGATTGGACTTACATCAATTCATTTTTTTAATATCTACAATATTAAACGTTGTTAAAAGCAACCATTACTGTCCCTTTTAATACCTTTTGAACTACAGACAAGTTGCTAAAAATAGCATAATGTGTTAGATTGCGATCAACTTTATTTGTAACATTAATAAAGGGCCATTTAATGTTGTGTAATTTGTTTAAAGGGATAGTAATGCTTAAAATGTAAAAAAAAATATGTTGTAGGGTTTACCCCCATGAGTAAAACAAGAGTACGCCGCCGCCTGCTGAAAGGTGTTTCATCCGAAAGTTATTAATTTTCAAAGTTGAATTTTTTAGGTGCAATATCACAGTGGCCTGAAATTGTACAGTGGCACTGTTGCTACACGATCCTATGGACAGCTCTGGTCCCGGGACCATAAATCTCCATAGGATGGTGTAGCAACAGCGCCACTGTGATATTGCACCTAAAAAATTAAACTTTGAAAATTAATAACTTTTGAATAAAACACCTCTCAGCAGTGGGAGTACTCTTGTTTTACTCAGGGGGATAAACCCTACAACATATATATATTTTTTTTACATTTTAAGTATTACTATCCCTTTAACAGCTGATACAGTTGATACATTGTAGCACACTTTGGGCTACTAGAGTAGTTTAGAGCCTAATACTGCTGTTGTTTCCTCCTATGTACACACCGACATGCAATCAAATGGATGATTGACTGAGGACGGACATAGGACTCACGGAGAGAGATAAGCCTATTTTTTATCATTATCTTGGACGTGCGATATATGTGTTTTATGCAGGTGTTTTGAAAATAAATGCTGTACTTTTAGATTGTCCCCTTTGCGCTTATTGTTTCGTATTCAGATTGTGTTGCTGTGGTGGAAAACAAGCCATTTAAGGAGCTGCATGTGGACTATACACTATTGGTGGGAGAAGAATTGCGCTATTATATACAGAGACTGATGAGTACACGTATTTTATCTATTGTGTTTTCGTCTTGATTGCTATTTTACAACTGTCTGAGTGTATATATTTCAAGTGTAACACCCACAAAATTTTTTTAATATGGTTATTATTTGTTCCACTGTTGTAGGGATACTGTATATATGTGGATGTTGCTTTGCTAGTGTTGTTTTATTTTGGGTCACCGGCCACGGTATCTGAGCGCCATACGATATATTTGCTGTTTAACAGAAGGATCTGGCTAAATAAGTGTATTTCACACTGCAGTTATGGTATATCTATTTTTTTTTATTATTATTTGAAATCTGCGTTGAGGTCTGTGACTAGAATGTTCAGTTTACAATCTTATAGACAGTTGACCTGGATGAACTATTCAGGTCTATTAAGCCCGTTGTTTGTAATGAATTTGAGAGGCCTGAAAAAATAAAATAATGACGCATATACCCAACCTACTCTATAACCACTTACTCTTAAGATTTAATTCCCTTATTTCAACATACTTAATGGAACGTTTATACGTTACAAAACCTTCTTTAAATTTAAGGACCAGAGCGGTCGTCAGTGGATTGCTTTGCAATGCGTTGCACGTGGGCTCATTTAAGAGATATTTGGATTTTAGCAGTACAAATCCAGCTACTGGGAAATCATCTACCACCACCTAGTGGCATGATGTGAAACTGCTGGTAATAGAAGACCAAGGTCCATTTCTAAAAGTAAATTGGATTTATTTTGGAATATCCCAACTGCACCATAGAGGATAAATTAAAATCTGTTAAAGTAAACTGGGGTTTTAACCCACTGAATGCTAGAGAGGTCTTAAATGCATTGCGTAGCATTTCAATGCAATTAGGAATAGTGCACGGCAACTTTTGTACTTTTATGTCACAGTGCAGCCGTTTATGCCAATTAATTTGTATGGCGATAAGCATACTGTCTGCAGTGCTCTGAATGAAAACTAGGAAGAGACCTCAGATTAGGGACATTTCTAAGAGTACAATGGTTGTAATATTGGCATAGTTCATTTATTGAAACTTACTGTATATATAAAAAAAAAAAAAAGCAACAATTTTTCCCACCTTTCAATTCCTTTTCTTTTAGGTCTCATTTGTAAGCACACCTGAATGATTCCTGCTTCCCCAGTTAAGATGGGAAAAGTTTAAAGGGATAGTAATACTTCGTTTTATCTTTTTTTTATTTTGTAGCCATAAAAAAAACATGAAGAACGATATAAGTCTTATCCCTCAAACCTTTATGGTTTGAGAGATATTCACAAGCAAAGTTTCCCCTCCCGTCCCTTTTACCTAGTGTAAGCCATCTCTTCTCAGATGTGGAATGCAGTCCATAGACCAGACAGATAACAGCAGGGGACAATCTTCTTCCTATGAGAACAATGAAAGCCCTGCCCCCCTTGACAAGTTTTTCATTTATCTTAATTGAAGATTGTCCCTCTCTGCAGTCTACCTGGGCACCTCCCTTCTGATCTGGCTGAGCAGTGTTACATCAGTAAAAGGGGCGGGAGGGGGATACTTTGTCATTGAATTACTCTTGAACTACAACTCTGACAGAATTGAAATAACACTCTCCAAAGTCCAAATACTATGATGATTAATTAGAGCTGCTTTTATTATGAAACATTACTAGCCCTTTAAGAGGAACCCCCAAACATCAACACTTTCCATTCCAAGGCCTGATCAAATAACCTGGGGCCACCTCTTGAGATTAAAGGAAAGGAGGTTTCATCTCCAGCAAAGAAAGGGTTTTTTTTTTTTTTTTCTTTTTTTACAGTAAGGTCTGTTATATTCTAATTTATCTGGGTTATGAGGCAAAGGTTGAACTTGATGGACTTGTGTCTTTTTTTCAATTTAATCTATGTTACTATGTAACCCCATTGATCTGAACAGAGCCGATCCAGAACACCAAGCAATGTTCAAACATATTTAACTAGTCGGATCCTGTATCAGCCGCGGCGCGGGCAGTCTCTATTGCGCTTGACTGCCCGCCACCGAGTGGCAGTGGCACTGTGGCCCGTGTAACTGACTCTTCAACTAGTAAAGAATAAAAAGTAAGAAAATCCTTATTGTAAAGCATGTACAGCAGGTAGTCCAACCCACCATATATCAGAGCACATCAAAATCATTAGCATTATTGTCATATTTGTTAGCATCCACACTGGTTTTCGCTGTGCTCTGATACATGGTGGGTCAGACCTCCTGGTGGACGTGCCTTAAAGTTGGTATTTTCTTAGATATGGAGGTTTAGCGCCCTAGATATTTTATTGAAGATTGTATATTATGCATCGATATAAATAGGTTTTTATTCCTGTGGCTGCAGGTTTATTACTATATATCCTTAATAAACGTTATGCTATTCTGTTATTTTTTTTCTCGCTAACATTTATAAATTGAAATGGATTTGAGCTTCTCACTTAATATAGATTATAATTAACCCTTTGAGTGTCAGTGGGGTATGCATCGCAAACACCTCTGTTATTCATAGGGTTAATAGTTACTACGACACAAAATCTATGGGAACATTTTGAGTCCGACCTATACATTATTATTGTGCAGAATGTCTTCAGCTGGCTCAGTCTGCTGGCAAAACTTCCTGGCTGTCATTTGTCTTGTGGCGTAACAATAGGGGTCACACCTGCGCCCAGGCCCGTCACTCCAGGGGCCCGGCCGCCCCCTGCGACCCCATCGCCACGCGCCCGTAACTCAGCTGATCTCCCGGCGGTCTAGTAGTGCAGAATGCTGGGAAATTACATCTCCCAGAGCTCTGCATTAATGAAAGCTGTGCTGGAGCGGGGAAGATGATGGAGGTAGGAGATGAACACAGGGCAATGTGCTGGGGTTGGGGGGCAAATGTGGAGACAATGTGGGCGGGGGGAATGGCAATTTCTGCACCAGGGCCCGGTGGCTTCCAGTTACGCCACTGCTTGTGGTCCGAGTTCTCCTGACAATGTCTCCCTCTCCCAAGAGATAAACTTTGACTGGAGTCATCCCTTGTGGTCCAGCGGAATGTGCTGTTAGCCACTCCTTCGCGTTCCTATGTCTTTGAAATAATGCAGAGCGCCAAGAGATGACATCATATCCCAGCACTCTGCATTATCGCTGACAGCGTGGGAGTTTCTTGGAGAGGTCACCACCTCAGCTTGCTGGTTGGAAGAGCTGTCTCATTTTCCCACTGGCCAGCTGTTTTGCTGCAGGAGGGCTGGGCTATGATCCCGCTCTGCCCCTCCTAACCCTTTACCTGCCGCTCTCCCTCTCCTGTTTTGCATTTTCTTCTACTTTTGCTCTTCTTTCTTCTTCTTTTCCCTCTCCTCTATCTCTCCATCTCTCACATCCCTGGACAACTTTAGGGCTCTTCCAGATGCCCGGTTAATTATGCAGTTGTGCCGACTGTTCTTCTGATGCGCACCTATATTACTATGCTATTATTAGTCTACACTCTGTATAACGAATTGACTGTTACAGGGGATGTCATATGATTTGTAGCTTTTAACTTTGCATTCTGTAGATGTGTTATCAGAATGCATGTTTTGCTTTCTGTATGTTTTTCTCTTGACAATAAAGCTTTGAAAAAAGAAAAAAATACAACAAAACACTCACCATCACATCCTGATTAGCATAAGATTTCTGACTGTTCCACAACATAATGAAGGTTTGTTTTTGAGATGCTATGTATTACAAAAAAAAAAAAGTGTCTAGTGCAACACATGGGCATTTATTTCTTTTACAATTATCTTAGGGCGATGGGTCTAAGTAAACCATACGATCCCTGCCCCTCTTTATGGCAACCAAATTAATTTACACACTGAAACAAGTAACACCAAACCAAGTCATATAGTTTAAAAATAATATATTTCTCTTTTATTATTTTAATCACCCAAGAGTAAAAGTGGTGAACATGCAAAACAAAATCAAGAAAGCCAGAACAAAATGGAAGGGGTGAAGGAGGAAAGGAACGGTTTCAGATTAGTGGTGCAGGAGACAAACTAAAGAAACCGTTTCAGTATGAAAGAGGAGTGTGACAGACTAACAAATTAAAAGAACTAGATGCTGTGGAATTAAAGGGATAGTAACACTTGATATGTCAAATTATTTATACTGTAGGGTATATCCTCCTGAGTAAAACAAGGGAACTCACACTGTTGAGACGTTTTAGTCAAAAGAAAATGCAGCTGAAACATGCATTTTTTAGGTGCAATATCTCAACAGCCTGGAACTGTACAGTGGCACTGTTGCTACACCATCCTATGGAGGTTTATGGTCAACTAACCAGAGCTGTCCATAGGATGGTGTAGCAACAGCGCCACTGTACAGTTTCAGACCATTGTGATACTACATGTGAAAAGTGAAAGTTTGAACTTCAAACTTCAGTAGGAGTTCCCTTGTACGAAGGAATAAATCCTACGATATATATATATTGTTGCATATCAAGTGTTACTATCCCTTTAAGATAACATAATTCAAAGATCTACATAAAAGAATTCTAGAGGGCCACAATCTTACAGCTTAACCCCTGGACTCAAGAGAAGTCTAAAAAACATTTAAAGGAGCAGTATTTTTTTTTAAATGTATACATTATAGAGCTTTCTCTGCTGAGTAGGGTTTTTTTCCCCACTTCTGTCAGTTGTTTTATTCAAAAGTTATAAAAGTTAAAATAACCAGGAAGTGAATTTACTGTGTGATTACTTCCTGATAGTTCTGACAGGAAGTGAATTTACTGTGTGATTACTTCCTGATAGTTCTGACAGGAAGTGACTCAGCAGTTTCTAACACACACACACACACACACACACACACACACACACACACGTTTAAACTGTAATAAGTCTGGAAATCTGCATCTCGCAACAGTGGGAGTACCCTTATTATACACAACAGGAAATGTCCTACAACATATTTTTTCATTAAAAAAAGTTTATTGCTTCTTTAAGTAATGATGTGGAGACTTGTTGCAGCCAAAAGCGTAAAAGCAAATGTGACTCATTTGGCTATTAAGAAGATTATGACTTTATTTATTTAATTTATATATTTATTTTACACGTTTCAAGATGCACTTTTTTTTTAATTTTGTTACAAGTTAAACTTTACTACCTCTCTGGTTTTGTTTAGGAATCAGACATTGCTGCAATTTACAGCTGTTTTTGGACTGAAACGCCCATCATTCTCTGTACGTAGTTTGCAGGTTGGGAGGGCTGACAGTGACAAAATCGGTAGAATAAAAGCAGATCACAATTAGAACACATTATTAACTCTGAGTGCCAGAGGGGTTCACAATGCATTGCGCACCCCTCTGGCACTTAAAGGGTTCAAGGAACACAAACTAAACTTGATTACCTGGAACTTCGTGGGAGTGCCTGAAAACATTAGCCAATCATTTTCTGAGGCTTACAATTTAATCTTACCTATAGATGAAGCAGACATTCCTGCCTTTCCCACAGCACCAAGAAACAGCAGTCTTCAGACAATGTCCAGGATTCTCTGTAAACTGAGGCAGATGTACCAAGACTAACGCCAAAGGCGGGCAGGGTTTTCCTTATGATCATAGTAAGAAGATTGTCCCTTGCTGTGACCTGTCCGGTCAAGAGACCAGATTCCACATCTGAAGGGAGGTGGCTAACAGTAGTTAAAAGCATCAGGAGGGGGACACTATCATTCAATTACTCTTGTACTACAACTCTGACAGTATTGAAATAACACTCTCTATGGCCCAAATACTATGAAGATTAATTGGAGCTGCTTTTATTTTGAAACATTACTATCCCTTTAATAGTAGGTACTGAAGAACTTAAAATCAATGCGACACGTAAGGACGCAGGTGGCAAATTGAAATGTCGCTGCTGGAGTGACTTGTACGAGGCTGCCCATTGGACCCATAATATCAGGTAGAGGAAGAGAAATAAATCCATCAGGCAGCCACAATCTTAACACAACCTGGAATATAAAGCAAGGTCATTTATTGATTCAAAGTGCCTGATAAAGCCTACCTTATAGTCAAGCAAATACTGCAATAAGTGGCTTCAACTTAAACAGAATGATTTTCTTAGGTTGTGCCTTTTACACGGCATTTGGTACATCTAGTCTGTTTGTGAACATTTGGTCTCTTGTGCTGCACTGCTAGTTGTTTCTGATCTGATAAAGACAGAAACTTGTGCCTTCTGATCCATTCACTTCTATTGAAGCAGTTTGTTGTAGTGGGGTATGACGTAGTCATGTTTGACTAGAGATCACTGGATACAGGAGACCGTAGGTGATAAAAATAACAACTACATGACTGGTGTATAAAGGTAAGTCAATCTGTTAAACTCGGCCACCTATTCCTAAAATCAGGGCTGTCCAAGTTCAAGTTGTCAAGGACACTAACAGGCCAGGATTTAACCTTTGAGTGCCAGAGGGGTACAAAACACATTGCTTTGCAATGTGTTGCGTACCCCTGTGGCACTCAAAGGGTTAAGGATTTCCATGATTAGGCTCATGTGAGTCAGTAAAAATGAACAAGCCACTGATTAACTCACCTGTGCTTAAATCAGGGAAATCCCTACATCCTGGACTGTTGGTGGCTTGTTAGGACTGAACTTGGACAGACCTATCCCTAGGGTATGGTTCCGTTTTAAAGGGATAGTAATGTTTAATAAAAACAGCAGCTCCCATTAATCTTCATAGTATTTAGGCCATGGAGAGTGTTATTTCAATACTGTCAGAGTTGTAGTTCAAGAGTAATTGAATGATAAAGTATCCCCTCCCGCCCCTTTTACCTAGTGTAACCTGCCTCCCCTCAGATGTGGAATCTGGTCTCTTGACCGGACAGATCACAGCAATGGACAATCTTCTTACTGTGATCATAAGGAAAACCCTTCCCCTTTGACAGGTTTTTCCTTAGGATCACTGAAGATTGTCCCTCTCTGCAATCCATCTGGACAGTCTTGCTGCTCTGAGGTGAGCAGTGTTACATCAGTAAAAGGGGAGGGAGGGGGATACTTATCATTCAATTACTCTTGAACTACAACTCTGACAGTATGGAAATAACACTCTCCATGGCCCAAATACTATGCAGATTAAATGGAGCAGCTTTTATTATGAAACATTACTATCCCTTTAAAGACCAATTACAAGGTTGGCTATAGGAGAAGCAGCACCTAATAACCATACAATTACCTTACCATGGCCACAGGAAAAAAAAAAGCCTTATGAATTTTACAGTTTTTCTTCAAATAAGTCCTGGATGTAGGAAAAGAGGATTTTAGTCTTACCTGTTAAATCCTTTTCTCTTAGTCCATACAGGTTACTGGTAACTTTAGGTAGGCGATCTGCCCCTTTAATTAGGCAGGAACAATTGTAGAATTGAATGCAGGGGGTGGAGCTTACATTCCCTCTTTGGCTGCAGCTAGCCAACCAGCTCCAGAAAGATTTGAGACACTAACTATTGACTAGATAGTAGGAGGGAAAGAAGACTCCTGTGAGCATGACCCCAAAGGACCCCCTCGGTCTGCCACAGGAAAGCCAAGCAAGGTCCCTTGACAGGGGGGGAGACCAGTAACCTGTATGGACTAAGAGAAAAGGATTTAACAGGTAAGACTAAAATTCTCTTTTCTATGTCATCCAATACAGGTTACTGGTAACTTAGGGATGTCCAACCATTGAGTTTCCCAGAGGTGGGGAGTAGGGAAAGGACCAGGTGCAAGTCCCCCAAAGTCATCAGAGCAGACATTAACCATCAGGTCAGAGATAGCCCAACAAACAATGAAGTGTCAACGGACACTGAACAGGGGTAACAATACCCCAAGAACAGTTACACAGCACATTGAAATAGAGCCAACGGGGATCAAAAGTGAAGGAAGCACCAAAGAATATCCTAGACAGGCAAGACTGTCTCCAGGATCTTCCTCCCAAAACTGGTAGCAGCCTTGAACTCTTGCACCCATACTGGCTCTAATGCATGGCTGGAGGTCCCTGGGAGAGACTCAGGGACATCAGAACATGCTGGGCATAAATGACCTGAGAAGTCTCTAGGTAACCCTGATTGACATGAGTAACAATGAGCAATAGGGGACACAGAGTCCCCAGCTTCCTTAGTCTTATGCCTGGCCCCAAGCTCCAACAGATTAGACATTCTCACAGTGTCAAAACGTTTAAAGTATAAGGAATCACCCAAATACAGTGTGTAGGTTTAAAATTTCACCCCAGAAATCGTTACAATACACTTATCTGGCTGGCGAAGGGTTAATCTGCAGAGGAGAGAAGGAGAGTCCAAGCCCAACGTAGGATACTAATTCTGGAAAAGGCACAAAATGGCTGCCGCGGCAGGAGCCAATCAGAAACGAGCGTGCAAAGCAAGCGCTCATGGGAAATGTAGTTTTACCAGAAAAAGTACCCCAATAGTGCCCTATGCCCCACAACACACTTAAAACGTTAACCGGATAAGAGAGCAAGGGCAGACAATTAAAATGAGCCATCCCTGAAGTCGTTATGTGGAGCGGTTGCAATATGTCCCAAACTGCACAGTCCCATAGAAGTGAATGGAGCAATGACATCTATGTGGTAAAGCGCTCCTTAAAGGCGTGGAACACAAATTTTGCAAAGTTGAAAATGTTAATTAAAAGTACATGAAACATCACTAGAACATGTTAGAAGACCCAAAAACCACTGAACCCAGTAGGGAAAGTGCCAATAACCCCCCAAAAGATGCAAAACCAGCAGCTGAAGGGTTAAGTTACCACATAAACTTGCTCCAAAACACCCAACAGACATACAGATAAACCCAATGAGTGCAGAAGTGTGCAATAGGAACCACAAAGGAAAAATCCTGTGCGGAGGAGAACTGTGGGACATGTGGACCTGCAGCACTCAAAGGGTTGCTCACATTTCCTGTCTTCAGACTACCATGTATTAAGAAGAAGCCTTGGTGGGCAACTCCTGAGGAAAGAACTTGAACCCGTTAAAGTCCACAAAAAGCACCTGGATACACAGCTAGCCACATCTAAAGGCATTGTCAGTTATGGTAATCCGCCTAATGGAGGTATTTCATTTCTAGCAAAAAAAATAAAAAATTAGCTAAAACTATAGCAAAACTGTTCTCTTGCCTGTGTGTTCACCAAGGAACAAATCTTACTGGATCTGGTTGGCTAGCTGCAGCCAAAGAGGGAAGGTAGGCTCCATCCCCTGCATTCAATTCTAGACTTGTTCCTGCCTAATTAAAGGGGCAGATCGCCTACCCAAAGTTACCAGTAACCTGTACTGGACGAAAGAGAAACAGGACCGTCACTAGCAACACCAAAAAAACCTCTGCTCAATGCATATGTAGTCTTAATCCTTTTAAGGGCCATAGGGGTGTACAAAACTTTGCTTTGCAATGAACTGCACAGACCTCTGGTCCATTAAAGGTTAAAAGACAAGTTAACTTCTTATGAAAAAGCTTATATATGTTTTAGTATAGTTTCTGTTAAGTAAAACAAGAAAACACTTCCACTGCTGAGAGACGCATAACTTCAGAGTTAATACAGGATAAACTTGTTTTTTTGTGCATTAACAGCGTCCTCTTTTGGTCATATTCCAAACAGACATTCTGTTGCAGTCACTGACAAACAGGTCTCCCATAGAATGTTATAGAACCTACTGAGTCACTTCCTGACAGTTTCTTTCAGGAAGTAATCACACTGTAATTCACTTCCTGATAATTTTAACTTCTCACATGAATAAAACGAACAGCAGTAGGAGTACCCTTGCTTTACCCTGCTAGAAATGATCTGATCATATTGGTTTTAATAATAAAACAGACTGTTCCTTTAAGTTGTCTCAGGAACTCAAAATTGGTTGGTTGGGGGTTATGGGAGTTGTAGCCCCAACACGAAGATTCACAGATTACTAGTAAAGACTTTCTATTACTTAAAGGGATAGTAATACTTATAATGTAAAAAAAAGTATGTTGTAGAGTGTATCCCCCTGAGTAAAACAAGGGCACTCCCACTGCTGAAAGGTGTTTCATTCAAAAGTTATTAATTTTCAAAGTTGAAATTTTTAGGTGCAATATCACAGTGGCCTGAAATTGTACAGTGGCGCTGTTGCTACACCATCCTATGGAGATTTATGGTCAACTGACCAGAGCTGTCCATAGGATCGTGTAGCAACAGCGCCACTGTACAATTTCAGGCCACTGTGATATTGCACCTAAAAAAATTCAACTTTGAAAATTAATAACTTTTGAATGAAACACCTTTCAGCAGTGGGAGTGCCCTTGTTTTACTCAGGGGGATAAACCCTACAACATATTTTTTTTACATTTTAAGTATTACTATCCCTTTAAAATTCTAGAGCAGTAGTTTGTAACCTGGTGTCTTTGGACTACAGAACCTATCCTTTGAGGATGACTGAGTTGTACTTGGATTAAGTGCCACAGACTGTTCACATGATCTTGTAAAGAGTTATAGGAGAGAATTAAAAAAATAAAATAAAACCAAAAAAAAACCTTTTCCTTTGTAATGAGAACCCATTTAGACACTTCTTCCCAGCAGTAAGCAGAAGACTAAATATATCGGCCCTTCCTCCAAGTTACTGCAGTACACAGTAAGGTTACTACTGAACAACAGGTGCGGAGACGAGATGAATGATGGCTTCATGAACCTTGGAGAGTCGATACGCTGCCGTCTGACATAAGAACACATACACATCAACAGACTCAATAATTACATGAAAACATAAGACGTTCAAACGTTTCGCCGGCTTAGGGGTCCAGCAACCAAATTTATTTTAAACAATGAAAAAATAAATCTCATTTATAGTCTATGGAGAAGATCTGCAAAACCGTTGTAGATCAACAAAAACACAACATTACTAAAAGGACAACTATAAAGGACCACTAACCACCTAAAATAACACCCATTTAATCTGGGCAGAGATGCAATTAACGCTATATATCAGGTGCATAGAGGAAGACGAGATTCATTGTTCAGGACTCCAAGCTCTTCCTAAGACGAGAGAAGAGAGAGAGCGAGCGAGAGAGAAAGAGAGCGAGCGAGAGAGAAAGAGAGCGAGAGAAAGAGAGCGAGAGAAAGAGAGAGAGAGAAAGAGAGAGAGAGAGAGAGAGAAAGAAAGAGAGAGAGTGTGTGTGTGTGTGTGTGTGTGTGTGTCTTATAATTTGAAGTCCTTTGCTGCTAGCCAGACCTGAAAAGTTACTCGCCACTGCAAGTGAATACATACCCACCAAGGCTGAATTTCTACTCACCAGGGCTCACCACCTCTGAAGCAGAGTTTCACATCCTTTTAACAAGCACCCCTGCATTTTTAAAAATATTTGAAGTACCCCAATAATTCCTCTCCATTGGTTCAGTATTTACAAACTACTAAAATCTGGCATAAGATTGGAAAAATCAGAAGGCAATACCTGGACCGGCTGTGTGCACAAATACCAATCTCACACAGAGACGTGCCCCCTCCAAACCACCACCACACATCACTTTATCAGCACAATAACACTGCAGTCGTCATCATGGTGGTGTTCGATCTACTCAATAGATTAAAGTGGGTCTATCACATAAAGATACCTAATGCTCATTGGATAGAACATTTAGCGAAAAAGTTTAATATGTTAGCCATTTTTGAAAGAAAAAAAAAAAAAGTTATCTACGTAAAAATTCAAGTTTAAAAGGTGCCCAGCAGCCCACTTCCACTTGCAGCTTGCTGCACAGAGGCTGTTCCCGTTCCACTACCCAGCATCCTCCGATGACAGAGGACGTCCATCTATAAGCTGGAGCGACCTCATTGGCTAGAAATTGATCTCTGCCAATGAGATCACTCCAGCTTAGACAAAAAAAAAAAAAAAAAAAAAAGCCTCTGTCATTGGAGGATGCTGGGTAGTGGGACGGGAGCAGAGGCAGTGCTGCAAGCAGGTAGTAGGCTGCTGGGCACTTTTAAAAACTTGAATTTTTGCACAGATCATTTTTGAAAAAAAAAATAAAAAAAAAAAAAAATTACTAACATTAATTGTTTGCTAGATGCTCTATCTAATGAGCATTAAATATCTGTATGTGATAAATCCACTTTAAACAAAATACATAATTAAACGGTGTTCAGAGCACTTGTGTTTTTGAGCAAGAAACACACACACACGGGCTCAGACAGAAACGATACAGCACAGAATGGGAGTTCTATCACTAGCTACAATAAGGATACTGGTTCAGCTAGTAGAAAGGAAGATCCTCTATCTACCCAGCGCTTGCTGCTTCCACTACACGATGCAGGCCACTTTCTGCCGAGCCGCCTACCAATTATTTGCCCGCGATGAAGGCCAGAAGCTACATACAAGTACTTTCTGTACCCACAGTATAGACAAGCCAGTACCACAAGATGTGGAACATTGCTCTAGAGCATACAGAGCACTCAGCTGAAAGACTGCAAAATTGTAGGAATACTACTGCATTCATAGTCCACAACAAACGTTTTCTGAAAGATCTAGGGAACTCAATGTCAGTGACATGTGTAAAAAAGGTAAAGAGGTTTGCATATTATGGACCTGGTTAAAAAGTGTTAGTAATGTCTATAAAAAAAAAAAAAAAAAAAAAAAAAGTTTTTTGCATTTAGAAGAGCTTAAAAAGCTGATCCTTTCACTGGAATGGTCTAAAACGTGTGCCTGAACACTAGGCACACGCTGGCGCTTGAGAAGTGCCGAGTTCTCTTTACTTACATGGAATCCTTTCATTGGAATGGTCTAAAACGTGTGCCTGAACACTAGGCACACGTTTTAGACCATTACAATGAAGGGATTCCGTGTAAGTAACGAGATCCCGGCACTTCTCAAGCACCAGTGTGTCGACCGACATGGATCTCCTGCTGACAGCTTTACAGCTGTCAGTAGGAGAAATCAAACTTTAACATCCGTATCTCTTAAACCATAGCGGTTTGAGATATATGTGTTTTTGCATTTAGATCTGCTTTTTAAGCTCTTCTAAATGCAAAAAAGTTTTTTTCAGACATTACTAACACTTTAAAGTAAAAAGAAAGTGGACTCTTTAACCATTCACATCAGCAGTGCCCTCTAGTGGTCAAGTTCTAATTAGTTCTCCTGTTACATTCTAATGGAGAGGAAAGTCAATGACTTACAGTTCTCCACAGAATGTGCCAGAAACTGCTGGGTCACTTCCTGTCAGTTAGAACTATCAGGAAGTAATCACAGTAAATTCACTTCCTGGTTATTTGAACTGTTATAATGTTTAAATAAAACAACTGACAGCAGTGGGAGTCACCTTGTTTTATTAAACAGGAAAAGTCTTATAACATGCAGGTTTTCGTAAAAAAGTTTACTGCTCTTTTAATGGGTCAAGCCCAGGAGTGGCGGCAGCACAATCTCAGTAGTGTGGCTTTCACTGGAAAACAGCTCAGCGATTCCAAACCTTGTCCTCAGGGACCTCTAACAGGCCAGGTCTGTAGTGTTTCCCTGCTTGAGCACAGGTGAGAGTCAGGTACAGTCATTTAAGTAACTTACTTGTGCACAAGCAGGGAAACCATAAATCCATGGTCTGTTAAGCACTCTGAGGTGAGGGTTAGGAACCATTGTGTTAGAGGAAGGATAACAGTCAACTTATGTTAAATCTTGGATTCTAGATACAGCTCTCCACTGCAGGCTTTGCAACGAGGTGGAGATATCCCTATCATCCACAAGCCAGCTGACGCACGACTACGACTCACATCTTCCACATATTTTTTTGTCTTGTCCTCTCTCCTGAGAGCACCCACCCCAAGTGAAAGGTGCGTGGAAGTTTTAACGCAATACTTCAGACTCTAAGAGAAGAAGCCATCGAGAAGACAGGGTGGACAATGTAAATCTGCAGGTTAGAACATTTCGTAAGATACCAGGCAGTGGTGCAGTCCCCTTTAATGTCATATATACAGCATGTTAAAGGGATAGTAATGTTTCACAAAAAAAGCAGCTCCAATTAATCTTCATAGTATTTGGGCCGTTGAGAGTGTTATTTCAATACTGTCAGCATTCTAGTCCAAGAGTAATTGAACCCCGCCCCCCTCCTGTCCCTTTTACCTAGTGTAAGCCACCTCCCTTCAGATGTGGAATCTGGTCACTTGATTGGACAGGTCACAGCAAGGGACAATCTTCTTACTTTGAACATAAGGAAAACCCTGCCCCATTGACAGGTTTTTCCTTAGGATCACTGAAGATTGTCTCTCTCTGCAATCCATCCGGACAGTCTTGCTGCTCTGAGGTGAGCAGTGTTACATCAGTAAAAGGGGCAGCAGGGGGATGCTTTATCATTCAATTACTCTTGAACTACAACTCTGACAGTATAGAAATAACACTCTCCATGGCCTAAATACTATGAAGATTAATTAGAGCTGATTTTTGTGAAACATTACTATCCCTTTAAAAAGAAACACAACCTATAGAAAAAGTGGCTACAAATTTAACAGGCCATACCAAAGTACGTGTCCTTCAAACAGCAGCCAGATCTCTATATTTTTATGGCATTGGCACTTAGGCTGCCATATACAGCCAGACAAACATTTTACTAACCAACATTAATTACAATGTTCTAAATACACAAAATGGTGGGCTTCTCCCTGGGTTCCCCCACTCAGAGTTAACATTTCTTCAAAATGGACAGGTGTAAACTAAAGGCAGACTAAATTAATTCTATAAATATTGGCAACTGCAGATACAAGGCAAAAGATTAACTATATATCTGCCTGCTGTATGATGGACTCCTACCTAGGTAAGTGCTTCTGTTACACACAGTAATTATATATATACCTGACTGCTGTATGATGGACTCCTACCTAGGTAAGTGCTTCTGTTACACACAGTAATTATATAGATACACCTGACTGCTGTATGATGGACTCCTACCTAGGTAAGTGCTTCTGTTACACACAGTAATTATATAGATACACCTGACTGCTGTATGATGGACTCCTACCTAGGTAAGTGCTTCTGTTACACACAGTAATTGTATATAGATACACCTGACTGCTGTATGATGGACTCCTACCTAGGTAAGTGCTTCTGTTACACACACTAATTATATAGATACACCCGACTGCTGTATCATGGACTCCTACCTGGGTGAATCCTTCAATTAAGAAGGATATTCATAGATACAGCTCATCACCATTAGCCCCTTGGATAAGAGGATTTTAGTCTTACCTGTTAAATCCTTTTCTCTTAGTCCATACAGGTTATTGGTAACTTTAGGTAGGTGATCAGCACCTTTAAGTAGGCAGGAATAATTCTGAGAAGTGACTGCTGGGTGGAGCCTACCTCCTCTCCTTAGCTTGCAGTTAGCCAATCCCCAACCAGTAAGATTTGCAGACTAACTATTAACTAGGTAGTAAGAAGGTAAAGGAAGACTCCTGTGAGCATGAACCCAAAATGACCCCACGTTCTGCCACAGGAGAGCCAAGCATGGTCCCTTGAAAGGTGAGAGACCAGTATCCTGTATGGACTAAGAGAAAAGGATTTAACAGGTAAGACTAAAATCCTATTTTCTCTGTTGTCCAATACAGGTTACTGGTAACTTTGGGATACCATTAAGTTCAGCAGGACAGGAAGAAAAGCAAGGACCAGGAGCAGGTCCCAAAGTCACCAGAGCACCAATGAACCAACAGATCACGAATAGCTCAACAATAACCACAAAGTGTCAACGGACACCAAACAGGGGTAAAACAGACCCCAGGAATTGGTACACAGCACACTGAACTAGAGCCAACAGGGCTCAAAAGTGAGAGAGTACTGAAGAAACTAATGAGATCCTGGATGGTCAAGGCTACCTCCAGGATCTTCCTCCCAAAACTGGCATCAGCCGATGCCAGCACATCCACACAATAGTGTTTGGAAAAGGTATGCACAGACGACCAAGTGGACACCTTGCACAACTGATCAGCTGAGGCCTGATTTTTGTAGGCCCAGTAGACCTCGTAGAATGAGGCGTGACCAGAAAGGGAACAGGCTTCTTCCTAAGTTTGTAAACCTTACGAATCGTGGACTTGATCCAAGAAGCAATGGTTACCTTGGAAGCAGGCTTCTCTGCCCTGGGACCCTCAGGAATGACAAAGAGTGTCAGACTGCCGCAAGGGCTCAGTGCGATGCACATAGAACTTGAGACAACGCACAACATCCAACAGGTGAAGATCCTTCTCCTTGTCAGTAGTAGGGTTAGGGCAGAATGAAGGAACCACAATCTCCTGATTAATGTGGAACACAGACGCCACCTTCGGGAGAAACTTTTGCGAAGCACTGCCTTGTCCTTGTGGACCACCAAAAGGGTGGTCTACAAGACAGGGAATGCAGCTCCGCAACAAGGCGAACAGACACAATCACCATGAGAAAGGCCATCTTCCACGTCAGCATACGTAGAGGAATAGTGGCCAATGACTCAAAGGGAGGGCGCTGAAGGACGCCCAAAACCAAGTTAAGGTCCTTAAACACAGGACGGGTTTGAGCAACACCCCGGAAGAAAACCTTGACATCAGGAAGAATAGCAAGGCACCTCTTAAAAAAACAAAAAAAACAAAAAAAAACACAACAAAACACAGAGCAGAAGTCTGAACCGTAAGAGAACTCAGACTGAGACCCTTATCCATACCATCTGGAGAAAGGAAAGGACTGTAGGAAGATCAAAATCCTGAGACAGGTCCCTATCAGCACACCAAGAGAGAAAGGTAGACCAAACTCAATGGTAGTCCTTAGAGGAAACAGGCTTACGGGCACTAAGCATAGTAGCCACCACACTAGAAGAAAAACAATTCTTCAAAATTGAGGATTCAACCTCCATGCCGTCAAAGCCAGACGATGAACATCCTTCCACAGGAAACCCTGTAGAAGATGATCTGGACGAGAGGGGAGCCGAAGAGGTTCCACCACCGAGAGATCCAGAAGCTCTGGAAACCAAGCCTGTCAAGGCCAGTATGGAGCAATCAGAATGACTGGACAATGCTCCAGTCAGCTTCCTAATCACCCTGTGCAACAGGGGTATGGGAAGAAAAAGGTATGCCAGAGGAAAAATCCACAGAATCGACAAGGCATTCACTGCTAGAGCCAAAGGGTCTGCCCAGCGAGAGCAGAAAGTTGGAACCTTCCTGTTGTGACTTGTTGCCATCAGGTCGATGCACAGAAGATCCCACCGCTGGACAATGAGGTTGAACACCTCTTGATGCAGTTACCACTCTCCTCTGTCCACAGTGTGTCGACTGAGGAAGTCTGCCAGAATGCGGTCTACGCCAGGAATATGAACTGCGGAAATGGCAGGGACATGCTCCTCTGCCCAGGACAAAACAGCCTTGACCTATAGCCAAGTCTGAGAGACTTCTTGTGCTGCCTTGCTTGTTGATGTAGGCTACCGCTGTGGCGTTGTCAGACTGTACCCTGACCGTGCAATCCCCCAGCTGAAGTGTCCAGTGTCACAGGGCATGAAATATCGCCCGAAGCTCCAGGACATTGGTGGGAAGGAGAGATTCTTCCTGGGACCAACAGCCCTGAGCATTCAAGTGCCCCAGGACCGCTCCCCATCCGGAGAGGCTGGCATCTGTCGTCACTCTTGTACAGAATGGCACCAAGAAGGGCCTGCCTTTCAAGAGATTGTTCAGGTTGAGCCACCATGAGAGGCTCAGCTCCACATGAAGAGGGAGAGATAGGGACCTCTCAAGGAGATCCGGTCAACCCCTGTATGCCAGGATTAGAAACCTCTGGAGTTCCCTGGTATGAGACATGGCAAACGGGACCTCTTCTATGGTGGACATGAACTTCCCCACCAGGGTTGACAACTTCTTGGCCGGAACCAGGTCCTGATTCAGGACAGCCTGGACATTCAGAGCTATCTGATGAGCCACTTCATCTGTGAGAAACACCATCCCTCTCTGAGGGTCGAAGAGGATTCCCAGAAAAGCCATCTTCTGGGAAGGAACAAGATTCTACTTGTCCAGATTGATGATCCACCGGTGACGGGACAGAACGTGAATGCAGTCCTGCACCTGCTGATGAAGGCGTTCCGGAGAAGATGCCTTCAGAAGGAGGTTGTCCATGTACAGGGTAACTCTGATACCATCCCGATGGAGGACTGAAATCAAGGCTCCCAGGACTATGTTGAAGACTTGAGGAGCCGTGGTCAGGCCAGATGGGAAGGGAAGAAAACTGGAATTGCCCTCGGACGCAGGCAAAGCGGTGATATTGCCAACTGTCTGGATGAATGGTAATGTGCAAATATGCATCCCGAAGATCCAGAGAAGCCAGAAATTCCCCAGGGGACATGGCAGCAATCACCGTGCGTAGTGACTCCTGGCGATACTGGGACCTGACCACGAAGGAGTCGAGATCCTTCAAATCCAAAATGGGATGACAGCCGCCACCCTTCTTGGAAACCACAAAGAGGTTGGAGTAGAACTCCAACCCCCGTTTCTGAGTAGGAGCTGGTTCCAAGATCGCCTTGTCCAGAAAGGCCTGAATGGCTCCCTCGAAAAGGTGATGCTTTTCTGCTCCCAGAGGATAGCGAGAAGAGAAGGTCTGAGGAGGAGGAAGGGAGGTGAAGGGGATCCTGTACCCCACAGCCAACACCTGCAAAACCCACAGGTCCACCACAGAGGCTTCCCAAGATGAGAGGTAGTGGCGCAAGCAGCCACCCACCTGTGGGTGGGGACCCTGATTCGGTGAGTCATGCAGGAGGAGGTTTGGAAGCCTTGGGCTTAGCTGAGGACTTTGGCCTCCATTGCTGCTTAGGCTTGGATGAGGCTCGCACCGTCTGGGTCGCCTGGCACGATTCAGCCTGAAAGGGACGAAAACAATTCCACCTGACAGGCGCCTTCTTTCTAGGGACCACTGGTAGGAGAGTACTCTTCCCCCCAGTGGCTTCATTAGATCCTTGAGATCAGGCCCAAACAGTGAGGTGCCCTGAAAGGGCAAAGACAGGAGAGCCCTCTTGGAGGCAGTGTCAACAGACAAGATCTTGAGCCAAGAAACGCATCTGGTTACCACAGACATGGTGGATGCCCTGCCTACCATATGCACAGCTTCAAACAGAGCAGCAGAAACAAAGCCGCAACAGGTCAGTAGTAGGAGCTCCCTGCCGGACAGCTAAAGCGAGCTGTTCAGTCCAAACAGCCCTATTAACCTATGCAGCAGCAAATGCAGGGCAGAACCAGCCATCGTAAAAATGGCCTTGAGAAGTCTCAAGTGTTTTGTCAGACCAGTCTTTCAGAGCAGATGCATCCGCCACAGACAATGCTGTGGACTTAGAAAGCCTGGAAACAGGGGAATCCACCTTAGGAGGATGAACCCACTGATCTAGGGCCCCTTCAGAGAACAGATAAAGCTTAGCAAATTTCCTAGAGACAGACTGTTTTCTTTCTGGAAGCTTCCACTCCTCAGACACCAAACAGTCAAGGGTAGGGTTAGATGGAAAACAAGTATGGGGCCTGATGGCTCCTGAAACATCAGATGGGTCAGAGGACACCACCTGTACCAAGGGAATGTTCAGGGTGTTCAACACAGCCCTGATCAGGCCCTCAGCCGATGGAACAGGATCAGCCTCAAAGGGATCCTCAAAAAACTGGAAGGAAGGGACAGCAGAACAGTCTTCATCACCAGAGACCATCAATAATTCCTCCTCAGAGGAATCAGACACATCAGGTACATTCAGTGGTTTAGGCAGGGAAGATCTGAGAGGGGTGGGGGTCTGCCACGAGTGGAAGACCCCCTGCAAGGTGGATGGAAGGAGTTGTAAGGTAGACTGGAGGTCCCTGGTAGTAGCCTTAAACTCTTGCACCCAAACTGGCTCTAGTGCATGGCTGGAGGTCCCTGCAGGGGACTCAGGGGCAGCAGCTCATGCTGGGCAAACGTGACTTTAGTATTCTCTAGGCAACCCTGAGTGACATGAGGAGCAATGGGGGACACAGACTCCCCCAGTATATCCTTAGTCTTAGACCTAACCCCAAGGTCTAACGGAACAGACAGTCTCACAAACGGTCAGAAACGGTGTATCAGAAACACCCTAAAAAAGTGTGTATGATAATTAAAATCACCCCAGAAATGCTAAAATACTTATCTGGTAGGTGAAGAGTTAAACTGCAAAGGAGAGCCCAAGCCCTGCGTATGATACTCATTCAGAGAGGACACAAAATGGCTGCTGCAGCAGAAGCCAATCAGTAATGAGCGCTCGAAGCAAGCTTTCATGGGAATTGTAGTTTCACTGAAAAAGTACCCCAACAGTACCCAAAGCCCCCTGAGTCCCCCAACATGCCCAGAATGTTGACCGGATAACAGAGCAAGGGCAGACCAACAAAATGAGTCATCTCTGACCTCACTATCTGGAGTGGTTGCAGAGATATGTCCCAAACTATAAAGTACCACAGGAATGAATGGAGCAATGTCGTCTATGCGGTAAACGCCACAAATATTAGAGTGAATATCAATATGTAAACCCAGTCCAAGAGCCACTAGAACCAATAAACTCTGAGCCTATTAGGGAAAGTGCCCACAACCCCCCAAGAGATGCTAAACCAGCAGCCAAAGGGTTAAATTACCACATAAACGTGCTCCAAACACCCCACAGATATACAGATAAACCCAATGAGTGCATGAGTATGTAATAGGAATTCCACATGAGACCACTGTGCGGAGGGGAAGCATGGGACATGTGGACCTCAGCACTCAAAGGGTGCTCACCTTTTCAGCAGGTCTTCTGTCTTCAGATTACCATATATCAAGAAAGAAGCCTCAGTGGGCAACTACTGAGGAAAGAACTTACAGCCAAGATTTCCCCCCAGGGCTTAGATCCACAAAAGCACCTGATAAACTGAGTTATCCGCATTTGGGTGATGGGAATTGTCAGTGATGGTAATCCGCCTAATGGTGGTATTCCATATCTAACAGAAAAATAAAAAAGCTAAAACTATAGCAGAACTGTTCTCTTGCCTTGTGTCTTGACCAAGGAACAAATCTTACAGGAAGAGGAACGGCTAGCTGCAAGCTAAGGAGAGGAGGTAGGCTCCACCTGGCAATCACTTCTCAGAATTGTTCCTGCCTATTAAAAGGGGCTGATCACCTACCCAAAGTTACCAGTAGACTGTATTGGACAAGAGAAAATAGATATCCAACGCACTGCTTTGTAATGTGTTAGACATGTTTCTGGCAACAAGGGGCTTAAAGGCAAGATTAATGGAGCATCCTTCCCTTTTATGCAAAACGATGAAAGTAACCATCTTTTCATAACGGTCATTTATCAGTTTAGAAAATTATTTACAGCCGGGAGGGACTACCATTTACACACCACAAAATAAAATATACATACTTATAAATTTCTGATCATATTTATTATTAGTGCTTAGCACACTTCTAGAAATAAAGCATCTGGATTTCATTATATCATATTTAATCAGTTCAAAAAACAGTTGAGATGTTTTCTAGCCACATTAAGAGGAGAATGATCTGACCAACTGGTAATCTTCTCCTGTCCTCAGCACAGTGCACATCTCGGGAGTTGTGTCTAAATCCCCTGGCACCTCACTAGAAATCTAAGGGCCTTATGTCATTCTAGGTCAATTCAACTGCAATCAAATCCCCACAGATATAACGGAGCAGTCTTTTTTTTTTTTTTTTTTTTTATCCTTTCAGTGCCAAGGAGGGGAGCAACGCATTGCACTGCATGCGCCTTAGGCATTGAAAATGTTTAACCCTTTGAGTGCCAGAGAGGTCTCCAACACATTGCACTCAAAAGATTAATGAAAAACGTCAAGTTATAGGGCTTTTCCCGCCAAGTGAAAACAAGGGAACTTCTACTGCTGGCTGTATATTAATTCGGACATTATAGAACTGTTCACGTTGACAGGATTTGGTGGAGCTGTTACTTTAACATTCTTTGGAGAACTGTAGCCAGCGACTCACCCTCCCCTGTAGAATACAACAGAAAAACTGACTGACCACCAAAAGTAAACTATGTGAACTTCCTGACCACTAGAGGGCATTGCTAATCGAGGAAATAAAAAAAAAATAAAAAAAAATAATGTTTAAACTTTGAAGGGGAACTACCACCCCGTAAAAACTTAACCTGGATTGATTCTTCATCTGGCGACTAGCTGCTTAGTAGCGCTAGTCGCCAGAAAGATTACCCGGTTCTGAAGATTTCGGCCTTTTTTTTGACGGTTCAAAAGGGACTGACAGCGCAGGCGCATGGACGTCACTGTGACGAGACGTCCGTGCTTCCTGTTCCAGTGACCGTCAGAAAAAGGCCGAAATCTTCAGAACCGGGTAATATTTCTGGCGACTAGCGCTACTAAGCAGCTAGTCGCCAGATGAAGAATCAATCCAGGTTAAGTTTTTACGGGGTGGTAGTTCCCCTTTAACTCTGTAAAGATTGATCTCAAGACTTGAAGTATGATATTTTGATCTGCAGGAAAAGCTCTACAATATGGCATTTTAATGACCATTTGAGCGCCACAGAGGTAGCCAACAGCACTTCAATATGTTGGTTCTCTCTCTGGAACACAAACTGTTAAAAAAAAAAAAAAAAAAAGTTTGCTCTTTCTATAAATGGGACTTTTAACCACTTAAATGCTAGAAAGGTCTCAGAGACATCTAGCATTGAAGGAGTTTAGAGTTTAATTTAAACCAGTGGTGACTTTAATTTGTTTGTATCTGCTATAGTGCAGCTGGTTCTCCACTTGAATGACTTCTTGAACATTAGGCCCTATACCACAGTTACTGTGCACATCAGTGGAACAACAGACCAAATTCTGTTTCAGTATGAGCGACAGAGCAAGAAGGGAAAAAAAAAAAAAAAAAAAAAAAAAGAGAAAAAAAAGGTGCTAACCAAAATATTGAAACGTCAACCAAACTGTTGAGTGGGAGTTTTGAGATATTTAATTTCAAACATTTCTGATCCTTCCGTTCAGCTTAACCGCAGACTGCTGCACACGCAGCAGGAATCCTTATCCTCCAATGTGCAGCTTTTAAACTCGCAGCATAAAGTTCTGTGCTGTCTGAGCTCTCCCCAGCCACTGCCCAAACAGTATGAATGGTATCCGATGGTGTACAGATTCCAGACCCCTATTACAGCACAGCCCAAACATGCTGCACAGTAAGAAAGCTCAGATCCAGGAAAGGTTGGCTTGATAGAAAATAGGAGTGGGTTTGAGCCAAGGCTTCTGAAGTGCCCTCTTATCCATAGCGCCAGTTATGGTGGAACAGTGGGGGGGAGGTGAAAAAATAAAATAAAAATACATATCAAAGAGTCAAGCTCCTGGGGATCAGAGTCTGCGGAAGCTGCTACCTCAATGGCGCCTCATTTTAACTTTGCGGGGTGGGCTGCCCTCATCATCTCCCATGTCTGTGTCCACATAGTCATAAGACCTTCGCCAATAGTTCTCTGAGCTGAAGTGGCTCCGCCTTCTTTGTTTTGGTAAAAGTACTGATCTTCTGTTCTCCTCTTTGTCCATTTCTAGAATGCGAGGTCTGTATAAACAAAAACATTGGGTTGGTCAGAATTCACTCTACGAATTAGCTGGCTCACATTACTAACACAGAGCCTGCAATGTCTTACATGTTAATGAAGACACAATACTGTATTATATTGAAAAAGCCCCTGATGAGTATTTATAGTAAATGCGAAACGTGTCTGGCGCTGGTATTGTTATATATCGGTTTTACCTGTTTAACTCCTTAACGACCCTTGACGGTCACACACATTTACTACATTCTCCTTACTTTATGCATATATGCTTGCGCCCCTCTTTTTGTTTTAGTTCATAGGCAGGCAATGTAAAAGCGGTGGGGAATGCAAGCAGGGTACTGGGTTGTATAGCTAGGGGCATTAGTAGCAGAAAAAGGGAAGTGGTCATGCCACTCTACAGATCTCTAGTGAGACCTCACCTAGAGTATTGTGTACAGTACTGGAGACCTAGAGTATTGTGTACAGTACTGGAGACCCCATCTCCAGAAGGATATTGATACTCTAGAGAGAATTCAGAGAAGGACTACTAAACTGGTGACTGATTTACAGGAAAAGAAATATCAGGATAGACTAAAGGATCTGAACATGTATAGCTTGGAGGAGAGAAGAGAGAGAGGGGATATGATAGACACGTTCAAATACATGAAGGGATTCAACACAGTGCAGGAGGGAAGTACATTTCAAAGGAGTAAAAATGTTAGGACAAGAGGCCATAGTCTAAAACTAGAGGGACACTGGTTTAGATGTAATGTAACAAAGTTTTACTTCACTGAGAGGGTAGTAGATAAGTGGAGTAGCCTACAAGCAGAAGTGGTAGAGGTTAATACAGTGAGGGGGTGTAATCATGCATGGGGTAGGCATAAGGTTGTCCTGAACATAAGAGAAGACCAAGGACAAAATAAGGTTTGAGGTTTTTACAGTAGGAAAATGGGCAGATTAGATGGGCTGAATGGTTCTTATCTGCTGTCAAATTCTATGTTTCTAAGTTCTCATATGACTCGACAACACCACCAGTGTTTAAGGGAGCTGAGTTGGAGAACTATTTATATCCTCAAGAAAACTGAATATATTATATAAATCCCACAAGTTCTCAAAGGGTTACTCTTTACTGAAAAATAGCCCTTTCATTTCATGCACAAAAAATAATTGAGAAACAGGCAGCTAAAACGAAGACATTCTATTTTTTTGACAGCAACATCTTCCCTGAGGGGCGAGCAAACTAGGGCAGCGACTACAGTGCATTAAAAGTAAGAAGACTGATTTACAGGAGCCATATAGGAATAAGTGGATCAAAAACTTAAAGGGGAACCATCATCTGTATTAAAGTTGGCTTGGTCTTAATGCTCGTTTGCAGTGCATCTGTAATCCTTTTATCTTTTTAAACATAACTCTTTATTCAACGAGATACTTGCTTTTAAAGTTCAGCCGGTTACATCATTTCAGGACAGGCTGTGGGGCAGAAGTGACACAATCGGCTGAACTTCAAAAGCAAGTATCTCTGTGAATAACACATTATATTTAAGATAAAATGATTACAGATGCACTGCAAACGAGCATTAAAGGGATAGTAATACTTCATTTTAACTTTATTTTATTTTGTAGGCATTAAAAAAACATGAAGAATGATATAAGTCTTATCTCTCAAACCTTTATGGTTTAAGAGATATTCACAAGCAAACTGTCCCCCTCCCGCCCCTTTTACTGATGTAACACTTCTCAGCCAGATCAGAAGGGAGGTGCCCAGGTAGACTGCAGTGGGACAATCTTCAATTAAGATAACAGAAAAACCTGAAAAACTTGTCAAGGGGGGCAGGGCTTTCATTGTTCTCATAGGAAGAAGATTGTCCCCTTCTGTTATCTGTCTGGTCTATGGACTGCAATCCGCATCTGAGAAGAGATGGCTTACACTAGGTAAAAGGGGCGGGAGGGGAAACTTTGCTTGTGAATATCTCATAAACCATAAAGGTTTGAGAGATAAGACTTATATCATTCTTCATGTTTTTTTAATGCCTACAAAATAAAATAAAGATAAAACGAAGTATTACTATCCCTTTAAGATCAAGCCAACTTTAATACTGGTGATCATTCCCACTTTAATTTCAGTAAATACACATTTAGCTCACATATTTCCAGTGTAGTCTAGGGAGAGGAAGTTACATTTTCTACCCCACCGTAATGTAGGTCGTAATTTGGTAGTTCTTCATACAACAGTCCATTGTAATCTATAGCTGATTCTTCTGAAAGAACTACAGGTTTGTGCTTTTCTCTACAGGACTGATCATTTAGAGGGCTGCATACACAAAAAAAATGATTAATTCTGAAGAATGCCATATGCAACATAGGGGGCAAAAATAAATTCACACCGATTTAAATGGTGTTTTCAACCCCTTCAATGCTGGAGGTCCAATATATTGCAAATCGATGCAGAGAAGACCTCTCGCATTCAAGTAAAGGAGACATTGTATCTGTTCCTTATGACTTACTTCAGAATTGGTCTACTCTGTATACGAGAGGTGGGAGTGAGTACTGGCGTGTGAGTGGGCAAGTGTACAAAGGTTCTTCTACCTGTGAGCAGCATCAGGGTCAGCCTTGCGATGGGACCGCTTTGGTTTCAGGATATGCTGTCTGTTGCTGCCAGAAAGCCTTTCAGGCTCATAACTGCTTAGTGACTTTGTGTCCAATCGTGGAGCTTCTGTCCTTGTTCTGAAAAAAAAAACCAACCAAAAAAAAAACCTTGAAGCCATTGTCTCCCCATTATTAGTGATACAGACTGAACACACCCAATACTGGTCACCAAGGCAATGAAAAGATCTTAACCCAGAATTTCTTAACTATTTGAGTGCCAGAGGAATACTCCCTCTTCCACTCAAATAGTTAAGCAGTTCTGGGGGAAAACGAGCACTGTTTTGGAGACCTCTACATGTTAACCCTTTTGCGTGCAGGAGTGGTATGAAACATTCCTTTGCAATGTGTTACTTACCTCTGGCACTCAACGGGTTAAAAATCCATTTCTGCTGCCCTAATCCCAAGTCATGTGATGCAATCCACCCCCACACTACAATACACACACACTTACTTTATCTGGCTGGTTTTCTGCAGACCACACAGATGCATTTAGCCAATGCTGGTATTCAAAGGGGTAAGTGAGAAATTTGATAGAGGGAAAACTATTTTTTTTCATGAATTTTCTTTAGAAATTAAAAAAAAAAAAAAAAAAATTTAACCTGCCCAGTTTTGCTGCCCTGGTCTACTTGGACTAGGCATAACCTTTTACGGAGAGATATCTAACGCATTTCAATGTAATGCTTTGGATACCTCACGGGCACTCAAAGGGCTAAATGTGCGACTGAGCCCTGTGGTGTAGCTGGTTTGCCTCAGAATTATTCTAGTGCAAGAAAGTTAAAAAAAACAAAAAACAAAAAAAAAAACAAAAACACAGCTTAAGTACTCAATGGACCAGTAAGTACATAGTAACACAAATCAATGCAGACATCGCTATATTTCCTGTGTAATTATATCATAAATTGTCCCCCACACTCCCCTAATGCCGAAATCAGTCTTTGCTGGGAAATGAAGGAGAATTGCGATGAGGGATTCCTTATTCAGTATAAGGAAAAGCCTGCCCTCCTTCGTCATGTACATTAGGGTTCTCCTTATCCTGGATGAAGGATGATTGTCCCATGTTACGATCTGACAGGTCAAGAAATGAGACTTCACATCTGAGGGGAGGTGGCTTCCTATACTATAAAGGGGCGGGAGGGGGACAATTAATAATATAATTGCAAAGAAAATATTTATTTCAGCATTAGCAACCTAACAGAGCATTATTACATGCTATGAGTAGGGATCCTAGCTTCACTGGAATGGAAACATTACTAAACCTTTAACCTGGGTGAAAACCCCAATGGTCACTATAAATAAATTCTGTATGAAATAGTTCCCAAAAATGTATCCAATTGATACAGGATATTATATCCACAGAGATGGACCTGATTCTTTGGTGCTGCTGAAATTCTGTACACTGATTGAAAGATCTTACATCGGTAATCTAGGACAGCGAATCTCCACTCCAGTCCTCAGGACATGCAGCAGGTAAGGATAGCCCCAATTAAGGACAGGTAATGAAATCAAAATGACTGAGCCACTGATTATCCACTTGAGAATAAGCAGGAATTTATTAATGTGACCAGTTACGACTAAAATGGACAATCAATGGTGTATGATGTCTCTACTGTGAACAGTTCCACTGGGGAAGGTCCTATCACAGATTTCTCTATTGTCTGTCTTGCAAATTACTCTGTTTGCCCTGATAAAAGTACTTCTATAGCACAGCAGTAACTTTATTAACAACAAGTGGCGTGGGCAACATTGCTTCCCAGTGCAATGCGCAGCCCTCTGGTGCTTAAAAGTTAAATAAATCCAGGGATCACGTCACTGGTTTTATCAAGAAGAACTGGAACAATTTTAGGTTAAACTAACTGCATCATAGGGGACAAATACATTAGATACTAGGGCTGCAACTAACGATTATTTTGATAATCGACTAGTTGGCCGATTATTTTTTCGATTAATCTGATAAAAAAAACAATATGCTAATTTTTCATTATTTACAATGAGTTAATGAACAAACTGAGTGTTAAAAACAGCAGAATAAAAAACTTTACACATTTAACATGCGTCATTGTTATTATTTTACAATGGAGTATTGTGTAAGTTTATTTTATATTGTAGCCCTTAAAAAAACCCCATGAAAAATGATATAAGTCTTATCTCCCAAACCTTTACGCTTTGGGAGATATTCAGAAGTAAAGTTTCCCCTGGAGTGACGTCACTGCTCCACCCTTCAGATCTGGAATCCGGTCCGGGACCGGCTGTGCCTCTCCAGAAGTGCTGAGATCACCATTTTTAAAAAGAATTTCTTAATTGGAATGGTCTACAAAGGGTGCTTTCAAGCCAGGCACATTTTGTGGATAGCTTCAATTAAGTAGTTCTTTTCAAAGATCGTGATCTCGGCACTGCTAAAGAGCTGCCGGTTGCTCTGTGGACCGAACTCTTAATCTGTCCACTAGATGGCAGACTTGGCTGAAACAGCCAGGAAAAGAGAATTTTACTATATTTTACATGTGAATATCTCCCAAACCATAAAGGTTTGGGAGATAAGACTTATATCATTTTTCATGTTTTTTTAAGGGCTACAATATAAAATACAATTATTTTCAAGTATTACCATCCCTTTAAAAGGAAATAGGACCATCTTGTGTGCCAGATAGGTATACAACTTGGCTTAGGGAAAGGCATCACTTGAGGCACCAAAATTGTTAAAGGGAAGATGAAACACCTAACAACCACCACCTAATTTCCTTAATGACCCTTGACAGTCAAACTACGTCATGTGTCTATCTGAGACAATGACCCATGACGTACTATGACAGTCATGGAATTCTGCCCCCCCACCCCCACGGCTGCACACCGTTCGTGGAGTCCTGAATCAAGAAAAAAAAAAAAAAAAAGAAAGCTCCGTGGTCCCTTACTGACTGCTGCGTGCCTGCGCAGTCG
Organism: Rhinophrynus dorsalis; assembly: GCA_037306005.1. NCBI lineage: Eukaryota > Metazoa > Chordata > Amphibia > Anura > Rhinophrynidae > Rhinophrynus > Rhinophrynus dorsalis. The sequence continues at coordinate 23,091,528 of CM074725.1, read as the reverse complement.
GTCGTTAAGGGGTTAATCTAGACAAAACACACCATAACATCCTAACAGCCCGGACAATGACTTGTGAATTGTATTACCAAAATTAATAAATACAAGATTTCATGCCCATGGAGGTGGACATTCTTCCACTGAAGTTTGCAAAACCAGTGGGGGGAGTTTGGAGTCCTGCAGCAAATAAAATATCTCTGCCATTAGTGAACATGATACCTAGTACTAAATAAACATGACATTTAGAGAACCAATCCAGGCAGAAAAGATTCTTAGTGGCCAGCACAATTATTTTTCCTCCCCAATTAAAATAATTAAAAAAACAAAACAAATAAAAAAACTTAAGTGGTGGCGTTTCTTTAAAAGACAACGTGTTCAGGCACAACCAAAAGCCATGTGACATGCTAACCATTTAGTAATTAGATGTACGTATTCAGTGTATAACTATGCAAAGAAGATTAAATGAAGGGTTTTGCAACACTTTTGTAATTACAGCAATAAGTGACTTCCTTAAAGTTTCTGGGTAAACTTCTTGTTTTACTTGTAATGATAGTGTGTAAGATTACAAATTTCCATTTATTAGAAGGATCTGAATTTACAACAATGGGTGGCAAAACAGGATTTTAGTCTTACCTGTTAAATCCTTTTCTCTTAGTCCATACAGCTTACTGGTAACTTTGGGATGTCCAACCATTAAGTTCCCCAGGGTGGGAAGAAAGGCAAGGACCAGGTGCAGGCCCCCAAAGTCACCAGCGCAGATATGAACCATCAGATCAGACATAGTCCAACAAAACAATGAAGTGTCAATGCACACTGAACAGGGTAACACCCAAAACTGTTATACAGCACACTGAACTACAGCCAACAGGGCTCAAAAGTGACGGAAGCACCAAAGACCCGAAGAGGATCCTAGACAGGCAAGACTGCCTCCAGGATCCCCCCCCCCCAAAAACGGGCGTCAGCCGATGCCAGTACCTCAACACGGTAGTGCTTCGAAAAGGTGTGCGCAGATGACCAAGTGTCAGCCTTGCACAACTGATCAGCGAAGGCCTGGTTCTTGTAAGCCCATGAAGCCCCAATAGATCTAGTAGCATGAGCCGTGACCTGAAAGGAAACAGGTTTCTTCCTCAGCTCGTAAGCCTTACAAATAGTGGACTTGATTGAGGACGCAATAGTCACTTTGGATGCAGGTCTTCCTGCCCTGGGGCCTTCAGGAATGACGAACAGCACGTCAGATTGTCTGATTGATTCAGTGCGATGTACATAAAACTTGAGACAACGCACCACATCTAACAAGTGGAGATCCCTCTCCTTGTCAGAGGTAGGGTCAGGGCAGAAAGAAGGCACCACATTCTCCCGATTAATGTGGAACTCAGGAAACCACCTTCAGGAGAAACTCCTGAGAAGTGCAAAGCACCGCCTTGTCTTTGTGAAACACCAAAAAGGGTGGTCTACAAGACAGAGCATGCAACTCCACGACACGGAGAACAGACACGATCGCCAGGAGAAAAGCCATTTTCCAAGTCAGCAGGCATAGAGGAATAGTAGCCAAGGACTCAAAGGGAAGGTGCCGAAGGACGTAAAAACAAAGTTAAGATCCCACAGAGGAGCGGGATTCTTAAAAGCAGGACGAGTATGAGCAACGTCCTGGAAGAAAACCTTGACATCAGGAAGAATAGCAATGCATCTCTGAAAGAAAACAAAGAGAAGTCTGAACCTTGTGGGAACTCAAACAGAGTCCCTTGTCCACACTTTCCTGCAAGAAGGCCAGGACCGTAGGCAGATCAAATTCCTGAGACAGGTCCCTATCAGCACACCAGGATAGAAAGGTTGACCAGACACGATGGTAGGCCTTAGAAGAAACAGGTTTGCGGGCACTGGGCATAGTAGCCACCACACCAGAAGAAAAACTCTTCTTCAATATTGAGGATTCAATGTCCAAGCCGTCAGAGCTAGCCGATCAACATCCTCTTTCCACAGGTAACCCTGTAGAAGAAGATCCAGACGGCAAGGGAGCTGGAATGGCTCCGACACGGATAGATATAGAAGCTCTGGAAACAAAGCCTGTCGAGGCCAGTATGGAGCAATCAGAATGACTAGACAGCACACCAGCCTCAATTTCCGTAACACCCTGTGCAACATGGGGAGGGGAGGAAAGATGTAGGTCAGAGGAAATAACCAAGGAATGGACATGGCATCCACCACTAGAGCTAGAGGATCCCTCCAGCAAGAGCAGAACCTCGGAACCTTATGGTTGTGTCTTGTCGACATGCAAGGAAGACCCCACTTCTGAACAATGAGTGTAAACACCTCTGGGTCCAGTTCCAACTCTCTGCTGTCCACAGTGTGTTGACTGAGGAGGTCTTCCATGCTGTTGTCTATGCCAAGAATGTGCGCTGTGGATATGGCAGGAACGCGTTCTTATGCCCAGGACAAAATAGCTTTGACCTCTAACCAAGTGGCGAGACTTCTTGTTCCGCCCTGCTGATGTTGATGTAAGCCACGGCCGTGGTGTTGTCGCAGTGTACTCGGACTGGGCATTCTTCCAGCTGGGGTGTCCAATGACGAAGGGCATGAAATATAGCCTGAAGTTCCAACACATTGGTAGGAAGGAGAGATTCCTCCTGAGACCACCGACCCTGAGCACTGAGGCGACCCAGGACCGCTCCCCAGCCGGAGAGGCTGGCATCGGTCATCACCGTGGTCCAGAACGATACCAGGAAGGACTTGCCCTTCAGCAGATTGGAGATGTCGAGCCACCATGACAAACTCAGTTCCACATGAAGGAGGGAGGGATACTGACATCTTCAGAAGGTCCGGCTGACCCTTGCACACCTGGATCACAAACTTCTGGAGTTCCCTGGTGTGAGCCATGGCAAATGGGACCACTTCTATGGTGGAGATGAATTTCCCCACTAGAGAGGACAGCTTCTTGGCTGGAACTGGATTGTGAGCCAGAACAGCAGAAACCCTATGGGCGATCTGGTGAGCCACCTCGCCTGTGAGAAACACCATGCTCCGCTGAGTGGCGAAGAGAAGGCCCAGGAAGAACAGACACTGGGATGGGAGAAGATCCGACTTGTCCATGTTGATGATCCACCCGTGATGAGTGAGAGCATGAATGCAGTCCTGACCCTGCTGATGAAGTTCCGCAGAGGGGGCTTTCAGAAGCAGGTTGTCCATGTAAAGAGTAACTCTGATGCTGTCCCGATGGAGGACAGATACTAAAGCTCCCAGGACACGGTTGAAGACTTGAGGAGCTGTAGTCAGACCAAAGGGAAAAGCTGAAAACTGAAAGTGCCCTTGGTCGCAGGCAAATCTGAGATACTGACGTCTCTCTGGATGAACGGCGATGTGTAGATACGCATCATGAAGATCCAAAGAGGCAAGGAATTCCCCCGGGGATGTAGCTGCAATCACCATCCTTAGGGACTCCAGGTGATAATGAGTCCTGATCACAAAGGAATTGAGATCCTTCAAATCCAAAATGGGACGACAACCGCTGTCCTTCTTGGAGACCACAAAGAGGTTTGATTAAAAACCCATACCTCTGTCCTGAACTAGAACAGGCTCCAGAACATCCTTATCCAGCAGGGCCTGGATAGCGCCAGAATGATATGCACGATACCTGTAGGTGTTTTCATTCTATAGGCGTGAATTGTGAGTATAGGTGGGCACCCGGAGGCCGTACAGATGCTATTGGACTACAACTAGTAACTCATGTGCCAGTTTTCCTGTTTCCTGCAGAATAAACCCAACACAGCCCAGCAATCTGTGTGTTGCTTGCTTACTGGGTCAGGACACCCCCAGCACAAAGATTCCCTAAACGCCCTCAGGAATGGTGAGTTTTAATGTGCAAGTACAAGCCTTGGTAGGAAGCAATACACCGACTGTCAAGGACTACCAGTCCCAGCACAAAACACTTGGAATTTTAGAACTAGAAGTAAAAAAATCCTAATCCTATATAATAATTCGCTAAAACGTGTGTAACACCTCAGTCATGCGCAGTAGAGACTGCCTGCGCAGCGGCTGATACAGAGCTCTGTATCAGCCGCGGCGCGGGCAGTCTCTACTGCACATGACTGCCCTGCGACCGGCTGTGGCCCGTGTAACGGGCTCTTCAACTAGTTTTAGTTATAAAAAGGTACAGAAACTCAACAGGTACTGTACCTGCTAAAAAAGGTATAGTTGGAGAGTAGGGGGTATATGGAGAGAGAGAGAGAGAGAGAGAGAGAGAGAGAGAGAGAGAGAGAGAGAGAGAGAGAGAGAGAGAGAGAGAGAGAGAGAGAGAGAGAGAGAGAGAGAGAGAGAGAGAGAGAGAGAGAGAGAGAGAGAGAGAGAGAGAGAGAGAGAGAGAGAGAGTGTCTACCTGCAAAAGGGAAACACAAAAACACTCAGTCTCTCTTCTGGTACGTGCCAAGACAAATACACCAAACCGATTGTTAGGGGTCCTGTGCATGGCAGGCATGTTGCCCCAGCTGGCAAATCAGATTACAGGGGCTTTAGCTGAAGTGTTCAAAAGGATTCTGGCTAAAAAGCGGGCTTGAAAGTGTGTGTGTTTTTTTTTTTTTTTAAACCCTTTGAATGCCAGAGAGCAATATAGTGCAGCGCAAAGCATAGGATGCCTTTCCTGCACTCAAAGGGTTAAACTCTGATGCCTAAGTTTGTTCAACATTGCTTCACAGTGCACAGATCACCCTACTCTTAAAACTGGATGTGGTAGACAAACAGTTAATTCAGACATGAACAAGCAATCTTATCAGAAGTCCCCTATTACTTACACATCAACACAAGTCAACAGAATACTAAAAATGTCCACTTTAAGTGCAGTGTAGAGTATCACCGCAAATAAAGTCTCCCCCACCCCAATAATTACTCATATAGCGATACGCTTACCAATAGTCATATTACCCAGCATTGGTCCAGCGTTATTAAGAAATCCTACTTCTTCTGAGACTGACAGGCAGGCTTCTTGCTTTAGACGTATCTGCGTACCTGCACCATCAGTCCCTTCCTGTTACCTTAAGGTACAATGCAGCGCCTCCTAGAGGAGACCAGGACAGACAGGGCAGACTTCTAAGCCAAGATTGTCTGTGATGATGCCTGCCCATCAGTCTCAGAAGGAGTAGGATTTCTTAATAACGCAGTGCTTACGCTGGATAACAGCGCTATTTCTAAGCTTATCGCTATATGACTAATTGGAGGGGGGGGGTGACTATTTGGGATGATTGTTCCACTTTAATCAAATATTTTTGTGACTCCTCTCCTGTTGATTACAGCACCCAGCATCCCTAGTCAGCCAATGGAAAGGCTGGTGAATATGGAAAGGGTAGTCCAAAAACAGCTGGAGAGCCTCCTCTTGCCCATCCCTGCTTATTTGATTTCACATGGTGCATCTCCAGACAGCTCATAAATCTTCTAAGTATAAATGCCTTAGGACAAGTTCCTGCTACGTGGCACAAGATCATTTCCCTGACTGCTGGGATAAAATGCATGATAGAGCAAGAGACTTCCCGGCCCTGTGAGCATCTCCAATGTAATAAGCAGAAGGCAAAATCACTTAGGCCTCTTCCACACAGGCGCCATGACACGTCTCACAGCCCCCAGTGACAATTCTGTCATCCTCTTATCTTCTCACCTCTCTCCTGCATTCCACCTCCAACTGAGTGAAGTGTCTTACTTCCCCTTTAAGGGTGCATGCTTTTAACTTTTGCACACTAGGTAATATTAAACAATGAAAATGGAACTGAATGTTTAACTGTTCAGAATGCTATTTTGTAATAAAGACAACTTACTTCCTAAGTATAACCACGGCTCGCCTTTCCTTGATGTCCTGTGGTCGAATGCAATGAGTAATTTCATCAGCTGCGTATCCACTGCAAGAAAATAAACAGGGTCAGGACTAGGCCAGAAAACTATAATATAACAGTAATGAATGGACAAAGGCAATAACTTTGTGCAAATTAAAACTTAAATCACATTAAGAGTACAGAATATATATTTTATATACACACACATAATTTTATAAATATATTATATACACATGTACACGTTTTAGAGCCCGTATACAAGGGCCAACACTGGCGGTGCTGCATTCATGTGCAGTGCAGAGCACCCGAACACGCCGCGGCTGATACGGAGCGAGGCGCTCCAAATTCAGACCATAGTCTTCTCAACTCCGGTCTGAATTCAGAAAACCCCACTCAGTATCAGCCGCGGCGAGGGCAGTCTGTACTGCGCTTGACTGCAGCAATCTCTACTGAGCATGATGGCTTCTGACAAACATACTTGGTGAATATTTGTTTATATATATATATATATATATATATATATATATATATATATATATATATAAAATTTTGGTGCACAGAGGTCTACATTCGCAAGCACAAATACAGGTCGATTTACTTAACACCTAAAATAAGCATCATTAGTATGAATGAGTTTTCCCAGAGAGACTAATCCCAACCAACATTTTAGAATAAAATATCAATTCCCAGCTACAGAAGATCATGGTGTTAACCCTTTCGGTGCTAGACTGGTATAATGGATAACCCTCTGGCGCTGAAAGTTAAATAGATTGACCCTTGTTACAAAGAACACGCACTTTAACCCACGGATGTTAGAAAGGTCTCCCCAAAGCAATGTAATAGGGAAGTCGCTAGTACTGAAGGTGTTAAATCTTGCGGTTTATAATAGTTTGGGCAGTATTAACCCTTTAAGAACCCAGCAGGTTGTGCAACAATACTTTGTAATGTTTTGTGCACCACTATGGTCCTTGCAGAGTTAAATTCTGAACCAGAAATTTAAAAAAAATACTCCACATGCAAAAGGATACAGAAAGCCAAAGTGTGAGGGAAGGTACCAACAGTAACAGACTGTACGGAAACAGTACAATTTACTACCTACACAGGCCTGTAACTCACTGCTGTTCTATGCACCAAGTGCTCGTTTGGCAGAAGATTTGTATCATCACGGGGCACTGCTGAGGATCCGGACCTGAAGACACTGCAGATCCCAGATCCCATTTCATACACATCACTTTCCTATTCTGGGTTATAGGAGCACTAACGCAGCTCATCCCAAATTGGTAAGCTCTTCTGGTCATTAAAGAGACAGCATTAGTTAAAAAAGGACTCCTCCACACTGGAATACTGTGTACTCCTAGCCATAATTAAGTAAATATGTTTTTGGTGCAGACGATCTAAAATAAGTCAGTTATGTCCTTACTAGTTTTAAAGCCAGTGTACACGAGCCAACACAGGCGGCGCTGCAGTCATGCAAAGTACCGACTGTCCGAACGTGCCGCGGCTGATAATGGAGCGGGGTGCTCTGTTATCAGCCGTGGGGTGTTCGGGCAGTCTGTACCATGCATGACTGCAGCGCGCGCAGCCGTCTCTACTGTGCAGGACGGCTTCTGACAAACACACATTAGCTAATTATTACATAGAATTAATGGTTTGAGTATCCTGACTCCCTGACATTCTTAAGAGTTAAACCTTTGCATGCCAGAGGGGTATGCAATGCAATGCACAACCCACTGGCACGCAAAGGGCCTTTGTTACTATGATTCAACTGTTTTACTGCATATAAAAGGGCTCAACATTAAAGATCATTTAAATGAACCAATTTAAATTGCAATTCTGAAGCATATCAATGGCATAAGTGGGATATAAATAGGGCATTGAAACACTTAAATGCTAGAGGTCTTCAATACAGGGCTTCACAATGATACTTTTTAATGTGCTTCATATGGAGCAATTCAGGAGCATAACAGCAGCACCTCTCAATTTCTGCCCTATAAGACTTATTCAGGAAGCTAGAGGGAGGAAGTGCTGGAGCATACCAAATGGCAAAATGGCTAAAGTTCTCTTTTCTTGTTTATGCCGTTTGTAGAGAGAAGCTCCAAAGCCAATTATTTGAGTGATAAAGTGTCCATTTCTCTTTTATTCAGAAAGGCTGTTATCCTATATAAATTTGTTAAAAATTGTCACGACGCAGTCGAGACTGGCCGCTCTGTAGTCATGCACAGTATCAAGTGCCCGATTGCTCCGCATTTGGGAGCTCACTACTGCAGAGCGTCCAGTAAGTAGGCAGGATCTGGCCACCAGCCGAGGTTGATGGGTGGCGCTGTGGCCCGTGCGCATGGACTTTTCAACTAGTCGAATATAATTTTGGGCAATTTATAGGAGCCCGGGGGGGGGGGGGACAGAAATGTCTGCTCCTTTGAAGCATATGGAAGACTAAATTTTAGGCCTCAGAAAACATATTTTAGATACCAGCATAAAGTGCAAAGTAATTACATATAACCCCTATTTAATTTTTAGGCATCTGTGTTCCTTTAACCAACCGAGTGCTAGAGAGGTATCCAATTCAATACGTTGATTCCTTGCTGGTGCACAAATAGATAAAAAGCACCAGTACAAAGAGAAGCGAGTTGAAACCACTGGGCTGCTAAAGACTTCAGTGCATCGCAAGGCAATGCCTTTGTCACATCTCTAGCATCAAAGGGGTTAAAAGGTTAGTAATGTCTTATATAAAGAAAAAGTAATATTGTAGATAAACCAAAAAGAAAAGAAATCCAGATGCCACTCTGATCTCTCATACCTTTATGGGTTGAGAGACATAACGTTCCAGCCCCTTTTACAGACGTCATCGCTCTGACAACAGGAGATCCTGGTCCCAGGACCACCTGGTGGCTCTTCAGCAGAGCCGAAATACCGCAAACTAAAAAGAAATACTTCATTGTAACGGTTTACAAAGTACCATTCCTATGGAGTATTTCTTTCTAGACAACACTATTTCTGCTCTGCTGAAGAGCAACCGGCTGGTCCCGGGACCAGGATCTCCTGCTGTCAGAGCGATGACGTCTGTGATAGGGGCGGGAGGGGGAACTTTAAAAGCTCATCTCTCACACTATACATGTTTGAGAGACAACATATACATTATTGAATTTATATGTTTAATATCAAAAATATTAAAGATTGTGAAGAGAAAACATTAATATCCCTTTAAAAGGGATAGTAATGTTTCATAATAAAAACAACTCTAATTAATCATCATAGTATTTGGACTTTGGAGAGTGTTATTTCAATTCTGTCAGAGTTGTAGTTCAAGAGTAATTCAATGACAAAGTATCCCACTCCTGTCCCTTTTACTGATGTAACACTGTTCAGCCAGATCAGAAGGGAGGCGCCCAGGTAGACTGCAGAGAAGGACAATCTTCAATTAAGACAAGGGAAAAAGCTGAAAAACTTGTCAAGGGGGGCAGGGCTTTCATTGTTCTCATAGGAAGAAGATTGTCCCCTGCTGTTATCTGTCTGGTCTATGGACTGGATTCCACATCTGAGGTGAGCAGTGTTACACTAGGTAAAAGGGGCGGGGGGGATACTTTATCATTCAATTACTCTTGAACTACAACTCTGACAGTATTGAAATAACACTCTTCATGGCTCAAATACTATGAAGATTAATTGGACCCAATTACGATCCCTTAAAACGGAGCTTTTAACCTCTTGAATGCCAAGCCTTTAGAATTCAAGTTGTTAAAATCCCCATTTAAAACAATGCGAATTTTTACTAAATCCCCCATGTAGTGCAGATGGTTTTCTCCAGAATTGCTCATCATTTCTGTATAAAGCCCTTTGACTTTGTACATATGGCCCCTATATATTTATTATTCTTCCCATTCGGATCCTTAACCACAAGTAATCTGTTGGCCGGTATAATTAGCCAAAAGACGACACTGTAGAAAAGTTTGACTTTTGAAAGGTTTCCACTTTGAATGCCAGAGGGTTACGCAATGCATTGTGCACCCTTCTGGCACTCAAAGGGTTGAATTCCTAACTGATTTGGCAGGCACTACACTTCACCTCTGTATAGGTCTGAGAGTGTTTTCCATTACTCCCTGTTGCCAAGTGTTGTATAACGGCTATGGAGAAGCCTAGCGCAACACAATACCAATGATACACCCGCACTTCAAGTAACATCTTACAGTCTCATTAAAGTGATAGTAATGTCTAAAAAAACAAAACAAAACTTTTTTGCATTTAGAAGAGCTCAAAAAGCTGATCTAAATGCAAAAAACTGTATCTCTCAAACCAATATGGTTTAAGAGATACGGGCGTTTAAAGTTTGATTTATCCTACTGAGAGCTGTAAAGCTGTCAGCAGGAGATCCGTGTCGGTTGAGAAGTGCCGGGATCTCGTTACTTACACGGAATCCCTTCATTGGAATGGTCTAAAACATGTGCCTAGTGTTCAGGCACACGTTTTAGACCAGTGGTTCTCAACCTGTGGGTCGGGACCACTTTGGGGGTCAAATGATGATTTGCCAGAGGTCGCCTAAAACCATCAGATATTTATATTTCGATTCATAACAGTAGCCAAATTACAGTGATGAAGGAGCAACAAAAATAATTTTACTGTTAGGGGTCACCACAACTTGGGAAATTTTATCAAAGGGTCGCGGCACTAGAAAGGTTGAGAACCGCTGTTTTAGACCATTCCAATGAAGGGATTCCGTGTAAGTAACGAGATCTCAGCACTTCTCAAGCGCCACAGTGTCGACAGACACGGATCTCCTGCTGACAGCTTTACAGCTGTCAGTAGGAGAGATCAAACTTTAAACGCCTGTATCTTTTAAACCATAGCGGTTTGAGAGATACTTTTTTTTGCATTTAGATCAGCTTTTTGAACTCTTCTAAATGCAAAAAAAGTTTTTTTAGACGTTACTATCACTTTAACCCTCTGCGTGCCTGAGGGGTACAACACACTACACTGGAGACCTCTAACACCCAAAGGGTTACCGTGGTATCAAGGTTGGACAGACTTAAATGGCAGTTGGCAAATCTAGCAAAAATAAGAATGAGAACAGCCATCAGATAATCCCGTCTGACAGCTACAAAAGGCATTTTTGAACATACGATTGTTAACCCTTTAAGTGCCCAAGGGGTACACAACACACTGCAAAGCAATGCATTGCATAACCCTCTGGCACTCTAAGGGTTAAAGTGGATGTGTCACCTCAACATAACGTAACAAATAGTTAGGCTGTTACTATGCAAATATTACTAAAACAGTCTTAAATTTAAAACAAAGCTTTAAAAAAAAAAAAAAAAAAAAAAGTAAGTTATAAAGTCTGCCCTGCGGCTCCTTCTGCATAGACTGCAGTTACCAGCTCTGTAACCGCAGTCCATCACTCTGCCTCTGCTCCCGTCCCTCTATCCAGTCTCCTCCGATGACGGAGGCTTCTGTCTGTAAGCTGGAGCGGTCTCATTGGACAGAGATCATTATCTAGCCAATGAGAGTACTCCAGCTTACAGACGGCAGCCTCGTTCATTGGAGGAGGCTCGATAGAGGGAGAAACAGACTACAGTCTGTGCGGAAGTGGCTGCGGGACTGACTTTGTATCTTAAATTTACAATGAATAGAAAAAAAAGAAAAAGAAAACTTTTATTAATTATATATATTTATTAAGACAGTTTTAGTAATATTTGCTATATAGCCTAACTATTTATGCTATATTATATTGAGGCGACACATCCACTTTAAACAAGTGACATGAGAAACTACAGACTCAGACAGATCAAAAGTGAACTCCCAGAAAATTCAAGTGACACTTAGACGCACGTATCAAACCGCGCCAAAAATAGACAAAGCAGCCAACACAGAAAATTACTTGGCACCTAAAAATGACAGACACCCAAGTCATTTTCAATGAAATGCTGGATAGTGACATCCATGTGTTATACAATTGTTTTTAACAGGGTTTTATTTGCATAAAGTAACTAATTACAGTTTCTTTATCCAAATGATAGCTATGGGCATCTTGCACATACCATTAACCATTTGAGTGCCAGAGAGGTGTGCAATGCATTGCAGGGTAAATCATATTTCTCTGGGACTGTTAGCCCTCGTTGGTACATATGCCCCATAGTGAACAGCCTTTAAAAACAAATATATAAAAACGCACTGGAAAGTCAAGTTGAGGAATCTAGCATGGACATTTTTTATTTTTTTCCCTAGACGCCAGCTTAGAATACAATATTTACATGTTTATACAACTCATTTGACTTTAGAAATAAACCCATTGAATTACAGATCTGCAAAACACTGCACACTGTTGGCAGTCAAAAGGGTTAATCATACTATAGGTCAGGTATTTAAAATGCAGGTTTTGGAAATATTCTGCGATTATACAGAGAGGCACAATCACAAACTCACACATTTGGACTCCGGACTACGACTAAAACCCGTACGGTTTTCAGCCCCTTATGGATCAAGAAACCTCAGCTATACATAGTTAGTCAACTTGACCCATCACCTTGAAAACACACACACACACACACACCCTTTATTCACAACTGCCTGTGTGTCATGATAAGCAAAAATCCAACTTATGTATAGTTTAGGAGTAAAACAGGAGAGATTTAGCTAATAGAATACAGCAATTTAAGGTTAGGTCATGCCTATATTTTTTCAAACCAAAACTTTTTACTATAATAGATAAACAGATAACATAAGTAAAGCAAGAGAAAACAGTAAAAGACTCATAATTACCCAATTCAACAGAACTAAAATACTTGTTTTTGCGTAAAGTATTTACTCGATCCAGGACATTTGACCAAGAAATGTCCAGATGTTTCCATTGGAAGGCACTGACATTCTAGTATCCCAGCAAATTCTCATGATCAGCCTGTCCTGGGCTTTTGGTAGTCAGATCAACTCTGTCGCCAAGAAGAGCTTCAGAACATTTAAAGGGATAGTAATATATCTTTATTTTATTTTGTAGGCATTAAAAAAACATGAACAATATAAGTCTTATCTCTCAAACCTTTATGGTTTATGAGATATTCACAAAGTTCCCCTCCCGCCCCTTTTACCTAGTGTAAGCCATCTCTTCTCAGATGTGGAATCCAGTCCATAGACCAGACAGATAACAGGGGACAATCTTCTTCCTATGAGAACAATGAAAGCCCTGCCCCCCTTGACAAGCTTTTCAAGTTTTTCCCTTATCTTAATAGAAGATTGTCCCTCTCTGCAGTCTACCTGGGCACCTCCCTTCTGCTCTGGCTGAGCAGTGTTACATCAGTAAAAGGGGCGGGAGGGGGATACTTTGTCATTGAATTACTCTTGAACTACAACTCTGACAGTATTGAAATAACACTCTCCAAAGTCCAAATACTATGCTGATTAATTAGAGCTGCTTTTATTATGAAACATTACTATCCCTTAAAGAACTATTTGTCTATTTATAATGCATGAAAGCAAGTTATTTACATTACACCAAGTCTCCATAACCTTAGGGCACTGCCACCACATATGTATAAAAGTGCCAGCCTCACAGCATCCATGATAACATAAATCTAGGACATTTCTATACATCAGTGTCAGCTTTGTGGGGGACCAAATAAGATAGGTGAAGCATTCTGTAAGATTGGGCTAACATGTAAAGAACATTTATGCAAACGTAGAATCCTCTGCTTCCAAACCTCTTCAGGCCAAGACTCATTCAGTAGTCTCCCAGGTATGCCGACAAGTTAATTTTTGGGAATCCCATAGTAAGATTTTGTAGATTTGGAATATTGATTTAAGAGAGGGGTTCAAAGGGGAAAAGAATGTGTCGAAATTAGCAAGTGGGAATTTAATATAAGCACCCAGAAAGGACTGGATAGTATCTCTAATAACTTTGTAAGAAGCTTTTTCAGCTAGGGAACCTTGTATTTTATCTTTAAAGGAACAATAATGTTTCATAATAAAAGCAGCTCTAATTAATCATCATAGTATTTGGACTTTGGAGAGTTATTTCAATTCTGTCAGAGTTGTAGTACAAGAGTAATTCAATGACAAAGTATCCACCTCCTGCCCCTTTTACTGATGTTACACTGCTCAGCCAGATCAGAAGGGAGGTTCCCAGGTAGACTGCAGAGAGGGACAATCTTCAATTAAGATAAGGGAAAAACCTGAAAAACTTGTCAAGGGGGGCAGGGCTTTCATTGTTCTCATAGGAAGAAGATTGTCCCCTTCTGTTATCTGTCTGGTCTATGGACTGGATTCCACATCTGAGAAGAGATAGCTTACACTCGGTAAAAGGGGCAGGAGGGGAAACTTTGTGAATATCTCTCAAACCATAAAGGTTTGAGAGATAAGACATATCATTCTTCATGTTTTTTTAATGCCTACAAAATAAAATAAAGTTACAACGAAGTATTACTATCCCTTTAATGTTTGGTCATTCAAGAAGTTGATCCCTGAAATAATATTGTTTACGTTTTCGAGACCACTAGCGAACAGCCTGTCAACCACAAGTTGCTCAGAGTGGTTCCAGCAAAAGAAAGGTGCAGTCAGTGGTAAAAGTTTAGATCTAAATTTCATTAATTTAAACTTAAAGGGATAGTAATACTTTGTTTTAACTTTATTTTATTTTGCAGGCATTAAAAAAACATGAAGAACGATATAAGTCTTATCTCTCAAATCTTTATGGTTTGAGAGATATTCACAAGCAAAGTTTCCCCTCCCGCCCCTTTTACCTAGTGTAAGCCATCTCTTCTCAGATGTGGAATGCAGTCCATAGACCAGACAGATAACAGCAGGGGACAATCTTCTTCCTATGAGAACAATGAAAGCCCTGCCCCCTTGACAAGTTTTTCCCTTATCTTAATTGAAGATTGTCCCTCTCTGCAGTCTACCTGGGCACCTCCCTTCTGATCTGGCTGAACAGGGAGGGGGACACTGTCATTGAATTACTCCTGAACTACAACTCTGACAGAACTGATATAACACTCTCTAAAGTCCAAATACTATGATGATGAATTAGAGCTGTTTTTATTATGAAACATCACTATCACTTTAAACCTGTTCCTATCCTACAGCAAAAGATCATTCCTGGTGGAATCCAGAGAGTTCGGAAAGCTTGTCCTTCTTTGCATGGGGAACGACCACATCCATCAAGGATTTGTTGCCTACTACAAAAGTGAGTCTCTAAAATAATTCAGGATGGAGTAAGCCACATTAGATCATACCTGGTACATATGGAAGCAAGTTGGAATAGCCTAGAAGCAAAATAGTAATTATACACAACAAGAACCAGCAGCCCCCCTGTCACAAGCGAAGTCTATAGGCCCTGCTGAGACAGTGGGGAGAGTGTGGGAGGGAATTGGTTAACAATACCAGACCCCTGGTTGCCCGTTACTATCTCTAGCAACCACCAAATTAAGCCCTGAAATCCCCTGTGCACTATCACCCCAGCACTACAATTCGCTACCACCAAGACTTTATATCTGGGCGTCTTAGGTTACCCCAAACACAACAGAATTACAGTATAAAATCACCTTAATAATCAAACATATAGACTTAACCCTTTAGTAGCATGGTCTAAAGGAGCTTCCTTCAGAGTAGTGAGTTCATATTAGAGAACAGAGACAAGAGCTGATTAATTGAACATTTAATCTGAAAAAAGGCTTCACAGTGCTTGCTACAAAAATACAGAAATAAAGGGCATACACAAATAAAGATTACACACCGGCAAAACAAATGGGAGAAACACAAGAAATCATTAAATACAATTACCGGTATTTTAAGAGTCCTTGGGAACTTCAGATGGTATAAAGAAATTCACTGTTTTATAAAAAAAAAAAAAAAAAAAACATATAAAATACTTTCCACAGTTCTAAGAGGCCACACCCCCTGGGTGTTACCGGAGGGCGGGGGGGGGGGGGGGGGGGTCAGGCCTGACCGTTTACAGCCCACTCAATCAGACCTGTCAGGGATCTTACTGTAGATTTCTACCTGAAAAATAATAAGGCTTCCCAAAACATGCAACCCATAGCACACCTCTAATGTTATAATAATCATATTCCTCTTATCTGTGTGAATATCTGGACACCGAACATGCTGGGTCTAACTGGTTGCTAAGTGACTATTTTTGTAACTCATAGCAGGAACCCCTCCCCCAGGCATGTTTGGTACCCACCAGAAGGGTAAAACCAGGGCATTCTGAATATATATTTGTATTGAACCGTTTTACACTATATAAACACACACACGTTCTCCCTATAAGAGAGGGCCACTTAAGCAAGTTCTCAAGAGCAGACTTAAATAGGGGTCTGAAACTGTATGTAAAGGTCTTGCTTAGAATCCTAGGAATTCTGACCCAGAGATAGGTTAAAAAGTCATCTTTCCATTTGAAAGGGAAATTCTCAGAGATGGAGAATTTCACACTATTATCCAAGTTAAGGTGGGGATCTCTGACTAAACCTGGTTCACGGAAATACCTGAAATTTCACTAAAGAGAAGAAGTATAGAACACAGTCTTCCAACAGAAGTCTTCAGGTCCGAGATGAAAAGCAATATATCATCTGCATACGGATTTAATTTAGGGTCTAAATCGACATCAAGTCCCTTGATTTGTGGATCAACCCTAATAGCAGCTGCCAGAGGTTCTATACACAAGGCAAATGTCATGGGGGAGAGCGGCCATCCCTGTTTGGTACCTTTCTTTATTGAATTCTGGCTACTCTCCAGGCCTGATAATCTTAAGATTCTGTTTGCATTATGATGAATGGCACTTAGGTATTGTTCAATGAGTCCATTTAGGCCAAAAAGAGAAACAACTTTCCCCATATACTCCCAGTTAATGGAGTCGAACGCTCTAGAGATGACAAAAGTCTATTTTTAAGTTTCAGACAGAAACCGATGTTGACTATGTCAAAAACACACCTAATAAGGTCGCCAGTACTTCTTCCAGGAATGAAGCCTGTTTGGTCAGGGTGGATTAGGTAAGGAAGACTCCCAGTCTGTCTGCCAAAATCTTAGAAAGAATCTTAATATCTGTATTTTTCAAGCTTATTGGTCGATAACATTTTCTGGGTCTTTTCATGGCTTTTTAATCATAGTGACAAACGAAGAGTTGGCATCTTGATTAAGTTCTTCAGAAAGAAAAAAAAAAAAAAACGACGACGCAATTTGTGTCAAAGAGTCGGGAGTTATAGACAAAGTATTTGGGAAGTGGGCAGAACAGGGTGGGAGGTGCAGGGATTAAGGAAGAGAAGTGGGCAGAGTTTCAGTGGAAAAGTCACCAACACATGAGAATCAGCCTCTGTCCTCGGAGACCTGGTAGGGCAGATCTGCATGGTGGCAAGCTTATCATACTATGGCCATAGCATGTGACCAAAACCATCTCTGGTTTTGGGTTGGCTGCTTCTCTCGTCCATAGAGAAACTGTCCGACATTTGGTAGCTACAGACTGTTATTTGGGCATGACCAGTGGGATGCCCTTAGGATATTTCTTTGTGTATGGCACTTGTGAGCTAAAAGATTGCACCCTGGGTGTAGGAGGTCCATAAACCTAGCAGAGCATCGTTGACCTACACTTTTGCACAAAATCATCTTCAATATAATGGCAAGATGCAGGCAATACGGAGCAGAGTAAAGTGTTAAAAACACAGTAAATGTAGATGTGCCTCAATATTTTGCCTTTTTGCTTTTAGCTATTTTGGTCAAAACTGATTGCATTCCAGTAATTTTAATCCCCTTTTGGGAGTACTTAACAAAACCTGGAATTAGGAGAAATTCACACATTTCTGAGAAAAGTGAAAGTCTCCTTGTGCAGCACATAAATCTATTAGAATATGGTAAAAAGTATGAATATCTGCTTAGCTGTACATCTGCTGGTCTTTGGCTAACATGGCACGTGGGCAGTTTTTAAATTAAGTTTTCAAATATACAAATGTGAATCAGAGTGACTGGTTCACTTTAAAGGCAACTCCTTGCAAGGGAACCAGAAGTAATCTCCAGCTTACTAACAAATTACTGTGACCTCAGACTAGATTACATAAATACTAATAAGGTTATTTCATATTCCAGAAAGCAGAGCCATAGTCACTAATCAGAACTGACAGTATAGTATAAAAGTGTTGTGGCATGAAAACATCTGCCTTTGTGCAAAACTGGGTGTAGGAATTAACAGAAGGGTAAACTTATTTTGACTTTACATATTTATGCTCTTGCAGTATACATAAAGTCAAGTTGCTTTAATGTGTCACTTCATTTCTGACTACGGGAAGTTTTCTGTCTGACAGAGGCAGTGTTTCTCAACCAGTGTGCCATGGACATCCACTTAGGGTGCCCCATTTTATCTATAAGGCTTTGACAAAAATGTGAATGTAGACATACAACTGTATGTTTTAGGATATTAATATGTTCAATATGTTTTAGTTGTGAGGTCTAACAATAATTCTATATGTATTTGCAACCTTAATTACACCCTTGACAAATGACATAATGCCAGACTCCATGTTAGGGGTGCTTTGTTAAAAAAAAAAAAAAAAAAAAAAAAAAAAAAAAATATTTATATATATATATATATATATATATATATATATATATATATATATATATATATATATATATATATATATATATATATATATTAGTTGAAAATAAGAGTATATACAATTTGGCATTCCATATTATGCACTTGCAGGATATGTAAATCTAAGTAAAGGGTTAGTGTTCCTTTGAACAAAAACATTCTAAAACACAATCATGGGATTTGTGTAGCATTTACCTTTTGTGTGCCAGACAGGGGTCCAACAAACCCCACTGGAACTCGAGAGGTTAAGATACCTGGACACCAAAATAAAACCCCAGAACAATGCATTTCAATATGACTGATAGGATGCCGTTTCCAGGAAGCCTTTCACAGTTGCTCAATCAGGAAACAAGTTTTGCAGGGAGACTGCTGTCTGCACCTGGGACATAAATCACGCTTAAACCTGTGTCAGCTGCACTCTCTCCAGAGCACAGTCACATACAGGACTCAAACAGGGTCCCCCTAAACAGCTACAGGCTCGTAATAGGGTCAGTACTCACCCATTCACTGTCAGTTTGCTGTGTAGATAACAGATATTTGCACTGCTGGATGATGTCTGCTCCTTACACAGCAATCATGGAAGCTTTATGCATTCAACACAGAGGCCCCCTGTCAGCAAATTCGCAGAGTAAGGAGCCAATGTCACCCAGCTTGCAGATATTCTGGGGCAAACTAACTGCACCCTAGGGAACAAAAGAAAAAGAGAATGGATTTAAATGTTTTTTAAAGGGACTGTAATGTCCCATAAATTTTTTTTTATAGTTTTATAGAGCCTTAGAAAATAAGCAGAATGGTGCAAACCCTATCTCTCAAGTCGCTATGGTTGCAAAGTGTTGGCGACCTCTCTGGCACTCAAAGGGTTAAGATAAATGAATCTCTCTTCCTTGGCCCTGGTTGGTCAGTCTAAACAGGGCCAAATGATTAACTCACTCTGGGTCCTATATATACCCCAGGGGCGTGGTATGAGAGCAGCGCTGACATTTAGTAAGATGTTTGCATGGTTACAAAACTATCTCAAGAGGTAACTAAGTACCATATGCACAAATGAAATGTGGAGCAATTATGGACCAAACCAATTGCAACAAAAAGGAGAGATACTGTAAATTCCCTTTGAAGTAAATTGGACTTTTATTCCCTTGAATGCTGGAGGTTGCAAACACATTGCAAATCAACACATTGGTGACCTCTCTCTTGCATTCAAGGGCCTACAAGACCACTTAACTTCAGTGGGAATTGTTATTGTTCCATATGGTGCAGTTGGATACATCTTTGGCACGCAGAGCTAATCCAATACATTACGACGAGTTGGATGCTTATCTGGCATTGGAAGGGCTAACCAAGAATTATCTCAATTTTCTTTGTCCACAGGAGCCTTACTAATGTGCAGAGATTTCACTGCAATCTAAGAAAACAGGTCTGCTGCAGCTCGAGGGCCTAAGGTAATAAGCAGTATGCACTGTAACCCTAAATAGGTGGCTAGTGTCACATTCCTGAGATAGAGGCACACTATAATTATAAAACACCATCTCCACAAGCATGTGACAGTGAGTGAGTTACTTAACAGCATAATGGCATGCATGTAGGTTAAAGGGATAGTAATATTTCACAATAAAAGCAGCTCTAATTAATCTTCATAGTATTTGGACCATGAAGAGTGTTATTTCATTACTGTCAGAGTTCTAGTTCAAGAGTAATTCAATGACAAAGTATCCCCCTCCCGCCCCTTTTACTGATGTAACACTGCTCAGCCAGAGCAGAAGGGAGGTGCCCAGGTAGACTGCAGAGAGGGACAATCTTCAATTAAGATAAGGGAAAAACCTGAAAAATGTTGTCAATGGAGGCAGAGTTTTCATTGTTCCCATAGGAAGAAGATTGTCCCCTTCTGTTATCTGTCTGGTCTATGGACTGCATTCCACATCTGAGAAGAGATGGCTTACACTAGGTAAAAGGGGCGGGGGGACTTTGCTTGTGAATCTCTCTCAAACCATAAAGGTTCGAGAGATAAAACTTACATCGTTCATGTTTTTTTAATGCCTACAAAATAAAATAAAGAAACAACCCATAATAAAGGAATGGAAGTGAAAATACCACTTTATTTTGTCCTAAAGTGTCTTAACACTAAGTACCAGAGGGGTACACAGTGCATTGCAAAGCAATGTGTTGCGTACCCTTCTGGCACTCAAAGGGTTAAAACATCCTCAATCTTGCCAAGTTCAAAGACATGAAAAGTGATAGCCATCTTCACCGAATCAGAACCTTATGCTTCAATCCAATAGTACAGTTGATCCCAAACCCCCTCTCTCTTCCGAAACACACAGGATTCCATGACCTCCTCCCACGATACCAAATGGATCATTCAGTAGCACAGTCATTCCGAAAAATCTTCCTATACTAATGCTAGAACTAGTCATAAATATGCATGGGTGGTGACACCACACTGAAATAGTACAAGCTGCACAGGTTTACTGCATTACCAACACAGTTACATGGATCAGTGTCTCTCACCTCTAGGGAACACGAACAAGTCAGACTATCAGGATACCCCTAATTAGAAACAGGTCACTAGCTCACTTACAATGCCTGATCCACTGACCCACCTGTGACCAAGCACAGTGAGGGTGGGTTGAACACAAGCTGACATTGTGTGTGTGAAGCGAGTAAACAAACATTTACAATTTCCCCAGAGATCGTTTTAACTTCTCACTGAAGTTTGCTCATCCTTCAACAATGTAAAACACACACTTCATATGGAATGTGAACAGAAGCAAATCCATGGTTACAAATCATGAAGTTCTATCACAAAAGACTAATGCATTTCCTCACTGGAAATACCAATGTGCATATTCACAGATCAGCGGGGGGGGGGGGAAGATAGTGAAATGATGGAGAGAAATTTGACAAATAATAAATACTATGGGAATATATCCCCACAAAACCTAAAAATGGAACCCAATGCTAAAATTGTGTCACGAGAACCGTATGCACCCGTGATAGACCCTAAACTAAAAGGATAGACCTCAGTGTCACACGGCTCCCAATACACAAAACTAAAGTATAATATAATATCTGAAAAACCCTTTAGATATTATATTATACTCTAGTTTTGTGTATTGGGAGCCGTGTGACACAGAGTTCCATTTAGATCTTGTGGGAATACATTCCCATAGTATTTATTATTTGCCAAATTTCTCTCCCATCATTTCACCTCCTGAATATTATTCATGTTATATTATTGAGGGTGCGGGAATATATTTTGAGTTATTTTTATTTCTTCTATAACACTTTTGGTGGTAGTGTTAGGATTTTATTCTGTTGCAGCCTACATATTTGTATTGTATAGCATTTTTTTTTTTTTTTTTTTTTTTTTTAGGTATTGTTAGGTGATATTCTGGGAGACCACACACCTAGAACTTCACTGTTTTTTTTTTGTTTTGTTTTTTTTTGCATTTCAAAATTACATGCACCCCTTCACTGGCTCTATAGGTCTTTAAATTTTGGACATGCCTCTCATTCATAGCAGCAAACCCTGGTTCATTCAAACCAAAATATGGCTTCTTCTCTAACAGGATTTAAAGAGGACATTCAACTCCAGAATAAAAAGGAAGAGTTGGTGTTGTGTAGTCTAATTAACCATTTCAGTGCCAGAAGGGTGAGCGATAGAGAAAAAAAAAAAAAATTAAAACTTGAGATGTCGCAAACAGACTGCTAAGCAATACACGAGTTCACCTGTATCAAGGAGTTTAACCCTTTGAGGACCAGAATGGTGTACAAGGCAAGGGTTAACATTTCTTCACCAACTAAATGCAGACCAAACATTCTCAGCAGTGGCAGACTCTGGTGATGCATTAAATAAAACCTCATACTTCTGGAGACAAAAAACTGCAGTCCCATTCACACAAAGCTTGTGCATGAGAATGACAGTACACTTCTTAATGGGTGAGAACATTCAGAAAGGACCATCGAAGAGGAAAGCAGCTTTTCAGTCATCTAGATACTCACCCTGAAGGAATCCACTCATGTAAGAAAGATGGGGGAGGGAATATGAAGCTGGGTAACATCCTCAAAAAACAATGAAACACCACAAACGTTCTGCACTCTTAGGGTTGATTAGTAACAATTATGCTACTGTAGGATGTTCTCATTTACAATACAAATTGATCATTGTATGGGCTATCGTCTCAGACTAGGGACAAAAAAAATGTTTGTCTCATCAGCTATTGGGAAGTTCATCTCCC
Source organism: Rhinophrynus dorsalis (assembly GCA_037306005.1). NCBI lineage: Eukaryota > Metazoa > Chordata > Amphibia > Anura > Rhinophrynidae > Rhinophrynus > Rhinophrynus dorsalis. The sequence continues at coordinate 23,068,933 of CM074725.1, read as the reverse complement.
ATCATCCCCACCTGGCAAAGACTGGCAAAAGATGATAGGAACTGCAGGACCCACCAGCTTTAGGGCCAAAAGTTGCAACTCCTGCGTTAATCAGGTGTGAACACCACTGTAGAAAACTTCAGAGCCAGCCAACTTTTTATAGATGCAAAGAGTACCCAAAAAATTAGAATGAAAGATTCCTGGCTCCTGGGATTTTTCCAGACGAGTTGTTGCCAAAAAAAAAAAAAAAATTACTAATATCTTCAGGATCTCCCAGCACACAAGGTGTTAAACCAGGTCATAACTGCTTTCCAATGTACTGCTTGAAAACAAGGTTAAATCCTCACATTCCCATGCAACAGGAGAATTCAGACATTAGCAATAGAAGATCTACTTTTTCCCCAGTCACCCCCACCAACACAAAGTGCTACCGTTCCAGCAAGTCAAAGGTCCCTCATCATCACATTCAACTGTAACTGGACCACAACATGCTCAATATTGTAAAGAAATATGTTAAAAACAAGTAATTATGGGTCAAAAGAGTACCATATGGAAAAAATAAGAATTTCCAAATGTCCTGTTGATTTAAAGTGTAGCTTTTAGACCCCTGAATGCAATTTCTTGGACACATCACCAACATTCAAGAGGTCAATAGTAGCCCCATTTAGAATGATGGGAATGTTTAGTTGTCCCCCATTGTTCAGCTTTTAAATGACAAGACTATGACCATATTAATTCCTTTGAATTTGGAAGGATTTCACAAAACTATACTCGCATCTACCAGTATCTGCTTAGAGATCTACTGGTCAATTGTAATCTACCTATCTGAGCAGTCCCTGCATTGCACAGCACTGCTGGTGCCTCTGGCTCTCACGTAGCTCATCGCAACAAAGCTTTTACACATTACAACTCACAATGTGTTCAAATTGCTTTGGGACACAAGTGTTTTCAACCCATGTCACTGTGGCATAAGTAATGTACTACTATGGGTTCTTACTGAATTACAAAGTATTGTTTCCAATATATTGCAAAGCAATGTTCTGGATACCACTCAGTGGGTTACTCCACAAGATTAACTCTTCTAAAATAAGTGGAGATCACTCCAATATCTAAGGTGTTAACACATGTCATAACTGCTTTGATAAAACATTTCTGGCTAAAAAGGCATTCTACCATGTATTGTTTCAAGAACACTACTGTCCCTAAGAGCTTAGCAAACAAATTGCTCTACGAGTCATTGGTGACGTCTCTGGCATCTGAAGAGTTTGCTTACATTCAGATACACAGATAAGTGCTGGTCCACCTGGGACACTATAGGGTTAATTTACCGGTCTGAAGTCACATTACTGCTTTGTTAACTACTGCTGTCTCCTTTTCATGGATTAACCATATTAGTCCCAGAGATGGCTGAAGCATAACAATGAATGACAGCTCTCTGGCACACTAAGGGATAAGCCAGATAAATAGAATTGCATCTATATCCCTATAGAACACTGGTGTGGACAGGATGAAAGGGTTCAAATCCTGAATATTGGTTCCAGCCCTTGAAATGTAATGTTATAATACCCAGCTTAAAGGGATAGTAACACTTCGTTTTAACTTTATTTTATTTTGTAGGCATTAAAAAAACATGAAGAATGATATAAGTCTTATCTCTCAAACCTTTATGGTTTATGAGATATTCACAAGCAAAGTTCCCCTCCCCGCCCCTTTTTCCTAGTGTAAGCCATCTCTTCTCAGATGGGAGTCTGGTTGTATGACAGTACAGATAACAGAAGGGGACAATTTTCTTTGTATGAAAACAATGAAAGCCCTTCCCCCCTTGACAAGTTTTTCAGCTTTTTCCATTATCTTAATTGAAGATTGTCCCTCTCTGCAGTCTACCTGGGCATCTCCCTTCTTATCTGGTTGAACAGGGGGGGGGATACTTTGTTTGTGAATATCTCTTAAACCATAAAGGTTTCAGAGATAAGACTTGTATCATTCTTCGTGTTTTTTTAATGCCTACAAAATAAAATAAAGTTAAAATGAAGTATTACTATCCCTTTAACCCCTTGGACACCAATGACATCTCAAACACATTGCAGAAATGTACATGATCCAAGGGGTTAATGTACAGCATGGATGGGAAAGTGTATATAAATAGTATATTATATATAAAAAAAAAATATCTAACTCTTGGAACATTCCAACCCTTGTCAAAAGTTAACAAGTGAATTAGCAGAGAAAATTCTACAATAGTACAGCAATTATATTATATATAAATATTACACAGACAGGGCTCAAAATTTCCACTCGCCACTAGCAAGTGAAAACTTAGCCCTGGCAAGTAGAAATTCAGCCCTGGTGGGCATGTTTTGGCTTGCAGTGGCGAGTAACTTTTCAGGTCTGGCTAGTAGCAAAGGACTTAAAATTATAAGCCATATATACGAAACATTTCCCAACACTGACCACCACAGGCAGCTGCCCAATCTTTGCATTGGCTGTGTGTTAATGGTACAAGGTAATCTAATGTCTTACAATTCCTTGCGAACCCTTAGAGCCCAAGGCAACCAAGGCATAAATGTGTCCTGGTCGCTTCCCCATTTAAACGGCCAGAAAGGTATCCAATGAATTGCATGGTCCTCTAGCACACAAAGGGTTAAAAAAAAGTTAAGGATTACAATGAAACAAGTGGCATAACCTTCTGGTCATTACAGGCTTAACGAAATAGCACCTCAATTACTTAAAGGGATCGTAATGTTTCATAATAAAAGCAGCTTTAATTAATCATCATAGTATTTGGGCCTTGGCAAGTGTTATTTCAATTCTGTTAGAGTGGCAGTTCAAGAGTAATTCAATGATAAAAGTATCCCCCTCCCCTTTTACTGAAGTAACACTGCTCACCTCAGAGCAGCAAGACTGTCCGGATGGATGGCAGAGAGGGACAATCTTCAGTGAGCATAAGGAAAACCTGTCAAGGGGGCTGGGTTTTCATTGTTCTCACAGTACAATATTGACCCTTGATGTGAGCTGTCTGGTCTATGGACTGGATCCCACATCCGAGGAGTGGGGGTTTACACTAGGTAAAAAGGGGTGGGAGGGGATACTTTATCAATTACTCTTGAACTACAACACTCACAGTAATGAAATAACACTCCATGACACAAATACTATGAAGATTAATTGGAGCTGCTGTTTTGTGAATCATTACCATCACTTTGAAGGAGTAAAGCAGATAGAAGTGATTAAATGACAATGCTTTGACCCTCCCCCAGCTAGCACATGGGTTAAAGGGATAGTAATAGTTAAAATGTAAAAAAAAAGTGTTGTAGGGTTTATCCCCCTGAGTAAAACAAGAGTACTCCCACTGCTGAAAGGTGTTTCGTTTAAAATGCATTCATTTTCAAAGTTGAATTTTTTAGGTGCAATATCACAGTGGCCTGAAATTGTACAGTGGCGCTGTTGCTACACGATCCTATGGACAGCTCTGGTCCCGGGACCATAAATCTCCATAGGACAACATACCACATTTTTTTTTTACATTTTAAGTATTACTATCCCTTTAACACAGGATTAGTCAACTGCTGGACCTCCAGCCCCCGGGGACTACAACTTCCATCATTCCCAAACAGCCAGCTATCGTGTGGATGTTGGGAACTGTAATCACCAGGCTTGGCAAAACAAGCCTAAATGCTATCACTGCTGTTAATGTAGAAATAAACCCATGTGTGTCCTTTAACTTACGCACCGTGACATCTGGCAGGCATAGTGTTAAATCCACATATCCCTTATAAGGTTAAAAGGAATGCATTGCTTGGTACATCCCAGTCAGCCTTAATCCTTTTGAGCGCCAGAGAGATGGCAATGCATGCCCAGCACTGTACACCCCTCCGGCACTCAAAAGGGTTAACACTGGAGTATCACTTTCATACCACTGGCACATAAGCCGTTAGACCCCCCGATCCTTGGCAGTGAACGGGTGCAGCGGGCCGGGTACCTGAGTACGGTGACGCTGCCCCTCCTCACCGGCAGGAAGAACACGGGGTCGGACACCCGGATGGGTTTGAATTGGAACTTGCATCCGAAACAGAGGGCCGAGTCGCTGAAGAAGGACACGGACACGATGGGCCGCTCGAAGATGTGGATGGGGTCAACGTGGGAGACTATGCAGCCGCCGGGCTGGTAGTCATTGATGACCGCGCTGTTGACGAAGCCCTCGGGGATGACCCTGTGCTCCACCAGGCGGCGGATCACCAGATCGTGCACCCAGGACGGGATCTCGTCCACCTCCCCCTTGGGGTAGAGCCTCTCCTGGCCCGGACCCCGCTTCTGGAGCTGAGCTCCGTACGTGTAGCCCTCCCCGAAGAAGTACTTGTTGCGGAGAGGGGCCCGGTCCACAGTGTGCTCCCGGTACAGGCCCTTCTCCGCCCGGGACACCACCTCGTCGATCTTGGCCTCGATGCGGGCGCACTCCTCCGGGCTGAAGAGCCGCACTTGGCGGATCCCGCTGCGCACCTTGCGGGCCTCCTCCTCTTCCTGCTCGGAACCCGCCGCTTCGTCCTCCTCCGTGTCAGAAGCCGGGTGCTTCCGTTTCTTCACGCTGCCGGTCTCCTTGGGGGTGTCCCGGTACAAGGACTGCAGTTTCTCCCTCAGGTCGGTGTAGGTGCTGCTGGCAGACATGGCTGGGGGCACTCGGGACCACCTCACCCGGGACTGGTCTCCGGGAGGCAGGTGACGGGCATGGCCGGGGGAACCCCCGGGGAGAGGGAGTGAGTACGTCACAGACAAGCGGGTATGTCCATTATCCGGTGTGATCGCTGTCCTGAGTAGCGGGCCAGCCGTGTGTCCCCGCTGCGCAAGCAGTGTGTGCGGGGCCTGGCGATGTGACAGGCCCGGCCTGACTGGAAAATCCTATCTGCGATTGGTCAGCAACACTGTCAGTCAGAAAGAAGGGCGGGAGGCAGTAGTGACACGGCCGTCACAAGAAGGACCGCGAGATGTGGGGCTGTCCGAAAACATGCTTGTAATTGTGTGGACATGTTAAATCCCTCTCAGAGGAAGGCTAATGTCGGATGAATATTTTATAACTGAGAGCTCTTGTACTAAAATAATTTATTTGTATTTTCCTGCTGTTTGGCGTCTCAAATATAGTTTTATGAAATCCGGCGTGTCGAGGACGCCTTTTGTTTTGATGAAGTTGTTAGTGTCGACGTGACTGGAGTAACGTTCCCCTCAGTGAGGAGTACAAATATGGCTGCCGGAGTGCGTTGTATTGGTTGGGTGTACTAATATGGCGGATCTGAACCTGAAGACCAGGCAATAAACTCCGCCTAGTGGTCACCTGTGTGGTGTTTAGCTTGGGAACGGATTTCAGTCGAACAATATAACTCAAGAGGTGCATGGGTTTTCTGGAAACCCTCGTGATTCGGTTGTAATTTTGTTATGTAATTCATTGCATCATACTGTCTTTGTACCTATAACCAAAGTAGGGATTGTAACTAATAAAGAGTTACTTATTCCCGAAATGTGTAACAAAATATCAAAAGCTATCAAATTTTCCAAAGGTTTTAAAGTCGTATGAGCACCTTATGACAATTCAAGTTAATTTCAAAGATCTTTCGAAATCACCACTATGATATGTTACCCATTCTTCAGTTAAAATAATACTTTATTAGACATGCTGCTTTATTTATTTGTCAGTTTATGCCAGTTACACAGTTTTGGCTGCCACTGTGGTGTGCATACATCCCAAGCGTCCCTCTTTAGGAGATATTAGAGGTCCGTACCTCCCAAGTGTCCCTCTTTTAGACCCAAATCCCTCTGTCCCTCTTTCCTACCCTGATGTCCCTCTTTTTAGGATATCAGCTTGTGTGGTGTGTATATAAGTGTGTCATATTGGTCTACAGCAATAAAACTCACATTATTATTTGCTTAAACATCAGTATATGTGTTTATAAAGTAGTCTGTGTAAATAGAATACTTTGGTCTTGTTATTTGTCAATTATTAGGTTACACAAAGAGATGTCAAAAGGTCATAAACTAGCCTAAAAATTCTCATTAATGCCCCACCCAACAGCCACACCCCCAGCAATACCTCCTAAAACACAAGTGTCCCTCTTTGGCAATCTGAAATGTTGGGAGGTATGGATGTGTCAAATACCAATATTCCACACCACTCTCCCTCCCAACTGTCACTTCAAAATAAATGTCATAGTGTCAGCAGAGAGGTTTTATGGAAACCCCCCCCCCCTTTTTTTTTCTGAGTTGCTAAATTCTGTAGGAGGAAAGGAAAAAAGCACGGGGAATTGGCAGATGGGAAATCGAGCAGTATGGTATGTTAGTATTTGGTATGCTTTTTTGACACGCCAGAACTGTCGAATTCACAAAAACTGACAAATTATGTCAATATCTCAACTGTATTGTTTTAAATAAAAAATGACTATCAAAATATGGGGTATGCTGAAAGCTCTTTTAAATAAACCTAGGTTGTCATAAGGAGTTAGTTCGACTGTAAGCTTCCTCATGAAGTCCACGTACAAGGGGAAATGAAGCAGAAAACATGATAACAGACATCCATAGTAAAAGTAAACCCTAGTGCACATTTAACCCACACATAATTACTAAGCGTGAGAAGTTGAATCTGACAAAAAGGAGGTACTTACAGTATAATTAAATTGATTAGAGAGAGAGAGAAAACGATACCCTGCTGTACTTGACAGAGGTTCTCGCACTGTGGGGTGGTGGCGCCAGCCTCGGGGGACCCCAAAAAAGTTTACCTCCCATATAGTATTGGACTGAAAAAATGCCTCACACGTGTGGTGACAGTTACTACATTTATAAAGGCTGTCTACATAAGTAGGATTTAATTAGGTGACAAATTGGTCAAAAATACTAAATACCAGCCCTAGAGAGGGCTCTTGATGACCTTTAATTACTTATTCAATGCTGAGTTTCATGGAGGAAAAAAGAAACGAGGAGAAGTCAAAATTACTTCCAATGTTACAAGCCCTAAACAGGCCATGTTAATTGACAGAGAAGTAATTAGGAAAGGGTGAACAAGCTAGGAGGCAAAATGCTCGTTAGACATTAAAGGGATAGTAATACTTAAACTGTAAAGAAATATGTTGTAATGTTTATCCCCCTAAGTAAAACAAGGGAACTCCCACTGCTAAAAGGTGTTTTTTTTATGCAAAATTTATTACAGCTCAAACTTGAATGTTTTAGATGCAGTATCACAGTGGCCTGAAATTGTTCAGTGGCGCTATTGCTACACCATCCTATGGAGATTTCTCGTCAACTGACCACAGCTGTCCATAGGATGGTGTAGCAACAGCACCACTGTACAATTTCAGTGATACTGCACCTAAAACATTCAAGTTTGAGCTGTAATAAATTTTGAATAAAACACCTCTCAGCAGTGGGAGTTCCCTTGTTTTACTCAGGGGGATAAACACTACAATATATATATATATACTAGTTGAACAGCCCGTTACACAGGCCACAGTGCCACTGCCACCCGGTTGCGGGGCAGTCACGCGCAGTGGAGTCTGCCCGCGCCTGATACAGAGCTGTATCAGCCGCGGCGTGGGCAGTCTCCATTGCGCGTGACTGAAGCACGCGCAGCAGTGTGTACTGCGCATGTCGCGGCATTACACACAATTTAGCGAATTATTATATAGGATATTTTAACATATTAAGTATTACTATCCCTTTAACACTGAAAAATTTGAAGTCCTTTGCTACTAGCCAGACCTGAAAAGTTACTTGCCACTGCAATCCATAGCATACCCACCAGGGCTGAATTTCTATTAGCCAGGGCTAAATTTTCACTCGCCACTAGCCAAGTGGCTAGGCGAGTGGAAATTTTGAGCACTGACTGGTATTAATATGTCTGTGTGTTGATTTTTTTTTTAGTCTGTAAGGTTTGGAAATAGTTTAGAATATTTTGGGCATCCCTCCGTAGCAATTCATATATTAAGATGATCTTGAGCCCGGTCTGTTTTTCACCCATTCCTAATTTATTTCTCTGTCATTGAAACTTTGGTGGTAATTTTGACCTCTCCTTTTTAACTTTTAACTCGTAGAAATTGAGTACTGAATAGGTGGTCAAAGGTCATCAAGTGTGTTTTCTAGGGCTCATATTTAGTATTTTATTGACCAGTTTGTCATCTTATGGAATCCTACTTGCATACCTCCCAACATTTCAAATTGCCAAAGTCGGACATTTGTGTTTTAGGGGGTATTGCTGTGAGCGTGGCTGGTGGACTGGGCATGACTGAGAATTTTTAGGCTATTTCATGACCTATCGAGACCTCTTTGTTTAGGGTGACCACATTTCAGTTCTGCCCTTCAGGGACTCTGCGGAGAGAAGAGCACACCACAGATTTCTGGGCACAAGAGGGAGAACTGCCCATTGAGTGTTGAGACTTAAAGCCATGCCTGTGATGGATTGCAAGATAATGTACATTACCCTTATACTATCTTTATACTACAACCAAATTCCACTGCAGCTCTTGTTTGATGTCAGGTTCAAGACTCTAGTGTTTAGAATGCTGTCTGGAGGCCATTTTCCTGTAGCCCAGGAGAGACATCACTTCCTGTCCCAGTAGACAATGGGCATTTCTCCTTCTAGTGTTTTAACGCTGTGCTCTGGAATCTTCATTCCAGGACTTTGTTTTGTCCCAGAAGGGGGCTGCCCGGGACAAGGGACACACATATAAAATCTGGGACAGGCAGATCCGGGACATGTGGTCACCCTATCTTTGTGTAACCTAAAAAATGACTCATAAGAAGACCAAATGATTTTATTTACACAGACTAATTTATAAACACATATAATGATGTTTACCCAAGCAATAATATGAGTTTTAATGCTGCGGAGCAATGTAATACACTTACATACACACCACACAGTCTGATCTCCTAAACACAGGGACACCAGGGTGATACACTTATATACACACCACACAGTCTGATCTCCTAAACACAGGGACACCAGGGTGATACACTTCTATACACACCACACAGTCTGATCTCCTAAACACAGGGACACCAGGGTCATACACTTATATACACACCACACAGTCTGATCTCCTAAACACAGGGACACCAGGGTGATACACTTATATACACACACCACACAGTCTGATCTCCTAAACACAGGGACACCAGGGTGAAACACTTATATACACACCACACAGTCTGATCTCCTAAACACAGGGACACCAGGGTGATACACTTCTATACACACCACACAGTCTGAGGTCCTAAATTCAGGGACACCAGGGTGATACACTTATATACACACCACACAGTCTGATCTCCTAAACACAGGGACACCAGGGTGATACACTTATATACACACCACACAGTCTGATCTCCTAAACACAGGGTCACCAGGGTGATACACTTATATACACACCACACAGTCTGATCTCCTAAACACAGGGACACCAGGGTGATACACTTACATACACACCACACAGTCTGATCTCCTAAACACAGGGACACCAGGGTGGGAAAGAGGGACAGAGGGATTTGGGTCTAAAAGAAGGACTGTCCCTCCTAAAGAGGGACACTTGGGAGGTGTGTACTTATGTGAAGTTAGCCTAAATTAATTAGTTATTTGTCATCACAAGGGTGAGGCATTTTTTAGACATCTATTTTTAGACAAGTTTTGTGGCAAGCTGGTTTTTCTGGCCCTGGCATCCCAGTAGAAAGGGTACAGATTCTTTCCATTACTTTAAAGGGATAGTAATACTTGATTTTACCAATCTTTAATACAATAAAAAAATAAAGTAAATGATCTATGTCCTGTTGCTGTAACTTGTATAGTTTTAGAGCAATAAGCTACTAAAGTTTCCTCCTCCCGCCCCTTTTACCCCCGTCAGTGGTCTTGCTGACAGACTTACATCCAGTTGGCTCATCTGCAGAGCCGAAATAACATTGAATACAGTGGCGTAACTATAGGATTTGCAGGGGTCGCACCCACGACCTGGCCCGTCACTCCAGGGGCCCGGCCACCCCATGCGACCCCTCCGCCTGGGTCCTGCAATCTCCCTCTGGCTCTCTAGTAATGCAGAGCGCTGGGAGATGACATCATCTAGTAATGCAGAGAGATGACATCATCTCCCAGCGTTCTGCATTACAGAAGAGGACCGCATGGGAGCACAACGCGCCAGCCCGCCTCTCCTGCCACTCCACTGGACCACCAGGGATTGGGAGGTAGGAGATGGGGGCATTGTGGAGGGCCCAGGGGCCAATGTGGTCGGGGTTGGGGGGGACAAGGCACTTATTGCACCAGGGCCCGGAGGGTTCTAGTTACGCCTCTGATTGAATACAAATACATTGTACATGAGAAAGGTCTACAAAGTGTGCTCCCTGCAATGAAAAAACAAGCTCTTCTGCCATAGGAAACACACACCTGCAGTGATACCTGCAGCTCAGGTCATCTCCTTATTTAAACTCACACCAGATTTACATTCCAGATGTGAGAGGAAATAAACATACATTGTTGAGTGTGATATTTCCTGAGTGCAGGCAAATGGGGTAGGACTGTGTGTGTCTTAATTTAAAACAGTATTTCAGTTTTCTCCCTCAAGTATTTAGCTAGGAGTTCAATGAGTTATTATGAGATATGCTGCCTATCATGCTTTGTGTATCACAGGAACAGTTACAGATGGTGTATTTTAGATCTGGCAGCCACTAAGATTTATATCATGTATTTGTGCTTTTACTGTCGCGTTTGGTGTCCCATCTGGATAAATCTTGACAACGTGAAAGCACACAAAACGTATCATAAATCTACGAATGCGCAAAGATTTCCGGAAAGGAGGAGTCTGAAACTTGGAGCTGCTTGATCATTTAAAGGGGAACATTCACATCCCCCAAAATTTTCACTACTGCTTTTAAAATGTAAAGCAATATCAGCTCTGGTTTTATTTATTTTCTCCACTGCCTAAGAGTGGAGATATTAATCATTGAAATGTGGCACTCCCGCATTCTGGGGAACTGTGTATGAGCAGCAGGACTTCCCGCCTCCCTCCCAGCAGCCCCTGGGGCGCGTGTCCACACTTCCCTTCGGAGCTGCATTTTTCTGGGCTAACGTGACACCAAGCTCCGTTTACCATGCTACTGAGGTTGTATATAGATGTATTACAGGTTTCAACCTCAGTAGCATGGTAAACGGAGCTCGGTGTCACGTTAGCCCAGAAAAATGCAGCTCCGAAGAGAAGCGTGAACACGCGCCCCAGGGGCTGCTGGGAGGGAGGTGGGAAGTCCTGCAGCTTCATGCCGCATATACACAGTGCCGCAGACCCGGAAGTGGCAAGTTTCAAAGATTAATATCTCCACTCTTAGGTAGTAGAGAAAATAAATAAAGCCAGCGCTGATATTGCTTTATATTTTAAAACCAATGGTGAACATTTTTGGGGATGTGAATGTTCCCCTTTAAGTTCAGGATGTCTGTTGTAATTCCCATTCAACCATTTGATTTCCAGAGAAGTCTCTTACACATTACAAAGAAATCTGTTTCTAATCCTCCGGCAGTCAAATATACTTCTACCATCAGTGATTTAAAGGGGATCTCTCACCTTCCTCAGCATTGAGTTCCTCCTGCAGTGGATTGTTGTTGAAGTTGTAACCCTTTGTTATATTTTTTTTTTTTTTTTTTTTTTTTTTTAACTGTGTAGTTTCAGAGATAAAAGCTTTTAAAGGGATAGTAATGTTTCACAATACAAGGAGCTCCAATTAATCATCATATTATTTAGGCCATGGAGAGTGTTATTTCTGACATGTCAAAGTTGTAGTTCAAGAGTAATTGAATGATAAAGTATCCCCCTCCCGCCCCTTTTACTGATGTAACACTGCTTCACCTCAGAACAGCAAGAGGATCACAGAGAGGGACAATCTTCAGTGATCATAAGGTAAAACCTGTCAAGGGGCAGGGTTTTCCTTATGCTCACAGTAAGAAGATTGTCCCTTGCTGTGATCTGTCCGGTCAAGTGACCAGATTCCACATCTGAGGGGAGGGGCCTTACACTAAGTAAAAGAGGCGGAAGCGGGATACTTTATCATTCAATTACTCTTGTACTACAACTCTGACAGTATTGAAATAACACTCTCTATGGCTCAAATACTATGAAGATTAATTGGAGCTGCTGTTTTTATGAAACATTACTATCCCTTTAAGTCTTCCTCGTGACGTCAGCTGCTCTCGGGCTGCGGGTCCAGCTACGGCCCGCAGCCTGTCAGTCTTGTTCATTTGCCCTCCCCTCGTAGTGGCTCTTCTCCTCCTCCAATGATGGAGGAGGGCTGCATATGGCCTGGCGCGCTCTCGTGAGTAAGCAGGCAGAGGTGTAATGCAGTAATCTTTTAGCAGTGGATGATCAAACGGGCAGAAAGCTCCCTTCAAGCAAACAATCAGCTTTATTTCAAGTAAGTGATATAAAATATAACTGGGTATAGAATAATGATGTCTATTATAAGGATGAATATGAGGTTTACATTTTCCAAAGCATTTCGTGTCTCTTGTAGACCACAAGGCGATACGCGTTGGGATCTACATTTAGAGGAGGCTTCCAGTTTGTCCTTGGGTTATTCCTTCCATTATGTGATGAGTAGACCTTTTTGCACTTATAATTTTGTTTGCACTTCTGTGTTATGGGGTTAGGTTACTGTTAGGAAGTATTTAGTAGAGTGTGTTATCACAAGTGCCCTTATGTACATTTTATTTTGTGCTCTCGCTTTGGAAGGACCAGATACATATGCCTGCTGTTGAATTGGTTCTGCATGATTTATTGTTATTTAATTAACCATTTGTAGATGGTATATTATTGTAATTATCTATCCAGTAATTGTGTGATCATGCGTTATATATTTCTTCAGGCTTAAAACTGGTTTTGCCTCCTCTGTGTTGTTGTTTTTAAAGTCAGTCCTTTTCCATGTGACTGTTTTGTATCAATAACATTTACCTGTGTTATACTTGTACTCTTGCTGTGAGAGTCTCTTCTTTTGGTACTTTTCCTCCTCTTGGTGAGGTTCTCTCTCTTAGCTTCCTGCATACCTCCCAAGTATCCCTTTTTAGGAGAGACGGTCACTCTTTCAGACACAATTCCCTCATTCCCACCCTGTTGTCCCTCTTTTTAGGAGATCAGACTGTGTGGTGTGTGTATATACATGTATCACATTGCTCCACAGCAATACAACTCACACTAATGTTTGTTTAAACTTCAGTATATGTCTTTATAAATTAGTGTTAAACATGTTGGTCTTGCTCTAAATCATTTATTCAGTTACATAAAGAGCTGTCAAAGCTTTTGAAATAACCTAAAAAAATCTCGTTATTGTCCCACTCACGAGCCATGCCCCAGCAACACCACCTAAAACAAAAGTGTCCCTCTTTGGCAATCTGAAATGCTGGGAGGTATGTTTCTGTCTCCAACATACCTCCCAAGTGTCCCTCTTTAGGAGATATTAGGGGTACATACCTCCCAAGTGTCCCTCTCTAGGAGGGACATTCCCTCTTTGAGACCCAACTCCCACTGTCACTCTTTCCCACCCAGATGTCCCTCTTTTTAGGAGATCAGACCATGTGCTGTGTATAGAAGTGTATCACATTGCTCCACAGTAATAAAACTCACATTAATGTTTGTTTAAAGGGATAGTAATACTTAAAATGTAAAAAAAAATATGTTGTAGGGTTTATCCCCCTGAGTAAAACAAGACTACTCCCACTGCTGAAAGGTGTTTCATTCAAAAGTTATTAATTTTCAAAGTTGAATTTTTTAAGTGCAATATCACAGTGGCCTGAAATTGTACAGTGGCGCTGTTGCTACACGATCCTATGGACAGCTCTGGACCTGGGACCATAAATCTCCATAGGATTGTGTAGCAACAGTGCCACTGTACAATTTCAGGCCACTGTGATATTGCACCTAAAAATTTCAACTTTGAAAATTAATAACCTTTGAATGAAACACCTTTCAGCAGTGGGAGTAGTCTTGTTTTACTCGGGGATAAACCCTACAACATATTTTTTTTTTACATTTTAAGTATTACTATCCCTTTAAACCTCAGTATATGTGTTTATACATTAGTCTGTATAAATAAAATACTTTGGTATTGCTCCAAATCAATTATTCAGTTACACAAAGAGGTGTCAACAGGTCAAGAAATAACCTAAAAATTCTCTGTAATGTCTGCCCACCATCCACACCCCCAGCAAAATCCCCTAAAACACAAGTGTCTCTCTTTGACCATTTGAAATGTTGGGAGGTATGCGCCCAGATTCTATATTTAATTATGTTTTGAAGCCCCAGGGTGCACCCCACTATTTTAGTGGATACAGTTGACAGTTAAATTGAGTCAGTTCCTGCTCACATCTTTATTTATATCTTCTGTAATGTAAACACAGCTAGTTTTGCTAGTCTCTCTTTATAAGTCAGATCCTCCAATCCCTTTATCAGTTTTGTCTCTGCACTTATTCCAGTTCAATGTGGCACTCCACTTACAGAAAATACTACCTTAGAGGTCCTTGCCTTGAGCGTGCATCCTAAATCCCTGAAATCATTCTTTAGTGACCTCCATCTTCCTCCTACTTTGTCATTGGTACCAATATGTACCAAGACAGCTGAATCACTTCCAGCCCCTCCCATCAATCTGTCAGCCCTGTCCGCAATATGCCAAACCCGCGCAGCCGGGAGACAGCATACTGTTCGGCATTCATGTTCCTGGCGGCAGATTACCCTATCTACCCTCCTAATAAGAGTCCTCTATTACCACCACCTGCCTTGGTTTCTGCCTACTCTGCATCCCATCTAGCCTGGAAGGAGGACTGTTCCCCTGGCTGCTAGAGTACCCTTGGATGTATACCGTCCGGTCCAGGTGCTATATTCACCATAACCTTTTCCAGTCTCGTTTGGAATTTGTCCTCAGTAAGCCATGTGTATGATGGAGGTTTGTGGTTTTGTCTGTTTGACCAAAGCCTGCCATTGTTTCTTCATTTGCATATACAGAAGAAAATAATTTGTTTAACCCCTTAAGGATAGGCTCACACACGGCCGGCCGGCACTTGAGGACCACGGGGCTTTTATTTATTTTTTGTTTTGCGATTACGGTTCAGGGCTTCCGGAGCAGCGTGCAGCCGCGCCAGGAGCCCTGAACTCCATGATGTACCAGGACCGTCAGTGGTCCTTAAGTGCCGGACTGCCGTGACGGTCCTGGTACGGCAGTGGTCCTTAAGGGGTTAAGGTGTCATTCATAGCCTTATACTCACTAATCAATTCACTTGTGTCAGCCCTAAAGGGATACTAATACTTTTTTCACATAAAAAAAAATCAAATCATCCATGTGTCACTGCACCAACTTTTATAGTTATTTAGAAATTGCCATTTATATTTCCCCCTCCCTCCCCTTTTTAGTACATCACCTCTCAAGCTCTAAAAAGAGAAATCTGGTCGTGGGACCGTAGGGAGTGTCTACAGGGAAGAGATACAGCAATTCAGCCGAGGTAAGACATGCCCACTCAGTCTTGTCATCACCATGAAGCCTTGGTAATGCACTCCCCTTTTCTCAGAGCTTCACGCGGTCACGTGTCACCTTTCCCTACCCATAGTGCATTGCATCGGCTTGCTTGTCTGACGAACATCAAGATTCTGAGTAGAACCATTCCAGTCTATTTCTGTGTTGTAAGTTATACAAATATCCTACAACACAGCAATAGATTGGAATAGTTCTGCTCAGAATCTTGATGTTCGTCGGACAAGCAAGCCGATGCAATGCACTATGGGTAGGGAAAGGTGACCACATGAAGCTCTGAGAAATGGAGAGTGCATTACAAAGACTGCATGGTGACAACAAGACTGAGTGGGCGTGTCTTACCTCAGCTGTATCTCCTCCCTCTAGACACTCCCTACGGTCCCGGGACCAGATTTCTCTCCTTAGAACTTGAAAGGTGACGTACTAAAAAGGGGAGGGAGGGGAAAATATAAATGGCAATTTCTAAATAATTATAAAAGTTGGGGCAGGGACACATGAATGACTGGATTTGTTTTTTTTTATGTCTAACAAAGCCTCTCCTCTGGTCTTAAAGGGGAACTACCACCCCGCAAAAACTTTATCTTAATTAAGTCTTCATCTGGCGACTAGCTGCTTAGTAGCGCTAGTCGCCAGAAATATTACCTGGTTTAAAAGATTTTCGACTTATTCGGAGGCTGACAGTAGCAGGAAGCACGGACATCTTGCCATAGCGACGTCCGTGTGCCGAGTGACGTCACTATGGCAAGATGTCCGTGCTTCCTGCTACTGTCAGCCTCCGAATAAGTCGAAAATCTTTTAAACCAGGTAATATTTCTGGCGACTAGCGCTACTAAGCAGCTAGTCGCCAGATGAAGACTTAATTAAGATAAAGTTTTTGCGGGGTGGTAGCTCCCCTTTAACTCTTTGAGTGCCAGATGGAAGAGCAACGCATTGGGAAGCAATGCGTTATGTACCCTTCTGGTACTCAAAGGTTTAAGGTGTTAATCAGCCCCCCACACACACACACAAACACACACACTATCGTTGAGAACCAACGAGATATTACTCACTTACAAAAGAGTTTTGGTAAAACATTTTATTCATCTGAAAATGTGAATAAGAAAAAAATCAAAAAATCATCATTTTGAAAACAGTGCAAAAAAGTTACAAAACTGTATTCCAAAGACAGTGTAAAATACAAAGTCGGACATATCTATAAAATCTAAAACAATTTAACAAAAAAAGTCTAAAAAATAAACACACTTTTCCAAGTACACAAATAAATTATGGACCAATGGATATTAAGTTAAAAGCATAGTAATCTTTTATCATGAAAAATACATATATTGTATTGTTGTTCTTGCTGAGTAAAGTTACTCCCACTCCTGAGAGAGGTTTAATTCAAACATTATTGTGCAGCTCAAACTTGTTAGATAATTTTTCTTTGAAATCAGAAATAATCTATAAAACTTACCACATGGTGGTGCTATTTCATAAGGGAAAATTCTGTTGATGACTAAAACTCTATTTCTAACACTCTGCACTAAAGGAGAAACAGGCATTATCTTCAGCCAGGGCCGGATTCACATCCCAGGTGCCCGTAGGCAAGGCACCGCAGGTGTCCTTAATCCCGCCCACATTCATGCCCCCACTCCTCACATGACCACTCCCCCAGTCCTGTGGACTGTTTCCTGGCACAGAAAATACTCTTGGCCTATAACAAGCAAGAGTGAAAAAAGTTTTAACCCCTTGGGCGCTACAGAGAAGCAATGCATTGGAGATCTCTCTAGCAATCAAGGGTTTAAAGCGGAACCATCATCCCAAATAAAGTACCCCCCCCCCAATAATTAGGCATATGGCGATAAGCTTAAATAGAGTGTTATTATCGCGCACAAGTACCGCGTTATGAAGAAATCCGTCTTCTTCTGAGACTGGCGGCCCAGCTTGCGCTCAGACATCTTAGCCTAGAGACATCTGCGCGTCTTGCGTTATCCTTCCCAGTCTCCTTCATGGTACCTTAACCCATTAATAACCGCCCAATCAGGCGGGCAGGCATTAACCCCTTAAGGACCCTTGACATACCAGGACCGTCACGGTCCTTGAACTACTCAAGGACCGATGACGGTCATGGTACGTCACGTACTTTTTACTTACAGCGCTCTACCGGGAGCGCTGTAAGTAAAAATAGGGCCTGAAATAGACCACTCCAAGATCGGAGCGATCTCTTTCAAGCCCCATAATGACGCGCCGATACACGTGACAGGTCACGTGTACCGGCGCGTCCAAGTGCGCCTATGCGGTCATCATGGGACGGAAATGTCCCATGACCGCCGGTCCTTAAGGATCATGAATCTTTTTTTTTTCCACCATTTTTATTCCGGGGTGGCAGAGCAGCACCGCCATCCCAGTATTCCATGAAGTGCCAGGATCGGCGTGACGGTCCTTATAGGGTTAAGGTAACAAGAAGGGACTGACGGAGCAGATGCCTCTAAAGCAAGCAATTATTGAGGGAGGGGACTTTATTTAGAGTGATAGTTCTGCTTTAAATAATAGCTTGTTAAAGGGACAGTAATACTTGAAAATAATTTTAATTTATATTGTAGCTCTTAAAAAAACATTAAAAATGATATAAGTCTTATCTCCCAAACCTTTATGGTTTGGGAGATATTCACAACCAAAGTTAAGTAAAGGTCCCTTTTCCTGCCAGTTTTAGCCAAGTCTGCCATCTAGTGGACAGATTTGGAATCTGGTCCACAGATCAGCCGGCAGCTCTTTAGCAGTGCCGAGATCACGATCTTTAAAAAGAACTACTTTACTGGAACTATCCACAAAGTGTGCCTGGCTTGCAAGCACACTTTGTAGACCATTCCAATTAAGTAGTTCTTTTTAAAGATCATGATCTCGGCACTTCTGGAGAGGCACTTCTGGAGAGGCACAGCCGGTCCCGGGACCGGATTCCAAATCTGACAGCTAGAGCAGTGACGTCACTCCAGGGGAAACTTTAGTTGCAAATATCTCCCAAACCATAAAGGTTTGAGAGATAAGACTTATATCATTTTTAATGTTTTTTTAAGGGCTACAATATCAAATAAAATTATTTTCAAGTATTACTATCCCTTTAAGAGGTATAAAACTGTAACTGGGACACTAAGATTGCTCTGGGTAGACCTACAGTATGACACAGCTGAGACACCGTCCCTATCTCCCTATTGGGAAATCCAGCCCTGTCTTCAGCTGTTATAAGGTTTGAATTGAGCATCACACATCAGTGGGAAGGTCTTTGTTTTTTTCATCAGTAGGAAAAGCTCTACAATATATATCATTTTTTTTATTTACTATTCTAATAATCATAATTATGCTATGTACAGGTCACAACACTAATTAACCCATGAAGTTCAAGGAGGTGGGCAACACACTGAGCAGCCCTTTTGCACTCCGTGAGTTAAAAGCAGCACCAAACAATCATTTCATGTCCTTACCCACAATCCGTAGCAGCAGGGGACTTAACCTGTTGCGTTCCACGGGGGTATCCAGTGCATTATTTTGCAATGTGTTGGAAACCCCTCTCGCACTCAGTGTTAAAGGGATAGTAATACTTCGTTTTAACTTTATTTTATTTTGTAGGCATTAAAAAAACATGAAGAACGATATAAGTCTTATCTCTCAAACCTTTATGGTTTAGGAGATATTCACAAACAAAGTTCCCCTCCCGCCCCTTTTACCTAGTGTAAGCCATCTCTTCTCAGATGTGGATCAGGTTGTATGACAGTACAGATAACAGCAGGGGACAATCTTCTTCCTATGAGAACAATGAAAGCCCTTCCCCCCTTGACATGTTTTTCAGCTTTTTCCCTTATCTTAATTGAAGATTATCCCTCTCTGCAGTCTACCTGGGCATCTCCCTTCTGATCTGGTTGAACAGTGTTACATCAGTAAAAGGGGCGGGGAGGGGAACTTTGTTAATATCTCTTAAACCATAAAGGTTTGAGAGATAAGACTTATATCATTCTTCATGTTTTTTCTAATGCCTACAAAATAAAATAAAGTTAAAACGAAGTGTTACTATCCTTTTAAGTCTGTGGTCTAATGTACTATTCTGGAGCAAACCAACTGCACCACAAGGGACAAATAATATTCCCATTGATTTCATTGTGGCTTTTAACAACTTGAATTGCTCAGTGTCTCTCAATGCGTTAGAAACCTTTCTGGCATTCAAGAGGTTAAAAGCCCTAATTTAAAAAAAATGGGCATTTTAGAAATGTTCATTTGTGCAGTCGGTTCGGTTCACCCCAGAATTACTCCAGTTTTTCTTTATACATAAAGAACTCAAAAGAATGATTGAAGGTTCTACAGAAATTAAATTTTACAACTCAATGAAGTCATCGCATCACATCGACCTCGCTGAGATTAGAATGGAGGCAGCGAGGAAGGCAGAATCCAGTTTGGGATGTGGGTGACCCCTCCAGCTTCTCTTCTTAAAGGGATAGTAATACTTTATTATTACTATCTCCCATATTGTAGATATTTGTAAAATAATTTAATAGCCCCCAGGTTCATCTCTCAAACATTTATGGTTTGAGAGATAACCGAAGGCAAAGTTCCCCCTCTCTCCCTCTTCCCTGAAGTCAGAATTGTGCTGACTGCAGGGGAAGTCTGTTGTATGACAAGCTTGCGGCTCTGCAGCTGAGATCCCGTTAGTGAAAAATAATTATTTCACTGAAACAGTCTTCTACATGTGATTGGTTTGTGCTTAGTTTGCAAGTACAAGTAGAAGACCGTTTCAGTGAAATAATTATTTTTTACTAAAGCGATCTCAGCTCTGCTGCAGAGCCGCCTAATGAAAGTCAGACCGGATATCCCTGCAGTCAGTACAACGCTGACTTCAGGGAAGGGGGAGGGAGGGGGGAACTTTGCGTTCTGTTATCTCTCAAACCATAAAGGTTTGAGAGATGAACCTTGGGGCTATTAACTTATTTTGCAGATATCTACAATATGGGGGATAGTAATAATAAAGTATTACTATCCCTTTAAGTGTCAATACAGAGGGGGATGTATAAGTCCTTCCTGCAGGCACCCTCTTCCACATCCAAGGTCAGGGTGTCAGCATATGTGTAGTTCTGAAACTACCAGTGGGGCGGTGAAACAAGGCTGGGGGGTCAATTATTCTAAGCTGCAGTTTAGCAAAGATAGGTCTGCATGTTTAACATGCGTAGTTTAGCAGATACCATCTTCGGTCAGTCCTTGATGTTGTGTCCATTGAAGTGCACGACTCATGATGGCAGGATTCCTGGGGTGTGAAGCTGTAAGTTGTAATTATAGAAGAGACAACCTTGCCAGTGTGGTAAACTCTCCAGTTTCTGTGTTATTCTATTGAGCCTGTGCACTACGCATTTCCAGCTTGAGAGAGCTTAATGCATAGGCTCCACAGTATAACATAGGACTTGGATTAATTGTCATACAAAATAAGTTATTGCCTCTTCACACTTTATCTCCATCCTGGAACTTAACCTTGGTGAGCTGTACATACTCATATTCACACTCTGCCTGCTTCAGTCTTAAAGGGATAGTAATACTTCAGTATTACAAATCCCTATATTAAAGCCCTTGTAAAAAGAAACTTTTTGCCCCCAGTGTCATCTCTCAAACCTTTATGGTTTGAGAGATAATCGCTTCTAAAGTTACCCTCTCCCTCCCCCTTCCCCGTAGTCAGCATTCTAGCTGACTCAGGGAAATCCGGTCAGAGATCATCAGGCGGCTCTGCAGCAGAGCCGCAATCTCGTTAACTAAAAAAAAAACTTTCACTAAAACGGTCTTCTACGTGTGCTTACAAACCAAGCACAAACCAAGCACACGTAGAAGACCATTTCAGTGAAAGTTTTTTTTAGTTGACGCGATAGCGGCTCTGCTGTAGAGCCGCCTGATGATCTCTGACCGGATTTCCCTGAGTCAGCTAAAATGCTGACTACAGGGAAGGGGGAGGGAGGGGGTAACTTTAGAAGCGATTATCTCTCAAACCATAAAGGTTTGAGAGATGACACTGGGGGCAAAACGTTTCTTTTTACAAGGGTTTTAATATAGGGATTTGTAATACTGAAGTATTACTATCCCTTTAAGAAAACAAAAATACTTAAAAAAGAGATGTTGCAGTAGATGTAGTTTGGTGTCAGCAAGAAACAAGTCCACCTCCATTGACATGACATCAGGACCAAGTCAAAATGTTAGGGAGAAGGCATAATGGATTTTCTGACTATGCCAAAGTAAATGGAAGTTTATTTTTAGGAGGTACTCATTTAGATATATATTAAGTTTTATGAGATTACAGTTTCTCTATAATGTTACTGCTTCATCCTCACACCTTCTATGTCCCAGCCTACCTACCTCTAGACTGTAAGTGCTCACAGACAGGGCCTTCTGGTCTCTTTGTATTCTGTGTTCTGTTTGTACTGTTTTATATATCTACCAGTTGAAAAGTCCGTTACACTGGCCACAGTGCCACTGCCAGCCGGTCGAGGGGCAGTCATGCACAGTAGAGGCTGCCCGCGCCGCGGCTGATACAGTGCCAGCCGGTAACGGTGCAGTCATGCTCAGTAGAGACTGCCCGCATCGCGGCTGATACAGAGCGGGATGCTCCTTCGGTGCGCCCCACTCTGTATCAGCCTCTTTACGGGCAGTCTCTACTGAGCATGACTGCATCGTTACAAACTTTCTAGCGAATTATTATATAGGATATGTCTATTCCCTAGTGTACAGCACTGAGGAACATGTTGGCTCTTCATAAATAAATAATAATTATAGCTAATGTGAGTACAGATCATAGTGCAAGTACTTCAGATCCGACCCGGCTGGGATTCCACTTTCAGGAAGGAGCTAGCAAGTGTCTGTGGCTCAGCGATGTGCAGAGTCGCTGGTGATCAGAGCAGAGTGATCTCACTGGGCGGAAGTGTGAGGTGTTTATCCCGGTTCTGCAGAAGGTTCTCCATGTGGGCAGCGACCACCCTGCACAGCTCTAAACCCTGGGAGGGGAGTAAAGAAATTGGGATCTGTCACAAGAACGCATAAGGGTCACAGCAGGATCAAGTGTCTTACATGTGAGATGGGAACAGAGACACGACTTCACACACTGATGAGGTATGTCATCATTAACCTTTTATGGACCAGGGTTGTCTGCAACGAATTAAGAGCAATGCTTTGCACACAGCCCTGATTCTTGAAGGGTTAAGGGAAACAAGATAGGAACAAGTGAGGTTCTGAGAAGAAATGGAGCAAACCAACTGCTCCAAAGGAGAAAATTAAAATTTCCCCAATCTCCCATTTAAATGGGGCATTTAACCCTTTCATTGCATTTCTTTTCAATTCATTGTCGACATCTCTAGCATTCAAGGAGTTAAAGCGGAACTACCACCCAATAATAACATTGCACCACATAATTGCCCATCTGATGACTAGCTGCTCAGTAGCGCTAGCCTCCAGAATTATAACCAAATTAAAGAGAAATCGCTATTCTTCCAAGACTGACAGCAGGACGGAGTGCGGACATCTTGTCATAGTGACGTCCACGCGCCTGCGCTGTCAGTCCGAGCCGGGTCTAGGAGGCGTTGCTAGGAGCCGGCCGGCTCCAAAAGGGACTGACAGCGCGGACGTCACTAGGCAAGATGTCCGTCCTGCTGTCAGTCTGGGAAGAACAGCGATTTCTCTTTAATCTGATAATAATTCTGGCGACTAGCGCTACTGAGCAGCTAGTCGCCAAATGTGCAATTATGTGGGGCAATATTTTTATTGGGTGGTAGTTCCACTTTAAAAGAGCCATTTAAATGCATTGGATTTTTGATTTGTCCCATATGATGGGGTTGGTTTGCTCCATAATTGTTTAAGTTCTTAGAGCAAACCAACAGCATCATAGGGTACACATAACACCATTGATTAGAATGTGGTTTTAGCCTCTTGAATGCTACAGAGGTCGCCACTGAAGAAAGGTGTTAAAACGGACCTATCACCTTGAATTTTCTTTATTTATTTGAAAACTTCATTCAAAACTGCCTATGTGTCATGTTAACCAAAAGTCCAGCAGATTTATTATTTCTGGGAAAAGTGAAAGTCTCCTGGTACTGCACAGAGCTTCATCAGCATATGAAACATCATTAAAAACCTTCATTAGAATATGACCTGTATCTGAAAACACTTAATTAGCATATGAAACATCACTGATAATCTTAATTGGTATAAGAAACGTCACTGGTACCACAATCAGTTTTTAATACCGTTTTCAAATACGTAAATTTGAATCAAGGTGAAAGGTCAACTTTAAGTCAATAGGAGTTTGTATGTCTAATATATTGCAGTTGGTTGCTACCTCAATTGCTTGACTTTTGTCTTTGTACATAATGCAATTCACTTGTCCAGGGACAGAGGAAAGGAAATAAATGAGTGAAAGAAGCTATAGAACGTACCCCCTTGTTATCTGGTCTGAGGACAGGTCCAAAGTGAGAGCCAAGAGAGCAGAAAGATACAAAGAGAGAGAGAGGAAGATCTTACAGAAAGTGCAACCAAAACCATTGTCTGAATGTTTTAATTTGGTATAACCCAGAAGTAAGCTGCCTTTGACTCTCCAACGGCTGATTGGGGATGATGGGAATTGTAGTTCCCAACCGCTGGAGAGACAAAACTTGCTTAATCTCTAGAACAGACCCTTTTATTACAACCCATACTTTTGTTTACCAACTAACCAACACAAACCAAAACCCCCTGCAGCATTACTAACCAACACAAACCCAACCCCCCTGCAGCATTACTAACCAACACAAACCCAACCCCCCTGCAGCATTACTAACCAACACAAACCCAATCCCCCTGCAGCATTACTAATCAACACAGACCCAATCCCCCTGCAGCATTACTAATCAACACAGACCCAATCCCCCTGCAGCATTACTAATCAACACAAACCCAATCCCCCTGCAGCATTACTAATCAACACAGACCCAATCCCCCTGCAGCATTACTAATCAACACAGACCCAATCCCCCTGCAGCATTACTAATCAACACAAACCCAACCCCCCTGCAGCATTACTAACCAACACAAACCCAACCCCCCTGCAGCATTACTAACCAACACAGACCCAATCCCCCTGCAGCATTACTAATCAACACAGACCCAATCCCCCTGCAGCATTACTAATCAACACAGACCCAATCCCCCTGCAGCATTACTAATCAACACAAACCCAATCCCCCTGCAGCATTACTAATCAACACAAACCCAATCCCCTGCAGCATTACTAACCAACACAAACCCAATCCCCCTGCAGCATTACTAACCAACACAAACCCAATCCCCCTGCAGCATTACTAATCAACACAAACCCAATCCCCCTGCAGCATTACTAATCAACACAGACCCAATCCCCCTGCAGCATTACTAATCAACACAAACCCAATCCCCCTGCAGCATTACTAACCAACACAGACCCAATCCCTGCAGCATTACTAATCAACACAAACCCAATCCCCCTGCAGCATTACTAACCAACACAGACCCAATCCCCCTGCACCAGACGACTGCTACTGATTTATGGGATCCAGTTAATCTACCAGTTATGACTGAAATGTTCAGTTTGTCTGGTTTATTTACCAGTTTATATAATTGTAAGGTTTAGTTTATCTACTAATTTGGCCAGTTTATTTGCCAGTGTACGTATTATTGTGATGTCCAGTTTGTACTAATTTGTCAAGTGTATGTACCAGTTTATAGATTTCTGTAACATCCAGTTCATATAAACTACTTTGGACGGTTTACGTACCAGTTTATATATATATAGCTGTAATGTCTCATTTTTATATGAATGTGGCTCAATTATTTAACAGTTTATATATTGCTGTAATGTCCAGTTTAAATGTTAATTTGAACAGGTTATTTACCTGATTATATATATACTAGTGTAAAAGCCAAAGTCCGGGTGGTGTTAACCCTTTGCGTGCCAGTTGCACTCAAAGGGTTAAGAGGCCGATCCTGCTCTGCATCCTGCTGCCGATGCAGTCATGCACTGTAGAGACTGCCCAAAAGCACAGAATGCTCCCAGCACAGAACTCCCAGCATTCCGTACTCCCAGCATTCCATGCTCCCAGCATTCCGTACTCCCAGCATAGAACTCCCAGCATTCCGTACTCCCAACACAGAACTCCCAGCATTCCCAACACAGAACTCCCAGCATTCCGTACTCCCAGCATTCCGTGCTCCCAGCATTCGGGTAGTCTCTACTGCACGACGGCTTCTGACAAACATCCTAGCGAATTATTATATAGGAGATATATATATATATATATACTAGCAATGTGGGACGGCGTTGCTCGTCAGGATATATAGGGAATTAATGCACACACACGGATGCGAGACAAACACAGAGACACACACGCAAATGCACACGCATGCACTTACTTACAGAGCGACAGTCATACACACATACTTGCAGACATATAGAGTGTGATACAGACATGCAACACACACAGTGAGAAACACACAGGCACACACAGAGACACACACAGAAGTGAGTCATAAGGGGTTGACTTATGTGTCATTGAAATGAGTTTGTGTTTGTACTTATGCCTCCACTGTGGCATTCATTCATATAGTTGAAATGCATGTGGTAATTGCACATACTATGGTGGAAGGTGGATCGTGCTGGCTCCCGGGATGTGAGTGACTGGCATTCATTCATGTAATTGAAATGCGTGTGGTAATTGCACATACTATGGTGGAAGGTGGATCGTGCTGGCTCCCGGGGTGTGATTACGTGTGAGTGATTGCGTTTGAGTGCGAGATTGAGTGATTGCGTGTGAGTGATTGAGTGAGTGTGTTAGTGAGTGTGTGTGATTGAGTGAGTGTGTTAGTGAGTGTGTGTGATTGAGTGAGAATGTGTGAGTGAGAGTGTGTATGATAGTGAGAGGGTGTGAGTGATTGATGGTGAGAGTGTGATTGAGGGTGAGAGTGTGATTGAGTGTGAGTGTGATTGAGTGTGATTGAGTGTGAGAGTGTGATTGTGATTGAGTGTGACTGCGAGACTGTAAGTGTGAGAGTGTGATTGAGTGTGAGACTGTGAGAGTGTGATTGAGTGATTGAGTGTGAGAGTGAGACTGTGTGAGAGTGTGAGTGTGATTGAGTGAGACTGTGAGAGTGTGATTGAGTGAGACTGTGTGAGTGTGATTGAGTGTGTGAGTGATTGGGTGTGAGACTGAGAGAGTGAGAGAAACTGTGTGAGACTGAGAGTTTGAGAATGTGAGTGTGAGAGAGTGTGTGAGACTGTGAGAGTGTGTGAGACTGTGAGAGTGTGAGAGAGACTTTGAGAGTGTGAGAGAGAGTGTGAGAGACTGTGAGACTGAGAGTGTGAGAGACTGAGAGTGTGAGAGACTGAGAGTGTGAGAGACTGTGAGACTGTGTGAGACTGAGACTGTGAGAGAGACTGTGAGAGAGACTGTGAGAGAGTGTGAGAGAGTGTGAGACTGAGAGAGTGTGAGAGAGACTGTGAGAGTGTGAGAGAGAGTGTGAGAGAGACTGTGTGTGTGAGACTGTAAGAGTATGAGACTGTGAGAGAGTGTGAGAGAGACTGTGACAGTGTGAGAGAGACTGTGTGTGTGTGAGACTGTGAGAGTGTGAGAGCGTGTGAGAGTGTGAGAGTGTGTGAGACTGAGAGAGTGCGAGACTGAGAGAGTGCGAGTGTGTGAGACTGAGAGTGTGAATGAGTGAGACTGAGAGTGTGAATGAGTGAGACAGTGTGAGAGTGAGAGAGACTGTGAGAGTGAGAGAGAGAGACTGTGAGAGTGTGAGACTGTGAGAGTGTGAGAGCGTGTGAGACTGAGAGTGTGAATGAGTGAGAGACTGTGAGAGTGAGAGAGAGAGAGTGTGAGAGTGAGAGAGTGTGAGAGCGTGTGAGACTGAGAGCGTGTGAGACTGAGAACGTGTGAGACTGAGTACGTGTGAGACTGAGAGAGTGCGAGTGTGTGAGACTGAGAGTGTGAATGAGTGAGACAGTGTGAGAGTGTGAGACTGTGAGAGTGTGAGAGTGTGAGAGCTTATGAGACTGAGAGCGTGCGAGACTGAGAGAGTGCAAGACTGAGAAAGTGCGAGACTGAGAGAGTGCGAGACTGAGACAGTGCGAATGTGTGAGACTGATAGTGTGAATGTGAGAGAGTGTGTGAGAGTGTGTGTGAGAGAGTGTGTGTGAGAGAGACTGTGTGAGAGAGTGTGTGTGAGAGAGACTGTGTGCGAGACTGTGTGAGAGACTGTGTGAGAGACTGTGTGTGAGACTGTGTGTGAGACTGTGTGAGTGTGAGACAGAGAGTGCGAGACTGAGAGTATGTGAGTGTGTGAGACTGAGAGTGTGAGACTGTGTGAGAGTGTGAGAGTGAGACTGTGTGAGAGTGTGAGACTGTGTGAGAGTGTGAGACTGTGTGAGAGTGTGAGACTGTGTGAGAGTGTGAGAGTGAGACTGTGTGAGAGTCTGAAAGTGAGACTGTGTGAGAGTGGGACTGTGTGAGAGTGAGAGACTATGTGAGAGTGAGAGACTATGTGAGAGTGAGAGAGAGACTGTGAGAGTGTGAGAGTGAGAGAGAGACTGTGAGACTGTGTGAGTGTGAGAGAGAGAGACTGTGAGACTGTGTGAGTGTGAGACTGTTTGAGTTTGAGTGATTGCGTGTGAGTGATTGAGTGAGTGTGTTAGTGAGTGTGTGTGATTGAGTGAGTGTGTTAGTGAGTGTGTGTGATTGAGTGAGAATGTGTGAGTGAGAGTGTGTATGATAGTGAGAGGGTGTGAGTGATTGATGGTGAGAGTGTGATTGAGGGTGAGAGTGTGATTGAGTGTGAGTGTGATTGAGTGTGATTGAGTGTGAGAGTGTGATTGTGATTGAGTGTGACTGCGAGACTGTAAGTGTGAGAGTGTGATTGAGTGTGAGACTGTGAGAGTGTGAGACTGTGAGAGTGTGATTGAGTAATTGAGTGTGAGAGTGAGACTGTGTGAGAGTGTGAGTGTGATTGAGTGAGACTGTGAGAGTGTGATTGAGTGAGACTGTGTGAGTGTGATTGAGTGTGTGAGTGATTGGGTGTGAGACTGAGAGAGTGAGAGAGACTGTGTGAGACTGAGAGTGTGAGAATGTGAGTGTGAGAGAGTGTGTGAGACTGTGAGAGTGTGTGAGACTGTGAGAGTGTGAGAGAGACTTTGAGAGTGTGAGAGAGAGTGTGAGAGACTGTGAGACTGAGAGTGTGAGAGACTGAGAGTATGAGAGACTGTGAGACTGTGTGAGACTGAGACTGTGAGAGAGACTGTGAGAGAGACTGTGAGAGAGACTGTGAGAGAGTGTGAGAGAGACTGTGAGAGTGTGAGAGAGAGTGTGAGAGAGACTGTGTGTGTGAGACTGTAAGAGTATGAGACTGTGAGAGAGTGTGAGAGTGTGAGAGAGACTGTGAGAGTGTGAGAGAGACTGTGTTTGTGTGAGACTGTGAGAGTGTGAGAGCGTGTGAGACTGAGAGAGTGCGAGACTGAGAGAGTGCGAGTGTGTGAGACTGAGAGTGTGAATGAGTGAGACTGAGAGTGTGAATGAGTGAGACAGTGTGAGAGTGAGAGAGAGAGACTGTGAGAGTGAGAGAGAGAGACTGTGAGAGTGTGAGACTGTGAGAGTGTGAGAGCGTGTGAGACTGAGAGTGTGAATGAGTGAGAGACTGTGAGAGTGAGAGAGAGAGACTGTGAGAGTGTGAGAGCGTGTGAGACTGAGAGCGTGTGAGACTGAGAACGTGTGAGACTGAGAACGTGTGAGACTGAGAGCGTGCGAGACTGAGAGAGTGCGAGACTGAGAGAGTGCGAGTGTGTGAGACTGAGAGTGTGAATGAGTGAGACAGTGTGAGAGTGTGAGACTGTGAGAGTGTGAGAGTGTGAGAGCGTGTGAGACTGAGAGACTGAGAGAGTGCGAGACTGAGACAGTGCGACTGTGTGAGACTGATAGTGTGAATGTGAGAGAGTGTGTGAGAGTGTGTGTGAGAGAGTGTGTGTGAGACTGTGTGTGAGACTGTGTGTGAGACTGTGTGAGAGACTGTGTGAGAGACTGTGTGTGAGACTGTGTGAGTGTGAGACAGAGAGTGCGAGACTGAGAGTATGTGAGTGTGTGAGACTGAGAGTGTGAGACTGTGTGAGAGTGTGAGAGTGAGACTGTGTGAGAGTGTTAGAGAGTGAGACTGTGTGAGAGTGTGAGAGTGAGACTGTGTGAGAGTCTGAAACTGAGACTGTGTGAGAGTGAGACTGTGTGAGAGTGAGACTATGTGAGAGTGAGAGACTATGTGAGAGTGAGAGAGAGACTGTGAGAGTGAGAGAGAGACTGTGAGACTGTGTGAGTGTGAGAGAGAGACTGTGAGACTGTGTGAGTGTGAGACTGTGTGAGTGTGAGACTGTGAGACTGTGAGAGTGTGAGACTGTGTGAGACTGAGAGAGTGCGAGACTGTGTGAGACTGAGAGAGTGCGAGACTGAGAGAGTGAGAGTGTGTGTGTGAGAGAGTGTGTGTGTGAGAGTGTATGTGTGTGTGAGAGTGTGTGTGTGTGAGAGTGTGTGTGACAGAGACTGTGTGTGAGAGAGACTGTGTGAGAGACTGTGTGAGAGACTGTGTGAGAGACTGTGTGTGAGACTGTGTGTGAGACTGTGAGTGTGAGACTGTGAGTGTGAGACAGAGAGTGCGAGACTGAGAGTATGTGAGAGTGTGAGAGTGAGAGTGTGTGAGAGTGAGATTGTGTGAGAGTGTGAGAGTGACAGACTATGTGAGAGTGAGAGACTATGTGAGGGTGAGAGAGAGAGACTATGTGAGAGTGAGAGAGTGAGACTGTGTGAGAGTGTGAGAGTGAGAGACTATGTGAGAGTGAGAGACTATGTGAGAGTGAGAGAGAGAGACTGTGAGAGTGTGAGAGAGAGACTGTGAGAGTAAGAGACTGTGAGACTGTGTGAGAGTGAGAGAGAGAGACTATGTGAGAGTGAGAGACTATGTGAGAGTGAGAGACTATGTGAGAGTGAGAGAGAGAGACTGTGAGAGTAAGAGACTGTGAGACTGTGTGAGTGTGAGACTGTGAGTGTGAGACTGTGTGTGAGACTGTGTGTGAGAGTGAGAGACTGTGAGACTGTGTGTGAGAGTGTGAGACTGTGAGTGTGTGAGACTGTGTGAGAGTGAGACTGAGAGAGTGTGAGACTGTGTGTGAGAGTGTGAGACTGTGTGTGAGACTGTGAGAGAGTCTGAGAGTGAGAGACTGTGAGAGAGTGTGAGAGTGAGAGACTGTGAGAGAGTGTGAGAGTGAGAGACTGTGTGAGACTGTGTGTGTGAGACTGAGAGAGTGAGACTGTGTGTGAGTGAGACTGTGTGAGAGTGAGAGAGAGAGACTGTGTGAAAGTGTGAGAGTGAGAGACTGTGAGAGTGAGAGAGAGAGACTGTGAGAGTGAGAGACTGTGAGAGTGTGAGAGAGAGAGACTGAGAGTAAGAGACTGAGACAGTGTGAGACTGTGTGAGTGTGAGACTGTGTGAGTATGAGACTGTGTGAGTATGAGACTGTGTGAGTGTGAGACTGTGTTTGAGAGTGAGACTGTGTGTGAGAGTGTGTGAGACTGTGTGAGAGTGTGTGAGAGTGTGTGAGACTGTGACTGTGTGAGACTGTGAGAGACTGTGAGAGACTGTGTGTGAGAGTGTGAGACTGTGTGTGAGAGTGTGAGACTGTGTGAGTGTGAGACTGTGTGTGAGAGTGTGAGACTGTGTGTGAGACTGTGTGTGAGACTGTGTGAGACTGTGTGTGAGACTGTGTGAGACCGTGTGAGACTGTGAGAGACCGTGTGAGACTGTGAGAGAGAGACTGTGAGACTGTGTGAGTGCGAGACTGTGTGTGAGACTGTGTGTGAGACAGAGTGAGAGAGTGTGAGACTGTGAGAGAGAGTGTGAGACTGTGTGTGTGAGACTGTGTGAGACTGTGTGACTGAGAGTGTGAGAGAGACTGTGAGACTGTGTGTGAGAGAGAGAGACTGTGAGAGTGAGACTGTGTGAGAGTGTGAGACTGTGTGAGAGTGAGACTGAGAGAGTGTGAGAGAGAGTGTGAGACTGTGTGTGAGAGTGTGAGACTGTGTGTGAGACTGTGAGAGAGTGTGAGAGTGAGAGACTGTGAGAGTGAGAGAGTGTGAGACTGTGTGTGTGAGAGAGTGTGAGAGACTGTGAGAGTGTGAGAGACTGTGTCAGTGTGAGGGACTGTGTAAGACTGTGTGAGACTGAGAGAGACTGAGAGAGACACAGAGTGTGAGACTGTGACTGTGAGGCTGTGACTGTGTGAGAGATTGTGTGAGACTGTGAGACGGTATGTGAGAGAGTGTGAGAGAGTGTGAGAGTGTAAGAGACTGTGAGAGTGTGAGACTGAGACTGTGCGAGACTGTGTGAGATTGCGAGAGTGTGAGACTGCGAGAGTGTGAGACTGTGACTGTGTGAGAGACTGTGTGAGACTGTGAGACGGTGTGTGAGAGAGTGTGAGAGTGTAAGAGACTGTGAGAGTGTGAGGGACTGTGAGAGTGTGAGAGATTGTGTGAGACTGCGAGAGAGACTGTGTGAGACTGCGAGAGAGACTGTGTGAGACTGCGAGAGTGTGAGACTGAGAGTGTGAGACTGTGTGAAAGTGTGAGACTGTGTGAGTGTGAGAGACTGTGAGAGAGACTGTGTGAGACTGCGAGAGAGACTGTGAGAGACTGTGAGAGTGTGAGACTGAGAGTGTGTGAGAGAGTGTGTGAGACTGAGAGTGTGTGAGACTGAGAGTGTGAGGGACTGTGAGAGTGTGAGAGACTGTGTGAGACTGCGAGAGAGACTGTGAGGGACTGCGAGAGAGACTGTGAGTGTGAGACTGAGAGTGTGTGAGACTAAGAGTGTGAGACTGAGAGTGTGTGAGACTGCGAGAGAGACTGTGTGAGACTGCGAGAGAGACTGTGTGAGACTGTGAGACTGAGAGTGTGAGACTGTGTGAAAGTGTCAGGAAGCAGGAAGTGGAGGAGTGACAGTTGAGACAGTGAGGTGACTGAAGAGATGATGAGTTAAATAAGAGTTGCTATTAAGTTTGTATTTTAAGGGAACATTACACCCTCATACTGAAACAGAGTGTATGGAGGGTTAAAGTTATCTGTGGGAGGGGAAACAGTGTGTTTGTGGGGTCATGATCCTGAGTGAGAGTGTGAGTGGACCGGGAGAAGTTACTGATATCCCTACCTCAGGAGCAAGTGGCAGTTATATATAAATATTTTTTGTCAGTTGGATAGTGGTGGCGGGCTGGAAGGGGCGGGCCAACTCCCTGTATCATAAACACGCCCCCATTGAATCACCCAATGAGAGCAGTAAAGTCCCCATTCAATCACCCAATAGGAGTTGTGTCTCCTAATGAGACATAAATTATGTAATTAGACATTCTGTTCAATGCGAGTTTCTTTTCTGAGGAGACATAAATTATGTTCTGTGTGTGGGGTACCATAAATTATGCAATGAGGTTTATTCTTTTATATATATAGATATATATATATATTGTTGTAATGTCTAGTCTATATACTAATTTGGTCAGTTTATTTATCTGTTTATATATAATCTGCAGTGTTTGGTTTATGGACTACTTGGCCAATTTATTTACCAGTTTATGTATAGCTGTAATGCGTAAAATAATAATAATAATAATAATAATAACTAGTATTTATATAGCGCCTTTCTCCCAGTGGGACTCAAAGCGCTTTCAGCGCACGCTCTCGGAATTAACCAAATCGGCAGCTGAAATATTTACCAATGTATAGATTTTACTGTAATGTCTAGTTTATATTCTAATTTGACCAAATTATTTACTAATATCTATTAATATACTCATTTGACCAAATGCAAGGATTGGTAAGATCCAAAATGATGAAAAGTTGATCAGACCACATGGAACTGGTTAGAGGTAACCAACTAATTGAATTTGAAGGAGAAACAAAATTTGTAGATCATTAATTCATTCTACAGGAAAAAGGCTCAGAGAAAATGGACACGGAAAAGCCATAATGGTAATAAAAATGAAATTTACTTCATACTTGCAAATAATAAAACAATATTCACTGTCTCAGTCAAACCGTTTTAAATATTGGAAGAGACCATCAGCTAGTGAGAGCAAAAATCAAAATTGACTGCAAGAGTGATCAAATCAACAAAGCTGATGATCGACATTAGCCAGCTACTGAGAGATCATAAGAACCGTCCAATTGCTTCAGTGTGCTACAAGACCTTCCAGACACAGACATTTCAACCCACAATGACAGTCATTAAAGGGATAGTAATACTTGCAAATTACTAATCCCCATATTGTAGCTTTTTTAAAAAAAGAAACTTATTGCCCCCAGTGTCATCTCTCAAACTCTTATGGTTTGAGAGATGA
Source organism: Rhinophrynus dorsalis (assembly GCA_037306005.1). NCBI lineage: Eukaryota > Metazoa > Chordata > Amphibia > Anura > Rhinophrynidae > Rhinophrynus > Rhinophrynus dorsalis. The sequence continues at coordinate 23,035,023 of CM074725.1, read as the reverse complement.
TATATATAGCTATCATATATATTTATAAAGGAAGCTCTCTGCTATCCTAAATAGTCTGTGAGTGTGTACCAGACAATCAAAAAACGGACAAGCTAGAAAATAAACAGGAGAGCGCTAAGTATATATATCTCAATAAATCTATATATATATATAAAACGCTAGCCTGCGAAGCTCCCTGTGTGCTAAACAGCACATGCACAGTAAAGACTGCTGGAGCTATGCAGTCATGCGCAGTAGGAACTGGCTTCAAGGGCTGATCCAGAGCGGGGAGCTTCGGACCGCTCATGGCCTGTCTGTGCTCCCGGCTCCGGGGCAGCAGCAGAGGCTGCTGGGTGACAGTTTGCTGCCCCAGATCCGGGAGCAAAGACAGGCTTGAGCCGTCCAAAGCTCTCCGGTCCGTATCAGCCCATGTATACAGGCTTTCTAACTAGTAAATCAATAAGTATAGATATTCTTATGACAATAACATAAGCATGTGTTTAATCCTCAAGACATATATCTGTAAAAAAATATATAGAGAGAGTGCACAAGTGTACTAGAGATTGGACTCTCTCTATATCAGTGGTTCTCAACTCTTGCTCTCAGGACCCACTACCAGGCCAGGATTTGATGATTTCCTTGTTAGAGCACAGGTGAGTTAATCAATGTGAATGAGCCTCTGATCACATGATTTCCTTGTTAGAGCACAGGTGAGTTAATCAATGTGAATGAGCCTCTGATCACATGATTTCCTTGTTAGAGCACAGGTGAGTTAATCAATGTGAATGAGCCTCTGATCACATGATTTCCTTGTTAGAGCACAGGTGAGTTAATCAGTGTGAATGAGCCTCTGATCACATGATTTCCTTGTTAGAGCACAGGTGAGTTAATCAGTGTGAATGAGCCTCTGATCACATGATTTCCTTGTTAGAGCACAGGTGAGTTAATCAGTGTGAATGAGCCTCTGATCACATGATTTCCTTGTTAGAGCACAGGTGAGTTAATCAGTGTGAATGAGCCTCTGATCACATGATTTCCTTGTTAGAGCACAGGTGAGTTAATCAATGTGAATGAGCCTCTGATCACATGATTTCCTTGATAGAGCACAGGTGAGTTAATCAATATGAATGAGCCTCTGATCACATGATTTCCTTGTTAGAGCACAGGTGAGTTAATCAATATGAATGAGCCTCTGATCACCACACCTGTGCTCTAGCAGAGAAATCCCTAAGTCCTGGCCTGTTAGTGGGTCCTGAGAACAGGAGTTGAGAACCACTGCTCTATATATTTTTTACATTTTTTTTTTTTTTTTAAGGATTAAGCATGTGCTTAAATGGATAGTAATGTTTCATAATAAATGCAGCTCCAATTAATCTGGATAGTATTTGGGCCATGTAGAGTGTTATTTCAATACTGCCAGAGTTGTAGTTCAAGAGTAATTGAATGATAAAGTACCCCCCACCGTCCCTTTTACTGATGTAACTGCTCAGCTCAGAGCAGCAGGGTGGAGTCCAGGTGGATTGCAGAGAGGGACAATCTTCAATTAAGATAAGGGAAAAACTTGTCAATGGGTGCAGGGCTTTCATTGTTCTCACAGTAAGAAGGTTGTTCCTTGCTGTGATCTGTCCGGTCAAGTGACCAGATTCCACATCTGAAGGGAGGTGCTTACACTAGGTAAAAGGGGTGGGAGGGGGATACTTTATCATTCAATTACTCTTGTACTACAACTCTGACAGTATTGAAATAACACTCTTCATGACCCAAATACTATGAAGATTAATTGTAGCTACTGTTTTTGTGATACATTACTGTCCCTTTAAGTTATTGTCATAAGAATAGGTATTTCCTAAATTATTAACCAACTGACTTAGATAGATATATGAGATAGATAGATATATGAGATAGATAGACAGATAGATAGATAAATAGATATGAGATAGAAATTAGATAGATAGATACATAGATGATAGATAGATAGATATATATATATATATAGAGAGAGAGAGAGATATGTAATGTCCAGTGTGCATACAAATTGTCCAGTTTATATATTATTGTAATGTGAAGTTTTATTTACTACATTATATATTGCTGTAATGTCTGGTTTATAGTCTGATTTGTCCAGTTTATTTATCAGTTTATATATTTCTGTAATGGCCAGTGTATATATTATTTTAATATCCAGTCTATATACTAATTTGTCACGTTTACTTGCCAGTTTCTGTATAACTGTAATGTCTAGTTTATGTATTAATATGAGCAGTTTATTTACTATATATATTATACCAGCAGTTTATTCACTATAAATATTATACCAGCATTAGTGGCATGGCTTCGCACATGTGGTTAACCCTCATGTGCGTGTTTTTTTATTATTATTCGTGGAGTATTTGTGAAATCAGACCTCGAGGCGGGACGTCTGGCCCCTCCTGATGCCCACCCCCCAGCTATACCTAGTTTAATTACCAGTTACTGGACAGCTCACTTACACTTTGTTTTGTTTGCATAGTATAAACCAGTGTTTCTCAACCAGGGTGCCGTGGCACTTTGGTGTGCCACGGACATCCACCTAAGGTGCTCCATTGTATCTATAAGGCTTTGACAAAAAAGTGAATGTAGACTTACAACTTTATATTTAAAGGTATAGTAATACTTCGTTTTAACTTTATTTTATTTTGTAGGCATTAAAAAAGAGATTTTCACAAGCAAAGTTTCCCCTCCCGCCCCTTTTACCTAGTGTAAGCCATCTCTTCTCAGATGTGGAATCCAGTCCATAGACCAGACAGATAACAGAAGGGGAAAATCTTCTTCCTATGAGAACAATGAAAGCCCTGCCCCCCCTTGACAAGTTTTTCAGGTTTTTCCCTTATCTTAATTGAAGATTGTCCCTCTCTACAGTCTACCTGGGCACCTCCCTTCTGCTCTGGCTGAGCAGTGTTACATCAGTAAAAGGGGCAGGAGGGGGATACTTTATCATTGAATTACTTTTGAACTACAGCTCTGACAGAATTGAAATAACACTCTCCAACATCCAAATACCATGATGATTAAATAGAGCTGCTTTTATTATGAAACATTACTATCCCTTTAAGGCTATTACTATGCACATTATGTTTATGTTAGTTGTGAGGTCTAACAATAACTCTATATTTATGTATTTGTAACCTTCTTTACACCCTTGACTAATTACATAAAATGACAGGGGTGGCCCAGATATGCCAGACTGCGTCTTAGGTGTGCCTTGGGCAAAGAAAGCTTGAGAACCACTGGTATAGGCTATGGATAACGTCTGTGCCAGACAAAGTGGGTGGGACTAGGGATGAAGTCATGTGAGTGGGGGTCCAGTTATGGGTATGGATAAGGGCTACATTTGGCTTTGATAAGGTACCTGAATGTCACATTAGATGTCCTGGGATTTAGCCAGCACTGATCCAGCCATTATTTACTAGTGCTATTGGCTGTTTGGAGGTATAGTGCACTGTCACTTTATAAAGATAGTTGCTGTTGCCTCTTACCTGTTCCAGCTGTAACTGTGTTATCCTCTGTGATGTCATGTCACCCAGCATGATGTCTACATAGGGGTAACTGAACCCTGACGCAGGCCGCTGGGTCCTAGTGCTCTGGATGTCTTTCAGAGGGAACATCACAATCAGCTCCTGCAGAACAAATATATGCACTTCACTCGCAGCAACAGAACAGGTAAGCACTACAGTGGAGTGTCTAACTGTGGTGGCCCAAAACACTGTTCAGGTCAGCATTTAACCCTTTAAGGACCAGAAGGGAGTGCAATTCATTGCTTTGTGCGCCCATCTGGTCCTTAAAGGATTAAATGGATAGTAAAATTGATTTATGAAGCTATATAGTGGGAATTAGAGTCGCCAACAGCTGGAGGTGCTCAGGTTGCCCATCCCTTGCTTTAGAGGCCTATTGGGTCTTTGTATACGTACGTGGGTTTCCTTGTTGAGGAAGTTCAGCCCGTTCTGGTTGACAGCAAGGATACAAGGAGAGATCACCATGTTGTTACTGCAGCTCTGGATGTAGAAGAACGACGATCCAAACATGGGGAAAGCGCTCACTAAACCTAGAACAAGCGGAGGAGTGCTTGTCGTTATAACGGTGCCAGCCAGGACAGGGCATAAGTGTTATACCAGGGCAACCACAGGCAAGATGCCCTTAGTCCCACCCCTAGTCAGACACTCTCTCCCCACAATTCCACCCCCAGCCCCATCCATTGATTCCTGTCACAGAAGATACCCTTAGCCTCTATCAAACACAAATAAGTGAAAATATCACCTTCTAACAACTTAACCCCTTAGTGACAGCCGTGTGCGTAAGCGGCTGTCACCTTAACGCCTGGCTAACATTTTTTTTTTTTTCTAAATAATTCCGGAGTCCCCGAACGACGTGCAGCTGCACGGAGCCCCGGACTTCCGGGACTTTCCAGGTACGTCCTCTGTCACTAAGTGACAGTTTTTGTGGGACGTACCTGGTAAGTCCATTGTCGGGAAGGGGTTAAAGGGACAGTAATACTTAAAATGTAAAAAAATATATGATCTAGGGTTTATCCTCCTGAGTAAAACAAGGGTACTCCCACTGCTGTAAGTTCTATTCAAAAGTTATTACAGCTCAAAGTTGAATTATTTAGGTGCAATATCACAATGGCCTGAAATGTTACAGTTGCGCTGTTTCTACACCATCCTATGGAGATTTATGGTTCCGGGACCAGAGCTGGACCAGTTCTCTGTCCATGAACAGATATCTTCTCCCAAGCCAAAGCCTTTTAATTTATGAGGTAACCTGTTGTGGGGCACAGTATCAAAGGCTTTAGCAAACTCCAAGTATACTACATCAACAGCAATTCCCTTGTACAAGTTACCACTTACCATTTCACAGAATGCAAATACATTAGTTTGACATGCTCTATCCTTCATATAAATAAGCTGACTCTTACAAGTAATATTGCTGGTTGTCACACAGTCCCGAATAATACTCTTAGTAGCCCTTCTAGTATTCCACCTACTAAGGAATTTAAAGGCATAGTAATACTTTGTTTTATCTTTATTTTATAGGCATTAAAAAAACATGAAGAATGATATGTCTTACCTCTCAAACCTTTATGGTTTGAGAGATATTCACAAGCAAAGTTTCCCCTCCCGCCCCTTTTACCTAGTGTAAGCCATCTTTTCTCAGATGTGGAATGCAGTCCATAGACCAGACAGATAACAGAAGGGGACAATCTTCTTCCTATGAGAACAATGAAAGCCCTGCCCCCCTTGACAAGCTTTTCAGGTTTTTCCCTTATCTTAATTGAAGATTGTCCCTCTCTGCAGTCTACCTGGGCACCTCCCTTCTGATCTGGCTGAGCAGTGTTACATCAGTAAAAGGGGCGGGAGGGGGATACTTTGTCATTCAATTACTCTTGAACTACATCTCTGACAGAATTGAAATAACACTCTCCAAAGTCCAAATACTATGATGATTAATTAGAGCCGCTTTTATTATGAAACATTACTATCCCTTTAATCTCCCAGGTTGATCATTTTGAGGTTTAGCTCTTGTCCCTTTTTTACATAATGCAACCACATCTTTCTTCTATCCTATTGGCAATTCTTGCATTGATCCCTTAGTGAGTACTACCTGGGCAGGGTTATTTTCTGTTTCTTTTATTAGTTACACTTTAACCCCTTGGCTGCTAAAGTGATATCTGGAGATCTATCTGGGATCCAAGGGGGTATATAATGGACAGTAAATGGATTTGCAACCTGGTAAATAATCCAGCCATCATAAACCTGAAGTGGTTGTATGAGTGTCTGATGCATGGTCACTGTGCTCTGGCCAGACCCACAACTCAAACTGGGTGTGGCCGGCACAGCTGTGGCACCACCCCAAAAACTTACCAGTCAGTTACCTACTCTGCCTAATGGGAAATCCAGCCTGGTGTCAGTTCATTCTAGAGACCTCTGGAAACAGTATTCTGGTAGTAAAGGGGTTGCAGGATTTTTCCATTCTACAGAGAGCTTCAGGGACATAAATTTAATTTCACATTTAATTGGTTTTACCTAAGAACTGAGCTCGTCCCTGATGAGGGCTGAGTGGCTGGATCTGCTGCATGTGTTGCATCACCATGTTCAACCACGACTGAGGCTTCACCACCTTGAAGTACTGGCCTGGGATGTAATCCTGGACTTCCCGGCTGTGGAACAACAGACATCATGGAGGGAATGCAAAAGGGTAATAAACCTTTGGCTCTCCAGCTATTGAAGACTACCGCTCCCATCATCCCTAATCAGCAAATTGGGGATGGGAGAGAGAGAGAGCAACTATACAATGTGATAGGGACAGCATGAGAGAATCATAGTTGAGATGAGAACTGTATCACAAATTGTAAAACTTTTTTGTGGTGTTAAGAAATTTGCAGTGAAGTTGAGAGATCTGCAGTGGAACTAAAAGATGTGCAACGGAAGTGAGAGAGAGAGAGATGCACAGTGGAACAGAGAGAGAGAGATGCACAGTGGAACAGAGAAATAGAGATGCATAGTGGAACAACAGTGGAACAGAGATAGAGATGCACAGTGGATTAGAGAGATCGAGATGCACAGAGAGAGAGAAAGAAGGAGATACAGTGGAACATAAATATGTAGTGGAGCAGAGATGTATAGTGGAACAGAGATTAAGAGAGCAATGTGCAGTGGAAAAGAGAGAGATGCACAGTGGAAGAGAGAGAGATGCACAGTGGAACACAGAGAGGTGTGTAGTGGTACACAGGTGTGTAGTGGAACAGAGAGATTAATATGCAGTGGAACACGTAGTGAGACAGAGATCTGGAGTGGAACACGGAGAGGTGTGTAGCAGAACAGAGAGAGAGCTCTGCATCGGAACAGAGAAGTGCAGTGGAACACAAAGAGAAGCAGTAGAATAGTGGGAGATAAGCAGTGGGCCACAGAGATGTGCAGTGGGCCACAGAGATGTGCAGTGGAACACAGGGAGATGTGCAGTGGAACACAGGGAGTTGTGCAGTGAAACACAGGGAGATGTGAAGTGGAACACAGGGATATATGTAGTGGAACACAGGTAGATATGCAGTGGAACAGAGAGAGATATGCAGTGGAACACAGGGAGATGTGCAGTGGAACAGAGAGAGATGTGCAGTGGAACACAGGGAGATGTGCAGTGGAACAGAGAGAGATGTGCAGTGGAACACAGGGAGATGTGCAGTGGAACAGAGAGAGATGTGCAGTGGAACACAGGGAGATGTGCAGTGGAACAGAGAGAGATGTTTAGTGGAGCACAGGGGATTTATGTAGTGGAACACAGGGATATATGTAGTGGAACACAGGGAGATATGTAGTGGAGCACAGGGGATTTATGTAGTGGAACACAGGGATATATGTAGTGGACCACATGGAGATATGTAGTGAAACACAGGGAGATATGTAGTGGAACACAGGGGATTTATGTAGTGGAGCACAGGGATATATGTAGTGGAACACAGGGAGATATGTAGTGAAACACAGGGAGATATGTAGTGGAACACAGGGAGATATGTAGTGGAGCACAGGGGATTTATGTAGTGGAACACAGGGAGATGTGCAGTGGAACACAGGGAGATATGTAGTGGAGCACAGGGGATTTATGTAGTGGAACACAGGGATATATGTAGTGGACCACATGGAGATATGTAGTGAAACACAGGGAGATATGTAGTGGAACACAGGGGATTTATGTAGTGGAGCACAGGGATATATGTAGTGGAACACAGGGAGATATGTAGTGAAACACAGGGAGATATGTAGTGGAACACAGGGAGATATGTAGTGGAACACAGGGAGATATGTAGTGGAGCACAGGGATATATGTAGTGGAACACAGGGAGATATGTAGTGAAACACAGGGAGATATGTAGTGGAACACAGGGAGATATGTAGTGGAACACAGGGATATATGTAGTGAAGCACAGGGATTTATGTAGTGGAGCACAGGGATATATGTAGTGGAACACAGGGATTTATGTAGTGGAACACAGGGAGATATGTAGTGGAACACAGGGAGATATGTAGTGGAACACAGGGATTTATGTAGTGGAACACAGGGAGATATGTAGTGGAACACAGGGAGATATGTAGTGGAACACAGGGATTTATGTAGTGGAACACAGGGAGATATGTAGTGGAACACAGGGAGATATGTAGTGGAACACAGGGAGATATGTAGTGGAACACAGGGATTTATGTAGTGGAACACAGGGAGATATGTAGTGGAACACAGGGAGATATGTAGTGGAACACAGGGATTTATGTAGTGGAACACAGGGAGATATGTAGTGGAACACAGGGATTTATGTAGTGGAACACAGGGAGATATGTAGTGGAGCACAGGGATATATGTAGTGGAACACAGGGGATTTATGTAGTGGAGCACAGGGATTTATGTAGTGGAACACAGGGAGATATGTAGTGGAACACAGGGATTTATGTAGTGAAACACAGGGAGATATGTAGTGGAGCACAGGGATATATGTAGTGGAGCACAGGGATTTATGTAGTGGAACACAGGGATATATGTAGTGGAACACAGGGATTTATGTAGTGGAACACAGGGATTTATGTAGTGGAACACAGGGAGATATGTAGTGGCACACAGGGAGATATGTAGTGGAACACAGGGAGATATGTAGTGGAACACAGGGATTTATATAGTGAAACACAGGGAGATATGTAGTGGAACACAGGGAGATATGTAGTGGAACACAGGGATTTATATAGTGAAACACAGGGAGATATGTAGTGGAACACAGGGAGATATGTAGTGGAACACAGGGATTTATGTAGTGAAACACAGGGAGATATGTAGTGGAACACAGGGATTTATGTAGTGGCACACAGGGAGATATGTAGTGGAACACAGGGATATATGTAGTGGAACACAGGGAGATATGTAGTGGAACACAGGGAGATATGTAGTGGAACACAGGGATATATGTAGTGGAACACAGGGAGATATGTAGTGGAACACAGGGAGATATGTAGTGGAACACAGGGATTTATGTAGTGGAACACAGGGAGATATGTAGTGGCACACAGGGAGATATGTAGTGGAACACAGGGATATATGTAGTGGAACACAGGGATATATGTAGTGGAACACAGGGAGATATGTAGTGGAACACAGGGATATATGTAGTGGAACACAGGGATTTATGTAGTGGAACACAGGGAGATATGTAGTGGAACACAGGGAGATATGTAGTGGAACACAGGGATTTATGTAGTGGAACACAGGGAGATGTGCAGTGAAACACAGGGAGATATGTAGTGGAACACAGGGATATATGTAGTGGAACACAGGGATATATGTAGTGGAACACAGGGAGATATGTAGTGGAACACAGGGAGATATGTAGTGGAACACAGGGATTTATGTAGTGGAACACAGGGAGATGAGCAGTGGAACACAGGGAGATATGTAGTGGAACACAGGGATTTATGTAGTGGAACACAGGGAGATATGTAGTGCAACACAGGTAGATGTGCAGTGGAACACAGGTAGATGTGCAGTGGAACACAGGGAGATGTGCAGTGAAACACAGGGAGATGTGCAGTGGAACACAGGGATTTATGTAGTGGAGCACAGGGAGATGTGCAGTGGAACACAGGGAGATATGTAGTGGAGCACAGGGATATATGCAGTGGAACACAGGGATTTATGTAGTGGACCACAGGGATATATGTAGTGGAACACAGGGAGATATGTAGTGGAACACAGAGAGATATGTAGTGGAACACAGGGATATATGCAGTGGAACACAGGGATATATGTAGTGGAGCACAGGGAGATGTGCAGTGGAACACAGGGAGATATGTAGTGGACCACAGGGATATATGTAGTGGAACACAGGGAGATATGTAGTGGAACACAGGGAGATATGTAGTGGAACACAGGGATATATGTAGTGGAACACAGGGAGATATGTAGTGGAGCACAGGGATTTATGTAGTGGAGCACAGGGATATATGTAGTGGAACACAGGGAGATATGTAGTGGAACACAGGGAGATATGTAGTGGAGCACAGGGATTTATGTAGTGGAGCACAGGGATATATGTAGTGGAGCACAGGGATATATGTAGTGGAACACAGGGATATATGTAGTGGAACACAGGGAGATATGTAGTGGAACACAGGGATTTATGTAGTGGAGCACAGGGATATATGTAGTAGAACACAGGGAGATATGTAGTGGAACACAGGGAGATATGTAGTGGAGCACAGGGATTTATGTAGTGGAGCACAGGGATATATGTAGTGGAGCACAGGGATATATGTAGTGGAACACAGGGATATATGTAGTGGAACACAGGGAGATATGTAGTGGAACACAGGGATTTATGTAGTGGAGCACAGGGAGATATGTAGTGGAACATAGGGAGATGTGCAGTGAAACACAGGGAGATATGTAGTGGAACACAGGGAGATATGTAGTGGAACACAGAGAGATGTGCAGTGAAACACAGGGAGATATGTAGTGGAGCACAGGGAGATATGTAGTGGAACACAGGGAGATATGTAGTGGAGCACAGGGAGATATGTAGTGGAACACAGGGATATATGTAGTGGAACACAGGGATTTATGTAGTGGAACACAGGGATTTATGTAGTGGAACACAGGGAGATATGTAGTGGAGCACAGGGAGATATGTAGTGGAACACAGGGATATATGTAGTGGAGCACAGGGAGATATGTAGTGGAACACAGGGATATATGTAGTGGAACACAGGGATATATGTAGTGGAACACAGGGAGATATGTAGTGGAACACAGGGAGATATGTAGTGGAACACAGGGAGATATGTAGTGGAGCACAGGGAGATATATAGTGGAACACAGGGATATATGTAGTGGAACACAGGGATATATGTAGTGGAACACAGGGAGATATGTAGTGGAACACAGGGAGATATGTAGTGGACCACAGGAAGATATGTAGTGGAACACAGGGAGATATGTAGTGGAACACAGGGAGATATGTAGTGGAATACAGGGATATATGTAGTGGAATACAGGGATATATGTAGTGGAACACAGGGAGATATGTAGTGGACCACAGGGAGATATGTAGTGGACCACAGGGAGATATGTAGTGGAACACAGGGATATATGTAGTGTAACACAGGGAGATATGTAGTGGAACACAGGGATTTATGTAGTGGAACACAGGGAGATGTGCAGTGGAACACAGGGAGATATGTAGTGGAACACAGGGATTTATGTAGTGGAACACAGGGATATATGTAGTGGAACACAAGGATTTATGTAGTGGAACACAGGGAGATATGTAGTGGAACACAGGGAGATATGTAGTGGAACACAGGGATACATGTAGTGGAACACAGGGAGATATGCAGTGGAACACAGGGAGATATGTAGTGGAACACAGGGATATATGTAGTGGAACACAGGGAGATATGTAGTGGAACACAGGGAGATATGCAGTGGAACACAGGGAGATATGTAGTGGAACACAGGGATATATGTAGTGGAACACAGGGAGATATGTAGTGGAACACAGGGAGATGTGCAGTGGAACACAGGGAGATATGTAGTGGAACACAGGGATTTATGTAGTGGAACACAGGGAGATATGTAGTGGAGCACAGGGATTTATGTAGTGGAACACAGGGAGATATGTAGTGGAACACAGGGAGATATGTAGTGGAACACAGGGAGATGTGCAGTGGAACACAGGGAGATATGTAGTGGAACACAGGGAGATATGTAGTGGAACACAGGGATATATGTAGTGGAACACAGGGAGATATGTAGTGGAACACAGGGAGATATGTAGTGGAGCACAGGGATATATGTAGTGGAACACAGGGATTTATGTAGTGGAACACAGGGATTTATGTAGTGGAACACAGGGAGATATGTAGTGGAACACAGGGAGATATGTAGTGGAACACAGGGAGATGTGCAGTGGAGCACAGGGAGATATGTAGTGGAACACAGGGATATATGTAGTGGAACACAGGGATTTATGTAGTGGAACACAGGGGTATATGTAGTGGAACACAGGGAGATATGTAGTGGAACACAGGGAGATATGTAGTGGACCACAGGAAGATATGTAGTGGAACACAGGGAGATATGTAGTGGAACACAGGGAGATATGTAGTGGAATACAGGGATATATGTAGTGGAATACAGGGATATATGTAGTGGAACACAGGAAGATATGTAGTGGACCACAGGGATATATGTAGTGGACCACAGGGAGATATGTAGTGGACCACAGGGAGATATGTAGTGGAACTCAGGGATATATGTAGTGTAACACAGGGAGATATGTAGTGGAACACAGGGATTTATGTAGTGGAACACAGGGAGATGTGCAGTGGAACACATGGAGATATGTAGTGGAACAAGGGATTTATGTAGTGGAACACAGGGATATATGTAGTGGAACACAAGGATTTATGTAGTGGAACACAGGGAGATATGTAGTGGAGCACAGGGATATATGTAGTGGAACACAGGGAGATATGTAGTGTAACACAGGGAGATATGTAGTGGAACACAGGGAGATATGTAGTGTAACACAGGGAGATATGTAGTGGAACACAGGGAGATGTGCAGTGGAAAACAGGGAGATATGTAGTGGAACACAGGGATATATGTAGTGGAACACAGGGAGATATGCAGTGGAACACAGGGAGATATGCAGTGGAACACAGGGAGATATGTAGTGGAACACAGGGATATATGTAGTGGAACACAGGGAGATATGTAGTGGAACACAGGGAGATGTGCAGTGGAACACAGGGAGATATGTAGTGGAACACAGGGATTTATGTAGTGGAACACAGGGAGATATGTAGTGGAGCACAGGGATATATGTAGTGGAACACAGGGAGATATGTAGTGGAACACAGGGAGATATGCAGTGGAACACAGGGAGATATGTAGTGGAACACAGGGAGATGTGCAGTGGAACACAGGGAGATATGTAGTGGAACACAAGGATTTATTTAGTGGAACACAGGGATATATGTAGTGGAACACAGGGATTTATGTAGTGGAACACAGGGAGATATGTAGTGGAACACAGGGAGATGTGCAGTGGAACACAGGGAGATATGTAGTGGAACACAGGGAGATGTGCAGTGGAACACAGGGAGATATGTAGTGGAACACAGGGAGATGTGCAGTGGAACACAGGGAGATATGTAGTGGAACACAGGGATTTATTTAGTGGAACACAGGGATATATGTAGTGGAACACAGGGAGATATGTAGTGGAACACAGGGAGATATGTAGTGGAACACAGGGAGATGTGCAGTGGAACACAGGGAGATATGTAGTGGAACACAGGGAGATATGTAGTGGAACACAGGGAGATGTGCAGTGGAACACAGGGAGATATGTAGTGGAACACAGGGATATATGTAGTGGAACACAGGGATATATGTAGTGGAACACAGGGATTTATGTAGTGTAACACAGGGATATATGTAGTGGAACACAGGGAGATGTGCAGTGGAACACAGGGAGATGTGCAGTGGAACACAGGGAGATATGTAGTGGAACACAGGGAGATATGTAGTGGAACACAGGGATTTATGTAGTGGAACACAGGGATATATGTAGTGGAACACAGGGATTTATGTAGTGGAACACAGGGAGATATGTAGTGGAGCACAGGGATATATGTAGTGGAACACAGGGAGATATGTAGTGGAACACAGGGAGATATGGGAGATATGTAGTGGAACACAGGGAGATGTGCAGTGGAACACAGGGAGATATGTAGTGGAACACAGGGATACATGTAGTGGAACACAGGGAGATATGCAGTGGAACACAGGGAGATATGTAGTGGAACACAGGGATATATGTAGTGGAACACAGGGAGATATGTAGTGGAACACAGGGATATGTGCAGTGGAACACAGGGAGATATGTAGTGGAACACAGGGAGATATGTAGTGGAGCACAGGGATATATGTAGTGGAACACAGGGAGATATGTAGTGGAACACAGGGAGATATGTAGTGGAACACAGGGAGATATGTAGTGAACCACAGGGATATATGTAGTGGAACACAGGGAGATATGTAGTGGAACACAGGGAGATATGTAGTGGAACACAGGGATATATGTAGTGGAACACAGGGAGATATGTAGTGGAGCACAGGGATTTATGTAGTGGAGCACAGGGATATATGTAGTGGAACACAGGGAGATATGTAGTGGAACACAGGGAGATATGTAGTGGAGCACAGGGATATATGTAGTGGAGCACAGGGATATATGTAGTGGAACACAGGGATATATGTAGTGGAACACAGGGAGATATGTAGTGGAACACAGGGATTTATGTAGTGGAGCACAGGGAGATATGTAGTGGAACATAGGGAGATGTGCAGTGAAACACAGGGAGATATGTAGTGGAACACAGGGAGATATGTAGTGGAACACAGAGAGATGTGCAGTGAAACACAGGGAGATGTGCAGTGGAACACGGAGATATGCAGTGGAACACAGGGAGATGTGCAGTGGAACACAGGGATATATGCAGTGGAACACAGGGATTTATGTAGTGGACCACAGGGATATATGTAGTGGAACACAGGGAGATATGTAGTGGAACACAGAGAGATATGTAGTGGAACACAGGGATATATGCAGTGGAACACAGGGATATATGTAGTGGAGCACAGGGAGATGTGCAGTGGAACACAGGGAGATATGTAGTGGACCACAGGGATATATGTAGTGGAACACAGGGAGATATGTAGTGGAACACAGGGAGATATGTAGTGGAACACAGGGATATATGTAGTGGAACACAGGGAGATATGTAGTGGAGCACAGGGATTTATGTAGTGGAGCACAGGGATATATGTAGTGGAACACAGGGAGATATGTAGTGGAACACAGGGAGATATGTAGTGGAGCACAGGGATTTATGTAGTGGAGCACAGGGATATATGTAGTGGAGCACAGGGATATATGTAGTGGAACACAGGGATATATGTAGTGGAACACAGGGAGATATGTAGTGGAACACAGGGATTTATGTAGTGGAGCACAGGGAGATATGTAGTGGAACATAGGGAGATGTGCAGTGAAACACAGGGATATATGTAGTGGACCACAGGGATATATGTAGTGGAACACAGGGAGATATGTAGTGGAACACAGGGAGATATGTAGTGGAACACAGGGATATATGTAGTGGAACACAGGGAGATATGTAGTGGAGCACAGGGATTTATGTAGTGGAGCACAGGGATATATGTAGTGGAGCACAGGGATTTATGTAGTGGAGCACAGGGATATATGTAGTGGAGCACAGGGATATATGTAGTGGAACACAGGGATATATGTAGTGGAACACAGGGAGATATGTAGTGGAACACAGGGATTTATGTAGTGGAGCACAGGGATATATGTAGTAGAACACAGGGAGATATGTAGTGGAACACAGGGAGATATGTAGTGGAGCACAGGGATTTATGTAGTGGAGCACAGGGATATATGTAGTGGAGCACAGGGATATATGTAGTGGAACACAGGGATATATGTAGTGGAACACAGGGAGATATGTAGTGGAACACAGGGATTTATGTAGTGGAGCACAGGGAGATATGTAGTGGAACATAGGGAGATGTGCAGTGAAACACAGGGAGATATGTAGTGGAACACAGGGAGATATGTAGTGGAACACAGAGAGATGTGCAGTGAAACACAGGGAGATATGTAGTGGAGCACAGGGAGATATGTAGTGGAACACAGGGAGATATGTAGTGGAGCACAGGGAGATATGTAGTGGAACACAGGGATATATGTAGTGGAACACAGGGAGATATGTAGTGGAGCACAGGGATTTATGTAGTGGAGCACAGGGATATATGTAGTGGAACACAGGGAGATATGTAGTGGAACACAGGGAGATATGTAGTGGAGCACAGGGATTTATGTAGTGGAGCACAGGGATATATGTAGTGGAGCACAGGGATATATGTAGTGGAACACAGGGATATATGTAGTGGAACACAGGGAGATATGTAGTGGAACACAGGGAGATATGTAGTGGAGCACAGGGAGATATATAGTGGAACACAGGGATATATGTAGTGGAACACAGGGATATATGTAGTGGAACACAGGGAGATATGTAGTGGAACACAGGGAGATATGTAGTGGACCACAGGAAGATATGTAGTGGAACACAGGGAGATATGTAGTGGAACACAGGGAGATATGTAGTGGAATACAGGGATATATGTAGTGGAATACAGGGATATATGTAGTGGAACACAGGGAGATATGTAGTGGACCACAGGGAGATATGTAGTGGACCACAGGGAGATATGTAGTGGAACACAGGGATATATGTAGTGTAACACAGGGAGATATGTAGTGGAACACAGGGATTTATGTAGTGGAACACAGGGAGATGTGCAGTGGAACACAGGGAGATATGTAGTGGAACACAGGGATTTATGTAGTGGAACACAGGGATATATGTAGTGGAACACAAGGATTTATGTAGTGGAACACAGGGAGATATGTAGTGGAACACAGGGAGATATGTAGTGGAACACAGGGATACATGTAGTGGAACACAGGGAGATATGCAGTGGAACACAGGGAGATATGTAGTGGAACACAGGGATATATGTAGTGGAACACAGGGAGATATGTAGTGGAACACAGGGAGATATGCAGTGGAACACAGGGAGATATGTAGTGGAACACAGGGATATATGTAGTGGAACACAGGGAGATATGTAGTGGAACACAGGGAGATGTGCAGTGGAACACAGGGAGATATGTAGTGGAACACAGGGATTTATGTAGTGGAACACAGGGAGATATGTAGTGGAGCACAGGGATTTATGTAGTGGAACACAGGGAGATATGTAGTGGAACACAGGGAGATATGTAGTGGAACACAGGGAGATGTGCAGTGGAACACAGGGAGATATGTAGTGGAACACAGGGAGATATGTAGTGGAACACAGGGATATATGTAGTGGAACACAGGGAGATATGTAGTGGAACACAGGGAGATATGTAGTGGAACACAGGGATTTATGTAGTGGAACACAGGGATTTATGTAGTGGAACACAGGGAGATATGTAGTGGAACACAGGGAGATATGTAGTGGAACACAGGGAGATGTGCAGTGGAGCACAGGGAGATATGTAGTGGAACACAGGGATATATGTAGTGGAACACAGGGATTTATGTAGTGGAACACAGGGGTATATGTAGTGGAACACAGGGAGATATGTAGTGGAACACAGGGAGATATGTAGTGGACCACAGGAAGATATGTAGTGGAACACAGGGAGATATGTAGTGGAACACAGGGAGATATGTAGTGGAATACAGGGATATATGTAGTGGAATACAGGGATATATGTAGTGGAACACAGGAAGATATGTAGTGGACCACAGGGATATATGTAGTGGACCACAGGGAGATATGTAGTGGACCACAGGGAGATATGTAGTGGAACTCAGGGATATATGTAGTGTAACACAGGGAGATATGTAGTGGAACACAGGGATTTATGTAGTGGAACACAGGGAGATGTGCAGTGGAACACATGGAGATATGTAGTGGAACAAGGGATTTATGTAGTGGAACACAGGGATATATGTAGTGGAACACAAGGATTTATGTAGTGGAACACAGGGAGATATGTAGTGGAGCACAGGGATATATGTAGTGGAACACAGGGAGATATGTAGTGTAACACAGGGAGATATGTAGTGGAACACAGGGAGATATGTAGTGTAACACAGGGAGATATGTAGTGGAACACAGGGAGATGTGCAGTGGAAAACAGGGAGATATGTAGTGGAACACAGGGATATATGTAGTGGAACACAGGGAGATATGCAGTGGAACACAGGGAGATATGCAGTGGAACACAGGGAGATATGTAGTGGAACACAGGGATATATGTAGTGGAACACAGGGAGATATGTAGTGGAACACAGGGAGATGTGCAGTGGAACACAGGGAGATATGTAGTGGAACACAGGGATTTATGTAGTGGAACACAGGGAGATATGTAGTGGAGCACAGGGATATATGTAGTGGAACACAGGGAGATATGTAGTGGAACACAGGGAGATATGCAGTGGAACACAGGGAGATATGTAGTGGAACACAGGGAGATGTGCAGTGGAACACAGGGAGATATGTAGTGGAACACAAGGATTTATTTAGTGGAACACAGGGATATATGTAGTGGAACACAGGGATTTATGTAGTGGAACACAGGGAGATATGTAGTGGAACACAGGGAGATGTGCAGTGGAACACAGGGAGATATGTAGTGGAACACAGGGAGATGTGCAGTGGAACACAGGGAGATATGTAGTGGAACACAGGGAGATGTGCAGTGGAACACAGGGAGATATGTAGTGGAACACAGGGATTTATTTAGTGGAACACAGGGATATATGTAGTGGAACACAGGGAGATATGTAGTGGAACACAGGGAGATATGTAGTGGAACACAGGGAGATGTGCAGTGGAACACAGGGAGATATGTAGTGGAACACAGGGAGATATGTAGTGGAACACAGGGAGATGTGCAGTGGAACACAGGGAGATATGTAGTGGAACACAGGGATATATGTAGTGGAACACAGGGATATATGTAGTGGAACACAGGGATTTATGTAGTGTAACACAGGGATATATGTAGTGGAACACAGGGAGATGTGCAGTGGAACACAGGGAGATGTGCAGTGGAACACAGGGAGATATGTAGTGGAACACAGGGAGATATGTAGTGGAACACAGGGATTTATGTAGTGGAACACAGGGATATATGTAGTGGAACACAGGGATTTATGTAGTGGAACACAGGGAGATATGTAGTGGAGCACAGGGATATATGTAGTGGAACACAGGGAGATATGTAGTGGAACACAGGGAGATATGGGAGATATGTAGTGGAACACAGGGAGATGTGCAGTGGAACACAGGGAGATATGTAGTGGAACACAGGGATACATGTAGTGGAACACAGGGAGATATGCAGTGGAACACAGGGAGATATGTAGTGGAACACAGGGATATATGTAGTGGAACACAGGGAGATATGTAGTGGAACACAGGGATATGTGCAGTGGAACACAGGGAGATATGTAGTGGAACACAGGGAGATATGTAGTGGAGCACAGGGATATATGTAGTGGAAAACAGGGAGATATGTAGTGGAACACAGGGAGATATGTAGTGGAACACAGGGAGATATGTAGTGAACCACAGGGATATATGTAGTGGAACACAGGGAGATATGTAGTGGACCACAGGGAGATATGTAGTGGAACACAGGGAGATATGTAGTGGAACACAGGGATATATGTAGTGTAACACAGGGAGATATGTAGTGGAACAGAGGGATTTATGTAGTGGAACACAGGGAGATATGTAGTGGAGCACAGGGATATATGTAGTGGAACACAGGGAGATGTGCAGTGGAACACAGGGAGATATGTAGTGGAACACAGGGAGATATGTAGTGGAACACAGGGATTTATGTAGTGGAACACAGGGATATATGTAGTGGAACACAGGGATTTATGTAGTGGAACACAGGGAGATATGTAGTGGAGCACAGGGATATATGTAGTGGAACACAGGGAGATATATAGTGTAACACAGGGAGATATGTAGTGTAACACAGGGAGATATGTAGTGGAACACGGAGATATGCAGTGGAACACAGGGAGATATGTAGTGGAACACAGGGAGATATGTAGTGGAACACAGGGATTTATGTAGTGGAACACAGGGAGATATGTAGTGGAACACAGGGATTTATGTAGTGGAACACAGGGAGATATGTAGTGGAGCACAGGGAGATGTGCAGTGGAACACAGGGAGATATGTAGTGGAACACAGGGATTTATGTAGTGGAACACGGAGATATGTAGTGAAACACAGGGAGATGTGCAGTGAAACACAGGGAGATATGTAATGGAACACAGGGATTTATGTAGTGGAACACAGGGAGATATGTAGTGGAACACAGGGAGATATGTAGTCGAACACAGGGAGATATGTAGTGGAACACAGGGGTATATGTAGTGGAAACGGAGAAAAGAGCAGTGGAACAGAGGTACACACATGGTAGGCAGGTAAACACTGTCCTTGGCGCGGTGCTGGAGCGCTGCCAGCCGTGAAATCTGCTGAAACTGCTGCTCGGAGGGCTTCATGTGAGACAGGACATTAAACAATCCCTTCAGATAATCTGGAAGCACCTGGGACAGAGGGAGAAACAAGGGGATGGATAAAGTTATCTCTGATGGCTGGAGGCAGGTATATACAAAGTGGGAAACATTTATCGAACATGCAAGACCATACAAATAAGGAAAAAGAGGAGCAATTCTGGAGCAATACATCCGCACCATTAGGAAAAAATAATTCAAATGGGGATTTTAATGCAAGAGAGGTCCTCAATGCTATGTTTAAACCAATGGGATTTTTTGGACTTGGTTATTTATCCCCTAGTTGTCCACTATGATGCAGTTCATTTGCACCAGAATTGTTCCATGTGTCTTTGTGCACATAGCTCTCAATGATGTACAGCAGCCTATGACATCATTAACCAATCAGAGCGGCACAGGCCCTCGCAACATTGTTAAAATGCTGCGCATGATGTGTTTGGAGTAGGGATGATCAACTGGTGGCTCTTCAGCTGTTTTACTACGATTCCCACAATACTAAACCACTCAGCAGCCGGAGAGATACAGTTTACCCACATCACCACCATTGGAGTTCATACTACATATATAAAGTTGTTATTTTTTACAGCAGGCTCTGTACCTGATTATAATGCATTGTCACATACAACTCGTTGTCGAATTTCAGCGGCTGCTCCCAGATGACGCGTCTGAACCAGAACATGTAGTTGCTGTCAGTCTGCTCCATCTCACTTGATACATCCAGGATGTATTCCTTACGGTTCAGGGGTCTCACATTCTGGCCTGGGGTGGGGGGAGCAGAACTTCATCATACAGACTGCAACTTAGCTAAAAGCTTTTATATCACCACAAAGCTGGATGTATATCTCAGGGTCCCTTAGTCACACCTATGACCACACCACCACTCTGTACGTGACCCATTGCTGGCACAGAAAATAGACTTAGCCTATAACATAAAAACACAAAAAAAGCATGCACCAAGGGCAGTCTTTCTCCCTTGTCATCATACAATTAAATTGGTTTCTTCCTGAAATCTGGGACCTTTGGAAACTCAAGATGGTGAATGTCCGAATTTGCCAGTACATTCACCCTGATGTCAGCTTTTAATGCCAGTGGCTGCACCCCAGGGTATGCACTATAGCGTATTACCACTGCAGTGTAAACCAGCGGCACTCTGCCACTGCGGGACTCCATTGCCACCAAGCCCAGCACGGCAGCCCTGTAGCATGCACGGGTATATGGTATACTAACACCATTTCTTCTATACATTGCTTTGTACATTGGCTTAAGCAAGGAGTAGAGGGAAGGACCTCCTCTGAATTACTCACAGACTTCCCCCTTATTCTCTCTTTGGCACAAGCAGTGTTAAGGGGAGGAATATGGGTGAATGTAACTTAGTAAATTGATATTAGGCAGGCATAGCGACATAAAATCCATTTTCAGAAGCAAAGTCCTGTCTTGCATAAAAATGGGTATTGAAGCAACAGTGGATAACATCATTTTGCTTCTGACTTGTACAAGTCACTGGTAAGATTTCACCTTGAATATGCAGTGCAGATTTGGGCACCAGTTCAGAAAAAGGATATTTTAGAACTGGAGAGAGTACAGCGAACAGCAGCCCATTGATGTATGAGGAACGACTAGACAAACTTGGTTTATTTACTCCAGAGAAAAGAAGAGCTCTTATCACAATGTACAAGTATATGAGAGGTCAATACAAGGATCTCTCTGGTGAGATTTTCATTCCAAAGAAGGATCAAATAACCAGAGGACACCCCTTAAAGTGATAGTAATGTTTCACAAAAACAGCAGCTCCAATTAATCTTCACAGTATTTGAGTCATAGAGAGTGCTATTTCATTACTGTGAGCATTGTAGTTCAAGAGTAATTGAATGATAAAGTTTCCCCCTCAGGCCCCTTTTACCTAGTGTAAGCCCCCATTCCTCAGATGTGGAATCCAGTCCACAGACCAGACAGCTCAGATTAAGGGTCAATATTCTTACTGTGAGAACAATGAAAACCCTGCCCCCCATGATAGGTTTTTCAGCTTTTTCCCTTATCTTAGTTGAATATTGTCCCTCTCTGCCGTCTACCTGGACACTCCTTGCTGCTCTAAGGTGAGAAATGTTACATCAGTAAAAGGGGGGAAGGGGATACTTTATCATTCAATTACTCTTGTACTACAACTCTCACAGAATTGATATAACACTCTCCATTGCCCAAATACTATGAAGATTAATTAGAGCTGCTTTTATTATGAAACATTACTATCCCTTTACGATTAGAGGAAGAAGGTTTCAACTTCAGTAGAGGAAGGTTTTTTTCTTACTACAGTAAGGTCTGTTAAATTATGGCATTTCTTGCCCAAGCATGTGGTTAAGGCAGATACAATGGATACATTTAAAGGGATAGTAATAGATTGATTTAATGAAATTTCATACTGTACATAGTAAAAAAAATAAATTAGTTGCGCCCAGTCCGATCTCTCAAACCTTTATGGTTTGAGAGATATAAGATTACAAAGTTCTCCCTTCCCTCCCCTTGCACTGACGTCAATGTCTAGCTTACAGCAGGAGATACCAGTCTGCAGACCGTCCTGCAGCTCTTCAGCAGAACCAAAAATGTGCTATTTAGAAAGAATTACTTCATTTGAACAGTCTACAACGTATGCTTGCAAACCAGGCACACACTGTAGACCATTCAAATGAAGTATTTCTTTCTAAATAGTGTGATTTCAGCTCTGCTGAAGAGTCCAGTCTCCTGCTGTAAGCTAGACAGTGACGTCAGCGCAAGGGGAGGGAGGGGGAACTTTGTAATCTTATATCTCTCAAACCATAAAGGTTTGAGAGATTGGACTGGGCGGAATTCATTTATTTTTTTCTTATGTACAGTATGAAATTTCATTAAATATATCCCTTTAAGAGAAGATTAGATACATTTCTTTCAAGAAAAAACATACAGGCTTATACTGTGTATTAGTAGGTAAAGCAGGAAGTTCTGATAAACAGACTAATACTTATTTGGTAGCAGGAAAGCAATATAATTTTCAGTTTTCTGAGTTATGAGGCAAAGGTTGAACTTGATGGATTGTGTCTTTTTTTTTTAACCTAATTTTCTATGTTATATAGCATGGAATAATTTTTTTGGCACATTCATCCCAGGGTGCGGACCCCAGCCAATGCATTAACCCTTCGAGTGCCAGAGAGGTATCAAACACATTGCAACGCAATGCATTGGGTACCTCTCTGGCACTCAAAGGGTTAACCTACCCCTGCTCATCACTCTTCCAATATCTAATGTAGGGATGGTAAACCTAAGGCTTTTCAGTTGTTGAGGACTGCAATTTCCATCATTGTGATGGGAAGTGTAGTCCTCAGCAGCTGGAGGGCTGCAGTTTGCCCACCCCTGATCTAATGACTTCCAACTCACCCCTGTTGGTGACAGCAAATATGGCATATTCCTTGAAAGCATCATCCTTATGCACCCCCATCTCCATGCAGATCTCCTCGATCACATCAAAAGCCACCTGCAGAGGAGGAGACACAAACCCATTATTTATATTTGGATAACAACCACTTCCCCACCAACAAAAACACAGAAAAACTAAAATGAGAAAACATTAGAATTCAATGTGTTAGTAATGTCCACAAAAAAGTTTTTTGCATTTAGAAGAGCTTAAAAAGCTGAGCTAAATGCAAAAAAACGTATCTCTGAAACCGCTATGGTTTAAGAGATACGGGTGTTTAAAGTTTGATCTTTCCTACTGACAGCTGTAAAGCTGTCAGCAGGAGATCTGTGTCGGATGACATGGAGGCGCTTGAGCAGAGCCGCGATCTCGTTATTTACTACAAATCCCTTCATTGAAATGGTCTAAAATGAGTGCTTACAAACCAGGCACATGTTTTAGACCATTCCAATGAAGGGATTGTGGTAAATAATGAGATTGCGGCACTTCTCAAACACCTCCGTGCCGACCAACACAGATTTCCTGCTGACGGCTTTACAGCTGTCAGTAGGAGAGATCAAACTTAAACGCACATATCTCTTAAACCATAGCGGTTTGAGAGATACGTTTTTTTGCATTTAGCTCAGCTTTTTAAGCTCTTCTAAATGCAAATAAACCTTTCTTGTGGACATTACTAACACTTTAAGTTCCTCCAATATATCCATATGAGTTAATCTCCTGGATTTGGAGACATCTCCAGATTTCAGTGGACTGATGAAGTGTTGGTTTGTGGATAAGAAACTCTGAAATAAATCAATATTTCTGATTTATGAAGGTGCTTGATTTATTTACCAGTATATACGATGCTGCAAGGTCCAGTCTGCATACTAATTTGGCTCATTTATTTACCTGTTCATATTTTGCTGTAATGTAGTTTATTTACAATCATATATTTGCGTAATGTCCAGTTTATTTACCAGTTAATAAAATGCTGTTATGTCCAATTTATATAATAAAATTTGGCCCATTCATTTATCAGTTTACGTATATATATTTTTTTTTACCAGTTTATACATTGCTGTAATAGCCACTTTATATCCTGACTAGTTTTAAAGCCCAACACTGGCGGCGCTGCAGTCATGTGCAGTACAGACTGCCAGAACACGCCGTGGCTGATACTGGACGAGGCACTCCGAATTCACACAGTAGTCCTCTCTGCGGTCTGAATTCGGAGCGCCCCCCTCCGTATCAGCCGTGACGCGGGCAGTCTGTAGTACGCGTGACTGCAGCTCGTGCAGCCATCTCTACTTCGCATGACGGCTTCTGACAAACATCGCTAGCGAATTATTATATAGGATTTGTCCAGTTTACTTAAGAGTTTTTACATTAATGTATTAATTGTATGTATTAATTTGGCAGGTATACTTAAATGTTTATATACTGTTTAAAGGGATAGTAATGTTTCATAATAAAATCAGCTCTATTTAATCATCATAGTAATTGGACTTTGGAGAGTGTTATTTCAATTCTGTCAGAGTTTTAGTACAATAGTAATTCAATGATAAAGTATTCCCCTCCTGCCCCTTTTACTGATGTAACACTGCTCAGCCAGATCAGAAGGGAGGTGCTCAGGTAGACTGCAGAGAGGGACAATCTTCAATTAACATAAGGGAAAAACCTGAAAAACTTGTCAAGGGGGGCAGGGCTTTCATTGTTCTCATAGGAAGAAGATTGTTCCCTGCTGTTATCTGTCTGGTCTATGGACTGGATTCCACATCTGAGAAGAGACGGCTTACACTAGGTAAAAGGGGCGGGAGGGGAAACTTTGCTTGTAAATATCTCTCAAACCATAAAGGTTTGAGAGATAAGACTTATATCATTCTTCATGTTTTTTAATGCCTACAAAATAAAAAAATAGATAAAACGAAGTATTACTATCCCTTTAAATGTCCAGTTGAAATACTATTTTTTAGCAGTTTAACAGTTTATATGTTGCTGTAATGTGTCATTTTTAATACTAATATAACTAATTTACTACCCAGCTTATATATTGTTGTAAAGCCTGGTTTACATACTACTAAGTTGTCTATATTAGTTAACTGTTTATTTACCCTAGTTCCATCCAGTTTATTTAAGATATTTCTGTCTTAAATATTTTAGGTTAATGGAATTTTCTGTACCAGAAAATCAGTGCATGGTGCTGGAGTCGGGGTCATATGATGTTTAGGTAAGGTTGTGTCTAATGGTGCATAAGGTGATATAAACCTGGTCCTTTTGAGATTGCAATGTAGTGAAACCCCAATAACGTGAAATGGCTTGTTACTGATGAATAATTAAAGCGGAACTTTCATATAGTACTAAGTCGCCATGCATTCATTAAAGGGATAGTAATACTTTATTATTACTATCCCCCATATTGTACATATTTGTAAAATAATTTAATAGCCCCCAGGTTCATCTCTCAAACCTTTATGGTATGAGAGATAACCTAAGGCAAAGTTCCCCCCTCCCTCCCCCTTCCCTGAAGTCAGCATTGTACTGACTGCAGGGGAAGTCTGTCATACAACAGTCAGGCGGCTCTGCAGCTGAGCCGAGATCCCGTTATTGACAAAGAATTATTTCACTGAAACGGTCTTCTACATGTGCTTGGTTTGTGATTGGTTTGCAAGCACACGTAGAAGACGGTTTCAGTGAAATAATTATTTTTCACTAACGCGATCGCGGCTCTGCTGCAGAGCCGCCTGATGAAAGTCAGACCGGATATCCCTGCAGTCAGCGCAACTCTGACTTCAGGGAAGGGGGAGGGAGGGGGGAACTTTGCCTTCAGTTATCTCTCAAACCATAAAGGTTTGAGAGATGAACCTGGGGGCTATTAATTAATTTTACAAATATGTACAATATGGGGGCGAGTAATAATAAAGTATTACTATCCCTTTAAGCATGGCGACTAGCTTGTAAATCAATGTCTTACCTTTAAAAAACAGCAGATTCTAAAGAAATCCTTCCCGTCTGGAGACTGGAACCCAGGCTACAGCGCAGACATCTTGTCTGTGTGCCTGCGCTGTCAGTCCCGGTCTCATTTGAGTAGCACTGTGGTGACCATATGGTCACCGGAAGAGACTGACTGCGCAGGTGCGCGGACCGCACTAACCTGCCCGTCAGTCTCCAAACGGGAAGGATTTCTTTAGAATGCGCTATTTTTTTAAAGGTAAGACTGATTACCAAGGTAGTCGCCATGCGCTTAATGAATGCATGAGGACGTAGTACTATCTGAAAGTTCCGCTTTAAGAACCGTTTCTCACTGACCGAACATGTCTTAATCTTCAGATGTCTCTCAATTCCTCCAGGTAAAAGGAACAGTTGCCTTTTGGAGCTTCTTCCAGCCTAGGGGTAAAAAAAAACATTAAAAAGGAAAAAGTTATATTAATGTATATTAATAATATATAATAATAATTATTTTATTATTTATTACTAGTTTAAAAGCCCATGTGCACGGGCCACAGTGCTACCCAGCAGCCTCGGCTGGAGCCCGGAGCCTCTCTGCTCACTGGCCGCGCTGCAGTCATGCGCAGTACCAAGCGGTCCCCGGAGGGTGCGCAGAGAGGACTCCGGTCCAAAGTCAGAGCTCCCCTCTCTGTATCAGCCGCGACGCGTTTGGGCACTCTGTACCCGGAATGACTGCAGCACAGGCAGTCTCTACTGAGCATGACAGCTTCTGACAAACATCCTAGCAAATTATTATATAGGATTATAACAATTAAAAATAAGTAGAAACTAAACATAAAAACACGCTTTATAGGGATAGTAATGTTTCATAATAAAAACAGCTCTAATTAATCATCATAGTATTTGGACTTTGGAGATTGTTATTTCAATTCTGTCAGAGTAGTAGTACAAGAGTAATTCAATGACAAAGTATCCCCCTCCCGCCCCTTTTACTGATGTAACACTGCTCACCTCAGAGCAGCAAGACTGTCCGGATGGATCACAGAGAGGGACAATCTTCAATTAAGATAAAGGAAAAACCTGAAAAACTTGTCAAGGGGGACAGGGCTTTCATTGTTCTCATAGGAAGAAGATTGTCCCCTTCTGTTATCTGTCTGGTCTATGGACTGGATTCCACATCTGAGAAGAGATGGCTTACACTAGGTAAAAGGGGCGGGAGGGGGAAACTTTGCTTGTGAATATCTCTTAAACCATAAAGGTTTGAGAGATAAGATATATCTTTCTTCGTGTTTTTTTAATGCCTACAAAATAAAATAAAGATAAAACAAAGTATTACTATCCCTTTAATTGAACCACATTTCGCGACTGTAACTTTCGCAAGAACTGCAGATGAATAGAACATTCTGAAATATTATTTGTACCCCAGAGGATGCATATAGATACAATGTATTCATGGAAGAAACATGAGCCAGTCACAGAGCTCCACGTTTGTAACAACTCATAAACAAGGAGTTTTTAGGGGTACACTTTTCTAGTTGCTAGAAATTTTGCAGAATGCCACATTCTTATTGGTCCACTCTGCATCATTACTATGAATATTAACTTACCACCATGGCTTTTAGCTCCATCGCACTGGGGTACTCTGTACGGCCTCCATACTGCAGGGTTTTACGCAGATTCTGCTCACATGCCTTTGCAATCCCTGGTACGACATAAAACGCAGACATTAGAACCAGGCCAGTCTACTGTGCCCACTCTCCAATTAAAGCGTAGTAATATTTTAGTATGAAAAATATATAAATATATATATAAATGCAATCAGCCTGTGCTTACCAAAGCGAGACAGCACACAGTCAGATGAATATTCAAAATTTAATCAGTACAACATGCTTCACAAAGCCAAACGTTTTCGGTCCATCATTGGACCTTCATCAGGGCAAACAGTATATATATCCATGTTAAAGGGATAGTAATGATTCATAATAAAAGCAGCTCCAATTAATCATCATAGTATTTAGTCATGTGTAATCCAAGGGTTAAACAGGTTTGTAACAGTTTTCTAATAGTTACCTTGGTAGTGCAGGCCGGGGCTCCGGCAGGTGTCCTGGAGGAACTTAAACAAATACGGCTTGAGTACCTCCGAGCATTTGTAGTAGGCAGTGAGGATGTACAGAAGCCTCCACCCGCGCTGGGAGCTGTCCCTATATAAAACAGGACAGGGATGAGGGCCACACGCACCAGCTTCACTCTTGCCTGATAGGGAAAGTGCTAGGTTCCCCAAAGACCTAAGGTTTGGGGCTTTGTAAATGCAACAATATTGCTCTGTGTAGCTAATCTGTAGCATCACTATTAAAGGGGAACTACCACCCGCAATAACTTTACCTGAGTTCAGTCTTCATCTGGTGACTAACTGCTTAGTAGGTTAGTAGAACCGGGTAATATTTCTGGCGACTAGCGCTACTAAGCAGCTAGTCGCCAGATGAAGATTGAACTCAGGTAAAGTTATTGCGGGGTGGTAGTTCCCCTTTAAGAAGAAGAGCACAGTATTGTATCACTATATGTCCAAGGCAATGCGTTGCGTACCCCTCTGGCAATCAAAGGGTGAAGCAAGAGACCAGGCACATCCCCTCAGTCTGTACTTTTCAATTCTGCTGGTCCTTGGGCTGTCTGGAGATACATTACAACCTACCTAGTGGCAGAATAGATCACTTATAAATGAGGATGACCGCTCCCCAACACACCCCTTGTGCTACCTTCAGTGGCCATCACTCACGTCTTAGTGCTGCTGTTGTCTGTGATCTGCTTGATGATCTGGCAATACCCCTCGTCCTTCATGACTTCATGTTCCCCACAAAGCTACAATAACATGTACAAACACTCAGCACTTGTCTAAGCCAAGATGATAACTTATCCTGAACACTGTACTCCTTATTTTCTTCATCTTATAAAAATTCAGCAACACAAAAAAAAGAAATAATCTGCATTCTAGTATCCACAACAAAGTGCGATGACACCAGAGACCACGGGAATACATGCAATATTTCTGACTGCTCCCCAATGGGACAATGGCCAATCTATGAGCAGTTGTAGATGCTTACACATCATCAGTAGTTGACACTCGCTCCATAGACAAAGGTGCACTGCACGCTAATATTCATATAAGAACCGTGTGCCTTAACAAAGCGTCCATTTTCCATGAAACAGGTGTCGGCTTGGGTTAGGGCTGCACCCGCCACTGTCCCAACATTAACTGTTACAGCAAAAGGACGCATGGGTCAATAAGTATCAATTTTATACATGGTGAGGGGATTAGAGGAAAGGAGGTTTCAGCTTCAGCAGAGGAAGGGATTTTTTACAGTAAGGTCTGTTAAATTGTGGAATTCTTTGCCCAAGGATGTGGTAATGCAGGGACGTGCACAGACATTTTGGGGGGCAGGGGCTCAAATGAAAAAAGGGCACTTCTCATAATTTTTTTTTTGTTGTTGTTGTTAAAAGGGCACGAGGGCACTTTGGACAAAAAGGGCAGGTGCTCAAGTCCCCCTTGGTGTCTATGTGTGCACGTGCCTGTGGTAATGGCAGATAAAATGGATACATTTAAGAGAAGATTAGATAAATTTCTTTCAAGAGGGAACATACAGGGTTATATTGTGTATTAGTAGGCAAAACAGGAAGGTCTGATAAAGACTGACTTATCTGGCAGCATGAAAGCCTTATAATTCTCATTTCTCTGGGTTATGAGGCAAAGGTTGAACTTGATGGACTTGTGTCTTTTTCAACCTAATTTACTATGTGACTATGTGAGTTCCAGCTCCACATCATTTAGTAAAGGCGTGAGGTTGGCCATAGTTGCCCTTCAGCCAAGGGAACATCTTTGTTCCTAAAAGGTCTTGGTCCACCCTAATGCATAATACATGCACAAGGTCGTTTTTAAATTCTATACACCTTTAGGCAAGGCACCGTAGGTGCCCTTAGCTCCACCCTTGACCACGCCCCTTGTCCTACCATGATCTGGTCCCATCCACTGTTTCTTGTCACAGAAACCGCACTGATACATTACTGTCACTGGCTATTACTTTGCACAGATGCTTATTGTGTGGAACTAGTACTTATATTCCCCTATCCCCACTTTTATACGTCACCTAATGTATCTGGGAGATTAATCTGTTTACCTTTAAGATGGAACAGACGGCGTCCAGTTCAGACTGGCCCTTCAGCGGAGCGTCACCCATGAACTTCATCACATCTGCGGGAGACAGAAAACACCTGTTCTTTCTCACTGTGCAGGTTGCAAGCCTTTTTATCAAATTGCAGCTATATTAAACCCTTTTGAGTGCCAGAGTGGTATCCCACGCATTGCACTCAAAGGGTTAACTCTTTGGATACTAAAGAGGCCTCCCATGCATTGCAAGAACAATTGATTGGAGACCTCGCTGGCATCCAGTGAGTTAAAATAACATATGGTAAAATGCTAATTGCTCAGATAAAAAGAACATTTTAACCCTTTGAGTGCCAGAGAGGTATGCGTTGGCTACCACTCTGGCACTCAAAGGGTTAATGTCTTTTCTTCATTTTAATCCCTTGGGGACCAGAGAGGTGTGCAGCGGATTGCTTTGCACTGCATTGCATACCCCTCTCTGGTCCTCAGTGAGTTAAACAGATGTTAACAAGAGCGATTAGTTTCCTGGTTGGTGGACTGCGGGCCAGTCTTACCCATGAAAACCTCCGCCGCGATCCTGTTCATACTGCGGTCACTGAACTCAATGAGCGATTCCTGGATGGGGTTCTATACAAAAGAGAAGGGTCAGTTACCAGCTGTCTAGATGCAAGGATCTGGTCATTGGGACTTTACTGTAAAATAGCTTATGTACTATAGTGTTTAACTATTTAAAGGGATAGTAATGTTTCATAATAAAAGCAGCTCTAATTAATCATCATAGTATTTGGACTTTGGAGAGTGTTATTTCAATTCAGTCAGAGTTGTAGTTCAAGAGTAATTCAATGACAAAGTATCCCCCTCCGGTCCCTTTTACTGATGTAACACTGCTCAGCCAGATCAGAAGGGAGGTGCCCAGGTAGACTGCAGAGAGGGACAATCTTCAATTAAGATAAGGGAAAAACCTGAAAAACTTGTCAAGAGGAGCAGGGCTTTCATTGTTCTCATAGGAAGAAGATTGTCCCCTTCTGTTATCTGTCTGGTCTATGGACTGGATTCCACATCTGAGAAGAGATGGCTTACACTAGGTAAAAGGGACGGGAGGGGAAACTTTGTGAATATCTCTCAAACCATAAAGGTTTGAAAGATAACACTTATAGTGTTCTTCATGTTTTTTTAATGCCTACAAAATAAAATAAAGATAAAACAAAGTATTACTATCCCTTTAAGAGACAAACATAAGAAAATACTGAGGAACGTAGGGGACAAGGTATATGGAGGAAGACACTAGTAAACCTTCTCACTGTAATGTTATTCTGTACCAGGGTTTGGCAACCTTTGGCTCTCCAGCTGTAGAGTACTACACTCATCAGAGAAAAGGTTGCCAACTCTATAACGTACATACTGGCCAGATTTAATCCTAAATTATATTGCAGTAGTTACGTTTTATCAACTGTTTTATCTAAACGATTCACGTTGAAGACTAAAGGTGACCAAGAACACTGTGATTTCGTTGCACAATTCCAGACCAGATCTCTGTGTTTGGGTAAAACTAATGTTATCAAAATTACCAAATAGGTATTTTTATTCGGTCAGTTTGGCTTGAAAATCTTTCTTGGTTAGTAATCTAATTTTAATCTGTTTGTTATGGGGAGATGACTTATCAAATTGCAACGATCTGAAATGTCATACACATCTAGCTTCAATGTAACCGGAACTGGAAATGACACAAATCTATGTCATTTCGGGATCCTGAATATGAAATATGGTCTGCGGAATGAATTGTACTGAAACTGTAGGTAAATCTAATCTGTGTGTGTGTAGAATAATATTGTGGGACCCCTTAACCCTTTGATTGCAAGAGGGGTACGGAATGCATTGCGTACTCCTCTGGCACTCAAAGGGTTAAATGATTGGCCGCTAGAGAGATTAGCATAGTATTGTTTCACAAAATGCAATGGAGACCTCTCCAGGATCTAAGAAGTGAAAGGGATAGTATTGCTTGAAAATAATTTTATTTTATATTGTAGCCCTTAAAAAAACATTAAAAATGATATAAGTCTTATCTCCCAAACCTTTATGGTTTGGGAGATGTTAGCAAGTAAAGTTAAGTAAAGTTGCCTTTTCCTGGCTGTTTTAGCCAAGCCTGCCATCTAGTGGACAGATTTGGAATCCGGCCGCAGACTGGCCGTGGCTCTTCAGCAGTGACGAGATCACGATCTTTAAAAAGAATTTCTTCATTGGAATGATCTACAAAGTGTGCTTGCAAGCCAGGCACACTTTGTAGACTGTTCCAATGATGTAGTTCTTTTTAAAGATCGTGATCTCCGCACTGCTAAAGAGCTGCCTGCTGATCTGTGGACTGGAATCCAAATCTGTCCACTAGATGGCAGACTTGGCTAAAACAGCCAGGAAAAGGCAACTTTACTTAACTTTACTTGCTAATATTTCCCAAACCATAAAGGTTTGGGAGGTAAGGCTTATATCAGTTTTAATGTTTTTTTAAGGGCTATTAAGGCGTATTTTCCCATCTTGCTAAAACGAGAACTCAGGGCCTTACTCAGAAGCTGAAGAGAAGCAATTCTGGAGGAAAATGACTGCCCCATGCTGGGGTGGGGGGAAGGATGAAAATTGTAAAAATTTAGTTACACAAGGCTCTTATCCCCTTGAATACAATGCAATGTATTGGAGACCTCTCAAAGGGTTAAATAGTTAAACTACGTCCCTGCCATTACCTTGGTATATTTTAGCATCTCTGCAGGGTCTTTCAATTCTTTGCTTTTCTTTGAACTCTGTTTAAATGATTCCCTGGAAGAAAAGAAAAAAAATCAGTTTTGCAGTGTTGTCTGTAAACGGCCAGAGAAAACGTTATGAATAAAAGAGGGGTGGGACCTTATCAGGACCAGATTTACATCCCAGGCTCCACAAGGAAAGGCACTGTAGATGGGTGTTTTAGCTCCACCCATACCACACCCCCATTCATCACATAGCCCCGCCCCCAGTTCATCCAGTGTTTCCCATCATGGAATATAACAAGGAAGAATTAAAAAAGCTGAAACCCTTTGGTTGCTGGAGAGATCTCCAAAGCATTGCTCCGTGGAGTAATGTATTGGAGATCTCTCTGGCGTCTAAGGGGTTAAAGAACAGCCTGTATATGGACATGAAAGTAATGCAGGGACACTGCGATGCCTCTGGTCTTGCCCACAATTCAGAATGTGGGTGTGGTCAGCATAGCAGAGGATCCTCCCCTCAAGATTTGGCGATTTAGGCAATTGACTACCCAGCCTATTGGGAAATCTGGGTCTGGCCCATTTAATGTCGGTAAATGAATTGCCTAAAATCTTGTCATCCATTCCACAAATAGTAACTGTACAGGATAATCTAAATATGCACCGAGAAGACATCCATCTACCAGCTGAGGATGATGGGTGTTTGAGTCCAGCAACATCTGGAGAGATACAGATTAGCTACTTCTGGTTTAAATAGAGTCCTGGAGGTTTATATGTCACCATTTCACAGTATTTTGGTTTGGTTTAGTTGGACAGTTCTGGAAGTTAAAGCAGCACTACCACCTAATATAAAGCCGCCCCCAATCTAATTATGCATATGGTGACTAGCTTCTTAATAGTTCTATTATCTGCCACAAGTAACAGCATCCGGAGTAATCCTTTTTCTTGTGAGACTGACCGCCAGGCTTCTTGCTTTAGAACCGACTGTGCACCTGTGCTGTCAGTCTCTTCCGGTGCCTTTGGGCTCCATTCAGTGCCTCCTAGAGTAGACCGGGATGCACAGTGCAGGCCCGCAGATGTGTCTAAGCCAAGATGTCTGCGCGCAAGCCTGGCTTCCGGTCTCACAAGAAAAAGGATCACTTCGGATGCTGGTCCTTGTGACAGATAATAGAACTATTAAGAAGCTAGTCGCCATATGCATAATTGGGGGGGGCGACTTTATGTTAAGTGGCAGTTCCGCTTTAACGACAGCTCATATTTAACTCTTTGAATACCAGAGGGCTGGCCAATGTCTTGCAAAGCAATGCATTGGGCACCCCTCTGATTCTGAAAGGGTTGAATGCATTTTTTTATTATTAAATGAATAGTAATACTTAAAACGTAAAAAAATATGTTATAGGGTTTATCCCCCTGAGTAAATCAAGGGTACGCCCACTGCTGAGAGGTGTTTTATTCAAAAGTTATTGCAGCTCAAACATGACATTTTTAGGTGCAATATTACAGTGGCCTGAAATTGTACAGTGGCGCTGTTGCTACACCATCCTATGGACAGCTCTGGCCAGTTGACCATACATTTCCACAGGATGGTGTAGCAACAGCGTCACTGTACAATTTCAGGCCTGCAATAATTTTTGAATAAAACACTGTTCAGCAGCGGGAGTACCTTTGTTTTGCTCAGGGGGAAAACCCTACAACATATTTTCTTTTTATATTGGAAGTATTACTTCCCCTTTAAACAAGAACAAATCCTGTTGACACAAGTCTTGATTCCACTGCAGTTGATAAGTGTCATCACTGGTTTTAGCTAACAGACTCCCATTGACATGGGCGGATTGTCCTATCAGGGGATCGGGCATCCCCCGGTGGGCTGTTAGATCATGGGCCGGTGGGGGAGATCAGAGGATCTCACCTCACTGTCCCATGATATTTTGAAGGAGAGGTCTGTGTTGCCACAGGCACTCTCTGCGACAGCCTTCGCGTTCCTTGTTAACCCTTTGAGTGCCAGAGGGGTACGCAACGCATTGCATTGCAACGCACTCAAAGGGTTAATGCAGAGCGCCAGGGTATGACATAATAGCCTGGCGCCTGCTCTCCCATCCTGCACACTGACCACAAGGGGGCGTTGATAGGGGCGCTGGTGCAGCAAGTGGGCTGCTTTAAAAAAAAAATGCCTGGGCTGGTATTCCCCTACAATCCGCCCCTGCCTATTGATATATGTAGAGAAGATTGTAGAAACCCCCACCCCTTTGAAATAGAAATATCCATTATCTTAATCTATTATAATGTTGGAAAGAAACATCCCCAGTGGGAATATTCTGTGGTTTTCTCTTCAAGAAAAGCCATATAATAAATATACTGAAGGTATTTTTCATAGAAATCATTACTCTTCTAAAATACACAACAGAAAACAATTCCCAAAATGAAAACTGCACAAATGTTATATACCCTGAAGTACTGGCCTGCTCGTCCTGCGCCAGTGCCGCCATCCTCAGACCTTCACGGAAGTATTTTTTGGCAAATTCCACCATGTCATACGGACTTCCCTGCAACGTAATCTCAGAGGTGGATGGATCTGTGTATTCATCCAAACTGTCCGCATATTCACTGGGTGTGGGGGAGCCCTGAAGTATCGGAGGGGGTGAGACACAGGGAGAAGAGAAAACTTACATCAGTCCGATACAGAAATGATTAACCCTCCGAAGACCAGGGGGGTGCAACGAATTGCAAAGCATTGAGTTGCATACTCTTTCAGTCCTCAAATGGTTAACAAATACAGAAATCCTCTTTAGTTGCTCTTCTATTACAATACTGAGTGAAACAAGTGAATTTCCAATGCTGATAAATTCTTAAAGTGATAGTAATGTTTCATAATAAAATCAGCTCTAATTAATCATCATAGTATTTGGACTTTGGAGAGTGTTATTTCAATTCTGTCAGAGTTGTAGTACAAGAGTAATTCAATGACAAAGTATCCCCCTCCCGCCCTTATTACTGATGTAACACTGCTCAGCCAGATCAGAAGGGAGGTGCCCAGGCAGACTGCAGAGAGGGACAATCTTCAATTAAGATAAGGGAAAAACCTGAAAAACTTGTCAAGGGGGGCAGGGCTTTCATTGTTCTCATAGGAAGAAGATTGTCCCCTTCTGTTACCTATCTGGTCTGTAGACTGCATTCCACATCTGAGAAGAGATGGCTTACACTAGGTAAAAGGGGCGGGAGGGGAAAGTTTGCTTGTGAATATCTCTCAAGCCATAAAGGTTTGAGAGATAAGACTTATATCATTCTTCATGTTTTTTTAATGCCAACAAAATAAAATAAAGATGAAAAGAAGTATTACTATCCCTTTAATTCTAATGTAGTAACTGTTTACACTGACCTTCCAAGTTGCTTTCTATGGGGAGAATTAGCCTAAGACTCAGCTCACTTATAGAATGTAAAAGAAATGCCTGTGTGGATACCATATGATACTGTTAATAGCAGTTTAATTTTAACCCATTGAGGACCAGAGGTATGTGCAACACATTGCAAAGCACCCCTCTGGTCCTTAAAGTGTTTAAAAAGATGGTGCGAGATGTAATCAATTGTGGACAAAGCATCTCCCAGTCAGTATACATAATATATATATATCTTAACAGAAAACTTTACTGCTCCTTTAATCTCTGGTAAAACTTACATCCATCTTTCTGTCGAATTCGTGAGCCACTGCAGTGGAAGCGACTGCCACAGCCACTGCGGCTGATGCTGCGGCCCGGCTCTGCCTGTTCCGTGGTTCGTCTTTCCGGTCCGCTGGGAGGTTGACAAAGTCCGGCGCGGCCACTGGCTGAACGCAGTCCGCTGGGAAAAGACCAGCACGGCCGTGGATGGCTCCAAACTTCCATCCTAGAGGGAAAAAGTATCTCAAAACTAGTGACCTTGACACATTTTCCTCAAGGACATAAAAGTCCATGCTCGGTCATTAGGGCGGTATGCAACAAGCGTCAGAGATGCAAACTAACTGGACTGAGGGGCGGGGTGTGTGTTACTAGGGTAAGTATTACCCAAGGCCAGATTTACATCCCAGGCACATCTAGGTAAGGCACTCTGTGCCTCTAGCTCCACCCATGGATCCACCCATGTTCCGTAGAAGGCCCCACCCCTGACCCATCCTTTATTTCCTGGCTCAGAAAATACCCTTGGCCTATAACAAGCGAAGCCAAAAAAAAGGATTTAACCCCTTGGTCACTAGAGAGATTTCCAGCTCATTGAAAAGAAATGCATTAATGATCTCTCTAAATAACAGCTTGTAAAGGGGTATTAAACTCTCACAGGGGCATGGAGATTGATCTGGCCACACCCACAATTCAGAATGTGGGTGTGGCCAGCACAGCTATAGCACCCTTCAAAATCTAGAGCTCTAAGCAGATACCTACTCTGTCTATTGGGAAATCCGGCCCTGGTATTACCACCAGTGGGTCTCAAACTGTTTGTTGTGCAGAACCCTTTGGTGTCACATAAAATCTTTTTGTAACCCTCACAAGCAAATCCTTTAACTCCTTGTATGCTAAAGAGGCTTGGGATTGTTTCACAATACTGTGGAGAAAAGGGCTGAACACAGTATTACTATCCAACAGAACAGAATGCTATTTTATACTGGCAATTTAACCCTATAGCATTAAGGCTACATTATTAGGGTAAAATATCCGGTAACTATTATTAGGAAACTGAATCCGCGGTATACACTTAGCACTCACACCAAGGGACCCAAATGCCTGGAATCAGATACTAAATTAATTGTAAAGAACTAGAAAAAAAATCCTGTATAAACGTTTTTGTCTGTGTTCTAATCAGGTTGCTGTGATGAAGGTCTGAGCAGAGACAGAACCGTCGGCATACTGTGCACATTTATGTGAATACATTTTCTCTTTATCTTTATTCAGTCTTGTATGAGTGCATTTTTTTAGTTTTTTATTTATATTTCATATGGGGCTAAACTATAGTCCTGCTTACAAGAGAAATCTAATATGAAATCAGATTATACTTTTTGTAACACTTTAAAGTGTTAGTAATGTCGAAAAAAACTTTTTTGCATTTAGAAGAGCTTAAAAAGCTGATCTAAATGCAAAAAAACATATCTCTCAAACCGCTATGGTTTAAGAGATACGGGCGTTTAAAGTGTGATCTCTCCTACTTACAGCTGTAAAGCTGTCAGCAGGAGATCCGTGTCGGTCAACACAGAGGCGCTTGAGAAGTGCCGGGATCTTGTTATTTACCACAAATTCCTTCATTGGAATGGTCTAAAACGTGTGCCATAGTGGTTTGAGAGATACGTTTTTTTGCATTTAGATCAGCTTTTTTTTTTAAAAAAGTTTTTTTTAGACATTACTAACACTTTAATGTTCCACATGAACACTGGTAGTCACAGAACTACACATACACTGTTTACTACCACACTATATGTGTAGTATGTTCCAAGTACTCCATTACAAAAATTATCCTATTGGACCCCTTGTGGGTTATGCATTAAGGTGTGATAAAGAGGTGATAAAATGGAGATGACTTCGCCAGTTATATCACTTGTGCAGGTCCTATATTATTCTCTGGAGCAGAGGTTCTCAAGCCCTGCCCTCAGTGGCCACTAACAGGCCAGGACTTAGGAATTTCCCTGCTAGAACACAAGTGTGTTGATCAGAGGCTCAGTCATATTGATTAACTCACCTGTGCTCTTAAAAGAAAATCCTAAAATCCTGGCCTGTTAATAGCTACTGAGGACACGGGTTGAGAACCACTGCTCTGGAGTCTATGCATTAAGATCTCCAAAGTTGGAGACATTGTAGTGCATTGGTTCCATAGAATAACACGGGAACTGGAGAAGTGACATCACTGGATAAGTTATCTCCACTTTATCACATCTTTATCACCCCTTACTGCATCTCCCCCCTTATATTTTTTAGAGGGGAAAACCTGGGGTTATCACGGAACACAGTTTGAGAACCACTGTATTAACCAATCAACATGCTTCATGCAGAAGAAAACCTGCCAGCCAATCAAAAATTCAGAACATTCAGACATGGAACAATGTGACTGGCTGAGGTGCTGTCCATTATAGTCTGGAAGGACCAGAGAGTCACAAGGAAAAAGAGTAAGAGAGTCATGCCAAGGGGTAAAAATAAAATGCACAGATGGAGATTTATTAAA
Source organism: Rhinophrynus dorsalis (assembly GCA_037306005.1). Taxonomy (NCBI): domain Eukaryota; kingdom Metazoa; phylum Chordata; class Amphibia; order Anura; family Rhinophrynidae; genus Rhinophrynus; species Rhinophrynus dorsalis. The sequence goes on along the minus strand of CM074725.1, from coordinate 22,995,357 downwards.
ATGTGCTATGATTGAGTCCCCAACATCTTGCGGTCCAACAATAGATAACCCCGAAGATAATCCATAGCACCCTTTTCTAAATCTCACAGAGAGAATGAGGTACAGGTAGTACGAAACATGTCAAGAAACCCACCGAAGTCCTGAGTGCCTCGCTTCATTTCCTCCAAATACATCACTTTCTTCCTTACAACGCAGCCGTAGTTTTGGCCTGTGCGGGCATCCAGAGTGCAGCGTGCAAATCCACCAGTGAGAGTTACATACTCGCCAACATTTCAAAAACATTTCCCGGGCAACTTTTCCCCAGGTAGTTACATTATACAGTATTACTAGTGGTCCATCCATAGTACTATGTGGTATAGCACCAGGAGAAAACCCTCATTTAGCAGACGTAACCCTTTGAGTGCCAGAGTGGTACACCACGCATTGAAGAGTAATGCATGGCATACCCCTCTGGCACTCAAAAGGGTTATTACATTGCTATATATATTATTACTATCCCATAATGTAATTCACTAAGTAGGTTTGTCAGAAGCTGTCATGTGCAGCTGTGCTGTGGCTGATACGGAGCTGAGTCCGTTGTGCAGAGAGGACTACGGTCTATATTCGGAGCACCCCGCTCAGTATCAGCCGCAGTGCCGCCAGTGTTGGCCTGTGTATACGGGCCTTAAAGGAGCAGTAAACTTTTTTTTTTATGAAAACACATATTTTACAGAGCATTTCCTGCTGAATAAAACAAGGTCACTCCCATTGTTGTCAGCTGTTTTATTCAAAATTTATAGCAGTTTAAATAATCAGGAAGTTAATTTACTGTGTTTACTTCCTGATAGTTCTGACAGGAAGTGAATTTACTGTGTTTACTTCCTGATAGTTCTGACAGGAAGTGACTCAGCAGTTTCTATCACATTCTATGGAGAACTGTATATCACTGACTTTTCTGACTTTCTTTTCCATTAGAATCTAACAGGAAATCTAATTAGAATTTGACCACTAGAGGGCACTGCTAAGGTAAAAAAAAACATGGGTTTAAACTGTAATAACTCTGGAAATATAAATCTATCTCTGGGCAGTGGGAGTACCCTTATTTTACTCAATAGGAAAATCCCTACAATATATATTTTTTCATAAAAAAAGTTTACTGCTCCTTTAAAACTAGTATATTATATTATTGTTATATTGCATAAATATCCCTTTCAGTTACTAGTGGTCCTTACCTACTTGGGAAGCTGATGCTGTCTGCTCCTGACCTGGTGACCACTTTGCTTTTAGACATACTGTATGGATCATTGTAACACTGTCCTGTCTCCTCGCTCACACATTATTTTATCACTGACCTTTCTTTATCCCCTCCAACTGCTGTAAGCGAATAATATCCCCTTTATGGAAACTCAGAAAGCTCTTGTCTTCAGTCACACAATTCTGTATGGCAACAACATAGTTGGAATCCTGGAAAAAAGAAAAGATAAAATATTTTCGCTGAGACTACAGAATTGTCTGAATTGCTACAAAGTATCAAAGGATCAGCTCAGCGCCATATCTTTTTAAAGAGATAGTAATGTCTCACAATAAAAGCAGCTTCAAATAATCTTCATAGTATTTGGGCCATGGAGAGTGTTATTTCAATACTGTCAGAGTTGTAGTACAAGAGTAATTGAATGATAAAGTATCCCCCTCCCACCCCTTTTACCTAGTGTAACACACCTCCCCTCAGATGTGGAATCTGGTCTCTTGACCGGACAGGTCACAGCAAGGGACAATCTTTTTACTGTGATCAGAAGGAAAACCCTGCCCCCTTGACAGGTTTTCAGGTATTTCCTTATGATCACTGAAGATTGTCCCTCTCTGCGATTCATCCGGACAGTCTTGCTGCTCTGAGGTGAGCAGTGTTACATCAGTAAAAGGGGCGGGAGGGGGATACTTTATCATTCAATTACTCTTGAACTACAACTCTGACAGTATTGAAATAACACTCTCCATGGCCCAAATACTATGATGATTAATTGGAGCTGCTTTTATTGTAAAACATTACTATCCCTTTAACGAAGACGCATTCAGTATTCAAGGGGGTTAAAGCAGAGATATCCAAACTAAGGCCCAGGGGTCATTTACATCCCTCAGACTTGATCTAGCTGGCCTTTCATGCAAATTCTATTAACACGTTCATTGTCACAGGAAAGTGCAACAGGTTAAATAAGTGAAAGTGACGGCAGCTTCCTTTTTGAAATTTACTGCATAATATGTAAAGTCCAATTGATTACACTTTAACCCTTTGAGTGCCAGAGGGGTATGCAAGGCATTGCTCTGGCGCTCAAAGGGTTATGGTGAGCAACCAGAGGCCCTCCTGCTGCTGTGTACTGCAACTCCCACCATCGCCCTATTCTGGGCAGCAGGTTGCGCTGCTGTTCCTATCAATTACTGTGGAGAGCTGTAGTCTATGTCTCAAGCTCTCCCGTAGAATGCATTATAAAAAAAATGCCTTTGGACACTAGATGGTGCTGTTGCTGATAGTTTCAATTTAAAAAATGTTTGGATTAAAATAACTTTTAAATGAAAAATCTCCCAGGAGTGGAAGTGAGCGTATTCTGGCACTCAAAGGGTTAAGGACTAGATGAGCATGCAGTGCATTACTTGTGTTAAATAACAAATGGTTTACTGCTCCGAAAATAAGAATGAAAAAACTCACAGAGCTAAGACACTGTAATATACATGTGCAAGAGAAAGTGACCTAAGGGCACAATGTATGAAGGGCAGTAAGGAATGAGGGGACCTGCAATAAATCCCTAATCTGTAAAGGGCCAGATTTGTAATAAGGCAGAGTAGGCATCTACCTACAGGCACACCCCACAGAGGGGCGCTTGTCATTGGGATGTTTTTTGTTGTTTTTTTTGTTTGTTTGTCTGTTTTTTTTTACTTAGCCTCACCGCACGTAACACAGGCTCCCGAGAAGTAAATCCAGCCCTGGACACTGAGATTGCTATGGCCACACCTGCATTTAGCGTATGGGTGTGGCCAGCACAGGTGAGGCACCGCCCTCAGAATTTGGAGTTCTAGACAGTTGCCTTCTCTGCCTATTGGTTGTGTGTTATGGTTGCCTTGTGATTGAGATGATCCACTGCTTTATGGATTGCACTGACCTGTCCATAGAGAGGAACGCCTAAAGTGAGTGGGCATGGATAAGCTTGGACCTACACTGGCCAATCTAGTCAATGAAAACCTCAACTTGAATGAGTTAAAATGTTTAGTGCACCTTTAAGAACGAAAGAGGCCAGAGATCAGTGCCGTAACTATAGGGGTCGTAACTATAGGGGTCGCACCTGCGACCGGGCCCGTCACTGCAGGGGCCCGGCCTCCCCCTGCTACCCCCTTGCCTGACGCCCACAATTAAGTAATGCATAGAGCTGGGGCTCTGCATTACAAGAGTGCTGGTCTGCTAGAGGGAGATCAGTATTCCCTCCAGCAGACCGGCACTCTTGTAATGCAGAGCGCTGGGAGATGACATCATCATTACATCATCTCCCAGCGCTCTGCATTACTGAAGAGGACCGAGCAGGAGAAGAGGTCTGTGCAGAAAGAGGCACAGACCTGTCCTCTGCCACTGGACCACCAGGGAGGTAGGAGATTTAGGGGCAATGTGGAAGGGGCATTTTGGAGATTGAGGGGCATTGTGGAAGGGGCAATGTGGAGATGGGGGCATTGTGGAAGGGGCAAAGAGGAGACCGAGGGACAATGTGGAAGGGGCAATGTGGCGATTGAGCGGCAATGTGGAGATGGGGGCAATGTGGAGGTGGCCAATCTGGTTGGGGGGCCCATGGCAATTCTTGCACCAGGGCCCTGTGGCTTCTAGTTACGCCTCTGCCACAGATCAACTAACTCACCTTCTTCAGCTCCATCAGGAAGCAGTCGATCATGGTCTTCACTTGGCTGGAACGCGAGGAGAAGAGGATGAGCTTCTCATTGGTCAGGTTGAACTCCAGCATAGTCTTGGATAGGACAGTGACAAACATGATGTCCGTGTAACTGAAAAAGGGAAGGCAGGGAGCATAAGGACAAGGTATGACCTGATGGGAAGGTACTGTGGCATTTAAATGTGGATTTTAACCCTTTGAAGGCTAGAGAGGTCTACGCACTGAAGACATCTCTAGCCTTCAATTCATAAAAAAATAAACCCTATGTAATTCAATGAGCATTTTAGAGAATTTTTATACATTATACATACAGAGCAATGGAGTTTTGCTTAACCTTTTGAGTGCCAGAGGGGTACGCAACGCATTGCAACACGTTGTGTACCCCTCAGTCACTCAAAGGGTTAAAGTCAAAGCTAAAGCAATTCTGGGGCAAAACACCTGCACCCCAATGAGGAGAATAAACATTCCCATTGATTTAAAGCACAGTAAACTTGTAATATGAAAAAAACACCCATATAAATTACAGCTACACCTTCTGCTGGAAGATGAGTCATTCTAAAGGTATTACAGCCCAAATCATGTTTATTAAACCGTTAGTGACATTTCACCTGGTGACCAGGCAAGCATTCCTTTCCATTTTATGGGAGAGGTGAGCCACTGGCTACAGTGCTTTACAGAATGTAAATGTGACATCTCCAACCCATCACGCCATTTTGAACTGTAACCACTTTTGAATAAAGCTACTTTTGAAGCAACTTTGAAATAAAACCACTGTCAAGAAAAGAAATGTACAATATATATTTTTTCATAATAAAACTTAATTCATCCTTTGAATGGACATTTAACCTTTCAAATGTTTCTCAACGATTTGGAGATCTCTCTAGAATTAAAAGGGACGAATTCCCCATATAAATTTATAGGAATTTTGACTGGTTTCTTATGGTGCTGATCGACTTTTACATTTTTACATATGACTCAATAGAGTTTAAAATCATATATGTCAAATTGCTGTCTGATGCTGTCTCAGAATGCAGTGCTTTGGGCATACTAGGAATACTGCCAACCTTAAAGTGATAGTAATGTTTCACAAGAAATGCAGCTCCAATTAATCTTCATAGTATTTGGGCCATGGAGAGTGTTATTTCAGTACTGTCAGAGATGTAGTACAAGAGTAATTGAATGATAAAGTATCTCCCTCCCGCCCCTTTTACCTAGTGTAAGACACCTCCCCTCAGATGTGGAATCTGGTCTCTTGACCAGACAGGTCACAGCAATGAACAATCTTCTTACTGTGATCAGAAGGAAAATCCTGCCCCCTTGACTGGATTTTCAGGTTTTTCCTTATGCTAATTGAAGATTGTCCCTCTCTGAGATCCATCCGGACAGTCTTGCTGCTCCGAGGTGAGCAGTGTTACATCAGTAAAAGGGGCGGGAGGGGGATACTTTATCATTCAATTACTCTTGAACTACAACTCTGACAGTACTGAAATAACACTCTCCATGGCCTAAATACTATGAAGATTAATTGGAGCTGCTTTTATTGTGAAACATTACTGTCCCCTTTAGTATGGCTGCCAGCTGTGGAGCAAGCCTTGGTTTTGACTATTAATCAGTATTGGACAAACCTCCCACAGACAGTACTAGGAACTGGGACATAAGAGACACTTATGAAAAATGCATGCTGCAGGGCTGTATTGATTATTATTAGGCTGCAGTGATTGCCATGATTCCATGCTGCATGAATTTTTCATGTGTCCTTTTTCAAGGGATGATCTAGTAACCCTATTAATCATGCATCTGGTGAATAAGACTCAGCCTAGCGTACCTGTAACTCCGCAGGACCCTGAGCTGCTCGGGGGTTGAACCTCCGCTCTTCAGCATCTTGAGAAGTTTAATCCCAGTATGAGACACTCCAAGGATTTGGACTCCAGTGCCCACACTTCCCTACATGGAGGACACACACATTAACATGGTGTCACAGTTACCCAGAGAAGTTCAGGAGTCAGTACGGTTAGTTAATGCAGTTTATTAACAAAGGGCATAAAGAGGATATATACAGTATACACTAGGAATAAGCACAGGGTAATAGCCATCAAGCCTGCTATCAGAAATAATAGGTTGCAATGCTAAACCACTGTGCTGGAGACTAGGCCTTAGCCACTGGAAGTCTCAGCTGGAACCAGGAACAGGAACTGGAATAGGAACCCAGGATCTTGATTCGACGAGGAATGAGATCTGACTCAGCCTGCAATCAGAAGGAAATATCACTGGCGCACACCTGGAGCCAGTAAGGGTGAATACTGACTCACAACTGGAGCCAGTAAGGGTGAATACTGACTCACGTCTGCAGTCAGTAGAAGTAAGGTGAAAACTGACTTGCGCCTGCAGTCAGCTATGCAAGTCTACCAGAGCCCAGGCCCGCACTATATTCGGTGTCTGATCACCAGGGGAAAAGACAAAAGAATAGTCAGACAGAGCCACAAGTCAGCACCAGAGAGGGTAGTCAGACAAGCCGGGTTATACACAGTTCAAGTAGTCAGCCACAGCCACAAGTCTGCACCAGATTGGATGTCCACTATTAGGGGTTAGGCAAAAGAATAGTCAGACAGAGCCACAAGTCTGCACTAGATTGGATGTCCACTATTAGGGGTTAGGCAAAAGAATAGTCAGACAGAGCCACAGGTCAGCAGTAGAATGGATGGAAGACTAGCCAGGTCATACACAGAGCCCAAGGTAACAGATCTGCTATGTACAACAACGCAAGGGCAACTGAGTCAGGCCTCAGTCTGCCCTTTAAACCCGTCCACAGGAAGTAGGAGCAGCAGCTCAGTGGGAGGAAGCAGGAAGTTGGTAGGAGGAGACTACAGGAAGCAAACAGATAAAATAGAGGCCCATAGCCTATAGGCCTGCCGCCTGTAGATGATGCTGAAGTCAAGGTAAGCTGTAACACATGGAGACTAGTAGAGTAAAACTCTGTCAAGACCATGGCTGGATTTATATCTCAAGCTCCCCTAGGCACAGCACCCTGTGGTGCCCTTAGCCCTTCCTTGGTCCCACTACTAACCACACCTTTTGTGGCCATACCCATTTTAGATTTATTCTTCACAATAGATTAAAATGCTTTATTTTTTGTGTTCCATTTTGCAGAAATCGTAATACATTGGCTCCATAGAATAACATTGGACTTTTTTTTTTGCTTTATTTTCGTTGCTCAGTTTTCTTGCTCAGAGATTTCTTTACTCACCCCTCTAAAGCTGAGGGCATTGGCTCTGTACAGGGGAGGGCTGGCGACTTGTGGCCCAGGGGGCAAATACAATTAAAAGGCCCATTTCTACTATAATTTGCTCCCACTGTCCAGGCTCACCCCTTTTGTTAATTTTAAGATGGGCATTAATATTGTGAAGGCAAGGGATACCACATGGTTTACAGTTGAAATTGGGCTACACTAGTGATGCTACAGAGCTTACAGTTTATCTAAAGCTAACTAATGGTATCATACAGCTTACAATGTAAATAGGTGTAATGTAGCTCCATTTGGATTGCAGCTCTGTGGAATAATTTGTGTAACTCAATTTCAATTGCAAGCTCTGTGGTATCACTAGTGGAGCTCCATTTATAGCAGGAGCAGCAGTGGTCCATTGTCCCAGACATATGACTGGCCCAGGGGGCAATTGACCCCTTGCCCCCCAGGCCAGCCCTCCCCTGGCTCTGTAGAATAACATAGGACTTGGAGCACCGCTTTTTTGGCACCATTTTCTTGCTCAATTTTTTTTTCCATTTTCTTGCTCCATTTTTTGCTCTGTTTTCTTGCTCCACAAGAGAAATCTTAATACGTTGGTTGCATAGAATAACATTGGACTTGGAGATCTTTTCTTTACTCTATGAACCCACAGTCCTTTGATTTCCATGGATCCAATGTATTACAATTTCTCCAAAACAGAGCATGAAAATGGAGCAACAAAAGTACAAAACAGAGAAAAAAATTGAGCAAGAAAATGGTGCAAAAAATGGAGCAATACAATGGTGCAAATAAAGCTCCAGATTTTGCCAAAATTAGAGGTCTTAAATCCTGGCCTGTTAGCCTGGAGGACCGAACCTGGGCACCTGTCCTCTAGGGAGCCGATAAGACCTCTAATGTTGAAGAAATCTGTGGGCATTGGTTCCATAGAATAACAGAGGACTTGAAGCTCTGCTTCTTGCTCCATTTTCTTCATGCTCCATTTTTTGCTCCACTTTTTTCTTGCTCCATTTTCTTTTTGCTCCATTTTCCTCTTGCTCCACTTTTTGCTGTTTTCTTCTTTCTATGTTTTTTGCTCCATTTTCTTCATGTTCCATTTCTTGCTCCACTTTTTACTCTATTTTCTTCTTACTCTGATTTTTGCTCCACTTTTTGCTCTATTTTCTTCTTACTCTGTTTTTTGCTTCATTTTCTTCTTGCTCCACTTTTTGCTCCATTTTCTTCTTGCTCAATTTTTTGCTCCACTTTTTGCTGCTTTCTTCTTGCTATGTTTTTTGCTCCATTTTCTTCATGCTCCATTTCTTGCTCTACATTTTGCTCCATTTTCTTCATGCTCCATTTCTTTTTGCTCTGTTTTTTGCTCCACGTTTTGCTCCATTTTCTTCATGCTCCATTTTTTGGTCCACTTTTTTCTTGCTCTATTTTCTTCTTGCTCCACTTTTTTCTTAGTTTTCTTCTTGCTCTATTTTTTGCTCCATTTTCTTCATGCTCAATTTTTTGCTCCACTTTCTTCTTGCTCCACTTTTTGATCCGTTTTCTTCTTGCTCTGTTTATTGCTCCACTTTTTGCTCTAGTTTCTCCTTGCTCCACTTTTTGCTCCATTTTCTTATTGCTCCACTTTTTTGCTCTGTTTTTTGCTTCATTGTTCTTCTTGCTCTGTTTTTGCTCCATTTTCCTCTTGCTCCACTTTTTGCTGTTTTCTTCTATGTTTTTTGCTCCATTTTCTTCTTGCTCCACTTTTTTGCTCTGTTTTTTGCTTCATTTTTCTTCTTGCTCTGTTTTTTGATCCATGTTCTTTTTTGCTCCATTTTCTTCTTGCTCCGTTTTGGTGAAGTCTTAATACACTGGCTCCATAGAATAAGACAGATGTTTTCTTTAGTCTATGGAGCTAATGCACTAAGTCCTATGTTATTCATTGGAGATCTCTCTACTATCCAAGAGGTTAAATAACAGACTGTAAAGGGGTATGTAAATGGCTCAGAGACATAAAGTTTGCTCTGGGAGATCAGAATGTGGCACAGCAGAGGCATCCTCAACATTTGGCGCTCTAGGCAGGTGCATAGTCGGCCTATTGGGAAATCCGGCCCTGGTCAAGACAACTAGGGGTGGAATGCAACAAAGTTCCTGTACCAGTTTTATACTCCATTACAAGGTATTATGTCATTATTTGGATGCTAGAGATCTCAAACACATAGTGAAGATCTCTCTAGCAACTAAGGAGTTAAAGCCTTTTTTGTCTTTCCTTGTTGTAGGCCAAGGGTATTTTTTGTACTAGGAAACAGTGGATGTGTCTGGGGGTGGGGCCATGTGAGGAACAGGGGTGTGGTCATGAGTGGAGCTAAGGGCACCTAAAGTGCCTTGTCTAGGGTTCCCTGAGACTTCAATCCAGCTCTGTGGTTTACTACAAAATCCAGCATCAGCATATTCATACATCGTGGATCTCATGTCCATGTGTGTGGACATCATGCTTGCTGACAGGTCTCCTGGGGGGGAGATGCACTAAGGTGTGATAAAGAGTAGATCATTTCTCCAGTGAAATAAACCCTCCAGATCCTATGGATCCTATGCACTGAGACTTCTCCAGCTTTAGTGATCTTAGTGCATAGGATCCATAGAATAACATAGGGACTGGAAAAGTGATATCACTGGAGAAGTCATTTCCTTTTTATCACCACTTAGTGCATAACCCCTCTGGACCCCAAACGCCAGCCACTGGAACTTCTTCTTTTTATTAATTAGTTAATGTATCTATCTATAACGGAGGCAGACAGAGCACAAGAGCCCACAGAAGATGTAATTCCTATTGTGGGAAGGGTTTGGGGTCTGGGAGTTCTGCAAAAAAGGGTCATGTCTACCTCAATGAACATGACATCCGACTGATTTTCTCTTAAAGGGATAGTAATACTTGCAAATTACTAATCCCCATATTGTAGCTTTGTTAAAAAGAAACTTATTGTCCCCAGTGTCATCTCTCAGACCCTTATGGTCTGAGAGATTATAGCGCTCAAAGTTTCTCCCTCCCTTCCCTGACTGAACGCTGACTGCAGGGGAAACTGTCGTACGACAGTCTTATGTGCATCAGGTGGCTCTGCAGCTGAGCCGAGATCGCGTTTATAAAAAGAAAGCTTTCACTAAAATAGTCTTCTATGTGTGCTTGCCAACCACTATTGTAAGTTATGTGCGTATATGCTCGTGTGTGTGCGTGTGTTCCCAGAAAAATAAATAAGAAAAGGGGAAACATGTCTGAGCTGGGGGGGAACAGAAATTATGGGGATTGGTGGTCCATGGGATTGGCCGGTAAGAGGGGAGGAGATGGAGGAGGCTATTTAGGGTCCAGCAGCAAGGGTCAACTTCCTTTTGGGAAGAGGTAGTGGACCCTGGACAGCATCCCATTCTCCCTCCCTGTGTTTTGGGGAATGGGGCAACGGCATGAGTTGGATGTTTGGGGGCAGCCTTTTTATAGAGTATGGGAAGTAATGTTGTTGGAATGAAGGCAGAAGGATGACGTATTAATAGTCATAGCGTTGGCGCTTTTGGTCCTTACCAAGGTTTAATTGTTTTATAATTAGGGTAATAATTGTTAACTCAAGAGGTGGAGGCCAGTGGCCTAGGGGAAGGTTGCCTAGATGAAGGTCACAGGTTTATTTCAGAGTACCCACTGAGATTTAGGGAACAGCTAATGGGTAATGGTTTTATGGACATGTGGAGGCAAGTCTGAAATCAGACTCAGGGTGTGGTAGAGAAGGGGTTCTACCAGAATGTTGGGGCTTTGTATGGAAAATATTAATAAAGCTGTGGCCTGTTTTTGCGCCCGTCCAAGTGTCCTTTGTGTTATTTCTGAAAAATCTTCCCCTATGCGGCAGACATGTGTGTGTATGAGTGTATATGTATGTATGTATGTGTATGTGTGTATGTATATGCATGTATGTGTGTGTATATGTGTGTATATGTGTATGTGTGTATGTATGTGTGTGTATATATATATATGTGTGTGTGGTGTGTGCATGTATGTGTGTATGTATATGTATGTATGTGTATGTTTGTGTATGTATATGTGTGTGTGGTGTGTGTGTGTGTGTGTATGTATGTGTGTGCATGTGTGTGTTTGTCTGTGTGTATGTGTGTGTATATGTGTGTGTATATATATGTATGTATATGTGTGTATGTATGTGTACGTGTGTATGTATGTGTATGTGTTTGTCTCTGTGTGTGTATGTGTGTGTATATGTGTGTATGTATATGTGTGTGTGGTGTATGTGTATGTGTGTATGTGTTTGTCTGTGTGTGTGTATATGGCAGGATTTATAATTAGGAGGAATTAGTGTCTGTTTCAATCACAAATTATCCCCTTCGGAGCCAAATGGGTCTCCAACACATCGCATTGCATTGTTGACCCCTCTGGAACCCAAAGGGATTACAGACTTGGTAGGCTGTATTACTGATTGGTTCTCTCTCTTACCGCGGCTGGGAAAAGCCGTGAGAAATACACCTCCAACTCCTCCCTCGCGGCTGTTACAATCCTTGTCTTCACCTTGTCATCTGCGATGGCGTTTACAGAGTCCAATCTGTACTCGGCTATACAGGAAAACCACATGACAATTACACACACAGGACAACCACATGACAGTTACACACACAGGATCAGACTAGAATATTCACTAGTGAGTAAATTTCATGAGGTGTATTTAAAGCAGAACAAACATCTAAACCTAACCACTACCATACCTTGGCCAGAAAATCCTATTGGCCCCTATGAATTCTGCCCTTAATACAAAACGAAAAGCATTTTTTATGGGACATTACACGTGATGTGCCAGAACAGTCACGCCCATTCTGGAAGTTAACCCTTTTAGTGCCAGAGGGGTACGCAACGCAGTGCTTTGCAATGCATTGCGTACCCCTCTGGCACTTGAGGGGGTTAAGGACCAGTGACGGTTCTGGCACGTCACGAAAGTTTGTGATCGCATTGGGTCTGCACGCAGTTCTGTGATCACAGATCACGTATTTGAAAAAAAATGTGCCCTGATCCTCCAGAGAGCCCCGCCCCCAGACGTGCGGTCCTTAAGGGGTTAAAGTGGAACTCTCACCTTAATTCAAGTTTGCATATTTGAAAACTGGCTTAGAAACCACCTATGTGTCATGTTACCCAAAAGACTAGCAGATGTACAGTTCAGGAGATATTCATACTTGTTACCATATGCTAATGTATGCTAATGGTGGTACCCATAAGCTTTTCAGTGACATGTCATATACTAGTGAAGGTTTCAGTGATGTTTCATATGCTAATAAAGTTCTGTGCTGTACCAGGAAATTTTCACTTTCACTTTTCCCAGAAATAAAAGTGTGAATTTTTCTCCTAAACTGTACATCTACTGGACTTTTGGTTAACATGACACATAGGCAATTCTGAATGGAGTTTTCAAACATGCAAAGAAGATTCAAGGTGACAGGTCCGCTTTGACTCAGTCACCTAAAAACACCAAAATCACCTATATATATATTGTTCTAACCATTTTTTTATTTATAAAACTGTTTATTGAGCTGAAAAGGGGATGGTATAGATGATGCTAATTAAACCATGTCCTGCAGGCACTTATTGTCTTATGACTGCATTATCTCACTTCCGCACTGCTCAGCAATGCATTACCCACATCCCCACCACTAAAAGAGTTAATTGCCAGTGAGTGGGGGAAGTAAGGCAGCGCTAAGACAGGAAGTGTCTACACAGCATGTCTTAATTAGCAAAATCTATAAATATAAATAATTCAGAAATTAGTTTCCTAAATGAAAATGGGTATAAGTGATTTTGAAAACTGTGTCAAAATAACCAAAGTTGTTTTTAGGTGATAGGTGCCTATGCCTTTAAAATAAGCATTCAACTTGGTAGGAGTTTTTCCATACATTATTATGGCGTTTGCCAGTCTATATGAGAGATGTACTAAGGTGTGATAAAGAGGTGATAAAGTGGAGATGACGTCTCCTGTGATATCACTTCTTCAGTTCCTATGTTATTCTATACAGCCTATGCACTATGATCTGTCAACTGGGAGAGATCTTAAAGGGATAGTAATACTTCGTTTTAACTTTATTTTATTTTGTAGGCATTAAAAAACATGAAGAATGATATAAGTCTTATCTCTGAAACCTTTATGGTTTGAGAGATATTCACAAGCAAAGTTCCCCTCCCACCCCTTTTACCTAGTGTAAGCCATCTCTTCTCAGATGTGGAATCCAGTCCATAGACCAGACAGATAACAGAAGGGGACAATCTTCTTCATATGAAAACAATGAAAGCCCTTCCCCCTTGACAAGTTTTTCAGCTTTTTCCCTTATCTTAATTGAAGATTGTCCCTCTCTGCAGTCTACCTGGGCACCTCCCTGCTGATCTGGCTGAACAGGGGTGGGGATACTTTGCTTGAGAATATCTCTTAAACCATAAAGGTTTGAGAGATAAGTCTTATATCGTTCTTCATGTTTTTTTAATGCCTACAAAATAAAATAAAGATAAAACAAAGTATTACTATCCCTTTAATGCATAGGATCCATAGAATAACATAGGAACTGGAGAAGTGAAATCACTGGAGAAGTCATCTCCACTTTATCACCTCTTTATCACCGCTTAGTCCATAATGTGTGATAAAGAGGTGATAAAGCAGAGATAACTTCTCCAGTGATATCACTTCTCCTGTTCCTACGTTATTCTATGTATCATTCCTTAGTGCATCTCCCTCTATGATTTTGCTTACAGCTGCAGACCTCCATTTGACAATTGTATCCTCTTCTTGCCTTGCTCAGCAGAGGAAAGCGGGTAGGTCTGGGTAGCGACTAGAAAATGGTATTCCTGTGGGTTGCTCATGGACGATGTGTATGTTTATGGCAAAATGGGAGAAGGCAAGACCTAAATCAGAGGAAGGCTGGCAACTTGTGGTCTGGGGGGAGGGGATAAACCAATTAAGTGGCCCATTCCTACTACAGCTCCAGACCACTGTCCCAGCCCACCCAATTTTTTATAACTTACAAAATTAGCATTAATGTTGTGAAGTGAGGCTTGTGTAGCTCCATTTCAATTGTAATCTCTGCATAAAAAAGAGGTGTAGATGTAAGGGATGCTAATATTATCCTACCTCTGTATAAATCCTTGGTTAGGCCTCATCTAGAATATGGAGTACAATTTTGGGTGCCAGTTCTTAAAAAATACATTGTTGAACTAGAAAAGGTGCAGAGACGAGCAACAAAACTGATAAAGGGATTGGAGGATCTGAATTATAAAGTCAGATTAGCCAAACTGGGCTTGTTTACATTAGAGAAGTGACGTCTAAGGGGTGATATGATTACCATTTACACATATATTCAAGGTCAATACAAAGAACTAGTCAATGAATTATTTACGCACAGAGCTGAGCTAAGAACAAGAGGTCATCCATTAAGTCTAGAGGAAGAAGCTTTCGACTAAAACAAAGGCACAGATTCTTTACAGTAAGGGTGGTAAAGCTATGGAATTCTTTGCCTCGGGATGTTGTGCTTGCAGATAATGCAACTGCTTTCAAAAAAGTAATGGATACATATCTAACACAGAACAATACTGAAAATTATGACAGATGGCTTCAATGCAGATAGGATGTTGATCCAGGGAAATATCTGACTGCCATTTGGAGTCAGGAAGGAATTTTTTTACCGAATTGGGGGTGAATTGGAAATGGCTCCAGAGGGCCTTTTTTTGCCTTCCTCTGGATCAACAGGGGTGTTTTTGGCATAGGCTGGACTTGATAGATGCATGTCCTTTTTCAGCCAACTATGTGGTATCATTAGTGTACCTCCATTTACAACATAAAGCCAGAGATTCAGTGAGGCAGTGACCCACCAGCCCAGACATATGACCAGCCCTGGAGACAACTGACCACCTTTCCAGCCCTCCCCTGGCCTAAATACAGACTGAGAAACAGAGATCTGCAGTACTGATTGTAGATAGCTGTCCATTGTATATCCTGTATTAGTATGTGTATCTGGCTCTCCTCACCTAGAAGGGACCTCATCTTCTCCCTCTCTTCTTTGGTGATCCGGATACAGCTCTCCGACAGAGTGTCACTGATTATCTTAAGAGTTAATAAGAAAGATGGAATTAGTGATGGGCCCGAATACTGCTTGGGAGAGGGAAATATAATTATTGATATAGTAAATTGGCTTTGTGTACTTGATCAAGAAAAAAACACTTTTTGATCAATCAACCGTGCTTCACTCAGTTGATCAACTTTTTTATTGTATTTTCTTTCGATCCATCAATCATATATCACGTACTTGATTGTTTTGGATTGATTAAGTTGATCCATTAATTTTTTGCAAAGTTGGAAAACATTATGTACACTACAATCCAATCAGTGTAGAACTTTCACATTGGTGTAAATATAAGGATCTCTGGGTTCAGAGGGGAGATACATATCTGTTCACTAATTATTCACTCCATCTGTAGACTAAGTCTCACCTGCTTGAAGATGAGATCCAGGATTAAGGGGTTATTAAAACTGTCTCTGGGATAGAAAACCTGCAAAAAAAATGTTTTTTGAGTCTTATTTATCAAATGATAACCATCAACCTGATTATAATTAGCCCACGATTGCCGACATCTCAAGAGCCATACGCAGGCCAGGATTTACAAATAATCCTCCTTGAGCACAGGTGGATTAGTCAAAATGAATCAGTCACCGATTAACACATCAGTCAGAGGTCTTAACACCTCCAAACTAACCAATCAGGATAATCCAGTCTGTCATGCAGAATACAGAAACTGAGTGGTCTTATTGGCTCTGGCTGATACATTGCCCTGTATACCATCCAATAAGCAGTGATTTCCCACTTACATTTTACATTTGTGCTCTTTAATGGAGTCGTACATTTTAATATGTTATATGGCTGTCCCTGCTGAGTGAACCAAAGGATATCACATTGCTGGAAGATTTTTCATTCACAATATATGTTTTAACTGCATTCTTAAAGCGTTAGTAATGTCTAAATGTAATAAAAAGTAATATTGTAGTGCAGAAAATAAGGAATCTGTTGGTGCTATTCCTACCTCTCAAACCTTTATGGTTTGAGAGATAGAGCATTCTAAAGTTCCTCTCTCCCTCCCCTTCTCCTGACGTCACCTGTAAGCTGACAGCAGGAGATACTGGTCCGGGGACCAACAGGTGGCACTTCAGCAGAGCCGGAATAGCGCGAATGAAAAAGAAATACTTAATTGGAAAGGTCTACAAAGTGTGCTTGGTTTGCAAGCACACTTTGTAGACCTTTCCAATTAAGTATTTCTTTTTAAATCTCGCTGTTTCGGCTCTGCTGAAGAGCCTCTTCAAGTTGGCCGACTTGGATCTCCGTCTGTCGGCTTTACAGCTGACATCAGGGAGGGGGAAACTTTAGAGCGCTCTATCTCTGAAATCATAAAGATCTGAGAGATAGGAATAGCATTGATGGATTCCTTATTTTCTACACTACAATATTACTTTTTGTAACATTTAGACATTACTATCCCTTTAATGCTATTATCAAATTATTTGAGACAATGCCAACAGGTGTTCAAAATACATTTTTTATAACGCACTCAGTGGCAAAGCTTGAGACATTCACTACAGCTATCCAAAGAAAATTATAGAAACAGCACCACCTGGTGAACACAATAAGAAATTACAGTTTAATGTAATAAATACAAAAATAAACCAGGTTGACTTCTAACTTTTAACTGAAAACTCTCCCAGCAGTGATAATACCCTTCTTTACCTCAACAGAAATAGCCCTTAAACATGTTTTTATGGAAAAAATGTGATGTTCCTTTAACAAAACAAGTATTTTGATACTATGATATACACTTAAAGTGAAACGAACACTTAATGACAACTTAGGGAACTCTGAAAGAACTTTCAGAATCCCATATATATATCTTAGCCATTCTGTACTTAAATCTATAGTTTTTGGGATTTTTTGCTTTATTTATTTGTCAAACTATTCAAATTAGGCAGTACTGGCACTAACATTCCGCTCTCCTTTCCTACTACCACTTCCTACCAGCCAGATACTAACATTCCGCCCTCCCTCCCTTCCAGCTGTCACTTCCTACCAGCCAGATACTAACATTCCAAAAATCTCTCTCCCAACTACCACTTCCTACCAGCCAGATACTAATATTTTACGCTCCCTCCCAACTGCCACTTCCTACCAAGAAGTACAGTCTAATTTGCATTAATCAGGGGTATTAAGCTGTATTCTTAAAGGGCCGAGAGTGATATTGATCATTTTGCACAGGTGCTACAGTCATTAGCTCAGTTCTTTAGACTACAATGTCTGTGCAGAAAGCAGGGACTTCCCAACATTGCACTGTATAAAAGCAAATATCTCATAAACTGAGGTTTTAAAGGGATAGTAATACTTCATGTTGTAGCCCTTAAAATTCTGAATTCAATGAAACCAGCGGCATCTCTCAAACCTTTATGGTTTGAGAGATATCCACTTTTAAAGTTCCCTCTTTTTGTCTTTCCCCTGACATCAGCGTTCTAGCTTAGAGAAAGGGAATCCGGTCCCGGGACTGGTGGCGGCTCTGCAGCAGAGATCTTGTTATACCATCAGAAATCCTTCACTAAAATGGTCTTCCACGTGTGCTTGCAAACCAAACACACGTAGAAGACCATTTTAGTGAAGGATTTCTGTTTCTATAACGTGATCTCAGTCACAGCGGTGTCCGTAGACATTTTTCCAGGGGGGGCAAAGCCATAATATGACCCCCAGGCCAGCCCATCTAGCCCCTTTATTTATATGGAGGGGTGTAATTGTGGGGGGGGGCACGTGCCCCCCTTGCCCCCCCCTCCGGACACCCATGCCTGCAGAGCCGCCGCTTGCTCACAGACCGGATTCCCTTGCTGTCAGATAGAACACGGACGTCAGGGGAAAAGCCACAAAGAGGGAACTTTGAAAGTGGATATCTCTCAAACCATAAAGGTTTGACAGATGCTGATGGTATCGTTGAATTCAGAATGTTAAGGGCTACAACACGGGGGATAGTAATAATGAAGTATTACAATCCCTTTAAATAAGTAATGGTGAAAGCGGAACTATCATCACACTTATGTTGAGCCCCAAATCCTAATTACAATAGCAATATTGTAATGCATATACGTACTTGTATTTTCAAGAATAATTGCTTCATTTGTGAAAAAAGGTCTATTTTTCACTAATGCTGCAATTATTCTTGAAAATACAAGTACGTATATACATATCGATATTGTAATTAAGATTTGGGGCTCAATATAAGTGTGATGATAGTTCAACATTAATATAAATATAGATTATTTTTAAAACCTCTTCAGAATCACTCATCATTGTAAAGTGTGAGTTCCCCTTGAACATGAATATATTTTATTGATGAAACAAGTTAACTGAATGAGCCCACATTTGCGCCCCTCACCTCCTTCCTTATATAGATCCTCCAGGGAACAGTGTTGTAGGCGTAATATTCCTCGCTGTATTGGCGATGAAGTTGCGTCTGAATGTTCTCTTGTTCCTCAGAGAGCTCTCTAGAAACAGTGACTGACGGACAAAGATAGTAAATGGATGTGATTGACCCTTAAAGTGATAGTGAGGTCTATTTAAAATTAGTTGCCCGAGCCGTCTGTATAGTAAAAGGAACAGATTGCGTTATGTCTAATCACCTACTTCTTTTTAGTTCAAAAGTTATGAAGCATTGAAGATCCACCGCCCGCCCCTTCTCCCCACACCACTCAGAAGATGCAGCCTGGTTGAGACTGATGCGGCGAGGGACAAACTTGAGTAACCAAAGGGAAATCCTGCCCTCCTTCTTCAAGGGGCGCAGGATTTCCCTTATACTTACTGACTGAAGTTTGTCCCTCGCTGCATCCTTCGAGGAGGATCTTTATCGCTTCATAACTTTTAAACTACAAAGAGGTAAGCTCTTAAAGGGATAGTAATATCAGAAAAAAGTATTAACTTATATGGTAGATACAATTAAAAGAGATTACTTGCACTTATTCGTATCTCTCAGACCGTTATGGTTTGAGAGATATAGGAAATTAAATTTCTCCACTCCCTCCCCTTTCTGCTTGACGAGCTGTAAAGCTGTCAGAAGCAGATGCTGGTCACTTGACCAGATGTGGCTCTTCAGCAGTGCCGATATAACGATATCTAAAGAAAAATACTTAATTTGGAATGGTCTACAAAGTGTGCTTGGCTTGCAAGCACACTTTGTAGACCATTCCAATGAAGTATTTATTTCTAAATAGCGTGATTTCAGCTCTGCTGAAGAACCTCTGTCTGGTCAAATGACTGGAATCTGCAGCTGTCAGCTAGATGGCAGACTTGAGTGAAACAGCCAGGAAAAGGTAACTTTAGCAAATTATATCTCTCAAACCATAAAGTTTTGAGAGATAAAACTTATATTGATGTTAATCTTTTTTTAATGTCTACGATATTAAATCAACTTACAATTAATCATTACTATCCCTTTAAACATAGCGCAATCGGTTCCTTTTAATATACAGAATACTCGAGCAATGAATTTTAAAGAGACATTACTATCCCTTAACCCTTTAGATGCTAGAGAGGTCTCCAATACATTGCGAATCCCTTTCTGTTCTGATACTGACCATGGCAATATTTGTTTTCTTTTTAATTTGTTAACCCATTGGTGCCAGAAGGGCATGCAACACATTGCATTGCGTCGTGTACATTCAAATGATTAAATTAAGTTTTTAAACCGATCAAGAGAAATTTGTGTGCTTAGATGCTAATGACGTTTCATCAAACATTCTTGTGTGGTTTAACAATAAAAAACAGATTTCTTCTTTTGTTCATTTTTTTTTGGCAAGTGCACTTGATCGGTTTGTATTTTTATTGTATTTATTTTGGATGACCAAACAGAGGAGTTTGGGAGTTGTAGTTCAACAACAGCGGGCAACCTCGTATATAAAATATTGTGCGGCTAGAAGCCACATTAAGCATGTCGCCGTGTTGATAATGGCGACACGGGAATCTCGCCCTACATAAAAGAGCGAGGTTCTCATGCCGCCTCTTTCAACGGTGCTAACGTCTACTGGCCGCAGTAAACCCTGCTCCCACATTAACCCTTTGTGTGCCTCGCTACCTCCTACTGGCCGCAGTAAACTGGAGTCGTCATTTAAACCCTGCTCCCGCATTAACCCTTTGTGTGCCTCGCTACCTCCTACTGGCCACAATAAACTGGAGCTGTCTTTTAAACCCTGCTCCCGCATTAACCCTTTGTGTGCCTCGCTACCTCCTACTGGCCGCAGTAAACTGGAGTCGTCATTTAAACCCTGCTCCCGCATTAACCCTTTGTGTGCCTCGCTACCTCCTACTGGCCACAATAAACTGGAGCTGTCTTTTAAACCCTGCTCCCGCATTAACCCTTTGTGTGCCTCGCTACCTCCTACTGGCCACAATAAACTGGAGCTGTCATTTAAACCCTGCTCCCGCATTAACCCTTTGTGTGCCTCGCTACCTCCTACCGGCCGCAGTAAACTGGAGTCGTCATTTAAACCCTGCTCCCGCATTAACCCTTACTGGCAGCGGTAAACTTGTAGAGAATGCTATGAAGCAACAACAAGCAATTTGTTTCGAAATGAAAGGCAGAACGAGCAGTGTATTACACTACAACTCCCATCATCCTTACCTTGCCTCTCTCTCTCTCCCAGCTGATGAGCTTCTTGTTTATCTCAATGTTGTCTAAAAAGGATAACCGTGGCCGGGGCGGCTCTCAGTGTATGAGGCAGTAATTAAATAATGAGAGGGCGGAGCGGGGGGGAGAGAGCTGGGGCAGCGCTCTGCAAGACTGGGAAAAGCTTATGGCTCCTGGTGAAGAGGTCTCCTTTTGTGAAAGAGGCAAGGCAAGGATGATGGGAGTTGTAGTGCAATACGCTGCTCTTTCTGCCTTTTGTTTAAAAAAAAATTCCCTCTGGGGGAATATTATCTACCTGTGGGTGCTGGGGTGGGTCGGACACAGCTGATTGGTGGAAGGGTCACAGGCTTCTTTGTTTTGATGCTGGGGACGGGTTTCACCAATGCAACAGTGTCTCTAGGAGTCTAAATTCAATGAGAGAACAAGAAGGAAGTCAGGCTGACATTTTACATTATTGATTCACTAGCTGAAAATCCCGTGTACACAGGCCACAGTGCCACCCAGCAACTTCAGCTGGTGGCTGGATCGTCTCTTGTGACAGGTTGCGCTGCAGTCACGTGCAGTACAGACTGCCCGCGCCACAACTGATTCGTAGCGGGGCGCTCCGAATTCAGACCGTAGTCCTGGTATGTGCACAGAGAGGACTCCGGTCTGAATTCGGAGCGCCGCACTTCATATCAGCCATGGCGCAGGCAGTCTGTACTGGGCATGACTGCAGCGCGTGCAGCCATCTCTTCTGTGCATGACGGCTTCTGACAAACATCCTAGCGAATTATTATATAGGATTCAGCTACACCCACTGGTGTGACTCACTCCTCCCCAACCATATGTTCATAGGATTAAACTGTAAATTAAACTTCCGATAAATGTGGGACTATTGAGAACCCAAGGTGAGACCACCTGAAAACAGGAGGCACCTGGTGCGTTCGGGGCAAACCAACTGCACTACAAGAGCAAAAAAAACCTTACTGATTTAAAGTGATAGTAACACTTAATATGGGATATATATATATATATAAAATTCTCCTCAATAAAGCAAGGGAATTCCCACTGCTGAGAGGTGTTTTATTCAAAAGTTATTGCAGCTCAAACCTGAATATTTTTGGTGCAGTATTTCAATGGCCTACAATGTTACAGTGACTCTGTTGATACGCCATCCTGTGGAGGTTTATGGTTAACTGACCAGAGCTGTCCATAGGATGGTGTGGCCATTGACATATTACACCTTAAAAATTCAAGTTTCAGCTGTAATAACGTTTGACTATAACACCTATCAGCAGTAGAAGTAGCTTTATTTTACTGAGGAAAACATTATATCTATATATATATATATATATATATATATATATATATATATATATATATACAGTATGTTGTAGGCTTTGTTTTTCCTCAGTAAACATATACATAAATATATATATATATATATATATATATATATATATCATACCTCCCAAGTGTCCCTCTTTTAGACATAAATCCCTCTGTCCCCCTTTCACACCCTGATGTCCCTCTTTTTAGGAGATCAGCTTGTGTGGTGTGTATATAAGTGTATCACATTGCTCCACAGCAATAAAACTCACATTTTTGTTTATTTAAATGTCTATATATGTGTTTATAATTTATTCTGTGTACATAAAATACTTTGGTCTTGTTATAAGTCATTTATTAGATTACACAAGGAGGTGTCAATAGGTCATGAAATAGCCTGAAAATGATTGGTAATGCCCCGCCCACCAGCCACACCCCCAGCATCACCGCCTAAAACACAGGTGTCCCTCTTTGGCAATTTGAAATGTTGGGAGGTATGATATATATATATATGTTTTTCTTTTACTTATTAAGTGTTACTATGCGTTTAAATAGGGCTTTTAAACCCCTGAATGCTAGAAAGGTATCCAACGCAATGTGTTGGTGACCTCTCTAGCATTCAAGGGGTTAAAAAGACCGGTATCCTTTTAACAGATCGCACTCAAAAAAGCGTGTAACAACATAACATATTAACCTTGCTGCCATGATAAAAATGGCGAATTAGAATCTCGCACTGCATGACGGCTCGGGATTCTCATGTCGCCTACTGAACAGTCGCATACCTGGAGATAAGTGTGTTAATGCAACAGGGAGCTGTGCATGGAATCCCGTACTCAATCCAATGCAATGAATCCACCAAAGACACAATAACCCCTGTAGCATAGATGCCTGCTGTCATTTACCACCTCTCTCAGAGTCCCACACTCTCATACAGAATCTAGAACCTATCTTTAACTACGGGGAGCTCTTTTGCGTGCGACCATTTAAATGTGAACCAAAAAGACCTGTTAAATCTGTTAAACCCGTTTGGAATTATTTGTCCTCTATGGTGCAGTTGGTTTGCCCCAGCATAGCTCAGAAGTGCATTAATACATAAGAGTCATTGTTTCAGTATTGTTCTTTGTGATACAATGTATCACTTTTCCACTACAGAGAAAACCAGAAGTGATATTTTTCTGTATGTGAACACCCAGTCAGCCCCAAAGGCCACAGATGCCCAAGAACATATAAATGCCCATCTCTGATTTATATGTTCTTGGGCACAGGATTTACCATTTCAGACACATTTCAAACACCTACTCCTATCACCAGTTCTTTCCCTTCAACCCATCTCTTGTTTGTTAGAGTTCAGCCTGCCAGGGTTACCTTGGGAACGTAAGACATATGGGATACTTGGGTTGGCCCAGTGAGTGGTCGAGAGGGCATCTGTCCCTTCAGGATCTTCAGAGCCTCTTCATGAGGATCGATTTTCCTTCCAAAGATTTTTGGTGGCTCTTTTCTGTGAGAATAAACAAGAAATGTAACTGTAATCAACTTAAAGGGATAGTAATAGTTTGGTTGAAGGCTTATCTCTCAAACCTTTCTGGTTTGAGAGATATACCTTTCTAAAGTTACCTCTTCCTGGCAGTTTCACCGAAGTCAGCACTCTAGCTGACGGCTGCAGAATCCGGTCATCTGACCGGACAGAGGCACTTCAGCAGAGCCAAAATCGCTCTATTTAGAACTAAATACTTCACTGGAATGGTCTACAAAGTGTGCCTGGTTTGCAAGCACACTATGTAGACCATTCCAACTAAGAATTTATTTCTAAAGAGCACGATTTCGGCTCTGCTGAAGAGCCTCCGTCTGGTCAGATGACCGCTAGAGCTAGAGTGCTGACTTAAGTGAAACTGCCAGGAAGAGGTAACTTTAGAAAAGTATATCTTTCATAAAGGATTGAGAGATAACCCTTACATCTTTTTACATATTTTTTTAATGTCTACAGTATGAAATAAAACTTCAAACGAACTATTACTATCCCTTTAAATGGATAGTAATGTTTGAAAAAAACTAGATTGCCGAATCTTCTTTATAATAAAAGTAGTAACACATTGCGCTATTTTAAACAACTTACATTTCTGTAGTTCATAAGATATTAACCGTGGAAGGATCCACCTCCCACCCCTTTTGGTCGCCTCCCACTAAATCTGCAGTCTGGTTCCAGGAATGGACAGATGTAGCGAGGAACAATCTTCAGTCATTAAAGGGATAGTAATGTTTCATAATAAAAGCAGCTTAATTAATCATCATACTATTTGGACTTTGGAGAGTGTTATTTCAGTTCTGTCAGAGTTGTAGTTCCAGAGTAATTGAATGATAAATTTTCCCCCTCCCGTCCCTTTTACTGATGTAACACTGCTCAGCCAGATCAGAAGGGAGGTGCCCAGGTAGACTGCAGAGAGGGATAATCTTCAATTAAGATAAGGGAAAAACCTGAAAAACTTGTCAAGGGGGGCAGGGCTTTCATTGTTCTCATAGGAAGAAGATTGTCCCCTGCTGTTATCTGTCTGGTCTATGGACTGGATTCCACATCTGAGAAGAGATGGCTTACACTAGGTAAAAGGGGCGGGAGGGGAACTTTGCTTGTGAATATCTCTCAAACCATAAAGGTTTGAGAGATAAGACTTATATCGTTCTACATGCTTTTTTAATGCCTACAAAATAAAATAAAGATAAAACAAAGTATTACTATCCCTTTAACAAAGTAGCAAAAAAGTGTCAGTTAACAAGGAGGAGGGAAGGATTTTCCTTTGCTTACTGAAGATTGTCCCTCATCGCATCCGTCCGGACCAGACACAGCTGCAGCAGTGACGTGGACAGAAGGAGCGGGAAGGGGATCCTTCTACAGTTAATATCTTATGAACTGCAGAAATGTAAGTTAGCTAAAATAGCGTAATGTGTTATTTTTATTTTAAAGAAGCAAACTAGTTTTTTTGCTAGAATTACTATCCCTTTAAAGGGATAGTAATGTAAAGATAGAAAGGCATATCAGATTATTCATTAAACCTTTTTATAATGCTTCATAGGGGCCATATGCTCAAAGAAGTAGGGAAATAGCTTTTGTGTTTGTTTACGACATTTCAAAGTTCCAATTATGATCGGAAATATGTTGTTTTATCATTGAAGTACGATTCTTGACTGAAATTATCGTATGTAACAACAAAAACGTCTTACCTAACGACAAAAATGTCTTACCTAACGACAAAAATGTCTTACCTAACGACAAAAATGTCTTACCTAACGACAAAAATGTCTTAACGACAAAAATGTCTTACCTAACGACAAAAATGTCTTAACGACAAAAATGTCTTACCTAACGACAAAAATGTCTTACCTAACGACAAAAATGTCTTACCTAACGACAAAAATGTCACTAACGACAAAAATGTCTTACCTAACGACAAAAATGTCTTACCTAACGACAAAAATGTCTTAACGACAAAAATGTCTTACCTAACGACAAAAATGTCTTACCTAACGACAAAAATGTCACTAACGACAAAAATGTCTTACCTAACGACAAAAATGTCTTACCTAACGACAAAAATGTCTTAACGACAAAAATGTCTTACCTAACGACAAAAATGTCTTACCTAACGACAAAAATGTCTTACCTAACGACAAAAATGTCTTAACGACAAAAATGTCTTACCTAACGACAAAAATGTCTTAACGACAAAAATGTCTTACCTAACGACAAAAATGTCTTACCTAACGACAAAAATGTCTTAACGACAAAAATGTCTTACCTTTTAAAGAAGCAAACTAGTTTTTTTGCTAGAATTACTATCCCTTTAAAGGGATAGTAATGTAAAGATAGAAAGGCATATCAGATTATTCATTAAACCTTTTTATAATGCTTCATAGGGGCCATATGCTCAAAGAAGTAGGGAAATAGCTTTTGTGTTTGTTTACGACATTTCAAAGTTCCAATTATGATCGGAAATATGTTGTTTTATCATTGAAGTACGATTCTTGACTGAAATTATCGTATGTAACAACAAAAACGTCTTACCTAACGACAAAAATGTCTTACCTAACGACAAAAATGTCTTACCTAACGACAAAAATGTCTTAACGACAAAAATGTCTTACCTAACGACAAAAATGTCTTAACGACAAAAATGTCTTACCTAACGACAAAAATGTCTTACCTAACGACAAAAATGTCTTACCTAACGACAAAAATGTCACTAACGACAAAAATGTCTTACCTAACGACAAAAATGTCTTACCTAACGACAAAAATGTCTTAACGACAAAAATGTCTTACCTAACGACAAAAATGTCTTACCTAACGACAAAAATGTCACTAACGACAAAAATGTCTTACCTAACGACAAAAATGTCTTACCTAACGACAAAAATGTCTTAACGACAAAAATGTCTTACCTAACGACAAAAATGTCTTACCTAACGACAAAAATGTCTTACCTAACGACAAAAATGTCTTACCTAACGACAAAAATGTCTTAACGACAAAAATGTCTTACCTAACGACAAAAATGTCTTAACGACAAAAATGTCTTACCTAACGACAAAAATGTCTTACCTAACGACAAAAATGTCACACCTAACGACAAAAATGTCTTACCTAACGACAAAAATGTCTTACCTAACGACAAAAATGTCTTAACGACAAAAATGTCTTACCTAACGACAAAAATGTCACTAACGACAAAAATGTCTTACCTAACGACAAAAATGTCTTACCTAACGACAAAAATGTCTTACCTAACGACAAAAATGTTGGTATATCTGTATGGTAATTGTGCTTGACAAGGGAATGCAGGGACAGATTACAAATTAGATATCCTAGGCAGTGATTTAATTAGACCTTCTGCCCAGACCAAGTACATCATGCCCCGCCCATGCACAGTTTGCCACACCCTCATTTCATAGGGCCCCTCCCACAGGTCACCCCTCGTCTCTTAAAGACAAAGAAACAGTGCAAATAACTAGCATCCAAGGAGCTAAAAGAAAGTAGACAATGTGAGTCATGAACATAGCTTGGAACTATCCAGGTTTGTCCCGGAGACTACGGTTTTGACATCATTAGGAATCTAAAGTTATTCACTGCTAGTAGAGATTAACGTGCAGGCACTTCAGATTATCAGTTTTGACTCTGTATTACCAGGTCTCCAGAACAGAGACTGATTCTCCGGGGTGTGGGCAGGTTCTTAAGAAACTTTGCCCATTTGTGCTCCTTCCCTATCTGTTTCACCCACTCACCCTCCTTCCCCAGCCAATTCTCCTATATTTTTGCAAGTTTCTGAAGCCCCGCCCCATTAATGATTAAGCCCTGTCCACTTCTCCTCCTTCCCCAGCCCATTCACCTATATTTTTACAAGTATCTGAAGCCCCACCCCAGTCATGATTAAGCCCCACCCACCTCTCCTCCTTCCCCAGCCCATTCACCTATATTTTTATAAGCTTCTGCAGCCCCGCCCCAGTCATGATTAAGCCCCTCCCACCTCTCCTTCCCCAGCCCATTCGCCTATATTTTTATGTTTCTGAAGCCCCGCCCCAGTAATGATTAAGGCCTGTCCACTTCTCCTCCTTCACCAGCCCATTCGCCTATATTTTTATAAGTTCCTGAAGCCCCGCCCCAGTCATGATTAATCCCCACCCACTTCTCCTTCCCCAGCCCATTCAC
This sequence comes from Rhinophrynus dorsalis, assembly GCA_037306005.1. Lineage (NCBI taxonomy): Eukaryota > Metazoa > Chordata > Amphibia > Anura > Rhinophrynidae > Rhinophrynus > Rhinophrynus dorsalis. The sequence goes on along the minus strand of CM074725.1, from coordinate 22,967,524 downwards.
CTATTCCATGGCACAGAACAGATATAAGTAACCTATGGCTTTCCAGCTGTTGGGCACTACAACTCCTATATTCTCTAACCAGCAAAGGGCTGACTGAGGATGATGGAAGTTGCAGCCCTCAACAACTGGAGAGCCACAGTCTGACTAACCCTGGCATAGAAAATATACATAGGAAGACAAGCCCCAAAAAAACCTCTTAAACCCTTAGATTGCTAGCGAGGCCTATTCACGTATTGCTAAGTGATGAGTTGGAGGCATCTCTAGCATTCAAGAGGATAAAGATATAGTAATATCTAGATGTAAGAAGGTTTAATATTGTTCAATTCAAAAGTAAATGAAATGCAGTAAATCCTGTTGCTTAAATGTGTATATTTTAAGATTTATAAGCTTTTAAAGTCCCCCCCTCCCTCCCCTTTTACAAGTGTCAGCGCTCTAGCTGACAGATCGAGATGCTGGTCTTGTGACCAGATGGCTCTTCAGCACAGCCGACATAGCGTTATCTACAAAGAAATACTTCATTAGAACAGTCTACAAGGTGTGCCTGCCTCCCGAAATAGCATTATAAACAAAGAAATACTTAATTAGAACGGTCTACAAAGTGTGTCTGCCTCCTAGGCACACTTTGTAGACCATTCTAATGAATGATTCCCTTGTAGATAACGTTATTTCGGCTCTGCTGAAGAGCAGTCCGGTAGATGACTAGAATCTTGATCTGTTAGTTAAAGCGCTGACGTGTGTAAAAAGGGAGGGAGAAGGGCACTTTAAAAGATTGTAAATATTAAAGGGATAGTAATACTTGCAAATTACTAATCCCCATATTGTAGCTTTGTTAAAAAGAAACTTATTGCCCCCAATGTCATCTCTCAGACCCTTATGGTTTGAGAGATGATAGCGCTCAAAGTTTCCCCCTCCCACCCCCTTCCCTGACTGAATGCTGACTGCAGGGATATCCGGTATTACTTGCATCAGGTGTCTCTGCAGCATTGCTGAGATTGCGTTTATAAAAAAGAAATCTTTCAATTAAACGGTCTTCTACGTGTGCTTGCAAACCAAGCACAAACCAAGCACACGTAGAAGACCGTTTCAGTGAACGAATTATTTTTTATAAACGTGATCTCGGCTCAGCTGCAGAGCCGCCTGATGCACATAAGACTGTCGTACGACAGCTTCCCCTGCAGTCAGCGTTCAGTCAGGGAAGGGGGGGGGACTTTGAGCGCTATCATCTCTCAAACCATAAGGGTTTGAGAGATGACACTGGGGGCAATAAGTTTATTTTTAACAAAGCTACAATATAGGAATTAGTAATTTGCAAGTATTACTATCCCTTTAAAATATATACATTTAAGCAACGGGATTTACTGCATTTCATTTTTTTTAACAATATTAAACCTTCTTACATCTAGGTTTACTGTCCCTTTAAATAATGGTGAGTAAACGGGGTAAATTAACCCTTTGTGTGGCAGAGGGTATAAGTAACCCACCATAAACCACACGAGGGCCTCTAGTGAGAAGACAATAGCCAGGGGTCAAGTATAATGAGAAATGCAGGTGGCCTGTCTGGCATCTGAGATCAAAATTCACCTTACAATAGGGGCCGGTGGCCTGGAGACCCCTGGTTGCTTATACTGATTAATGATGTCCTTAATGTTGTGTGACGGCTGTGGGAAATGTTCTGAGTTCACCTTCGTGTGATGGATGAGGTCTTCGGGCCTTGACTGCATGGAAGGACCTGCAGGATTAGAGACAGGGCAGAATAATTACTTGTTCAATTCAGTCAACCCTTCACTTCTTACTAAAACACAGAATTCATTTTAAAGGGATAGTAATACTTTAGGTTACATTTATTTGAATCGACGTTTCGGCTGACAAAGCGGCCTATCTCAAGATCTTCAGAAAGGGCGCTTTGTTGGCCGAGACGTCAATTCAAATAAATGTAACCTGCTTGCACATTGAAAAAGGATCCTGTGTGTGCCATTTCTACAAACTTCAAAAACTGTATGTACCTTTTCTTTTGACACGAGCACTCAGGACAGAGATTCGGCTCAGTGTGTGCAACCCAACCTCCACTGAAAATTATATATATATATATATATATATATATATATATATAATTTTCAGGGCTCAAAATTTCCACTCGCCACTAGCCAATGGCGAGTAGAAATTCAGCCCTGGCGAGTAGAAATTCGGCCCTGGTGGGTATGTTATGTCTTGCAGTGGCGATAGGGTTTATACCCCTGAGTAAAACAAGGGGACTCCCCCTACTGAGAGGCTTTTTATTCAAAAGTTATTACAGCTCAAAACTGAATGTTTTAGGTGCAGTATCTTAGTGGCCTGAAATCGTACAGTGGTGCTGTTGCTACACCATCCTATGGAGATTTATGGTCAACTGACTTTTATCTACTTTATAAAGAGAAGCGACAACGTGGTAACTAAATGGTGCAAACATTTTTTTGAGCCGTCTAAGTACACAGAACCAGGGCTGAATTTACATCTCAGGCTCCCCTAGGCGAGGACTTCCTAGGTGCCCTTAGCCCCTCCCATGGCCACACCCCTACTCTCCACATAATCCCACCTCCAGTCTCATAGACTGTTCTCTGGCCCAGAAAATACCCTTATCCTATAACAGGCAAACACAGAGAAAACATTTTTAACCCTTTGAGTGCCAGAGGGGTACGGAACGCATTGCTTTGCAATGCGTTCCGTACCCCTCTGGCACTCAAAGGTTTAACCCCTTGGCTGCTAGATAGATATCATTCTCCAATACATTGCTTTGCAATGCACTGGAGACCTATCTCTAGCTTCCAAGGGGTTAAATAATATCCAGTAAAAGGGTATTTAACATGGTGCAGGGAAATTGTGATTCCACTGACCACACCCACTCCTCATAATGTGGGTGTGGCCAGAATAGATAAGACACTGACCATCAAAAATTGGAGGTCTAGGCAGTTTCCTACTCTGCCTAATGGGAAAACCGTCCTTACTCAGAAGCATAAGTAGAATCTGTTGGGCCCTGGGACAGATGGGGCCCCTTTGGAGGCTGGGACCCAGAACAACTGAACCTTCTGCACCCCCTGTAGTTAACCCTCTGCTCACCGGGTCTGTGCTGGAAGGAGGACTCCCTAGAAGGGGATATTGGTGTCCTGGTGGGAGATCCATTCACACCGTTCCTCTGCTAATACAAAAGGGAAGAGAATGCCATGTAAATAAGGAATAAAGGCCCATATGTATAAAACTGGAGTAATTCTGGAGTAAACTAACTGCATCATAGGGGACAAATAAACGTTCCTAAATTTTCAGAGCACTTAAATAGACTTCTTTGTCACTCAAGGGGTTAAGACCTCTACTGCTGAGAAATGCTTCATTTAAAAAGTAATTATAGCTCAGACTATCACAAAGTAGTGGAATAGTTACTATGACATTCTATGAAGAACTGTAGTCAGTGACTCCTCTCTCCCATAGAATGTAACATAATAACTGTCATGTGCTAGAGCTGTTACTGTCACATTCTATATAGAACTGTAGTCAGTGACTATCCTCTCCCATAGAATGTAACATAATAACTGTCATGTGCTAGAGCTGTTACTATCACATTCTGTATAGAACTGTAGTCAGTGACTCCTCTCTCCCACAGAATGTAACATAATAACTGTCATGTGCTAGAGCTGTTACTGTCACATTCTATATAGAACTGTAGTCAGCGACTCACCTGTCCCATAGACTGTCACATAATAACTGCCATGTGCTAAAGCTGTAACTGTCACATTCTGTATAGAACTGTAGTCAGCGACTCACCTCTCCATAGAATGTAACATAATAACTATCATGTGCTAGAGCTGTTACTATCACATTCTATATAGAACTGTAGTCAGCGACTCACCTCTCCCATAGACTGTAACATAATAACTGTCATGTGCTAGAGCTGTTACTATCACATTCTATATAGAACTGTAGTCAGTGACTCACCTCTCCCATAGACTGTAACATAATAACTGTCATGTGCTAGAGCTGTTGCTATCACATTCTATATAGAATTGTAGTCAGTGACTCACCTCTCTCATAGAATGTAACATAATACCTGTCATGTGCTAGAACTGTTGCTATCACATTTTATATAGAACTGTAGTCAGTGACTCACCTCTCCCATAGAATGTAACATAATACCTGTCATGTGCTAGAACTGTTGCTATCACATTCTATATAGAACTGTAGTCAGTGACTCACCTCTCCCATAGACTGTAACATAATAACTGCCATGTGCTAGAGCTGTTACTATCACATTCTATATAGAACTGTAGTCAGTGACTCACCACTCCATATAATGTAACATAATAACTGTCATGTGCTAGATCTGTTACTATCACATTCTATACAGAACTGTAGTTAGTGACTAGACACTCCCATAGAATGTAACATAATAATTGTCATGTGCTAGAGCTGTTACTATCACATTCTATATAGAACTGTAGTTAGTGACTCACCTCTCCCATTGAATGTAGCATAATAATTGTCATGTGCTAAATCTGTTACTATCACATTCTATAGAACTGTAGTCAGTGACTCAATTCTCCCATAGAATGTAACATAATAACTGTCATGTGCTAGAACTGTTACTACCACATTCTATATAGAACTGTAGTCAGTGGTTCACCACTCTCATATAATGCAACAGAGTAACTGTCTGGACACCCGGTGGTACTGTTGATAACAGATTAACAAAAAACCCACAACAAAACAGTCTGAGCCACAACAATTTTAGAAAGAAGCATCTCCCAGGAATTAAGTGCTGTTGTTTTAGTGATTATTACAATACATGTTTTCATTTTTTAATAATAAAAGTTTACTGCTCTAGAAAGTAATGATCACAGTGGCATGGGATCTGAACTTCAGTTTTACCTGGAATGGCATGCCAGTCCTGGGCATCGGTGCCACTGTAGGGGTCACCCGATTAGAGTTGGAGCGACTGGGCTGGGATGTGATGCTGGGTTTGGGGCTGTGAGACAGTGGTGCCTCTCCAGATGGATCAATGACCATTTGCTGCTGGATAGCCATAGCCTGCATGGTCATCTGCTGGGCCTGGATAGGAGGATATATAGATGATGTTTTCTGGCTCTGAACCCTTCCTAATGAAGTCATAGCTGGGAACTCTCTGTATCTGCCCCGGTGACTCCAGTTTATGCATCGAACCACTGCAATTACGGAGAAAACCAACTGCACCATAGGGGACAAATAAAAATACCACAAACTATCATTGATTTCAATGGGATTTTTGCATCACAGTGCTTTAGGGGACCTCCCTAGCAATAAATGCATAAAAAGTCCCACTTAAATCAAGGGGAATTTTCATTTGTCCCCTGCGGGTGCAGTTGGTTTGATCCAGAATGGCTTCTGTTTAGCTTGCGGAATAAGGCCCTTTATATTTCATTAACCCCCTCTGGTCCTTATGGGATTAACAGGCAAAACTGTTTTTTTAAAGTGACAAGTCCACTTTAACCCTTTCAGTGTCAGATGGGTATCTGACGCATTGCAAAGCAATGCTTCGGCTACCTAACTGGCAATCAAAGGGTTAATATTATTTCAAAGAAAGAACTATCAGTGCTCTACACTTTTTCTTGGCTGTTTACTTCTGTACAATTTGTTCAACACTTCCGCAGTAATTTAATCCCTTGAGTGCCAGAGGGGCACCCCTCTTGCACGCAAAGGGTTAAGCATGGCAATATTTTAACCTATTTAATTTTTAGATTCCAGACTCCTACGAAGAGGCTGCCTTGTGCTTACCAGTAACATGGCCTGCTGGTTGATGTAAGCTTGCTGTTGGGCATACATCGACTGGTCCAAACCTGCGGACAGAAACCACAGTGAGGCTGATTGACTAAGTCAAAATGGTTCAATTCTTAGCCCAAACCAAACTGCACCACAGGGAAGAAATACAGATGTCCGTTGTTTAACCCTTTCAGTGCCAGAGTGGTGCGCAACGCATTGCAAAGCAATTCTTTGGGTACCCATCTGGCACTTAAAGTATTAAGTGGGAGAATATAACACTTTTCACACTATCATCCAAGTTAAATTGCCCCCCCAAAGCCTTATTAACATAGCAATACGCAAATACATGCTTTTATTATGCCGAATAAGTCCGGCATTGGTTAGAAATACAAGTCGTTCGGCAGACATCAGCGGCAGGGACCTTGCTGTAGACACTCTGTGCGCCTGCGCAGTCCATTCCTGTACCTTAAAGGGATAGTAATGCTGAAAATGTAAAAAAAAAAATATGTTGTAGGGTTTATCCCCCTGAGTAAAACAAGGGTACTCCCACTGCTGAAAGGTGTTTTATCTAAAAGTTACTACAGCTCAAAGTTGAATTTTTTAGGTGTAATATCACAGTGGCCTGAAATTGTACAGTGGCGCTGTTGCTACACTATCCTATGGAGATTTATGGTCTACTGACCAGAGCTGTCCATAGGGTGGTGTAATGACAGCGCCACTGTACAATTTCAGGCCACTGTGATATTGCCCCTAAAAAAATTCAACTTTGAGCTGTAATAACTTTTGAATAAAACACCTTTCAGCAGTGGGAGTTCCCTTGTTTTACTCAGGGGGATAAACACTACAATATATATTTTTTACATATTAAGTATTACTATCCCTTTAAGGTACAAAGGAACTCCCCAATCCTGGAAGTAAACGGGAGGGACAGCGCAGACTCACAGATGCCTTTTCTCCAATATGTCTGCACTGTTGCCAGCCGGACAAGTTGTATTTCTCAGTAACGCCGGACCTATTCAGCAGAATAAATCTATTTCTGTGCGTATCTCTATGATAATAAGGATTTGGGGGCCAATTTAATGTTGATGATAGTTCCATGGCAATTCATAGAATTCGGGGCTCGCGGCTACACGCCGTTTCGGGACCTTTGGATCAGATCCAACAAAAGAAAAAATGTTCCATGGTCCTTAACCCCTTAAGGACCAGTGGTCCTGGGGTGTGTGGTCCTATAAGGACCAGATAGGAAAGTTTGACATGCCGTCCCACGTGACTGATCACGTGTGCCGGCACGGCGAATGGGGGACTGAAGGAGATCGATCCGGTTTTGAAGCTATCAATTACAGTCCCCTATTACTCACCGCACTCCTAGAGGAGAACAGCTGTGAGTAAAAAGTACGTGACGTGCCAGGACCGTCACTGGCGTTTTACGGCCAGTCCTTAAGGGGTTAATATACAAAGATCCACAGAGTTTCCTTATTGCAGTCAACACAGAAATGTTTAACCTTTTGGATGCTAGAGATGTCTCAGATACTGTATTGGAGACATCGCTAGCAT